>JARYHS010009186.1:86818242-86884779 GCA_031002005.1 Vandiemenella viatica
GAAGTTTAACACATCACGTGTACAAAACAGCAACCTTGTTTGGTATAGCAAGATAAAAGCTGTATCACCTAAATGGCAATGGCGTGGTTAAAGAGGAAATGATATTTCACAGCCATGCTGCATGGCGGGTTTGTTCTGATGAAAAACTGAATTGTGAAAAGCACATTTTTAAACTACACACACGTGTAATACAGTAACGAAAGTTCTGCAATTGTTTAGTCTTTTAAATAGATGTTGTCGAATGACATCCTGCGTCTCAGTTTATCGTTAAAAATAGGCGCGCACTCAAATAACGTAAAATACAATCATATCAAGGTTTTGTATGAAACAAAGGATGATTTAGTTCTACTTCTTAAATTTTCAAACTAACAAAATATGTAAATTGTTATTTATTAATTGTTAAGGGAAGCTATTTACTTCAACATCATTTATTTCTACTTCTAGGCAAAAAAATAATGATGAATGCATTTTTCAGAATTAAATAAATTTTTTATTATGTATCCACTTTAATATAATTATGTCAACCTTGTTCTTGCTGGATGGTGACGTTACCGAATGGCAATAAACTCACAAACAACACCTTTACATTTTTGGAACACTATTCTTGCTAACCTCGCTGTTTGTCTTCCTACTCCCATTTAAACAGATATTATTTTTGTTCATTTGACCACTATTCCAAACAGCTTCCAAATGTGCCGTAACGTCCAAGTTTCCAGAATGTAAGATTGCTTTCCTCAGGTCACGGAAAAGATTTTTTTTTTTTTTTTTTTTTTGCTTCTGACATTACGCCTTGTCGATGTCATAATACGCGGGAAAGGACTGGGAGCAATGAACGTGAAGGAATTATGCCATGGCATTTTGAAGGAACCGCCCCAGCATTCGCCTTGAGTGATTTCGGGATATCATGGAAAGTCCAGATTTGGATGGCCGGATGGGGATTCGAACCCGATTCCTCCTGAATACGAGGGCAAAGCGTTACTGCTCACCAAACACGCTCCGTGATCAAATAGTAATCATCAAAGTAGCTCATCGGTTTTTAGGGCCAAATACCGGGGTTAGAGGATAAATAGTGGAAACTTAATAAGGAAAGAAACGATAGATGATGTTAGCATAGCGTCGTACTTCTTCGTTAATGTTTTTATTCGATACTAAAATAGCTCCATCCTTAGTTAGAGTGATAAGTTGTAAGAGCTCGCCGTCCGACTACCGTTGGATGCGCTTCCCATTCACGCTTCTACAAATCGTCCAGTAAGATGTTCCAACCAGACCTTTTCATTCGTGCTTTCTCGCTGCAGATCATTACTCTCATCGCATATTAGTTGGACGATTCCTCCATTCTCAATCCAACACTGTAGGATGTTGGGCGGGGGAACCCCGTGTTGGCTGGTCTGGGAGTCCAGAAACATTCAACAAATCCTGCAACGGTCCAACAAAGTCCGACATCGGAAAATCGGATCATCATAGGTCCTACAAATTGGACTCTGAATGGACCGTTTAGTAAATTTCATTTGCACAAGAGGTTTTGGTTTCCTGTAACATTGCCAAATAAGATAATGTGATAATGTTTCCGATTTTAACTCAGGTTTAAAACTGTGAAAGCTTATTTAAAATCGGTAAAGTAGATATTTCAACTTTGGACAAATTGTAAGTAGAAGCGTTTGGTGTTTACAACAAATTTAATTTAACACACGGAATACATAACCGAGTGACGAGGTAGCGTGGCAGAGCCTTAAAGCCGGTTTTCCTAGTGACGCGTATTTTGTGCAGCAGGAATCGGTTTTGCATTAATCACGTCGGCAGGAGCGCGAAATGTATTGCGCTGCGAAAAAGGGAAATGTGTTGATCTATTCGGTTGACGTACCAACAGTGTCTCAGTACGTTAAAATGTATCGAAAAAGAAGAAAAATGATCGCCATGCTCGCTCTAAAACTTATTAAGGACGATTTCTGTAGCAATTGCACGATTTTCAGAATTTTTATAGCTCCTATTAATTTAAAACCAGAAACTGTTACCTTGCGGTGTTGCTTACACAACCTGTCTTTTTAGGGATGAGTATTTATCTGATCCGACCCAAAATCTGATTCCTTTAGCAGCCACGGATAATTTAGCCAAATCTGAAGCATTACAAGAGAGAAGTCGATTCACCGAACAGAACGTGGTGGGTGAGCGGTCAGCACTCTGGCTTCACATTCGGGAAGACACTGGTTCGAATTCCCGTCCGAGCATCAGGATTTGGTTTTTCCATGGTTTCCCCAAAACGGCTAACGCCGGGATGCTTCCTTGAAAAGGCCATCCCTTTCCTTGTTCCCTGTCCCATCCCGCCCCTAATAAGCCCGACATCAACAAGGCGTTAGGCCAAAAAAAAAAAAAAAAAAAAATCATTATGGAGTGCTTCTGCACCAAACGTGACGATTCAGATTAAAGAAATACTAATATCATCACAGTTCTACATGTGAATTAATTATGGAACATGTTTTTTTTTATTAGCTAGTAAAAATGTTGCATCAGTAAAGTAAACGATTGTTTTATAAAACTATTATACAAAATAAATTTAAATAAAATCAATTTAAAGGAAATCAGTTCAAATAAAAACTCTCCTCCTCTTTTCAGAACTTTTCTAGGGTTTAGGCAGTTTATTTTATTTATATATATTACATTTTAAATCACAAGTTTGCACTTCCCATAAAACACTAGACACAATTCGCAGTGTGCGACGTACAGTAGCGACAATAAGTATTTTGACAAACACATTTTCCCCGCTGGAGGGCGCAATGCGCGTCGACCGGCTAACCCCTGACCCCTGTCTATGTTTGGTCACTCTGCGGCAGCAGACGACTGTGCAAATACCTGTATCAGAGTTCGGCGTTACTGTGGTGAGTATACAATCGATACTGTCAGTTTGATCGGACAAAAAGTATTTTGACACTTCAGTTTACTGCTACAGAACAATTGTTTTACCCCGCTTTTGTGCGTTATATCGAATACCCTTTGTTTACACAGGTTTCAACATGCCGAAAGTGAAGGAATACTCTCAAGATTTAAAAGACGCCGTAATCAGTGCTATTCGGAAAGGCAAGACTCAGGCTCAAGTTGCGAAGGATTTTGGTTTGACTAGGCAAATCGTAAACATTTGGAAAACCAAGCATCAGTCAACAGGGACAACAGATAATAAACAAAGAGCAGGTAGGCCCTGTAAAATAACGCCTCGCACCAAGAATCTTATAAGAAAGCTCTCAAAGGCCGATCCAAAGAAGACAGCCGTCGACATTAACAAAGAATTGCGGGAATATCACAACGTGAAAATTTCAAATAGTGCCGTCAAATTAATGCTAAGGGAGTCAAATCTTCATGGCCGACGTCCCAGTAAAAAGCCTTTAATATCGGCGAAGAATAGGAAAGCCCGACTTGAGTTCGCGAGAGACCACCAAAACTGGACCCCTGAGCAGTGGTCCCGTGTGCTCTGGAGCGACGAAAGTAAATTCAATTTGTTTCTTATGAAACTAAAGCAAATAGAGCAGTAGAAAAAGTGACATAATAATTGTAAGGAAGTTCCTTTAATAAAGTTTATTTTTCCTATAAAATGTGTTTGTCAAAATACTTATTGTCGCTACTGTATTAGACTCCTCTCCAAGATGTCGGTCAAACGCCCTAAGCTTCATTCGTCAACGTGTAAGGTATTGCGGTCTTTAGGAATACAGTCACTTTAAAATATTGTGGGAAGCTGTAGGCGACGTAATACTCTGAGCGAAACACATCGTACACTACGGAAAATACCCGACGTTACTAAAACAGTCCTTTAATCTCCATTTGCTTCAGATGTCTCCAGCAGAACCACGTCTCTGTAGTTAATCCACATCCGAATGACGTCACGGCGGTCGCAAGTTAGTGTCGCACAGCTGAGGGACCTGAATGTTGACAGTTGGCTACACTGACTACGATCGTGCTGTCACTTGCAGAGGATGTTGCAGTCCAGTCCATTGAGCCGTCGCGGACAGCGCATGACAGCGTACAACGCGGTGGCGGGGCAGACGACCTGCTGCGGCTGTTACGACTACTGTGCAGTGGCTTCCATCGTACATTGGTCTAGTTTATGTTACCTGGTGTGGACTGCCGAATGAGTCAGGCTTCAGTCAAGCAAGATTCAATTAAAAAAAGAATCATATTCTGATTTTTATTACAGCATATTGCAAATATATTTGTATTGCAATAGTTCCTTCAAATAGCATAAAATCAGCTGCTCGAATAAAATAAATAGAAGATATCCGAATGCTTTATTTATTTGAAAACTGATGATGTGGGACGCATGACAAAAGTGAGAACGTCCTGTCAGAGTGTGTGTCCATGCGATAGAGAATTTAGGAGGTAATGTTGGTAATAATATATGAATTTTAAATAAATGTGACTATATATTTTTCACTATTTCGTGAACCGCTGAAGAAAGGTTCTATTGCGTTTCAGCATTGTCTGATATTGTTCTTAAGACGTCTATCCATTCAGACTATCCCTTTATGCAAAAAAAAAAAGATTGCTAAACTGCAAGAAATCATAACACATGTAGGTCTTAAAACATATTTTAACGTAAAAAATTTTCTGCTGTTTTGTGAAATGCTGAGGACTAAATCCGTTTTGTGATGCACGCCATAGTGAGTTCACATCTCATAGTAGTCCTTTCTTCAAAATAAGAAGTATCTGCCCTGACGATTAAGCAGTGCAGTTCACAAGGTAGCGAAGTGAGTGGCGTAGCTTACATGTAGTTGTACCCATATCTTCGAGGAATTAGTTTGATTTTCTACAAACCACAAAATTTTATGTTTGCGTGGCTTCCGAATGTTTGATTAGTTTCTTTAACCAATATTACCTCCTCCTTAATATGAATGAATTAATAACCTACAGAAATCTCCAAAATTTCTTTTTTAAGAAGAAAAAGTTAATGATCTTACCTTTCCATAAGTATCAAATACAATTTACTCTGGATAAATGAGAACTGTAGTGACATTTAAAAGTTTAAGGCACTATCTCCACTTTGGTCATATAACCCTCCACACCAAGTACTTAACATGTTTTTTTATCTACTACATTATCTATGGGCAACCGCGTAGCTCAGGCGGGAGAGCGTCTGACTACCGCCTGGACAACCGGGTTTCGATCCCCGACGAAGCCAAGGATCCATCCCCGAAGCTGAACGGCCCCAGGCCCACTCAGCCTACTGTCAAATGAGTAAGCTCCGCGGGAAGGTAAAGAAAAAGGGCCGGACCGTGTCACCGACCATCGCAAGTCCACTCTAATGCTTACGGCCAGGAAATAGGAATGAGGAGCTCTACCTCTGACGGGAATATGGCTTCAAAGCTGTGGAAACCCGCTGGCTTTACCGTTATATTACACTAGTGTAAGCCCATGACCAAGTTTTGCGTATCGTCACGGGTCTAGAACAGTTCTAGTTTTTAGGATGAAAGATTATATCAGGTTGACCTGATGTGAAAATATAAACTTGACCTGTGCTTCAGGGTGAATAAGTCTCTGAACTTGAAGAACTCAGAAGCATTAATAGACGTAAGAATTAAAAACGAACAGGGACGATAGCGCAATCGTATAATATCTTAAATATCAACTTGACTTGTATTTGACCCTTAAAGTTCACTCTGCAAAATTTAAAATAGTTCTGTTTGCTTCCAAAGCATCACGTTGTTTTTTATTGAGACTGGGCAAACACTAATAAGATATCCCCTACCTCCGTGTGGTCGTAATGATCTGGAGACAGGATTTCTATTGGCTGCGCATTCCGCCCCTGTCTTAACCGCCTTAAAACTGACCCGCCAATCCTACCGGGTACAGGGGACCTACAATTTAACGTGGAATCCGAACCATGAAATCGTTCTGGGGTATTACATATCACACAGCTATGCCAGAGGTGAAGGTCGGGTTAGGGCCTATGAAAAATCCCAGCCGAGACAGGGATTCGAACCGGAGACCACCAGTCAGATACCTTAACCACTGAGCCACCAGACCCCTCACTCACAAAGTAAACACAAAGTAGTCATAGTATCTGGAACGGCCAGAGAACTTAACACACATTCCATATTATTAAACAATTGAACAACTCCGAAGAAATGAATTACCAGAATAGTTGATTCGGTAACATATTTGGTCTGATTTCCACTTAAAATAACCTAATAACTCACGAACAGCGAACATGAACAAAGACCATTAACGAAAGATGTCAGTAAAATACCTAAAAAGCAAATAAATCGTAATGCATAAACTTTGGTCGAGCAACAACGTTAGTGAAAGTTTTGATTAAATTGAAATTCATCATAAGCCGGAATGACAATTGGGATTCGTGGTTACAGCAAATACCGTGAGTAGTTTAATTCTTCAAAAGTTTTTTAAAGTTGTTCTCACTAGTCGCATGTTACTGAAAAGCAGATTCACGTTTCTTCAGACGTAAAGTTTTTTTAAACTATGATTTGCTACGAAAAGCAAACATAATAAAAAATTATGGCAATAAATTTGGTAGCAGCTGCTTAGCTATTAAATCGTGAATATAACCACGAATTTCTTGCAATCGTATCTTTGATCGTTGTTTTGCGAGCGAAGGCTGACACGTGACACCGTCCTCCAGCCAATTGCTATCGTGGTAAGTGAATGAGTGAGCTTAGGAAATTATATAGTAGATATGTTGATCGTCTAAAATGTACAGTATTCGTGAAATATTCAGGAAACACCATTTAGCAATTACTGCTTGAGGAAATAACTGCTTATATTCTATGAATATATTTAGGATTGAACATTCAACCGGTACCTGGGTTTCCACTGTATTTTAAAATCGAGGCTATGTATTAAAGACTGTTTCGGTTAGAAACGAAATGCTTAAAGTATTTTTAAAAATACAGCAAACTGTGAGCACGAGAGTTCAGGTATGATGTTTAGAAAGTCAAAAATAATACATCCACACGAAAGGGCGGCTTTGCCACCACATAACGATTAATACAATTACTGCAAACGGTGTCCCTGAAGGTAAAGTTTAGTTGATTGAATTGTCATTGTCAGTAAAACTTTGCACCCAGGGGATCGTCCAAAAACCACGTACCTCCATTTTGGATTTCTGTGAACCTCCCCTTCCCCTCCCACGTAGTGCGACGTGGCTTTTGTCTCTCCGCCCCCTCCCCCCACCCCCCGGCCGCTTAGCAAGTAGCTTTCTTTCTTATTGATTCCAGAAGTATTTTATACTGTTTTCTCTCGTTGTAAATTAGGTACGGAGATAATTAATTGACGTAATAATAATTATAATTCCGTGTGGTCGTTTTGACCTGGAGATAGGGTGTTTTATTGGCTGCGTATTCCGCCCCTATCGTAGCCGCCTTAACCTAACCCGACAATCCTGCCGGGTGCAGGGGACCTACAGTTTAACGTGGAATCCGATCCACGGAAGCATTCTGGTGTACTTCACTATGGCAGAGATGAAGATCGGGTTAAGTGCCTTTTAAAATCCCCGCCGAGACAGGGATTCGAACCGCGGACCTTTCGATCTCCAGTCAGACGCTTAACCATTTTTTTTTTTTTTTTAAAAAGGTGGCTTTCATTTTTTTTTTCCGTCTCAGCCATCTGTAAGTTTATCGTATTGTATTCGAATTTTGTCTGTACTATATTATCGTTTTCTCCTTGCGGACAACACAGGACGGACACAACACCCATGCCCTCGGCCGGATTCGAACCGACGACCCTGGCAAAACCACTGAGCCAGCAGACCGCTCATTAAATGACGTAAATAAGTATTCACATGCTGTTGTGTGTTCTGCAGTCTGAACCTTATTTTAACTGTGACAAATAATATGAATGAAAAGTTACGTGGTCTGGCTCTCCGAACCCCCCCCCCCCTTCCACCTCCACGTAACTCAGCGTAGCTTTCCAGCCCCTCCCCCCCCTTTTTTTTTTTAAAAAAAAAAAGATCTAGTGACGTAGTTTATGGAGGCTCCCTAGCGAAGAGATGTGAAAGGCGTACGAGCCGTAACACAGTGGTTTAAACCTCTGGAGACTCTATGACCCAGGCCTCTACTTTGCCTCTGGAATGCGCCCCGCCCCTCTGCGGCAGGTGTGTTTTAATTGTTAATGGTGGGGCCGTTTAATCATGTGTCAGGCGGTAGGCGTGCACGCCACGTCAGACCGCAGCGAGCCACGGCGGTCGATAGCGACCGTGCGGCTCTCCGCACGCACACCACGGCTGTCTGATGGACAGTGGAGAGCACATTGGACAGCTTATACCACAGGCACGAATATCACCTCGCGTTCATTTTTTCTCCTACCATTATCATCTGGCGAAATGAAGAATACTCATTACAGTCATTAATCGCACACATCAGATGATTACACACTTAGCATATGCAATGGAATGACAGATGTCGTAATCTTATCAGTGAACCAATACGATCTCTATTTTCTCGCCTCCTCTTTTAGCAATCTTTTTTAGATTTTGAATACCACTGCCTCGTGAGCTGATTCTAATACCATAGATGCACCTAGCGTGGTGGGTGAGTGGTTAACAATCTGGCCTCGCATTCGGGGGGACGCCGCTTCGAATCCCCGTCCGGGTATCCAGACTTCCGTTTTCCATGGCTTCCCTAAATCTGCAAGGGTGGTTTCCTTAAAATTCCATGGGCGAATTCCTGGTCGTTCCTAGCACCCTCTCCTTTCCCGTCTCTACAACGTCCCACCAAATAATTTTTTATTTCTTTTTATTATTATTTTTTGTATCTTTAGGCTGAAAGTAACAAAAGTTGAACTGAGAAATGATTTAGTAATGTGATAAACGTACGTGAATCTTTCATTCGTCTGTATCTGAAATTTCTTTGTACATATTCTCTCGACATAGATTTGAGAACTTATTTTTGTATATTACTACCTTTACTTTGAAATCGCAGCTAATTGTATTTTCACTTGAATTCTAATCACATCCTTTCATGTAAACGCTGCAGAAGTAATTCAGTACTTACTTACTCTTCATGGGTAGGCCAAAAGCCTGTTCTGACCTCAGTTACATACAATCCATCTGGCTTTTCTTACTCTGAGGTTTACGAGTAATGTAGCCTTTAGCACAACCCCAACCCAGAGGACCAGAGTTTTAATTGACGGTTTTACTTCCCTTAGCCGGAGTGTTTAAGGCGCTGGGAGCTCACCTTCCATTCTCCCCCTTTAGCTACACTCCAAGGAGTGCATTGCCCTAGGGCCACGCGGCTTCCGCCTTCGGGGACGTAGGAGAAGGGTTTGCTGGCAGAGCTGATAAAATAAATACCAGAGGTATTATTGTCTCAGCCCATCTAGCATGAGCTGTAGAGCTGTAAAAGTAACGAGAAATTCTGTACTCGTATGTAATCGTTACTAAACCAATCAGTAGCCGTTACTTTCGAACCGATAATCGTTACTCTTGATACAATCGAACACTATCATGGAGCATCGCATCGTTTATACTTGGCAAAC
Source organism: Vandiemenella viatica (assembly GCA_031002005.1). NCBI lineage: Eukaryota > Metazoa > Arthropoda > Insecta > Orthoptera > Morabidae > Vandiemenella > Vandiemenella viatica. The sequence goes on from JARYHS010009186.1 coordinate 86,827,714, forward strand.
TTTAACTAAACTATTTATTTAGTAAAATAAGTTTAGGTAAGTTGTTCGTTTGGATCAAACTTAAAATAAAGTCATTAGCACATGAATCTTACGGTAAACCTCTGAATGTTATCTCTTTGGCAAAAAAAATGTCTTTGGGCTACTGAGACTAAGTCCCTTATTTTGCACGATGTGGCATCAATGGAGAGTTTATCTTCCCAGGAAACTTTAGCGCATCTGCTAGCTCCGCCCATCAAACTATCCTATTGGTGGGTATTCAATTCAGCGCCATCTGTAATTCATTTCCTTAAATCAATGCCTGTAACATAACAGGAAGACTCCGCCCATCGACGATTCTTGTTGGCAGGGTAGATCATAAATCTCCCCTACATTTCAGTGAAATGCTTCTGACAAATCCCGAGTCAAGTAATGCATTTTCCTGTCCCGGGATTGGCTGCCATATTCTGCAAGATATGGCCGACCATACCTCAGTGGAATGAAATTCGGTTCCAGCTATACTTTTCTTAAATTCGGATCGTGAAACATATCGTTAAAGTTGCAATTAACGAGATTGCAATAAAGCGAGGCAAACATGTGGTTCAGTGATACATTTTATTCCAAATGATTAGCGTAAAACTTTAACGATAATTATTTATATATTGATTTGGCTAATTCCTTCCAATAATACTACGCATAATGAGACGTGTGGGCCAATCAGTGGGTGGAAATGTTCAAAGATCCAGAATTTTTAGTTCTTCGAAACTATAGAAATGATTATAAAGAGATTATTTCGGAAAATTGTCTAAGACCAGTTGAATGTAACTGATTTCCGAGGCAGGATAGGGTTGTTTACACACTGCACGAGATGTTAACATAAAGGCACATTCCCACGGCGTGTCCCTCGGCTCGTGTTTGTGGATGCCTATCATCTTTGCCGCATATACTAGCAATTATAGTGAGCCTCAACCCACCGCCAGGCGGTAAAAAATGAAAGGCGCGTACTACCACACCACGCTCCGTGGGAATGGGCCTTTAGGACGAGGTCCAGTCACCAGTGACCACTCTGCTGAGAAGGACTTTGAGTAGTGAGGAGGTCGTTGAAACACCATCACAAGCTTTCCTTGGGCAACAGAAGTATGCCAGTAATTTCTGGCCACTTTATATCACCGACACAGCCGATGCAGCATCGTAGATTTTTTGAGGTGGTTCTTGCAATGCGGTCCACTGAAAACTTCGTATGCAAATAGCTAAGCAACGAGCGTGTTGAAATTCATATTTTCATGAGTGAAACAGGTGTTGGGTCAGTGGTTAAGGCGTCTGACTGGAGATCGAAAGGTCCCTGCTTCGAATACCTATTTGTGCAGGAATTTTGAAAAGCCCTTAACCAGACCTTCATCACTGGCACAGCTTGCTGTGTAATGTGAAGAACCCCAGAACATTTCCGTGATTTGCTAGGTTAAGGCTACATAGCAGAATCCATATATCATAAACATATTTATAAACTGCGTGTGTTTTCTAGATTAAGGACCTTTTTAGATATTTTTGTTTCTATTAGGAAATCATTTCATCATATATAATTGTTATGTAAAACGTAGGTGTTTAGCTCCGTAACTGTTTCAGTCGATAAATAAACAATTGCTACAAAGTATATAGTTTTTCTTTCATTCTATTACAAACCACCGACATCGCTATTCATCGTATATCACCAGCTAAATTTTGGCATGGGTTGCGAGCTTTTAATTAATTTCATTTTTCATTGTAAATTCAGAATTGCTTCGTTTCAAACAGATGAAATATACATCTCATCCATGGTAGAAGAAGGTTGTATTAAAGAGATACATTCCAGTTCTTTTAAAATGATTACGGATGATGATTCACATATTCTAATGTTTATCTTGTGTTAGAACCTAACAAAAGTAAAACAATGAAAGGCAAAATGTAACCACCTTAGGGGGCATCCATAAATTACGTGAGGTGTTTTTTCCGGATTTCCGGACCCCCCCCCCTCTGTTGAGATCTGGTTCGTGAGCCCCCTCCCCTAGAATCCCCTCGCTACTTTTTGAGACCGGTTACACCCCCACTTTTCTACGAAATATCCCATTAAAATCGAGTTTCGCGTCATTTGTAGACTTTTGTTATTAGCTCTACACTGCAACAAGAATTTCGAAACCACACGTGGGATTTTCGTTGAAACCCCCCTTTCCTCCTTGGTGAGATTAGCCCGACACCCCCCTCCTCCCTATTTCACTTCACGTAATTAATGGACGCTCCATTATTTTGGCACCTGTCAGTGCAGCCGTGTTTTGCCTGTAGATCCTACTCATTAGATGGGATTTAAATTTAAATTTTTACTGCCCTGTTGTGTATGTCATACCGCTATCTCGCAGAAAAAATAATTCTCGATTTGAATCCGAAATTTTCAGCCATTCAGACTGTAGCAGGACGTTAATACGCCACTCTAAAATTTATATATTTCAAATTATTTTAATATTAATTTTATTCAGAGCCTAGGTTAGATTTATTAAACTGATCTCGGGCAGCCCAAATTGTATATGTTTAAATTGATATGCAAGGGTTTGGATGTCATTTGGCGAACACGGGAAGCATACCTCCGGTCCCCTCCCCGCCAGGACGGCGCCGGACAGCACAAGGCACAAAGGCTACCCTGTTCCGTTAAGTCTGTCTCAAGGTCGAGTGCATCGCACCGTTCTTGGGACGCGACGCTGTGAAGGTCACATCCCTCTCCCACACTGACGGGCGGGAGAACGCTCGCAAAATTGCCGCGAATCTCAATGTGCTACGACATCACGTGATTTCCAGAAAGCCTGACCTGCCAATGAAAGGAATCCTCAGGGTTTTCATAAGTTAAAACAGGGCTTGTTCTTTCTGCCCCAACATGTTTCTTCTCCGAGAGGAAGGAGGCCATCTTTCCCAAGAGCGAGAGACTACTTCTGGCTGGGCTGCGGTCCAGGACGGTTGGGCTTTGTGCAGTACAGTGACCCGGCTATGGTCACAGGCCGGTGATCTTCTATCACACTGGGACTGATTGTGCGACTAACACCAGTGCTGCTGCCTATCAAAGGGTAATGTGTTAACGCCAGGTCTTGAATTATTGTGTTCTTATGAGACTGCGAATGACCCGTAAACAACTTGAGAAAGAAACTTGTGCTCTTAAAGCAAATCTGACCCTGAGCTAGCTGGAATTTTATTGAACATTCTGGAAGCCTTGCAAATCGCAAGTTCCATGTATTTCTTTTATTTAACGGCGCCCGAGATGCATGTTCATTTTCATGTATTCATGTTTTAATTGCTGACTGTTCTTATTGTTGCATATTGTGAACATTTGTTATCGTTCAATAACTTTAACTTCGTCAGACGATGTCCGATTAAAGTAAATTAATACAATTGTTTGCTTGAGTAAAATCGGCCAATTTGTAACGTCTAGGCTTGCTTGATATCCTAGTGATTATTGTATTAATGGTAGACTTAAATATGCCTAGCGGTGTAGAGGCCAATTGAATATATTAAATTATCAATGTCAGTTTCATTGTGATCTGGCAAGGTTAAGATTCTTGCCAACCCAATAACTGATTATTATAAATAATTAAAATTTATAAAATCCCCCCCCTCCTAAAGCACTCTCACTACAAGACGTCAGATTTATAAATGCTTCCTATAATGAAACTCCAACAGCAGCAATACTGATTCTTTAGGAATTTCAGTAACAATATCCCCAGCATTAAATTCTAACATCGCAACAGCAAAGTATTAATTTGCGTCAGAATATTGAGCGGTGAGCCAATACAACATAACTGAAAAACCTGTAAGTGATCGTTGTCCGATACTGGACGTATTTCTCACGCGAGGCTGGATTACTCAAAAAGGCGTGAAATAGTAATGAGGTTACGGATAGCGGAGCGCTACTCGCCTTTCCGTGAAAACGTCGATAGCCGGCGTGGCGCGGCGCGGCGCATTCCTGGGCTTCCAGCCGCGCGGACACGCGACCGGTGCGTCACCGCGGCCGCACGTGGCGCGATCCGCGGAAACGCGCACCGTGTTCGCGGCACTGCGGAATGTGGAGCGGGAGTCTCCCGACAAGTGACCCCGCAGCTACGCCGCCGTAAACGGGCCGCTGTCACGAGAGTACCTGGAAAATAACGCTCCGTCACTCCCGTACACGCGATCACTTAGCGAGATACCCACATTCCTAACCGATTACCTGTCTTCTGTATTTCCCCGATTTGTTTGTTTGATTCTTTTTAGATGAAACACATATACGATTCTCCGAAATTAAAGATTTGACCAGTAGGTTCGTTACTAAACTTTTTGGTCTACCGCCCCTTTTGAGGCAAAAATATTCACTGCCCCTTCCGGAAAAAAAATACTCTCCACACCTTTCTTTTTTTTTTTTGTTTTTTTTTTTTTTTTTTTGTTTTTTTTTTTTTTTTTTTTTTTTGTTTTTTTTTTAATGAACTCCACTTTTTGTAAAAATTAATGTAACACATTATTAGATTTTTCGTGATTTAATTAATATGATAAATAACCACCCCACCATACAGTTCACTTTAAACTTGTTTTTATTTTCATAAACACGACGTCAAAGATACTGTTTAATGCATACATACAATCCAGCGATTGTATACAGTCCTTGGCCGTCGTAAATTGAGTCGGTGAAAAACTATTTCTCTGACTCGGGTATTCGCTTTATATTAGTTACATCGAAATTTCTAGAACATTTCAAAGGATTCCGACAGATATTTCTCGAACATTAACAATACTTAAACAATTGAAACGTACTAAAAACAATAATAATTAATACATAATCATTTACCATCATTCCAAAATGGTCAGAAATGGAAATTAAAGATACTTAAACACAAAATTATTCACAGAAATCATTTTAAACTGTAGCAAATTGTCCTTAAGCCATCATAACTTGCCTTAATACTTGGAATTACGAACATTTAAGCAATTCTCTTGCACAATTTTGTTCTTAAACATATTAAATGGCCTCTAAATAATTTCTTTTCATAAAACAAAGTCCACATACATTGATTTACAGTAAATTGCAAAACAAACATACAAGATCATATTCAGTCAAACTCTAGCTTACTACAAATGCTTCATAAAATACAATTCCATTTAATTTTAGGTATGAGGGCTGTTACACCATGGTGCTCCAACTTTTTTTTTGACTCGTAACTCATATTTTGAAACAGTGATTTTGTGGTGCCAAAGTGTACAATCTTATATATAAAAATGGATTTTGGTATATTTGTATATATATCCGAGATTAATAGACTAAGACACCGTTTGACCGATCACCATGAAAACTTGTGCATACATATATTTCTTCAGGGACAAGTATCTTGACAAATAAAAATATAAAAACCACCCCCCTCTCCCCCATTACAGCCCTTAATTCTTATACAAACCCATATTTTTTAATCCGATTTAGATGGAATTTTGCACATATATATTATAAAAGAAAGAGAAAAACACAATCAACATTTTGTTTGCAAAAATGCACTCTCTCTCCCTCCTTTACCCAATAATTTTTGTATTTTTTTTATACAAACTGAAGTTTCCATCCAGTTTTGAAGGAAATTTGCAAAAGTATACTTTAAAACAAGCAGAAAAATGTTGTCTTCATTTGGTTTACAGAAATTCAACCCCTCTTCCCTTTTCCACCCTTCTTAATTTTTGTCAGTGTTCTTTAGACAAAGCTGCACTTTTAATCCGATTTTGAAGGAACACTGCATACCTATACTTTAAAACAAATTGAAAAATAATGTCTGCATCTGGTTTGCAAAAGCCCAACCCTATTTCCCCCTTTACCCTCACTCCTCTTAATTTCCTGTGTTCTTTATAGAAGTACACCGTTTTAAATTCAGTCAAAATCGATTCAGTAGTTTTATAGTTATGCAGGATTATTCATAATGTCTCAATAAGTACGTCAGATTTTAACTTGGACCCCAAGCTTTCAATGCTGTGAAAACCCATTAAGGATTTGCTTTTCTAGATGATGCCGGAACAACAGATATATTCCACAAACAGATTGATGTAAGTGGTATGTATTAATGAGCGGATGGTACACGTTTCGATTACCGAGCACCAACTTTAACAGACGATGTGATGAGGTTAAAATGCAGCCTGGGCCAAAATGTATACTGACATTCCATATCACAGTTTCCAGTTCACCCCGTTCTGGGAATTGTTTGGGTATATCAATGTTTGGTTCATTTCTGTAAATGGCAGGTGCCAAAATAACGAAACTTGATGCATATAATTCATATGGGAAATATAAATTAGTGTACTGATAATTCAATCCCAATTGTACCGGGAAATGGCGGGTTTTCAGCTTGTATCATGTATAAAATACAATGACACAGTCTAAAGTTACTCTACTAAAATATATGAACACTATTAGTGAATTGTTCACAATTCGCATAGCAATTATATACTATAAAACATGTTATTAATTAGAGGGTTGAGTTCAGTGGAATGACACTAATTTTTCGATATTTGTTAACATATTAGTCATCAACAATCTTAGATTACCCTGTTCCTCTATTAACAATATGTTTCTTTTCTTAGCTGACTACGCTAAATTATCTTTTGTCTACATATATTCATAGAAATACAATTAAAAATTTCTTTCATGCAGCCTTTAAAGCCGTGTATAACACCGGAAAGTAGGAGACGGTGATTGGTCTTCAACGCCCTCTAAATTTGTTTAGTACCAGAAACACCCCCTACAATCTCTTCAACGCCCACCGATGGACTACCGACGTTTTTTGGAACCATTGGACGAAACAATTGATTTTGACCTAAAATCGGAAGATTGTGTGTTAGATCTTCGGTGGAGCAATTCTGATTTTTGTTTTTCGTGCCTTTCCAGAATTACTCCCGAGAAAATCACTACAGTTTTTTTTTCCTTTGTATAAAGACGTCAACTATTTCGTGAGTGGAGACTTTCTCGGCATATAGATGAAATGAATTCTTTACAGAAGTTCAGCCGGATAGCGTCGAAAAGACAAGGCTGTCTAGTTTGTGATTTCAGGTAACAATATTTGAAGTAGTAGACCTGATTAAGACAACCAGGCCGGTTGTCGAGACGTATTTTTACGACGCTATTCTACTGAACTCCTGTGAAGAATTCATTTCATCAGCTATTTCCTTTCAATTCCTGTCTACAACCTGTTTTCATCGCGGATTAGCTGCCATTAAAAAAAAAAAAAAAAAAAAAAAAAAAAAAAAAAAAAAAAAAAAAAAAAAAAAAAAAAAAAAAAAAAAAAGCTGCTCCATGTTTGCTTTACTTTGTACCTCCGTGACATTTAGTTCTTGCGAGTCAAGAGTGAATATTGAAAATGTAATTTTAATTAACTGATGGACTGAAACCCATCTTGTAATTGCATATTCTGCGCTTGTTGGAGAGAGTGATGAGGGGATGTACGAGAGAAGTAAAGGAATTGGGTTACAAAACTTTTATCAGACCATTGCTCGAATATGGTAGCGTAGGATTGGACCCTCATTTTACGTATCAAATATAGGAGTTGTAGAGGGTGCAAAAAAGGGCTGCTTGATTTGTTTCTGGAAATTATCGCATAATGTAATCAGTGACGGATGTGATAAAGGAGCTGGAATGGGATGCATTGCAAGACAGGATTAGGAAGAGGAGGGTCATGGAAGTGTACAGGGTGTATACTGGCGATGAGGCATGGAAAGATATTGGAGTAGGTATGAAAAGTAGTGCATGGAAGGGAAAAGATGACCATGACCACAAGGTGGCACTCGATTTCAGGCACAAGGGTGTGGGACGATTTACTTTTTAGGTAAGGGTGTCAGGGATCGGAATGAGTTACCAAGAAAATGATGAATAATTTACTGAAAACGTTGAAAGAATTTAAAGAAAATTTGTAGAGGGTAAATGTAGGTGGGTGCTGAATAGGGGGAAGATGGGGGTGTAGGGAAATTGCCACTGGAGCCTGTGCTCCATTGCAATTATTATAAAATTATAATTATTATTATTATATTCTCTTCCATTAGAGGCTACTGTTCAGGTGGTCGAAAGTAAGATATTACATATTCTCTAGATTTTCCATAAGTTGGAGATATATGCAGATCTAAAGGTTGTTCGTAGATTGGAGATAGAAATTTCATACAGCATAATCACAGGCTTAATGGTACGATGGATAACATTAACAATGTAGTTGTTCGATAATTTTGAAGTTCAATCTTTTCTTTTCCGCTACTTTAATTCTTCCAATTCGTACCACAACTATTTTGGAGATTCATAGACAGATATGCCAAAGAAGATACACAAAATCGTATAAATCGTGGCAATTCTCACACTATAATATGCTTATCAAACATGATTGATAAAAAAAGTGTCCTAATCAGAAAGGAAGTTTCTAAGAGCTGTCGAAGGATACGTAAGAGCTGATCATAATGGGAAAGAAAAGATTAGGAAAGAACTATGCCGTAAAAGATCAAATTTGTGGAAGTTAGAGAGAAAATTCAGATAGAATGGTTGGTGAAAAAAATCGTAATATGATACAAATTACATCAGAATAGGAAAAAGTGTTTCGGAAAGGCCAAAGAAGTCGAGGAATTTAGAAAAGAAACGAGTTTTTTTGTCAGTTTCCTGGATGTTTAAATCGATAGGAGATTGGAAATTTTTAACATAGCCAAAATGCGCAATCTGTGTGAATGACTTCAGAGAATTTAGGAACTTCACTAGTACATATAATATTGTATCAACATTTCTGAGAAAACATTTCCATTATAGCATCTGAGATTCCATACTTTAAAAATCATTAACAGTGAATATCACTGGCACCAGCATTGGGCCTCGAGGTACTTTGGTAATAAAACCTCAGCCATAAATTCAATTTTTATAGACTACGTTAGAATATTTTGAAGTTTGAATAATATAACTTACTAGGAGCATCCTCGCCATCAGAATCATGCAATTACTATTGCGATTTAGGTGTCAACGTAGATCAGTTCAAAATAGAACTAAAAAATTCCATGAATATTTCTCTGTAGGTAAAGTTTGTTTATTCTGAATACTGTATAGGCGTGCGTTGTTGGCTACAGATTCTTGTGTCAGTGGATGTTAGATAATATAACTGATGGCTATTGATGTAGTTATTAAATAATATCGCCGAGTAGTCTTGGTGAAATCCTTGTGTGTCCGTCTATTGGGGCCGATAAAAAAAAAAAAAAAAAAAAAAAAAAAAAAAAAAAAAAAAAAAAAAAAAAAAAAAAAAAAAAAAAAAAAACATGCATCAATCACAAAAGTTCCCTGTTGCATTGACAATGGCTTCGAGAAATTCCTCTCTTGGGACCCAGTACTTGCTCGGGAAACTCGGATGGGGAATCCTACCACATCGATCATTGTCTCCTAAGTGATTTTCACCACTTCCCCTCCTCGAGCCTCGTCTCCAATGGAAAATGATGAATTAAAATCCTGTGAAGAGAGTTCATCTCAAGAGAACTCATAGTTGGGAAAAATGTATTAAAATTCTGGTATTATGCTACGAAAGTAGTTCACCTGGTGGAAGGAATTCGGACTTGGAAATTTGAAGGAACCATCCCGGCGTGGTGTTATTTCGCAAAACGATATAAAATTGAAATCTAAATGGTCGAATCGGGTACCAAACCAGCATCCTTCCAAATGTGAGAGCCGAAGTATAAATAAAAAAGTGTCTGCGTCTAGTTGTGAAACATGTTCTTATTATTTATTACTATTTAATTAACATTACACACCAATTATTCGACTGTACTTATTCAACATCCAATTACATTTTTTAAACTGAATATTCAACAAGTAATTAACATGTGTTGTTCACGTAATGGTTTACTTCTAACTTGTAAAACTAAACTTAGAAGTAATAGAAAACAATACACATTGAGTTTGGTTAAGAAGTTTAATGATTTACATTGACACATTAACACAAATAGACCGACGGTCTTAGAGGATTAAAGATTGGGGCCACCGTTCGTACATTTTCCCGTGGGTGACATACCACCTGCTGTGATATGAAAGAAATTCCGAGAACACTTTAGCAGCGCTTTCTATACCGCAGACAACCGGTACCAGTGCTCTCTTCTCCAAAAAAGCATAGCACTAGTGAGTGTATGTAGTTAATACTTGACCAACGGCATCATCATCGAAGTGTTGAATCTTATGAGTAGTGTAAGTGTGATAATAAAAGTATTATAAATCCAGTCAAGAAAGAGACTACAAGTTCCATTTCCTATGAAAACGAAGATTCACAAAAAGGGGTATTCCATGGTTTCCTCTTTACCAGTAGCATAAAGTGGAATCCCAGGCAGTTTGCCATTCCTTCACATCAGTCCAGAAGAGCAATACTTCGTGCCCTTCCAAGGTACAGTATAACTCGAATGGACAGACGAAATTTTCACTCCAGCAAGATATTTTGTCCTGGTCCGCCACGATGTTAGTCTTATTTTTGAAAAGTTTAATGGAATGGAGGATTATTTATCACTAAAGCATTGCATGGAATACATCCTTCTGGATCAGGAGATTGTACCCGAAACTATTTCAGATTAAATACAGATAGATATTCAGAAGTCAGGTAGAAAATATGTTGATAACTGCGTTGTAAGTGAAAAGATGTTACAACCACGAAATGTCTTCTTCTTTTAGTTATCTATCCAAAAATTTGTTTGTAACAAATTTCAAAGTATGTCTCTTCTCTTCCCTTCTTTATAATTCTGCATAGCTGCTGCATTTCATGTCATTCATCATCTTGACTTTCGCTGTGGTTTGTTCCATCTATAATTCTTTCAGTATTCACCTTAAGCAAACCATTGTGACGCCTATTATCTGGCCTCTTCTTTTCTGTAAGCCGTTCCAGAATATTCTTTTCTCAAAAGTTCTTATAGTGACATAATCCATCCAGCCTTTCTTCAGCATTCGTCTGTAACACCAGATCTCAAATGCTTCCAGTCGTTTCCTTTCCCCAATCCCTGTGATCCATGATTCACTTCCATTTTGGGCCATGCTCCAGATATGTTTTTAGAAGATTTTACGCGTTATCAGGCTGACGTCGTTAGAAGTGAAAAGGTCTTTCGTTAATTATAACCATGTTTAGCTTCGTTGATTCTAGATATTAGATCTTTTCTGCTTCTCCTATCTTCCCACGAACCGCAGTCAGACAGATTTCTGCTATTGATCTATATGTCGTAAACTGCTGGCGGCGCAATTAATAGATCTAATAATTCCAAATCAAGATGCTCAGTTTGGAAATCTGAATTCGGTTGCGTAATGGTGTGAGTACAATGTATAGAAACAATACATACAAAAAGGAGGAGGGGGTCATTTTATTTTACATAGTTAATAAATAAAATAAAGTAAAATAAATTAAGAATCAAAGATGCAGTTTCCATAATTTAAAAGAAGTGGTAAAGAACTCATTTAATTTGTTAATTTCGAGAGTAGTTTGTCAACTCCATAAAGCTTACAGAAAGCGAATAGCTTTTTTTTTTTTTTTTTTTTTTTTTTTTTTTTTTTTTTTTTATAAATACGGCACGTAAGATTAGTATTGCCTGAAAAAGAATGACTCATTGTTCCTATTAATAATGCACATTATGGTTAATAACCGCTTAGATAACCTAAAAATCTGTTTCACAGAAAATTCAGATTTTACTTTTTTAATGAGATCCGTAATTGACTTAGCTGCTCTTGCCCTTTGAGCTTTAATTCTTCGAGCCTTTATCACTACAACGCTGTCTCTCCTAAAAGTGAAGCTATTATACAGTGTTTTGGAGTACCTAGCTATAATTTTTGATGTTTTATAATCAAATGCTTGGATGTATTTTCAAAAAATCTGGTAGGGGCAAATTACAGCCCATGATTTTTCAATCGCTTTACTTGATTTTTATGTAACGTTGATATCATTTCCACTACCCCAATATCTGAAGGAACTACAAACACAAGGTCCTTAAAATGCTCTGGCTGTTGCACGTATGCAATTTTAAGGAACATTTGTGGATACTTAGCCGGATAAACCGACTGTCAATATTTGGTAAATACGTGTCTTCTTCCTTTTACTAACAACTGTTGGCGGTTGCCATGGGGGATATTTATTCCTCCTTGGCAACGTCTGAGAAGATGAACTGGGATGAATTCCCGTCGCTCTTCTCCCATTGTTCGTATGAGTTTTTTTAAGCGTGGATGACACTAACCGCGAGCATTTCATATATCATTTACGGCTGTTTAACCGAACCCATTCTCCACATCTAATTTAGATCTTAACCAAATATTAAATTCAATGTGTTTTTCATGCACATGTTTCTCACCGTAAGTATAATTTTTGGCTCTTCCGTGAGCTGTTAAATTTTTATAATTTTATCACGCACGAACCTAATGCTCTGACTCTAATCGACTTGTGGAGTCACACGTCAACTCTGGAAAACGCGAGAGTTTATCTGCATTTCGTGTCTAAAGAGGCTTTCTTCAGATACGGCTATAATTGTGGCGAGAGAAGTGTGTATAGCCCCTTAGGAATAGTTTGAAGGCACGTATGAAATTTAATTCAATTTGCCAAAGGTACGGGATTTTTAAACAGCTCTTGAATCTTAAATATTTCCTTATATAATGGTCCAGATTATGGTTTTCCATGATTTACCCAAATCACTACAGGTGAATGCCGGGATGCTTCCTTCAAAGGGCCATGGCCGAATTCCTTTCTGTTCCTAGTCCCATGTCCCATCCCGCCTCTAATGACCTCGACGTCGTCATAACAAAAAAAGAACGAAAAACAAAAAATACATACTAGGGTAATTCAAAAACAAGGAGCAGATTTTGCATTTTTTTCTTGCAAAATATAAAAAGTACAAATACCTGTGATACATCACAGGTAAGATGAAGGTTCAAAGTTCTACTGTAGTGAATTTCTGATTGTTCAGTGCAAAAGCACTTCATATACGCTCAACAACATTTACCGTTCGAGGACGACCAATGTTTTTCTCTTTGCATATGCATCCATTTTCTACGAATCTCTTATGGAAATCGTCAATTTGTTTATGACGAGGTGGCACTTAATTGTACTTACGACGGAATGTACGTCACACATCAACAATGGACTCACTTTTTGGATACTGGAGTACACAAAACGACTTCTCCTGAGGCATCCACTTGAACAGACAACAGCGCCATTGGCGGCGGCGAACGGAACTAATAGGTGTGGGTTACAAACCTTGAATCTTCCTCTATCTAGTGATGTGTGCCACGTATTTGTATCTTTTATAGTTTGTGATAAATGAATATGCAAAATCTGCTCTCTCATTTTGAATAACCCTGTAGATACTACACAGTTTGCAGTAACTCCCTGGATAACAATGCAATCTCGAACCTGCGACCCTCGTAACGTAAAACCAAAGTCTCATCCAGGAGATGAAATTAATAGAAACAGCATACACAGCAAGCAAATAGCGGATACGATAATATTTCAGTGGTCCTCAGGGGACTGCACCGCCTTCTATGGTAGATATGGCTCGCAGATCTGCGACTCACCGCATACTAACGTGACGTGCAATTTTTCGTTTAGGTCAACCTCTGCTCCAGTGATAACAGTAGCGTGTGCAGAGATATGCAAATCCCTACGCGGCACCACGCCACGCCTCTAAACTTAAAACTGAGACGACATTTATTAAAGTGCCTTTTCTATTCTTTGCTTTTTTTTCTCCCTCGCTTCCTTTCGCCAGCAAGGCAACAGCTTAATGCGCGGTCACATTAGAACGAATACCTCCCAGGCATGCGATATTCATTCCCTGTAATGTAAATGCATTGCCCCAGACGCATAGTGCTTTGTGTGCTACATTGCGAAAACGCGGTACATGCCTGCATAATAAAAGTTTCACTAAACAAGCAAGTTGGAGGCTATGTATGCGAAACTTCCATTTATTATCTGCTTGTATTGATAAGATTCAAAAAATTCCAGGTACTTTTTCGTAAATAATTTATTTAATGCCGTTGTTGCGTGTTTTTTATCTGTCACGCTGCGCGTCCTAATTTGGTGTTATAATGGAAGACTACTGCGTATCAGCCACAGAGCTATGGTGTCTACAGCAGTATTGGCTTTTTCTTGTTTACACACTTAATAACGTTAAATCCCAGAACGTCAAGCATTACGCAATTATTCATGCTCCAATTCTACGTATTTCTTTGTTTTACTCCATACTTAACGCCACTTTACAATGCATAATTAAAAGTAAATGCTTTGCTTAGTGCAAATACATGAATTAATGACGAATTTACAATGTGTAATATAAAAAAGTAATAAAAGTAAGAAATGAACGAGTTTTGGAAATGATGGGTGAGAAAAGAAGTTTATGGAAGAAGCTTACAGAAAGAAGAGACAGGCTGGTAGGTCATATTTTGAGACATGCTGGATTGGTTAACTTGTTAGTGGAGGGAACAGTCGAAGGTAAGAACTGTAGAGGAAGACAGAGATTAGAATATATAAAACAGATAATTGATGATGTGGGCTGTAAGGGTATGTAGAAATGAAGAGGTTAGCACAGGATAGGAAAGGATGGAGGATTGCATCAAACCAGTCGAAAGACTGACGACAAAAAAAAAAAAAATATAAAAATTAGTTAGTGTTATTCGTATCTTTTAAGGGAGCTGATGTATTTTCTGCCTGTCTCAATTACGTAAAAAATTAGTGCAGTAGAAGTTTTAGAACAGTTGAAATTGCCATCTCGTACTAAGTAATAATGGGGGAAGTGAATTACTGCCATCTGTCTGTGAAACATGTAACTATGTTCACTGTGTGATAAGCGTATTTTTTATTTTTATTTGAAACGTCTGGTTTATGAGGTGGAGATTGGGGTTCGTATTAGCGATCACGTTGATGGTTGTGGAAAACTGTAGTAAGGATGGCCTGTGTGCGAGGCCATGGGCTTCTGCCAGGTCCCGTTGTACCTCTCCCGTCCACTGTGCGGCGCCTCGTTTCAATTAGTATTACTATATTGCTACAATGTTAAATGTTTTATTGTTTGGTTTCTGGTTCACGCAATGTTAAGTTTCTCAAACGTATTTCCGTATTTTTAGCATCTTCCATAAGTTGCAGTTTTGGGAACAAACAGTTCAGTGTGTGCCTGTGTGTATGTGTTTGTGTTTTAGTTTATCATACAGATACTTGACGATGCCTTTGCCTGTTCGTTTAAAGTCTTTATAAGGCCATGCTTTAGATAAAATCTTTAGTGACATGGTGTTCCGACGAACACGAGTTGACGCAAAATACATAAAATGATGTGTTTCAATTATCAATTCGTCATTATAATTAAGTTGCGCTTAGTTACAGGAATCGAGATGGAGACAAAAGAATATCAAAACTTAAGACCATGTAGAGAAATTAAAAGTAACGACCAGATTCACAGAAATTAATCTAAACAAATACCAGTATGGAAGTTTTTCAGCCATGGAATTTTAAAGGAAGCATCCCGCCATTCGCGTGGAGTGATTTGGTCAAACCATGGAAAACCAAAATCTGGATGCCCGGGCGGGGAAGTATGGAATCAAACACAAAACAACTATAGTTTTCTCGTTCAGTTTTAATGAAAGTCCATTTAAGAAGTATAAGTGATTAATTTATTTTCGATGGAGCGCTTGCTCCGGTGTCAATATTCCTACACACACATTTTTCCTCTTTCCTTTTTGGTACCTACTTTTTCCCTCTACTAATTTCAAATTTAAATTCTTTTGTCGGTTTTGGTAAATCATTCATAATTTCTCTTGATAATTTATTCCAATCCTCGACCCCCTTATCTACGAAAGAAAATCTTCCCATAACCATATGACTGAAATCGAGTGCCAGTTTGTGGTCATGTTCGTCTTTTCTCTTCCATATACTTCTCCCAATTCTTCCACTAAAATATTTCCAGCATCACCAATATACACCTTGAATACTCCCATGACTCTCTTCAACCTTCTCCCGTCTTCAAATGAATCCCATTTCAACTGCATTATCATACCATTTACTGATAGTATTCTGTAGTAATTGTCGGAGATCTAGCAGCCCTTCTTTGTATCCTCTCCAACTCCTGTACTTGATACATGAGGGTCCCACCCTACACTACCATATTCGAGCAATGGTTTGGCCAACGTTTTGTAACCTAATTCCCTTACTTCTCCAGTACGTTCCCTCACAAATCTCTTTAACGAGGATTTTGAAACCTTTTCCTACTACTTGACCAGTGCGTGCTGCTCAGTTGCGTTTTGTTATCAAATGTTATACGAATGTATTTACATTTCAAGTCTTCAACAAGCAAGTCTTTTCCGGCCCTGTAACCATAATCAATATTTAATTTTTATTTGTATACCTAACTCTTGTATTCAATACTATTATAAATATGTTACTAAGTTGTTTCTGTACATTTGGGATTTGTATGTCTATTATGCAAAGAAGCTTAAACTAATGAACTAATTACGACAGTATTTCCACATTTTGAAAGATTAGTGCCTGACCCAAATCTTCAATGTATCTTATCGTACTCTATCTTCTGACGACAGAGATGCAAATTAAAATCTGTTATGAAAACTAAACTTTTTATTAATTATAACCTGGAATCGTTTAAAAACTACAGAATGAATTTTGATCCTTTAAAAGATAAGTGTCTGACCTATAATCTGAGGTGTGTATCTTCACGCTACCTTACCTGGCAGTGGAGCGTAACATTAAAACTTAAAATCTTTTCTGAATATTAAACTTTTTAACTACAATCTGGCATCACTTAAGCCCTACTTAGAGGATTTTTATTATGTTTTCAATGATTAAAATCGTGGTTATCACTTAAAATCTATAGTCACGTCAGCTCACGTGGGTGCTGCAATCTGATAACAACGTTAACAAAGACATACATATTTAATTTTCATGAACAGCTTTTATTTACTGAAAATAACGGGTTTCTAAAGAATATGTTTAAATTTTAACTACATGAATTTATATTGAAATCTACATAGAAAGAGCTGTTGCAGTAATGTATATTTTTCCTTTAGTCTGTTTCACTAGTTCCCGCATTCAAAGTAAAAACCTAAATTTAATTACAAATAAATTTGTTTCAATTAAGTACGATACACCATCACTTTAGAGCAGCGGTTCCCAACCTTTATTGGTACACGACCCACTTTTAAGTAAAAAAAAATTCGCGACCCACCTAAAATGAGAGTCTATCTAATATAAGAATGGGAACTGTTGTATGACCTCGATACGCTATCGACTATCCTATCCTACAAAAAGTCAAATTTTCATACAAAGGATATACTATCAACAAAAACAAAATTCATAATACACAAAACAACAAACATATTATAGACCGGAAGGCTGCTGCACGGACCACCCCCTCATCAAGTTGACTGCTGAAATTCCAAGATTAGAAGTAACTCCATCAGGATATTAAAATGCAACTGCTCTGCCAAGTCGCTTTTTAGTGGTTGATTGGTAGGTTTGTCATTGTGTTTTACTGCACCCAAAAGTATGAAAATATGGAAGACTGGGAGCAGTAAAACACAATGGTAAACTTACCAGTCAACCACTTAAATGGGATTTGTAGGTATTTTATACTGAGGTATGACTTGGTACATCAGTCGAATTTTAATTTTCAAATCGAGTTTTAACTAATCCAGGAATTGTAGCCGTCAACTCGATGAGATGCTGTTTTGTGCAGCCGCCTCTCGCTTTATTGCAAAAATAATGAACAATAATTTTAATTATTATAAAAACACAACTTCACAATCAGTGAGAATTCTGGCACTGGTGTTTACTGATGAGGGCATTAACACTGGTTAATTTTAACCTTGAGTAACTCTCTACACATAGTTTATTTCTGTATTTTTTTTTTCAAAAACAATAAAGTAGAAAAAGCTCGTTCACACAAGTATGTCGTGTTGAACGGCATCACGAACTTCACAGCTAATTTAGACATTTCTGGATACTCTGCTCGTGCATTCATCCAGAAGGAAATTAAGGATTTCATGATTATTGCACTTGTAAAATATCGTGTTATATGGAAAAAGGGTATATTTTCGCGGCAAAAACCTCGATTGTTCGCGACCCACTAAAACACACACCGCGACCCATCAGTGGGTCGCGACCCATAGGTTGGGAACCGCTGCTTTAGAGCATGCCGATAAATAAATAGATTTGTATCAATGTAATTAAAATCTTATTTTGGAGCTCTTATAACCATAAATAAAATTATTTTTATATTTTTTTAAATTTGTTCCAACAAGATTCATTATGAATTAAAAAAGTTTTCAGAAAATGTGGGATAGTAAAGCTGATGTATTTCCATCGTAAGAAGTACCTCTCGTTACCTCCTGACAGAATTTTGCATCAGTTGTTTTATTCTTCCACATTTACGGGTTTTTCCTGTCATTATTCCTGAATTATTAGATTTTTTCTTCAGTATCTGCCAATCCTGATTTAATGTTTTCATCTTCACGTACCAATTATAATCTTTTCCCTCAGTTTTCTATTTCATTTAATATATTTCTTTACGAAGCTTCCTTTCGACTGTGTTGTAGGAGGGCAAGTACAATGGGCCCAGGTGAAATCTTGAATTTTTCGTGCCACCCTTCCCTACTACCGCTTTTGGGCAGTTCCCCATAACTATAACATCCGGAAAAATGCTGGGAGTTTCCTCAAGTGCAACTTAAAATCCTACAGCGAGCGTTGTGTGCGAGCGGTAACGCTTTGACCTCGTATTCGAGAGTTCGATCCGGGCATCCAAATTTGGGTTTTCCATGGTTTCCCCAAATCATTCCAGGTGAATGCCGGGATGCTTCCTTAAAAACGGCTACTGCCGATTCCTTTCGGTTCCCTACCCCCAGTCCTATCCCACCTCTAATAACCTCGACAAGGCGTAGGTAAAGCCATAAGCAAAAAGAAAAAAACTCCACCCCCTCTTGCGTTTTTGGTGATAATCTCTTGAGAACAGGTGGTAGCAACAAAAATTTTGTTCATTCATTGAAATTTGAATTTCGTGGAGCTCCGTATTAGTAAAATTAAGCCCTGGAGCTTGCAGTTGCGTCAACATGTTACAAAACCTGTAACGTTTAAAGGGTCGTATTCTCCGCCCTTATACTTATCCGACAGAATTAAGCGCCAGACCAACACTGCGTCCATTACTGAACTTGACTGGTGACGTCAGACCCAATCTTCAACCTTCCCGCTGTTCTGCTTTTAAAGCCTGGGATCCACCAAGTGCGCAAAGTATGCAAATGTTTGTGTGTTTGCAGTCGGGTGGTTTGACTTGTTGTCTCCACCAACCAAATATTCGCAAACAACAGTTCGTGTGCGAACATTTGTCATCGTTCCAACTGCTACTTCCAGTCTCCAAATGGCTCCGAGAGGAAATCTTATTGCTAGTGCTGCATCTTGTGTAATTATGTATGTTTTAAGTGAAAAAGAGGACACTATTAAAAAGAAAGAGGAAACGTAAATTTTGAATATTGCATTTTTTAAAACAAGAAATTACTCGTGACTGCTGTATGACTTAAGAACAGATGATAGGAGTGGTTTAATAAGATAAATACTACTATTTGCCTACTTACTTTGAAACAATGTAATAATAGAAAACATAAAGCAAAAGAATTTATAAAATTACACACATTTTCGTGTTACCATCGACTTATGATGTTTATCATTTCTCTTCTGAATGAGGAGAGCAATGAATTTACTTTCTCCTTAACAACATCAATAGTGCTTCCCATATCTGTTGCAATTTCGCCCCACGCATCGTGCTTTTTATTTGGTCATGATAATGTTTCTAACTGCTCTCATATCTGCGACTTTGATTAATATGATTCAGTTAACACTAAGCACTTTTTATTATTCCAGTCCATTGTTATATTTTTTCAAGATTTTAAAAAGCACTTAGAACTGTTCGGAACACGCACCCGTGTTGTTGAACCTATCTCCACTTAACGCGCACTGTCCAGGCTCGAACAACGAATTCCTTTGATGTACCAACATCGTCCGGAACACCTGCCAACACCCGTAAATCTTTGTTCGTGCGCGTTATTCTCGTCTTCACCGGACAAATTCCGAATTCGCAAACATTTCAAACGTTTGCAAACGTTTTACGCGCTTGGTAGATCCTCACCTAAAATCTAAGTGCCAGAACCCACGCCACGCTGAGCGGGTAGCCTACATCCCTGTTCTCCCGGTGACGTGATGTTCTTATGCCAGAAACGCCACGGACAAGTTCAGCCTGGGCAACTTACGGCCTAATCGTTCACTGTATCTGCTTGGTGATTAACTCAGATTGTTGCAAATGAGAGTAGAGAGTAGGACACTAGAAACGGCCCAGAACTGTGATTTGTTCACGTGACTGGACGCTCGAGATCGTTTTATTAATATTATAATCTCCTTTGTTTTGGTCATCGTTGTGTATGGCACGATGAAAATTCCAATACAGGAGACATTTCTTAAAGGCATTAAAATTTAAGCTCCAAGTTGGTACAGAAGAAACATGTTTACTACGGTTTAAGATACGGCCGTATAGCTGTGCTGACCAGTTGTTACGTTATTCAATCCACCGTCTCGCCACTACGGCAGAATTTTATTATCTCCCTTATTTACAAGCCTGACTCACACTAAAGTTTGTTTGTTTGGTTTGCTCCTGAGGAAAAAAAAAGTGTTAATATGAGTCAGTCCTCCTGTAACGTAGCTTAAGAGAGCCATCACGGTGAATCATAGCGCCCCCCATCTTTGGAGGCCAGGCAAGTTTAATAGACACAGGCGCCAGTTGCTGTTTTTTCTGCAGCGAGTGCCACGCGGTGGGTCTGAAGAAAGAGAGATGGGGAGTGGGGAACAGTGAAAGGGATAAACAAAACAGAGACGGAGCCTCGTCTGCCAACAGGTGAGCGACCACTTGTGGTGATGTCATCGCCGCACAGTGGCGTTGCGCCCTGAGTCACCGGAAGTCAGGCGCATTCCACCGCCGCCGTCCAAGAGCTCTGGAGTGAATCACGCGACGCGCGCTGGCAGGTATGTGGGTCACGGCCAGGTGAATCACCAGGCCCGCGGGCACGACAGCAAAACACAGTGAATTATCTACAGATCGCTGCCATTCCAGCAACAGTCATAAATGTTTGACAAAGCGTGCTCGAAGGGAGCAAACTGAAGCCCATTTTGGAGTACAAGACTTGACGTCTGTCAGTCGTTAAATTTTGATCTGTGCTGTCATTCGTGATACAGTACACCAAATAAGGAACACTTCTGTCCGGCTTATTTTTGGCAGTTGGTTCTAGTTTTAGCTACAGTGGTACCCACTGACCAAACCTAAGAAGCAGCAAATAAAATTCAATCCATGGTTGATTGCTCATCAGTTTTATCAGCAAAAAACTGCCATTTATGTAACTGTTGAACAGATTTTAGCATTACCTCCGCTTCATAAATACTACATAAAACCAGATATCCTGTCCAGATCACCCTGCAGCTGTTTACATTCCTCTACGGTTTTAATCTTTTTATATGGCATTATGTCATCTGCAAACAATCTAATTTCTGATAGTAAACAAACAACACAATTATTCGCACCAACACATCTCACCCAGGGGGAGGGCGTCCAAATTTAAGAAAAAGCACCTCATGTAATTAATGGACGTCTCAAAGGCCAAATTTTATGAAAGCCATCAAATTAGTTAATGCTCCCGGATAGGTTACGTTGTTATTTACACGCTGAGATTGGCGACTACACTTTCCTTAAAGCAGAAGATACTGCCTTTTGTTAAATGATTTTCTTAGTGAATAACCTTATATTATAAAACATGCTCCCTTACTTACAGTCTTACAGGCTACAGTTATAGCTGCTGACCGTTTACTCAATTTTTAAGGAGAGGGTTTGAGTGAAAGCGCATAAGAATATTTTGTAGCAACAGCTGGTGTGATTAGCAAATCACTTCAAAGATTAAGGAAGCTCTGCATAAAGAAGTCAAGCAGGGTAAATCATTAAATGAGCTTTTGGACTTTCATTTTGAACTAATTTTTCAAAATAATGTAAATGATTACATCAATGTTTATTTCTAACACTTCCACGCAGAATTAAGAAGCAGGAAAAGCTCTAAAGTCTCGTTCCATAACATTTTTCGATACTTAATTCCATTAGTAACTTGATTCTACAGCACAAAACATGATGCCCCTCACACTATTTACTTATCAGCAAACTGTATAGCTTCTATTAATTAATATTCTTTACGTGTAGCTGAGGCACCCCTGAAATTTTTGTATTTAAGTATGTAGCGAAATGCCAAAAAAATATACTAAGAAAGAACCACGACATATGTGTTGCATACTGAACACCTTTTTTTCGAGCATAAAGTTACGAAATCATTATTCATTGGCAAAATTACTAAGTACAGAAAATATCTACAGCAAAGTAATATTATACTATTAAACATAATTTTAACTGATGCTACCACAATTGTTGTATGATAGTATCCTAAACATTTAATTACGCGGCACGTATGGTGAAAGTAATATATGCTGACCTGTTTTAAGGTCTTGAACGGATATGCTGTGTTGGAATACACCGTTAAGGATGGGTAAGACATTGTCTCGTATAATTGTGCTGATAGGAGTATCACCGCTGAGATAATGTTCAATTGGGAAAATCACAGTTTGCAGTAAAATGTTGTGAAATACATTTACGCAAGGGTACATTGGGAGCAATACCTTGTAATGCGTCCTTCAGTGTGTTTAAAACAAACACTTCCTGTAAATCACCTTGCCATTATCTGTGGTCTTCTCTATGATTTCGGATGCATCACCTTTTATTCGGACCACTCGCTCCATAGGCACTTAAATCCCAGTACAAATGTCCACGTTCTTGCAAAATCACCATTCGAATCATTTTGTTGACACACCATATTCTGTTCATGTGTCGTTTTGCATCTCTCAGAAAATTTCATTGTTCACTGTCCAAAATTTCTGCTCCTGTTTAACAATCTTTTATTCAAACTCTTGGTGGTATTGCGTGACTCAAAAATGCACTGTTAGTAGCCACTACCATTCGCAACCTGCTGTGTCATATTCAAGGTGAGTGGGACATTCCTCCTTCTGATCCTCGCTATACTTTTATAATAAACGGGTTATTCAGCAGCGTTAATAACAATAATGGTGACTGAGCTAGCTGAATGATTCGAAGACAGCTCAGCCAATTCAATCATTTTCTGACGTGGCCTCTTAAAGTCACGATTTTTTCAGATACTTGAGCAGTCTTCTCCAAGTCGCACGATCCTGGGCGATCGTCTGCCAGTTAACTCAGACAACCCTGCGTATGTCCTTGTCCCATCGGTCTGGTGATCTTCCTATCGGTCTGGGGTGATTACTTTGGGCTCCATTCTAACAGTGTTTTTGTCCACCTCTGGTCTTTTCTCCGTGCAATATAGCCGACACATTGCCACTTCAGGGATACTGTCTTCTCTAAGATGTCTGTGACCTTTGTAACTGACCTAATGTCTGAGATGCGTTTTTGTAATCATATAGCAACAATAACATAAGGATTCTGTAAGTTTGAGTCCTCTAGCCTCTCTCACACCAACTCCAAGCATATAATCTACTAGACGTGCCCCTATTAAGCCGAGCAAACCAATGGAAGGATCGGGTATCAACCCCATCCGAAAGTTGGGTCGGCGAGCAAATCAGTGCCGGAGGATCACCAATCCGTCATTGAAGCAGGCGTGGTGATTAAGCTTCACCTTTAAGAGTTTATGATATATACAGGGTGTTACAAAAAGGTATGGCCAAACTTTCAGGAAACATTCCTCACACACAAACAAAGAAAATATGTTATGTGGACATGTGTCCGGAAACGCTTACTTTCCATGTTAGAGCTCATTTTAGTTTCGTTAGTATGTACTGTACTTCCTCGATTCACCGCTCGTATTGTGGACGGCTGTGATACAATACGCAATTCTCCAGGGCTGCATCAGCGCATCAGGGATTCCATGCGACGGAGGGTGGATGCATGTATCCTCGCTAACGAAGGACATTTTGAACATTTCCTGTAACAAAGTGTTTGAAGTCACGCTGGTACGTTCTGTTGCTGTGTGTTTCCATTCCATGTTTAATGTGATTTGAAGAGAAGTAATAAAATGAGCTCTAACATGGAAAGTAAGCGTTTCCGGACACATGTCCACATAACATATTTTCTTTGTTTGTGTGTGAGGAATGTTTCCTGAAAGTTTGGCCGTACCTTTTTGTAACGCCCTGTATATATATTCCCAACATTTGTCTCTCTATTGGTTTGATGCAATCCTCCATTCCTTCCTATCTTGCGCTAACCTCTTCATCTCAACATACGCCTTAAAGGTTCATTCCCATGGCGCGTGCTAGGAAGGACTCGCCTTTCATCTTCTACCGCCTGGCGGTGGGTCGAGGCGCACCGTCCACGATAGCATATGTGGCAAAGATGATAGGCGTTCCACAGTACGCGCCGAGGAACGCACCGTGAGAACGAGGCTTTTCAATCTGCGTCTTCAATTATCTGCTTCACTTATTCTAATCTTTGTCTAATACTTCAGTTCTTTCCTTTGACTGTCCCTCCACTAACAATATTAACAATTGTGACCGACCATCCTGCTCTTCTATCTGTAAGACTCTTCCACAACCTTCTCTCTCTAAAAAACACGCTCATTTCGTACTTTATCTGGTCGCTTAATTTTAAGCATCCTTCTATTTCAAATGCTTTAATATTCCTTCTTTCTGGTACTTCTGAAGTCTATGCTTCGCTGCCATAAAATGATGTGCTCAACACATAGAGTTTTAAAAAATTCTTTCCGCTTCCTAGAAACTAAAAGATTTCTCTTTTATATGGAGGTTCCCTTCACTAGTGCTATTCTGCTTTTAACATTCAATAATATGACGTTTCAACCGCAGTCTAAGTCGTCCACATCAGTTCATGCGTAGCTCAGATCTGGCGCAGTCTCAGGAGGCGCTTCGCACTGGAGGCGTTTATTTAGCGCCTTGGCGCGCGCACACACCATAACCGTCCGCCCCCATAAAGCAGACCCAGTGGTCCGGATGCGCACGATGGTTCATAAACATCTTGCGAGCGAGGTAGCTAGCGCCCGACAGACCGACCCCGTTTATTACGAGCTCTGAATTATTCATGCTACTCGCGCAAAGGGAAAGAAGCTTCTCGAGAGAACTCAAATTGGGATTTTCGCCTATAAACGGAACAAGCTGGCGGACAGCTACCATCTCCGGGCTTTTTTTGCGTCTCATTGAGCTGTGGTGAAGCTTGCTTCTCTAGGCTGCGGGATGCTGATGGTAGAACATGCACATGCGCTTACTACAAATGTTACATAATGCGGTAGAGTCCCTGGACGTCTCTCAGCCACCAAGCAGAATATAAAAGAAAAAATGTCACCTTTATATTTCACGTTTATATTGTGAGATAAACTATCTTCAACATGTACAAAAACATACACTAGCCTTTTCTCGTTGCTTCGCGAATCTTGCTGTGCGTAACTATGCGTTTACTCTTTTTCTTTACTTCTATTAACAAAACTTAAACATTTGAAATTTTATATCTTTCTAACCATTAACTTCAATTAAATTCCATAATTAATCGTTAATGTTTGATGTAATGTTAATCTGTGATGAAGTGTTGATCTATGATGCGGGGTTAATCTTTGATGAAGTGTTAATCTTTGATGCAGTGTTAACCTCAGATTATGTTTAAATTTTTTATGAAGTGTTAAATTTGATGTAGTGATTTTTTAACGTTTTCCTTGTTTTTTGACGTACTATATTTCAGAAAAAAAGAAATAATCAAAGGTACGTAGTCTAAAAACAATATCAACAAATTCAAAAGGTGGTGTGTTTGTCTCAGTTGGAGCGTAATATTTTGTGAGTATCTCGTAAAGGTGTTTTCATCTGCGATGCATTGTGATCTGCGGCATCTCTCTGTTCTCAGTTCGAACGAATTACCATTTCTTGCTCCATTCTCCAGTTTTGTTTAGTGAGCAAAGTAGTTATTGTTGTAAAGTTATCTTATAGCTTTCATCAAAGGCTATGGTCAAAGAAATTGTAGTTGTATGCAACATCTGATCCTTCCATTTTTGTTATTTGTCATCATACGATCAGAATTTCATTTAATGATCCTGCGTTGTTTAACGTTGAAACATAAGATGTGCAAAACAACTGAACTGAAATTCAAAGCTTTAAAACGGTGGAAACCCCATCGAAATCTGCTCAGTAGTTTCCGAGTATTTATAACACAAATTTATCCGGTTTTCGTTATATATCTCTCTATCTATCCATCTGTATATCTTTATATATAAAGATGAATGTATGTTTGTTTGTTTGTTCTTCAAACAAATCCACAGATTTCATCCGATCGCGATGAAACTTTGCACACTTATGCTTTGAAACAAGGAAAAAAATACCGTCTACATTTGGTTGAAAAATTATCTGTATAAATAACACATGTTGTATGTATCACGGTGATAGATAGACACGTTGGATATTATTGTTTCCGTATAGTGGAGTGGCAGCTTGCTTGAGAACGTGGTGGTCTCTGGTTCAAATCTCCGTGGGGGTTAAGATTTTTAAAAATTGTTTTTCTTCGTAAGAATCATGCCATAGGTTATTCGGATTGAATGTTAAACTGTAGATATTAGAAAGTTAGTTGTGCAATGCGAGGCAAATCGTAGATGGTCTTGCAATCTTGTAGGTGTACACTTCTTTACGTTATAATGATCCCTCAGGTGTTGTTCGCAGTCAGTAAGTAATTCTTCATACAAATTGGATCTCGATGAAACTTTGCACACTTATCCTTTGAAACAAGGAAAAAAATACTGTCCTCATTTGGTTGAAAAATTATCTGTATAAATAACACATGTTGTCTCATAACCTCGAAATACGGCGATATACAGACACGTTGGATATAGTCGCCTCCGTACCGGTTTTTCCGTACAGTGGACTGGCAGCTTAGTGGTTAAAGCGCATGCTTACAAACGTCGTGGTCCCCGGTTCAAATCTCCGTGGATGCTAAGATTTTTAAAAATTGTTTTTCATCGTAAGAGTCAGGCCTGGGCCGTAGGTTATTCGGATTGAATGTTAAACTGTAGGTATTAGAATGTTAGGGGTGCAATGCGAGGAAAATCGTAGGTAGTGTTGCAATGTTGTAGGTGTACACTTTTTTACGTTATAATGATCCCTCAGGTGTTGTTCGCAGTCAGTGTGTGAGTGTGAACCACAGTAATATTATTATAAATATGGAAGTAAGTCTCTGTCTTTTTGTTACGTTTTGACGACTAAATGCCTATATCGTTGTGATGCAATTTTATAAAAAAAATCTGTATGAAGGGCACAGGATATTTTTTCAAGTATGATTAACAGTTGTAGTCACGAAATTTTGAGACCTTATCGAATGGTGACAGAAATATGTTGGAAATTGATTCTCTTCAAGAGACAGGTTCGACGGTACAATGATATAGTGATAGCTTTCCTGTCATATTATTCCTACTCGATATTGTTTGGGACCAATCCTTCATTAGCAACTTTCTATATTTAATTCTGGCAAAAAAAATTCTTAATCCACGCGTACGAAGTCGCGGGTACGGGCTAGTATATATATATGTTCATCTGACTAAGAACAGAAAAGAAGCATGAAAATCTTAATTTCTTATATTAATCAATCTAAGGAGAATGCTATTTTTTTAAAGATAATTCTGATTCCAGTATAAATAGGCAGTGGAAAGAATTTTCTAAACCTATGTATGGTCCTTCACACATTACAGATTTGAAATGGCGAGATTAGGAAAGCTGAAAAAAATAAGAAACAGAATAATAGATGGTTAAAATTAGTTTAAAGGGGCAAAATGCTTTGGAAGAAGACCATTATACAAGAATTTTTAAGAAAACAACACACCCTATGCTGGTTAACATTGAGAGAAGATGGTGGCTTGTTTTGTAACTTATAACGTGGTATGCCAAAAAGCAAGGAAAGTCTGAGGGTAGAATGTGTGATGCATATAACTTAATATTTGTTCTGTACAAATGGAAAGACTTACACAGCATTCAAAGAATTGGGAAACGGATACAATCCTTTCTAGATGTTGATTACACGAACAGCGCGCTGATCATTCAGTTGATGACGTATGTGTTGGTCCGTCACTGCTGGGGTGTGCAGGTGTCGGGGCTGTCGCAGCTAGAGATGGAGTGCGGAGACGGCACCATCTGTGCGGACTGAGGACCCCGGGATGCCCGGCCGTCCATCACTTGGGGTCAGCCGACCACCGCTCGGTCATCTGTGGCAGGCAAGCCTCGCCCGGCCTGGGGGGAGCAGGCTCCATGACCTCACTTAGTTAGCTGTGACCCCGGCACCACACGCCAGAGCTAAGTGTATTCAAGTGCAGAAATACGGAAGAAATGGTAGTATAAAGTGTGATCGATTTCGATCTGTCATCTGGAAAGTGAAAACGGCCTCGGCTTAAAACGCGACAAGGTACTATATATGTATATGTTGCACGAGTAAGTGACTGACAGACAGACATTTGGTTGGGCCTGGAACCATGTAATTGTGAAGTGATAGAGCATTGTAGCTCTCTAACTTCTGTCGAAATAGGTTTTTTTGATGGCTGGTTGTTTTATGGACGTCCTGGTATTGTTCCTTTCAGTAAGATGTTGTTGCCAGACCATATGGGTGTAGCCAAGGGGGCGTCCATTAATTACGTGAGGTAAAATAGGGGGGGGGGGGGGGGTCCGGTGAAATCTCACCAAATCTCACCAAGGGGGAGGGGGGACCAATGGAAATCTCGCGTGACGTTTTGTAAATTTTTGTTGGACTGTAGAGCTAAAAAAAGTCGATTTTACGGTTATTTGAGGGGTATTTCGTCGAAAAGTGGGGGTGTAACGGGATATGGAAGGGTGAGACCTAAAAAAAAGGTCTCAAAAAGTTGCGAGGGCGATTTCTAGGGAAAGGGGGCGGGGTCTCGCGGACCAGATCTCTCCAGAGAGAGGGGGGGGGGACCAGATTTCACGAAGTCTCACCAGAGGGAGGAGGGTCCAGAAATCCGGAAAAACACCTCACCTAATTTATGGATGCCCCCCAAGACAGGGCAGGGTGGGGCTCCCTCACTCAAGTAGTTGAGCAAAAAATATATGAGAATAAGAATTCCGTCATTTGATATTGAAAATAAGTTTTGTCAAAATCGAATCAGAACCCTAATAGGCTAGTGCTTAAATAAGTTAAATGAGTGTTTTATTTTTTCCTAGTAAAACCATTTTCAACAGGTACTTTAATTAAATTTCTTGTGTTCGCCCAACCTTGAAGCTAATCCTTGCTACGCCCTTTTCAGACCCTGCAATTTCTGATTGACGTTCTATCTGGTTGGTTGATGATTTTCAGTTTGTTCTCTTTGATTATTTAACGGGGTTAATAATATAATTTTTGAAAGAATCTAGTCGATTGGTCTTTGATGTAATCTGTGAGCCGCTGTATACCTAAGTCGTAGTAAATTTCATGTGCCGCGGAGAGTTGGAAATAATTCTTATTAATTTGTTCTGAATCACTTGCAATTTCCTGTCTTGTGCATTTGAGGCCATACTGAAAAGATCGGAGCCGTATAACAAGACCGGCCTAATTACTACGGTGTACACATTTAATTTGGTCCTAACACTAAGCTAATTCCCCTTGCGAAGGTGGTATAGTTTAAAGTCAGACTATGGAATTTTATAGCCTACTCACCTGTAAATTTTGTTCTTGCCCGACAATATAGCATTAATGATTGTATTGTATAAAAGACATAAGTATGACTTGAAAGTTGTGGGAGATATATAGTGGATTTAATATCATTAGATGACCCTTAGGAAAATTCGCAAATAAAATAGGATGAATAGCGAAAGAGAATACAGTTAAGCTGAACAAAACACACGCTGTGTATACATATCTACGTGATATTGGTGCTACTATCTACTGGTTATGCAATCATAGCCCGTGCAAAAAAAATTGCTATTTACTTAGGAATTGTATAGAGAACCACAAATATCTGAGAAGCCCCTTGCTATAGAAAATTTGATCATGGCCCCTGTAAAAGTTTCCGCGACTAAAATGTTTACTTATGAATTGTATAGAAAAACAAAAATATCCGAAAAATTCCTTACTATAGAAAATACACGGAGTTTACCGATATCTCTGTTATATGTGGTGCTGCTATCTAGCGGTTATCAATGGCAGCGAAGACTATCTGTTTGATACTGAACGGTCTTTTACACGTGACCTTGATAGTTAATACTTTTGCCCTTAACGGGTCAAATTTCTATAAATTCCTTTATTAAATTGTGGTGTTAGCAAAGTGGTGACTTTAATCTTTAAAATAATACCTCACTTTCCGATGTCGGTTAGATATGAACGAAGATAAGTGACTCGTCACAAAAAAAAAATCCTTTTGGAAATAATATATATGATAGTGTCTTAGCAGTTTGGTGTTATTTCCTTTTTAACAAAATAAGAAAATTCTTTGCTTATGTGTGATGTCATGTTGACGAGTTGGAAGGCCCGTAGTTGGAAAATAGTGTGTTAATACTATATCTTTGTTCTGATGTACATCAATAGAGGATTAAACACCTGTCCTGGTGAGTTAGCAATAAAGCTCGGATCTGGTTTTCTGGAGGACACTGGTGCAGATACCCGCCCATCACTGCAGATTTCGGTTTTCCATTTTTTTTTTAATCACTCTAGGCGAATGCCGGAATGATTTATTCAAAAGTTCGTGATCAAATTCCTTCCCGTTCCTTGCGCTAATTACTTTCCCACCTCTAATGACCTTGATGAGGCGTAAAACCGAAAAAGATAGAGAAAAAAGAATGTAACAATTCGTACTGGCTGGTGAGAGAGTGTTGTAGATTTTGTTTGTATGCTTTAGTCCGTTCTGCTTTTGCAAGTAAAATTTAATGTGTTTCATTTATTTTGTAGAAACTACTAAGCAAAGGAAACAGTAAGTGTTTAAAGTATGTTAAAGTACAATACGTTTTCATAACAGATATGGAGAAAGACAGACGACAATTAGAGTTAAAAATATTAATAAACAGATAGGTGTCTTTAGTAAAACAATGTTAATTGTATAGCCCAGGCTAAGTTGATTGTTAAAAATGTTTTATTAATTGGTATATAAATAAACATAAAGAGAGAAGATGTTTTTCTTCGTGTGCGAGTGGAAGGTATGTTCATTTTCTTTCGACGACTTTTATGTTTCTATAATTTATACACAAAACTTTCAGCGTCAGGCGTATCAGCCATGCAGGACTGGAAGAAAGTCTGAGTTACTAGTTAATGTGTCTCATAAATTTAAATTTACACGGTAAACGTTGTATAAAAGACAAGAAAGCTGAAAAACCCATGTAAGAACGGAAACTTTCCGGCGTATGCTTGCAATGAAGTCTTCAGGGGTGTAAAACTTCATTGAAAAAACTCATCATTTGCTCGCCAACCCAACTTACTGGGGTTGAATAACCCAAATCATTCATTGACTTGTTGGGGCCACGTATTTTACTGTATGTTACATGCTTGGAGATGAGTGACATAGGCTACAGAACTCAGACTTGCTGATTCCTTATATTATTGTTGCTATATAACAGTAACGACGAATCTTGGAGCCATTTACGACCTTTATATCATATAAGTCACATCATTTTATGAATGAATAGCCCATACCCGCGACATCGTACTCTGTGAATTAAGAATTTTTTTGCCAGAATTAAATATTCGTTGTTGGTAACGAAGGATTAGTCCCAAACAATATCGAGTCGGAATAATATGACAGTAAAGCTATCACTGTACCGACGAACCTGTCTCTTGAAGAGAATCAGTTTCCAACATATTTCTGTCACCATTCGATAAGGTCTCAAAATTTCGTGACTGCAACTGTTAATCATACTGGAAAAAAATATCATGTGCCCTTCATACAGATTTTCTTATCAAATTCCATCTACATCGATATAGCCATTTAGTCGTCAAAACGTAAGAAAAAGACAGAGACTTACTTCCGTATCTTTATATATAAAGATGCATGTATGTTTATTTGTTTGTTGGTTGTTGTTGGTTTGTTTGTTCTTCATACAAATCCACAGTTTTTATCCGTTATCGATGAAACTTTGCACACTTATCCTTTGAAACAAGGAGAAGAATACTGTCTACATCTGGTTGAAAAATTATCTGTATAAATAACACATTTGTCTCATAACTTCGAAATACGGCGGTAGACAGACACGTTGAATAGGAACGTCTCCGTGCCGAGTTTCCCCGTAATGGCCTGGTAGCTAAGTGGCTAAAGCGCTGGATTACGAAGCCCGTGGTCTCCGGTTCAATTCTCCGCCGGGGATAAGATTTTTTAAAATTGTTTTTCATCGTAAGAGTCAGGCCTGGGCCGTAGGTTATTCGGATTGAATGTTAAACCGTAGATATTAGAAAGTTAGGGGTGCAATGCGAGGCAAATCGTAGGTATTGTTGCAATGTTGTAGGTGTATACTTTTTTACGTTATAATGATCCCTCAGGTTTTGTTCGCAGTCAGTGTGTAAGTGTGAACCACAGTAATATTATTATAATTAGGGATGTAAGTCTCTGTCTTTTTGATACGTTATGACGACCAAATGGCTATATCGTTGTGATGGAATTTTATAAGGAAATCTGTATGAAGGGCACAGGATATTTTTTCCTGTATGATTAACAGTTGTAGTCACGAAATTTTGAGACCTTATCGAATGGTGACAGAAATATGTTGGCAATTGATTCTCATAACTTGGAAATACGGCGATAGACAGACACGTTGGATATGCACGTCTTCAGACCGTGTTTCCGTGTATTGAGCTGGAAGCTCAGTGGCTAAAGAGCTTGCTTACGAATGTCGTGGTCTCCGGTTGAAATCTACGTGGAGGCTAAGATTTTTAAAAATTGTTTTTCATCGTAAGAGTCAGGTCTGGGTCGTAGGTTATTCGGATTGAATGTTAAAATGTAGATATTAGAAAGTTAGGGGCGCAATGCGAGGCAAATCGTAGGTAGTCTTGCAATGTTGTAGGTGTATACTTTTTTACGTTATAATGATCCCTCAGGAGTTGTTCACAGTCAGTGTGTGAGTGTGAAACACAGTAATATTATTATAAATACGGAAGTAAGTCTCTGTCTTTTTGTTACGTTTTGACAACTAAATGGCTATATCGTTGTGATGTAATTTTATAAGGAAATGTGTATGAAGGGCACAGGATATTTTTTCCAGTATGATTAACAGTTGTAGTCACGAAATTTTGAGATCTTATCGAATAGTGACAGAAATATGTTGGAAATTAATTCTCTTCACGAGGCAGGTTCGACAGCAGAATGATATAGTGATAGCTTTCCTGTCATATTATGCCGACTCGATATTGTTTGGGACTAATCCTTCGTTACCAACAACTTACTATATTTAATTCTGACAAAAAAATTCTTACTCTACGCGTACGAAGTCGCGGGTACGAGGCTAGGTTATAATAATATTACTGTGGTTCACACTCACACACTGACTGCGAACAACACCTGAGGGATCATTATAACCTAAAAAAAACTGTACACCTACAACATTGCAAGACTACCTACGATTTGCCTCGCATTGCACCCCTAATTTTCTAATATCTACAGTTTAACATTCAATCCGAATAACCTACGGCCCAGGCCTGACTCTTACGATGAAAAACAATTTTTTAAAATCTTAGACTCCACGCAGATTTGAACGGGATACAACCACGCTCGTAAGCAAGCGCTTTAACCACTAAGCTGCCAGTCCACTATTCGGAAACATGGTAAGGAGACGACCATATCCAACGTGTCTGTCTATCGCCGTATTTCGAAGTTATGAGACAACATGTGTCATTTATACAGATAATTTTTCAACAAAATGTAGACAGTATTTTTCTCCTTGTTTCAAAGGATAAGTGCGCAAAGTTTCATCGAGATCGGATGAAAACTGTGGATTTGTATGAAGAACAAACAAACTAACAAACAAACAAACATACATTCATCTTTATATATAAAGATTAGCTATTGATGACTTTTCATAATATGCTCCCATGCAAGTGTGTGCTGAAGAGGCGATAAGATACGAAACAAACTTTCTACAACTAACAAATTTGTAACATGGCGAATACTGACTGCGATATGACAAGAAACAGCTATAGTCCGCAAATCTACAATAATACTGTAAATGTCAATGTAATGATGTATCATTGTCTGCTGTTACGTATTCTCTACTTATGTGTGAACTAATCTTGATGAAATTTTACAAGGAAATAGTATATTTTTTTTGGAAGATACTTTTTCTGTATAAATAACAAATTTTGTCACGAATTATTTAAAACAAACCGAACAGTGACAAACAGACGGATGGCGTGTGTAAGTCTGTGTAATGTTATATCGGTTACTCAGGCTTTGTTTCTCTGTCAGTCTGTGTGTGATCTGTTTATTAGTTTCTTATGCAGAAACAACTTATTATGTTATACAGATGTGAATTTTATCCAATTCTAGCAACACATATCTAAATTCATCCATGTATAATAGGACGCATCGCAGAGAAAAAGTCTGACACTGAATCATCTGGTATATTACAAGATCAGAGTTCAATAACTTAGTCCTGTGTAGCAGAATACCTAACCACAGGCTGGGAGCACCAATTAGAGTACAGATGTTGGAGGTCGGTCGACAGCAGTTAGCAATGCGACCGCTTGCTAGGACTTGGTCTGGCAGGTGCGGTCAGGCAGCAGATGGCCAAAGCCCCTTCGGTCATGCAATTATCTCAATGGCAGTTCGCGAATACGAAAGCGCCATGTGCGAAACGGCGCTGCGGAACTTGTGGTCGGGTTCAATGACACAGCAGCCTTCAGTAAGTAGTTTGATTTGCATTCTGAGGAGAAGGACGACCAATTACTGAAGTGCAGAATTACTGCGAACTTTCATTAGAGGAAATTAACACGTGAACGTTTCTGTGTTATATAGCTAATGATTCCATCATAAATAATTGAACCAGTTACACTAACTGTGGAAGACGTTACGTTTCTATCGATCGGTGTAATATGACGCGACTCATAAAATTTTACGTTAAACTTTCCAGATGAGTGATTATTATGAAATCTTGACGTTAGAATCGGGAGATAACATTGCCTATCCACTTTTTAATTTTTAAGATCAGCGGCTATAAGGGACGTGAACTCACAGTTCTGACATTATCCGATGAAACAAGGCTAACCGGACCTGTTTTTCGCCCGGCATTTTGGTTGACATTGTGGCAATGTTAAGTTACACCAAGTGCAATTTAAAATCTTTTTTCATTGTGTAACAGCCGTGCCGAACACAGTCTTTAGACAAATTTCTGTAATGACCTAGTACTCTTCGCGTTGTTTACATAGTGCTTTTAACGACCTTTTACGATACAGCCGTTTGTAATTAAGCGTGAGGCATAAATTAGCTCAGGAGCAATATTATACGTTAAAAATTATGGAAACGTAAGCTATGTACAATTATTTCAAAAAATTGTTTCAAATGATGACAAACAGTTTACAGCTAATACCACTAAATAACAAACAACTTCACACTCCAGTGCCTTACATTACACGCCGTACATTGATCATAGATAGTTCCTTTTACTTCGGGCTTTTCGCCTAGATGACGTCTAGGTCATTGTAACCGGAGAGGATATTGAGGAAGGAACGGGAATGAATTCTACCATAACCTTTTGCAGGAAATATGTTGGCAATTGCCTGGAGTGTTTTCGGGAAAGCATGGAAAACTCAAACGTCGATGGAGTTCACGAAGTTTTTAGAAAGATATTGATGAAAGTATCTCTTTCCATCATGTGCTTTTAAGCAATAGTTTTTGAAATGAAGTGTCAGATTCAGTAGTAGTCTTGATTGATTAGCTATCCAGATGCTTAATTTTAAGTAAAATAACTAGAAAATTTTGCAACTATTCACGTCAATTTTTTTTGTTTCAGCTGGTGGCTTCAGTTATGTTCATCCAACAAGTCACTAACATCCACCAATTCCTGAAAGAAACGATCTGAAATCTACAAAACAATTCATTAAAATATTAACGATTGTATTATTAAGGTATAATTAAAAATCTCCATGAAGAAAGATAAAACTTTATCACAAACAATTGTAATTAAATTATGAGCGTTAACCAAGTACATTTATTTGATGATTCGCAAATCTATTCATGAATAAGTAATCAAAAATACTCTATAAAGAAAATTTCAGAGAGATGTAGAACCGGCAGTTAAATAATTTGTATGCAGAAAATTTTGGGTGCCATTGCAGGATAAAATACGTTAATAATGAACGTTTAACATATATTAGAAGATAATTCTATACCAGATTACTAGAAATAGGAGCAGTTTTCGTTTCTTTTAATTACGAAAATCTTCCTTCATGAATTAATACTGGAGACTTTAACTTTATTTCTTAATTTACACTGCAAAATGGAATTAGCAAAAATATACTACGCAAGAAAATGGGAGTGCAACAACTCCATTGCATTTGGTTGATTCGATAGCATACGAGATAGCTACAGGATCGTTTCTGGAATAACTATATACTAAAGTTTGTTGTGGAACGAACAGGTAGTTTTTGCCTTGGTGATTTTTCTACTGTGCGTCATTGCTGTCGAGTGGTGGGGTGTTCTGATTGGCTTCTAGAGCGGTGGTGGCGTGAAGGTGTTGTGAGAGAGTCTGCAGGGATTGTGTCCAGTGGCCGCAAATCACCAGTCTGTTTTGCGGTCTTTCGCAGCATTTGATGTAGCAGCAACAACCTAGCCGGCAGTGTAGAGGCTAGCACGCTGGCCTCGCAGTGCAAGGGCCACCGGTTCGAGTCCAGCCTCGCGCATGGGTGGTTTTAATTAAGTGTTCATCTTTTGCTGTCCTCACTTTAGTGTCCACAAAATCATAATGAAAGCCTCATACAGTAGATCATACAAAAACAAATTTGAGCTGGCCATACTTTTATATATAAATAAAGCAACAATCACGTCACTGTTTTAAGTGCACGTCAATAGAACAGTGCTAACCACTGGATCTCGTGGATCTATTAGATAGCGATGCTGTCGCCGTGAGAGGGAGAGATTATAAGTGCCCTCTTCACCTTCCTCATCATCGTACGTAACCTTCTTCCCGTGATACCAACTTATTATATAGGTATCCAATCAGTTACGTCGGATCGAAAAATTGAGTTCTGAGAGGGACCAGTTTACCTGTCCCGAGGTATATCTTTCATTAGTAGATAGCTCACGTGTGTGGCGCTACTGGAATGCTTAAGGTCGTCTCATGACCCTTCCCGACGCTCATTAGCACGACATTAATTGAGAGTCAACAAAGCGTGAAATCGACTGAGGGTGCTTTGTCGACTTTTCTTGCTTGCTTTAATTGTTCAGCTGTAATATCCTGATATCTACGAAGAAAATATATTTTCTTTATTTATTGATTTTTATGACTCCGAAAACTAAACCTCCGAACTGTCTTCAGGAATTCACATACACATTTTATAGGATACAAATTTGTTCTCTGTATGGTTTACCATACTTTGATTATTACAAAAGTCACTACTTACTGTTTTGCTATTATCGCTTTGCTTTTTTTATATAATTTAGTATAATTTGATGATAAATTTAAGTCAATTCTAGGGTGAAAGCCCTGGTGGAATTCATTCAATTGATATTGAAAATTTTTACTTTGTAACATTTTTGAGTCTCTGAAGTGTACGATGATTTTACCAATATGTCCTTGAACATCGACATATTTCTTTCCGATCTGCCATCTCTTGGGTCTTCTCATAATTTTTAACAGACTTGCACAACTATTACATACTTTTAAGCTATATTACGCCAAGATAGTAAAAAAAGTAAAATAAAAAGCAATATTTGATCTTAAACTTCATTAACATCATTAACACACTTTCTTCCCTTTCTTATGACTAAGCGCCTCGTCGACATCAAAGTCATTAGAAGCGGGAAAGAACTGGCGGCAGAGAGGGAAGTAATTCTACCATGGACTTTTGAAGTAAACATCCCCGGTATTTGCATGGAGCGATTTTGGAAAACCAGGAAAATCCAAAACATAGATGGTGGCTAGGGGATTTGAACTTACGTCCTCCCGAAAGGGAAGCCAGAACGTTACTGCTCATACATATCGCTCTGTAATACAGTTCACAGTATATGTATTTGTGATACTTCTCTGTAACTAAAAAATTTGTTGCAGTCGAATTTGACGAGTAACTAAAGCCCGACCATATTGCATGTGGAAATGTGAACCAGGAATCAAAATTCTATTGACTGTTGTTGTGCAGGTTTCCATGCTCACGTACGTGGCTAATGGTAGGGTGATTTACAGCTTTCCTCGTCTAAAACCACACAGGCTATAAACGGAATACGCGTTACTATAATGTTTAAGTAGTTGACAGATGACAACAGCATGACTATGGGACCTAAAGCCCTTGAAAATTCATTGGAATCATGTGTATTTAGTGTTGAGGATTAACGGATAACTTCTGTTAGTTTTGATCGCAGAATTTTCTGTTGATTTTCCCTCCTGAATGTATTGGTAGTTTTCATCGAGGATGGCTTTCCTATGAGAACTTGCTATATTTATTTGATTTGCTCTAGAAGGTACCTCAAATTTTTTCGTATCAAACAATAACTTCTTCTTGTGAAAAGGATTGCGGGATTCAGAAACGTATGAAACATTAAACACAATGCTTGCAGACTTTCAACGTCATACTTAGCATACTTAGATTTGTATCGTGTGAACAATTATGAAGCAAGTCGGTCATATCACCAAAACCTACAGCGAACATTGTGTTAGTAAGAATACCTATCTAATAAGACGGACTTTACAAATGCCATCATCCTAACGGATCTGTTTGCAATACATATATTTTTTTTATGTATTAATGCATCTTGAAAAAAAATTCTTATATAATTCAATCATGATTCAATATCGCCTTGTCAACTTTTTTCAAACATGTTGAGAATCGGTAAATATGAAACAAAGTGGTCCTTCGTGGTAATTATTGACTTGTCTTAGTTTGGTCCATTTCATAACTGAGACCCCCCCATATTGAAGTATATTTTATTGTCTCTATCTTCCAGTTTAAAAACAAAAGATGGACAATAATGTAATAGACATCACAGCACTGGATCATAGTATGTTTAATACGATAATTATATTTAAGAGTTGAGCAATATGTAATGCGATTGTGCGATGTATTGCAGGAGCTCCAGGTATTATATGGGGAAAACAGCCTATACAAGTACAGGAAGGAAATATTGCAGTTCTGCTGGCTTGCTGGAAGGATTTATGGTGATGCGTTGGACGGTCTTTTGGTGGTGGGAGAAGTGAAGGTAGTAAGAGGCAGCCAGACGCAAATGCCGGCCGAGTGGACTGAAATATGGGGATTCTTCCACTCTGAGGAAAGCCGGAGGCAGGTGACGAGTGAAGGGCTTAGAACAGACTGACCGCTCCAAGTGGCCAGCAAGCCACTCCTGGTGGCCGGAGCTAAGCCCGGCTCAGAGACCCGACAGGTGTCCGAGTGCGCCCTGGAGGGCTGCAGGAGCTCTGCAGTAGTCCTCTCCAGCGTTTTTTTCCGTTTAGAAGGCTTCTCCACTTGACGTATGGTAGGTAAAATGAAGATTAAGTAGGAGAAAGAACTTAGATCAATTTAATTCATTTTGCACTGCAAGTAGCAACAGGTATTTTTTATTTTCCATCTCAAATAGTTGTCCTCTTTTGGTTTTTGTTCCCCAAATCAAAACAGATCCTGAAGTTTTTTTTTTTAAATTTAATGTCAAAGGTAGGAGTAAATATAAATGGGAGTGTGCAGCATTAAAAAAAGTAGCATAATTTTGCAGACATATTTAGCAAGTGATTAAATTTCCACCCAGTGCTTGAATTGCCAAGGTATGGGTCATATGCAAGGCATTGCGTCAGACCATAAAACTGCTTGAAACGCTTCGGTAAACATTCCTCTAAGAGTAGTACCGCAGCAAAAGGTGACACTCCTCAAAAGATTGTGAGTTGTGACGGGGAACATGTAGCTAGCTATAGTAGATGCACTAGTTTAAGCCGGAATAGTGAGAAACAAAAAGCAAACAAGCCTCATACATGGCTACACCAAAGATGTTACAGCAACAGAAGAAGAAAGAAAAGGGGGTTGCAATGGAGAAGAATTCTAAAATCAATAGAGGTCACAGAGCCCAGACATAAAAAACATAGCAATCTGTGGCAAGCCACACAGCAACAGAAAAACAGTAGACACGGGCAAATCAAACAGTGCAGCAACGTGCCACTATCACATTGAGGAAGAACCAATTTAAATACATCTCGTATACGCCCAGAACGAACGATGTGCAAAGAGGAAAGCCAGCGGTCCATAAAACGAAACTTTGTATGGCACAATCAATATTGCAATGTTGATTAACACCGGCTCCTACACTGCACGGGATTTGCATCATCTATACAAACAGAAGACGGGTCAGCGCGAGGAGTCACTACTTCCTTATTACTATGTAGATAAAATATCCCACCTAAGGCTCAGGGAAATAAGCTTATATCACAAAGGCGTTCAGAGGACTTTAAGTCTGTAGACGAACCAAGGCTTATCGGGCCCCGTGGAGGGAGACTCAAACGTTATGTCAAGGCCAATACACAATACGATTATAAGCAAGCACAATCATAGGGGTGACGAGCGGTCTGGTGGATCAGTGGTTAAGGCGTCTGACCGGAGATCGAAAGGTCTCCTGTTCGAATATCTGTCTTGGCGGAGATTTTCATTGGCCCTAACCCGACCTACACAGGCACAGCTAGCTGTGTAATGTGAAGTAGCCAGAAAGCTAACGTGGTTCGGATTCCACGTTAAACTGTAAGTCCTCTGTAGTCGGTAGGATTTCCGGGTTAGGTTAAGGTGGCTACGACGGTGGAGGAGTTCGTAACCAATAGAAACCTTGTCACTAGGTCATTACGACCACACGGAATTATTATTATTATATAGGGGTGACGACGATCAATGCGTAGATAAACATCAGAATAGCAACGAGACATGGCGGAATTGGAGCTTGCCCGTTATGATCGATACCACACGTAGCAGAAAATTTCAAAGATTAATATGTTGAATGAACTGATTAAAAGAAGATATCAGTAGATTACCTAGTTGCGGAACACTCCAAACATGTCAGTTATAAAAAAAAAAAAAAAAAAAAAACATATTGATTTACAGTCTCAAGAGAGTTTAGAACAAGCAATTTTTGTAAGGATCCTGAGATAACTAAGCTCAGAAATCGAAATACAACTTAATGAAACAGTTTCATTTGTAACTTTTAAAAATGTTATTAAGTCTCTTCTCTTCCTTAAAGCGTTGATTTCAGCGTTCGCTCTTTTGTATATTGACTAAAGAGGATCTCAGCTACTGGAAAAGTTAGCAAAGCCATTCAAACGTTGCTTTTATATTTTCTGTTTGAAGATATACCAATGGTAAGTATCAGATTAGACTCGATATGTTAGCTTTGATCCAATGTGATAACAATATCGAGGATGTGAAACAAATAATATTACTAAATAATGATTACATGTTAATCATTCAGCGACCATAAATACAGTAAATTCAGGTTTTAACAAAAATCCCTTCACGTTCCGTATTACCAACTCTTAGTCACAGATTAGTTACTAACATCCCTAATGTAAACACGATTCTAGTGTTAACTATAATCACATACCTCACATTTTAGCTGCTGTATATGAGTACAAACAATTCGTACAGTGACCTTGTTAATTATTACATTAGTAAAGATTTTCTTTTTTACGAAAAGTCGTATGTTGTCCTTGAACATATTATTGTATTACGAAACCCAAAATTATTTTTGAAATGAAACCTAACGTGCTGCGCATGCGCACTTAATGATTCTTTGATGCAAGCTGCTACGGTATTGACTGCTGTCGTTTAAGCTCATGTTAAACGGTTTAAATTAGTTCGCATTACGCGCTACGTGTTCTACGTGTTCTATGAATGAATAAGTGTGAATATTTCTATATATTTCAAGAATACAAGTCGTTATTATTATTAATTTAACTGCGATGGAACACATGCTCCGGTGACAATTCCTCTAGTGATCCAGTTAACCCTCTTTTTATTATTTTTTAAAATTATCCTACATACTTTGAGTGTTAAATTTCATAGGCTACATACCTTGTATGTGATTTGCGAATTTTAACGTTTAATTCCTTCGGCGTTTTTGGGAAATTATTCATCATTTCACTTGGTAATTTATTCCAATCTCTGACACCCTTATCCACAAAACAAAATTTTTCCTTGTTCATTAAACCGAGTGCCTGCTCTCTTCCATTCCAGGCACCATTTCTCTTTCTTCGACCAATATCCTTGCAACCCCATCACTAACAAATGTATTTCCTAGCACTCTCTTCACTCTCCTCCCGTCGTCCAATGATTCTCAGTCCACCTCCATTATCATGGGTCCTACGATAATTTCCACAGACAAATCTGGCTCCTCTTCTCTTCACGCCCTCCAGCTCCTGTATAGTCACTCAAAATGTTGGTCTTATAAATTTTTTGTAACCCCGTTCCTTAACTTAAACTATATAAAAAAATGTTAATGCTTAAATTGCTTTACTACTCACAAAAAAAATCACATTACGACGTTAAATGGTAAATTAAAATTGGGTAGGAGTCACCATTGTTACGTGCTGACATATGCACCAGTATTTTTAGTTGCTATTTTTTTTAGTTATCAGCTAGAAATCTGCTTGAAACTGACCATTTTGGATGGGAATAGAAGCTACAATCAACGAAAATTGATTGTAAGAAGGGTTATCAGATAATTTTATCCACTATGTTCGCCGATAAAAAACCTTTAAACACAAAATACAGACTAAGGCTAGATGCGATCCTCTTCGACCTAGCATAGAGTGAATTGACTTTATGATAATTTTCATTTGTTTACGAGAATAATTGGATAAATTTTCTATTTACTGCACAAACACAATAAAGATAGTATTTTCGTCCGCTCTAGTGACAAATACCAAAAAAAAAAAAATACACAGAAAAAATAGATTGAAGTTTCTCATCTTGCGTGTGCACACACTATTAGGTTTTTTAAAAGTAAAAAGAAGGTAAAACGGTTGGTGAAATCACAATTTAAAGTTTGTCTTTGATAAGCAGTGCTACTAATTTCAACTTTTGTGTCACACTGTAGTATTATTTTTTCAGTAAAAAAGATGATAATTTGCTTAAGCAGGTTATCTCAAACACCAAATCAGTCATCATTGCTGTTAACTAAAATAAGTACTTTATCCCATATATGTATGTCCTACATTAATTCTGAACACAGTGAATCCGGGAGAAAAATTAAAAGTGTAAGTAGATCGGTGATATACTTCGTTTCCGTATTGCCCTAATATTCTAAACATAGCAACTTCCAATGTTCTTTCGTTTCATTGATAATCTAATAAGCCAAAACGTTACATTATTACACTGTGAGGACGAGGGTTTTAGGTTTTATGACAAGCCAGTTGGTTATTCT
Organism: Vandiemenella viatica; assembly: GCA_031002005.1. NCBI lineage: Eukaryota > Metazoa > Arthropoda > Insecta > Orthoptera > Morabidae > Vandiemenella > Vandiemenella viatica. The sequence continues at coordinate 86,871,287 of JARYHS010009186.1, forward strand.
TCCTGCAGTCCAGTAGTCTTTGGATCGCTTCAGGGGAATGGCTGAAAGCCACACCACGGTGCTGAGTGTCAAGGCAAACAAGAACTAATCAAACTGGAGGGCTACGTCTATTGATCAGGCAAACCCGCTGCGTAAACCAGCTGATCAGATTAAATGGACTCCAGAGAAGGAACAAGACACTCAAAAGACAACGTGCTGTAAATGAGACTATCGAGGATTACAGAATTTATATATACATATAAATATATATATATATATATATAGAAGTGCCAAAGAAACTGGTACACCTGCCTAATATAGTATAGGGCCTCCGAAAGCACACAGAAGTGCCGCAACACGACGTGGCATGGACTCGACTAATGTCTACATTAGTGCTGGAAGAAATTGACACCATGCATCCTGGTGGGCTGTCCATAAATCCGTAAAAGTACGAGGGGGTGGAAATCTTTTCACAATGGCACTTTTCAAGGCATCCCAGATATGCTCAATTATGTTCATGTGTGGGGAGTTTGGTGGCCAGCTGAGGTGTTTAAACTAAGAAGAGCCATTCTGTAGCAATTCTGGACGTGTGCGGTGTCGCATTCTCCTGCTGGAATTGCCAACGTCCGTCAGAATGCACAATGGACATGAATGGATGCAGTTGATCAGCCAGGATGCGTACGTACGTGTCACCTGTCAGAGTCGTATCTGGGGTGATGTGTCACTCCAACTGCACACGCCCCACCCCATCACAGAGCCTCCACCAGCTTGAACATTCCCCTGCCGACATGCACGGTCCATGAATTCATGAGGCTGTCTCCATACCCGTATACGTCCATCCACTCGATACAATTGGAAACTAGACTAGTCAGACCAGGCAACATGTTTCCAATCATCAACAGTCCAATGCCGGTGTTGACATACCAAGCCGAGGCGTAAAGCTTTGCGTCGTGCATTCAGCAAGGGTAGACGAGTGGGCCCATATCCATGTTGTTTCGTTGAATCGTTCGCACGCTGACACTTGTTGATGGCCCAGCATTGAAATCCGCAACAATTTGCGGATGGGTTGCACTTTATAATGTTGAACGATTCTCTTCAGTCTTCGTTGGTTCCGTTCTTGCTGAATCTTTTTGCGGCCGCAACAATGTCGAAGATTTGATGTTTCACCGGATTCCCAATATTCACGGTGCATTCGTGAAATGGTCGTACGGGAAAATCCCCACCTGATCGTTACCTCGGAGATGCTGTGTCCCATCTCTCGTGCGCCGATTATAACACCACGTTTAAACTAACTTAAATCGTTACTACCTGCCATCGTAGCAGCAGTAACCTATCTAACGCCTGTGCCAGACACCTGTTGTCTTAATTAGGCGTTGCCGACCGCAGCGCCGAACTCTGAGGGTTTGCATACGCATGTCAAACTAGTTTCTTTGGCTCTTCGGTATATATATACACTAAAGTGTGTGCGTAAAAAGTGTAAGCGATATCTAAAATTTCGTAAGGTCACTCATTCACTAAACTCGATAGCTACTGGCGAGCGTGGTGGTGTAACGGATAGCGTTCTGGCCTCGCATTCGGGAGGACGGCGGTTCGAATCCCCGTCCGGGCATCCAGATTTGGGTTTTCCATGGTTTCCCCAAATCACTCCAGGTGAATGCCGGGATGCTTCCTTCAAAAGGCCATGGCCGAATTCCTTCCCATTCCTTGCCCCCATCCTTTCCCGTCTCTAAAGACCACGTTGTTAAAAAGGGACGTTAAACTGTTACAAAAAAAAAAAAAAAAAAAAAAAAAAGCTACTGCCTGGAGAACGGTGTTACGTGTCAGCCTTTGCTCGCAACACAGCGACCAGAGATATTATTAGAAGAAATTCGTGGTTATGTCCACAATTTAATAGCTAAGCAAGTTGTACCAAATTAATTCCCATAATACATTCATTAAGTTTGTTTATCGTAGCGTTTCATAGTTAACAAATGTTGATAAATTTTTCGGCTGAAAAAACGTGTATCTGCTTTTCAGTAACTTGTTGCTAATGAAAGTGACTTAAAAAAAAAAAATTAAATTACTAATAGTCTCTGCTGTAATTACGAATACCAATTGTCATTCCGGCTTAGGACAAATTTCAATTTAATTTAAACTTTCACTAATGTTGTTGTCTGACCAAAGTTTGTGCATTACTGTTTACTTGCTTTTTTATTTATTTTACTGACCACTTTCGCTAATTGTCTTTGTTCATGTTCGCTGTACGTGAGTTATTAGGTTATTTTAAGTGGACATCAGACTAAATATATTACCGAATCAACTATTCTGGCAATTTATTTCTTCAGAGTTGCTCAACTGTTTAATAATATGGAATGTGTATTAAGTTCTCTGGCCGTTACAGATACTGTGCCCAGTGATTGCATTATGAGTATTTTCCCAGTCTCAATAAAAAAACAACAGAATTTTTTTTTAATTTTTCAGAATGAACTTTAAGGGTCAAATACAAGTCAAGTTTGTATTTAAGCAATTATACGATTGTGCTATCGTCCCTGTTCGTTTTTAATTCCTACCACTATTAATGCTTCTGAATTCTTCTAGCTCAAGAGATTTTAATCGCCCTGAAACACAGGTTAAGTCAGGGGCGGTTCCAGGGGGGGGGGGGGGCTAGGGGTCTCAACTTCCCAAAGGATCTAGGTTCACCCCCGGCATTGTAAATTTGGAGACTTTTTTTTTAGCTCTACAGATTCGAGGCCCAAGGAGGCTATAAAGACTACCCCATGGCCGCCTCAAGCCTCCCCCCCCTTCCCTAAAACCAAAATCCATTGAAGGCAAGCCCTCCCATTCAAGCCAAGCCCCCTCCCCCACAAACCAAAATCGTGGATCCGCTCCTGGGTGAAGTTTATATTTGATCAAATCAGGTCAACCTGTCATAATCTTTCATCCTAATAACAGGTTCTAGACCCGTGACGATACACAATAAACGGTATACTATATTCCGTAGATGTGGAGCTAACATTGATGAATCACAAAGAGTACATATGGCACAAAGATGGGATTGAGGATTACTAAGTAAACAGTCAGCATAGAGTCAAAAATCAATACTAGTTGGACGATCGGAAAATAATAGAAGTAGTGGATAACGCACTGCCACGGAACACGTGACGCATTCTGAGAACTTATTTCTTATGTTGATTCTACCACAATCCAGTTTCCCTTGAGCCATGTTACGTTTTTTCAGAGAACTGGTTTCTTTGCTACGAAGTAACGGTGGTCGCTATCCTTTACTTTTAACCCTGTAGAGTAGCTCAGTGCGCTGAGACGCCGCACAGTGGATCGGGGAGGTACAATGGGGCGGGGCACGAGCCCAGTCACTTGCATCCCAGCCATCCTGACTGCGATTTTTAGGCGGTTTTCCGCAGTTGTTACGGCTAATGTCGGTACGGTCCCCAATCACAAACTATACATTTAACAACCAAAAACATACTTATCACACACAAAACGTAGTTAGACGTTTAGCAGAGAGATGGCAACACTACAGTTGCTCCATTAGTACGTAATACGACCTGTTAGTAGGCAAAAAAAATTTGGCGTCAGAAGGGGCATGCAGCCGTAAAATTAAAGCTCCAAATTTGACTACGTCAACGATGAATAAATACTCACTAACAAGGGACACCTTTGGCCTCGAACGCTCGAAAACATGCTTAGAATAACATGCGATCATAAACAAAGGAGTGATGTGTGTCATTTCTATGCAAAACTCCGCACGTGTCTGCTAGCGCCATTAAAGAGCCATGAAAAGAGCCTATTGATGTGTGATTCCTGGTCAGGTCATACAGATCATACCCTTCTGGTTCCAACTTTTCCAAACAAAAATGTTATGCTGAAGTTGTTGCCACCGAAAACAACAACATGTTGCTAACCTCTTGATGTTTACTTCTTTCGGCGATATAAGCCCTTTATCAGAATGCTTACTGGTTTTGTAACACTACAATGTGCCAAACCAAAAGATGATATACATGATCGTTATTTTATCATGAAACTTCACTGTGTGCTTTACGATCAATTTGCTGTTCCTGCGTATAAGCCTATGTTGCAACATGCTTGGCGAATGCCAGGTTATGAGATTGACATACCAACATTATCATTTAAAAATGTAATTAGTGTGGCTTTTGTTATTGGACTGCTTGAATGTGATATCGTGGCTTTAGTGAGGCATACACATTGTTCTCTTCCACTTTGCTTTAACCACTTCATCAAAATACCATATCTGAACTTTGAGGACTAATATAAGCACTATCAGGTGTGTGGTACTGCTGTATATGGGTGTATTGCGCTATATTAAGTATTAGCATAGAGTTTTTCGTCGTTGATTGAAAATGTAATGATACACTGACCTCATTGAATTACGTATAATTTCCTTCTTATGGTATTGATATCTTGTTACTTTGCTTCTCTCTACTAAAATATTAGTTGAAGTAGAATGCAACGTTTTGCATGCAAATGACACACGTCACTGTTTTGTGTATACCATAATCACTTGTTATTATAAGCCCGTTTTCGTGCGGTTCTGAGCGTTCGAGGTCAAAGGTGTTCTTGTAAGGACAGTCGACCTCAAAATGTTGGGAAAAAGTGGTGAAGAGGAAGAAGGCAATCGTTATGCAGTGATTACTGTAACAGATTAAGTCAAATATCATTACCGATCACTGCCAATTAGGAGAGTGATTAAAAAGTTCTACGCGTCCACATTAGGTATCAGTTTCATCATATTTCAGACTGTTTCAAAGAATTATATATGATATCTTTTTATATCTACAGAAAATAATAAATTCTGAGTTGGCCCCAACACTCGTATTTCGTAGTTGACTGATAGTATCACTATTGATAGCTGAACCTGAGAATATTTCTGACCATTCCCGTACTTTGTAAAAAATCTCATTTTCCCTGCAGGCATGTGTATATGATAATATCACACCCACATTTTTTAACGAGATTTCGCGAATGGTAAACAATGACTAGTGAGGTTAGCAGTGTGTAGTAGAATGAACGTAGAACCGGCACATTTCTAGTAATTGTTTATTTATCATCTGTAATAGGTACGTAAGAAACACTTACAACATCTTACGAAACAATTAGAAAACACTTTTGAACACGTTAAACATATCTTGAAACAAACTCGTGGGTATCTACAAAACAAAACAAAATATAATTAACTTGTAAATGATATTAAAAAATATTTACACTAATAAATTAAATTACAAAATATTTACATTACAAATACACTTTGCACACAGTATTTGAAGTGAAAATATCGTTGCAAAATTCTCAAGTGAAACACGTAAACAGCAAACCATGTACAACGTTTTACGATACAGTTAGAAATAATGAAATTTTTGCCAAAAAAAAAAAAGAATATGCGATAAGCTCCCTACTCTAGAAAACATACATATTTTATTCATATGTCTGTGATTCGTCGTGTTGACGTCTAGCATATCACTTTATCGACACCAGTGAAGGCTAGCGGCTTGGCTCTGAACTATCTCATTTTGTTGCAGCAATTGTTTATTTGTCAACTGAAATATCTAGCGGTAATGCCATCACTTTATATCGACGCCAGCGATCCCTAGGTGATTGGTTCAGAACTATCACATACCCGCGACCTTGATTGTTCATAATTTTCCAATTAAGGATTAAATTTCTGAAAATTCCTTTCATAATTAATGATGTTACAGAAGCAGATAACTTAATCTTTAAAATAATACATCATTTATCCATTTAGGTAAAGTACGAATGGAAAAACATAGGTTATAATAAAAAAACACGTTTTAGAAATGATATATCTGATAGGTACAATTGGATTATAGAGTAAAACTTGAAAGTTATATTAACCACTGATATTCTAGAAACAAATACAGAATGATGAATCTGAAGAATTGTCACCATAAATCACATTTAGTGTTTTCAGGTATTCAATATTATACCTGCAAATAATATTCTCCCACGGCGGCTTATAAGTTTCGTTAGTTTTTATCAGTAGGACAGAACTATAGAACTTTTATCTTTAGCGTTAATGCCTCGGACATTATGATATATCTACATCTACATCCATACTCTGCAAATCACAAACATTGTGGGTGGCAGAGGGTGCTAAGCACCAATTCTAAACCCGTGCATTCCAATCCCGAATAGCACGAGGAAACAAGAAATACATAAAAGCATCTGTACGGCATCTTATTTCTCGAATCTTATCCCTCCGGTCATTGCGACCTTAATAGGTTGGCGGAAGAAGTATTTCATTGCACTCGTAATTTGAAGATTTTCGCATATTCTCCAATAAATTCAGACGCAAACTACTTCGTCTGTCTTCCAAACTATCCCAGCCCAATCTATGTATCAATTCCGCTTTCATAAGGGCTGTAGCAAACAGTCACGAATTGAGCGGCTCTCCTCTGCACCCTCTCCACTGAGTTAATCAGGCCCTTGCGATACGGATCCCAATATCTGTAGCATCGTAGACAGAGTTGATTGTGGACCTCTGGTTCAGAGCCGTATTGAGGGGCTGAACCAGAGACTACGACGTTTCTGCGACGATATTGGCTGCAGATTTCTCGATCTTCGCCATAGGGTCGAGTCTTGCAGGGTTCCTCTTAATAGGTCAGGTGTGCACTACACACGTGAATCGGCTACACGGGTGGCAGGGGCCGTGTGGAATGTACTGGGTGGTTTTTTAGGCTGAGGGAGGAAGACCCGAAACACGAAATACAGTTACGGGCAACCCAATCAGATGCAACACCGGAATATAGGAGCAATGTAAAAGAATCTCGACAGTTAAAAGTTCCCGTAATTAACTGTAGAAGCATTTGTAACAAACAACCGGAATTTGATAGCGTTATTTGTAGTACAGTAGCGGATATCATTATTGGTACAGAAAGTTGGCTGAAACCGGAAATAAGTTCCGCCGAAACATTCAAAGATAGCATGAATGTTTTTCGTAAAGACAGATTACATTCTCCTGGAGGTGGGGTATTTATAGCTGTGAGTAAATTTCTCCCATGTAATGAAATAGACGTCGATACGATCTGTGAAATTATATGGATTAAACTCAATGTTGCTGGGTCAAAATTTATCATAGGGGCCTTCTACCGTCCACCCGATTCCGACATAGCTATCGCCGAAGAGTTAAGAAATAATGTAAATAGTATAGCTAGCCGTTTTAAGGATCATGCTATAATTCTAGGGGGCGACTTCAATCTGCCGTATATTGACTGGCGGAATTACGTTCACATCACAGGTAGCAGGGATAAGGCAGCTTCTGAAGTAATTCTCGAGTTGTTGTCAGATAATCATCTCGAGCAGCTAGTTAATGAACCTACGCGGTGTCATAACGGTAGCGAAAACATTTTAGACTTGCTGGTTACCAACAGGCCAGAATTATTCACCGACACTTCAACAACCACAGGAATAAGAGATCACAAAGCGGTAATTTCGACTATCAAATTAAGGACCAAGCGAAAAAGGAAGAAAGGGCGGATTATATACAGATTCAGTAAGGATTTCAAAGGAGTGTTTTAGAACCTACCTGAGGAATAATTACCATTACTTCAAGTCAACAAAGGACACCGTTGAAGAGATGTGGCATCGATTTATACATATAGTCAGGGAAGGTATGGAAACACATATACCGAAGCGGACAATAAAGGGGGAGAATGATCCACCATGGTACACATCCGAAGTCAAAAGATTACTCAAAAAACAAAGGAAAATACACGCATGCTCAAGAAGGAAGGAGTGTCGCAGCGATTTAGAAACCTTAACTGAGCTAAGAGGACATATTAAGAATGTAATGCGCGAGGCCTTCAACGATTTTCATTCCAACACCCTCTCTAAGAGTCTCACAGAAAACCCGAAGAAATTTTGGTCGTACATACGAAAAGTTAATTGTACCTATAGCAATATTCCAGCACTAATTCGTGAAGGTTCCGAGGTTAATGAAAGCCGCGATAAAGCTAACGAACTAAATACTGTATTCAAAAATTCATTTACTCATGAAAATAACGATAGTATTACCGTTTTCCCACGCCGTGTCGAATCGGTGATGGAATCGTTACGAATAGATACTGCAGGTATCATAAAGCAATTAGAGCTCCTGAAGTGGGGGAAAGCACCGGGACCGGATGGAATTCCAGTAAGAGTATTTTCAGAGTATGCTGCGGAAATCGGGCCATTTCTGTCTGATATATTCAGTAAATCATTAGAAGAGCGAAAAGTACCTTCACACTGGAAAATCGCACAAGTAACTCCGATTTTCAAGAAAGGTGATCGAAGTGATCCTGGAAACTATCGACCCATATCTATAACATCTGTTTGTAGTAGAATTATGGAGCATATTATAAGCTCGAACATCATGAATTTTCTAGATGAAAATAATTTGCTTACAACAAATCAACACGAATTTCAGAAGAAAAGATCATGTGAAACACAGCTGGCCCTATTTACACATGACGTAATGAAAGTTATTGATGCAGGTTCACAAGTAGATGCAATTTTTTTAGATTTTCAGAAAGCCTTTGATTCTGTGCCACACAACCGCCTTTTAGCGAAGCTTCGAGCGTACGGTATATCGGATCAGCTTGGTGAATGGATAAAGGATTTTCTAACTGGTCGGTCGCAGTATGTCGTTGTTGAAGGAGAAAGTTCTTCTAATCTAGATGTTACATCGGGTGTACCTCAAGGAAGTGTAATAGGACCACTTCTTTTCTTAATTTTTATAAACGATCTCGGATACAAAGTGAAAAGCCTTTTTAGATTCTTTGCTGATGATACAGTTATTTATAGGGAAGTGAGAAATATGGCCGATTGCTTAGAAATTCAGCGTGATCTGGATGTTATTTTGGCATGGTGCGCTGAGTGGCAACTTACTCTAAATTGTAAAAAGTGTAAGACAATGAGCATAACTAACAAAAAGAATCCAATTGTTCAGAAATACAAGTTAAACAATACAGTTATTGATATGGTCGATTCTATGAAATACTTGGGAGTAACACTACAAAGGAACATAAAATGGGATTTACACATTAATTTGTTAGTAGGTAGAGCAAATTCTAGGCTGCGGTTCCTAGGTCGATTCTAGAAAAATTGTGATGAACAAACAAAGGAAATAGCGTACAAATCTCTTGTGCGTCCACATTTGGACTACTGTTGTGCCATTTGGGATCCATTTCGTAAAGGGTTGATCGAAAGTATAGAGAAAGTACAGAGAAGAGCCGCTCGATTCGTGACCGCTTGCTACAGTCCTTATGAAAGCGTCACAGAACTGATTAGTAGACTAGGCTGGGAGTCTCTGGTAGATAGACGACGCACGTTTCGTTTAAACTTATTGGTAAACATGCGTACTCTCACTTTCACTTTTGAGTGTAGTGAAATACTTCTTCCACCAACCTATTTGAGCCGGAAGGACAGGAAAGATAAAATTAGAGAAATACGGTGCCGGACTGATTCTTATATGAATTCATTTTTCCCTCGTACCATTAGGGATTCGAATGCACAACAAAGAGATTATTTTTGGTGCTGAGCACCCTCTGCCACCCACAATTTTGTGAATTGCAGAGTATATATGTAGATGTAGATGAATATCCACAACAGTAATCCAGATACGGACGCACTAGTGTTGTATACGCTATCTCCTTTGTATGAGCATTACAATTCCTCGAAATACGATCTATAAATCGCAATTTAGAATTAGCCTTGCATACGACGAAAGTTATGTGCAAGTCCCATTTCATGTTGCTTTGTACTATCACCCCCAGATACTTCAGGTAAACAGCCGCGTCAACAGTTGAATTGTTTATTTTGTACTCGTGAGAAATCTAATTCTTTTTGTTACTTATTCGCGTTGCCTTGCACTATTTGCAATTAAGTGTAAGCTGCCATTTACGGCACTATTAGGAAATAGCATCTAAATCGCGCTGAACTTCAAAGCAATCGTCGGTACACCTTACTTCCCTATAGATAACTGCATAGTCGGCAAACAATCGCAACCAGCATCTGACGTGGTCACCGAGATCGTTTATAAATATTAAGAAAAGAAGTGGTCCTATTACACTTCCTTGAGGAACCCCCGAAGTAACATCTATCTTAGAAGAGGCTTCCCCGTCAACAACGACATACTGTGATCGACCAGTTAGAAAATCACGTATCCATTCCAAATCTGATCCGGTATATCGTATGCTCGAATCTTCGCTAAAAGTCGTTTGTGTGGTACAGAATCAAAAGCTTTCTGAAAATCCATGAAAATTGCATCAACTTGCGAACCTGCATCTATAACTTTCATTACACCATGTGAAAATATATATACAAAGCCATGTTGAGATAAATTACTGAATAACTTTTATAAAAAAAGGGAAATTCAGTTACGATAAACTGCCTCAATAAGCAATGCAAAAACAAAATATCCTGGTAAGACAAAATTTAGAAACTCTAAGAAAAAAATGAACATTGATTGAACTGCATGTACCTACTACTGAACCATAACGCAAGTCTTTGGTTGTGTATCTGCGGTCGCCATTGTGTCATAGTTATGTGAGAACATATTTAATGTGTGTGGACGTCACCTTTCAGTCACTCCATCGCTGCTGAAATAAGAGTTTTGTTTGGATTAGAACATGACGCTGTGTTTTCCACGTGACTGAACGTTTTTGACTTTGTTCAAACTCTTTTTTGTCCGCAAAACAATTTCCTCTCTGACAGCTCTCAGTTTTAAAACACCTCGACTCCATTAACAAAATTCGACGACTGACTCGGTACTAAAAAAAAAATGTGTCGGGAACGTTTTCCTTCATGGCAGGAACGCTGGAATTGTTTACAGAGTTGTTGGAAGGATTTGTCAAAGGGCGAGAGGACAGAGTAACTTTCTTATACATGCTCACTGTGATCAACAAGAACATTATGACCACCTGCCTAATAGCTGGTATGTCCGCCTTTGGCACTCATAACAGAGGCGACTTGTCTTGGCATGGAAGCAGTGAGGATTTGGTAGGTTGCTGGATGGAGTTGGCACCACATCTGCACACACATGTCAACTAATTCGCGTAAATTCCGGGGAGAGAGGGCGATGAGCTCTGACGCCACGGTCAATCACATCCCAGGTGTGTTCGATCGGGTTCAGATCTGGCGAGTTGGGGGGACAGCACATCAATTGAAACTCGCCACTGTGTTCCCCGATCCATTCCATCACACTCCTGGCCTTGTGACATGGCGCATTATCGTGGTGAAAAATGCCACGGCTTTTGGGAAAAATGGTCATCATGAAGGGTTGTATGTGTTCTGCAAACAATATACGATACTTATTGACCGTCATTATGCTTTACACGAGATCCACTGGACCCATGTATGCGCACGTGAATGTTCTCTTGAGCATAATTGAGCCGCCGGCAGTTGGTCTCCGTTTTTTTTTTTTTTTTAACTGCTTTACGTCTCTTTTTAACATCGAGGTCTTTAGAGACGGGAAAGGATGGAGGGCAAGGATGGGGGCAAGGAATGGGAAGGAATTCGGCCATGGCCTTTTGAAGGAAGCATCCCGGCATTTGCCTGGAGTGATTTGGGGAAACCATGGAAAACCCAAATCTGGATGCCCGGACGGGGATTCGAACCGCCGTCCTCCCGAATGTGAGGCGAGAACGCTAACCGTTACACCGCCCCGTTCGGTTTGGTCTCCGTCCCTCAGTACAGGTGTAAAGAAGTTTTTCCCCTGGAAAACGACGGATTCTTACCCTCCAATCGGCATGATGAAGAAGGTATCGGGATTCATCAGACCATGCAACGCTCTGCCACTGTACCAACGTCCAGTGACAATGGTAAAATGCAAATTTCAGTCGTAATTGTCGATTTCGTGGTGTTAACATTGGCACATACATGGGTCTTTGGCTGCTGAGGCCCATCGTTAGGAGTGTTTGGTGCACTGTGTGTTCAGACACACTTGTACTCTGCCGAGCATTAAAGTCTGATGTTAGTTCCACCACAGTTCGCCACCTGTTCTTTTTTACAAATCTGCCCATCCTACGATATCCGACATCTGTAATGAGGGGTTGCCGCCCAATCCCTCGGCGTTTAGACGTGGTTTCACCTTGGTTTCGCCACTTGTTGGAGACATTCACCATAGTACTCTTCTTACACCCGACAAGTCATGCAGTTTCCGAAATGCTCGTGCTGTGCCTCCAGGCCATCACAATCTGCCCTCAGTCAAACTCAGATATATAGCGGGCCTTCTCCGTTGTAAACACGGATAGAAACGCTGACTGATACTCCTCGCGTGTATCTGACTAGCAGTCATTCCTCGTCAGGTGGCGCTGCTATTGTCTTGATGGGTTTATGTCGATAGTAGGTAGGTAGTCATAATGTTCTGGCTAATCAGGAAGGGTCTATATATATTTGGAGACTTTCCAAGGTTAATAATTATTCGTTTTGTCAGTCTGTTTTAGTAATCATTACATATTATAATGAGATACAATAATAATAGTAGGCAAGAAACACAGAAAAATTTCAAAATTTATCACCACGCCCTCTGTATCGTGGTCGAAAGATATGCTATTAAACCGTCACTGTTACAGTTATACTGAAATTCAATCATTAGTTTTTCTTTAAAGCTCCCGTATACAGACAATGATTCCAAAATTTAATGAATCGACTTCTGTATCATCGAAAACTACTTTGCTGATCTAGTTAAAAAGTCTTTTATGTTACCTGATGACATATGGTATAGAGATTGTGAAGTATCATTGAATTGCGTTAATTAATAATAATAATAATAATAATATTTTTTTTTTTTGAACTGATACAGACCAAAATTTTAAAGTTTAATGTATTGGACTCTTTTGGCTTCTGTACCTCCCGGAAGTTTTATTAATTTGTAAGAAATGTATGCTGTAACATAAACATTTACGCAAGGTAACACTATGTGGAGCTTCGTTAAAATGTGTAGTTAAATTTTTGAATTTTTTGGGTGATGTGCGAAGATACAGATAGCGTATGTAATAATGAGGATTGTCTGAACGCTTTACAACAGGCTTGTTTCCTCTTGCAGGCAGTTTTACACTACCTGTTTATAAATACAATTATACAGACACTTCTCATCGAATTTGGAGTTGCGAATCAATACAATTTATAACGAGCTGGTGATCATTTATCGTTGAAACACTGTTATTAACAATACAATATGATAAATAACAGTATTTAATTTTTTTGACGCTATAGATGTTCGTTAATTTTATTATTTATAACTAAATTACAATTGATCAATTGATGATCGACGCAAGCAAGCGGGAATAAATACTATTTCGATCACAATTGCATAAGAGGTTAATGTTAACTTTATGCTTTTATAAACTTTTTGTTTAACTGATTAGAAATAAGCTAGCTAGGCTTGACTTTATTTAAACATTATTTTTATCCATTTTCCATTTTTTTAATGTTTATAATAAAATTAAAGTATTAAAATCTAAGCGTAACCGTACATTTATTCAGCAAGTTCAGTTATTATTAAT
>JARYHS010009186.1:86885779-86923666 GCA_031002005.1 Vandiemenella viatica
AGTATTCAGTGGCTAGCAGAGATTATTGAACAGGGACAACGCGTAAGGGAGTTCGACAGGGCAAGCTCAAAGCATCGAGTATCTCGGGTGTAGCCGCCATCTCTCCAACACACTCAGTGAAGAGACACGAAACAGCGATTCAGTGTACGCGAGTCACTTTGAGAGCGTACGCCACTTGGTTGTCGCATGAACTGAGAGTAAACTACGACTTACAATTTAAGACCATTTCAAGATATATAAAATTAAACTGTGACACTTTCAGAGTGAATGTGTCAAATTATATTGTAAGAAAGTAGAAGCAGATCCAGCGGAAGTAGGAAATCCTTGGAAATGGGAACATTTCAACCTTACCGATTAAGTAAGAAAGCCGAGTGAAAGAAAGCCATGTGTGCGCCATGACCCACCTCGGCGGAACCCAGTGGTACGGGGAAGGAGGCATAGAGTTACAGCAACGCAATTACCGCCGATCTGTACTGCTCAGAGGAAGACAATGATGTGACAGTCGATCAGTCCAGATCTTTTATTCTTGAAAACCATCTACGAAACACGTGGTTGCGGATAAGTACTGTAGTGTATTGCACACTACCTTGAAATAATTTTGCGAGAAGCTGAACCCGCAGCTCACACGGGTGGACGCGCGAACAAAGTAACAGCAACTGTCCGGCTGCGTTCCGGAATGTGACCTTTGGCCGGGTAGCCCTCAGTGAAGGAACAAAGCGTGGTCGCTAGTGTGACGCGGTGTGGATGGTGCAGTGGATTGCGAGCTGTGTGGTGAGTGCGTGGCCAGCCGGCAGAAGAGGTGTACGGCGACTAATGCCAGTGCGGTCTGTGATGGTTCTTGTGTTCCATGTCATTATTCGAGTGAACGTGGGTCCCCGATGGCCAGTAGAAAATGGATCATCGCTTCGACTGGATGCGGGCAGCAGACCGACGTCTCCTGTTAAATGGTAACCCTGCTGATGTGATGATCGCCGCAAATAGTTATCCTATTGATCATCCCAGTGTCACCCTAGAGAAATCTCATTGCCCCACTGATCTTAATCAATGGACGTACTGAACCATGAGAACTGATGTTAAAATGACCCATTGCCGGATTTCAAGATGTTTTTTAATTGTGTCATACTAGTTTTAATAAAATTTGATGAAGAATAATTTTGTAATAAACGTATATTAATGTAAAATGCAGATACAGCGGAGTAGTTAACGTGCAAAGCAGCATCCCGATTCCTCATACCACAATTTGAATCATTAATAGTAATTTATTTGATAATTTTGAAAGATAAATTAATTTAATTCTTAACAAGAGGTATACCTCAGTGCACAGGTAGAGCTTTCTTTTGTGTACCTAATAAAAAATATTACCATTTACGTGCAAAGATGTAATTTCCCTTGTGTACTAAATAAAATGTTAAGATATAAACAATATTTGTGGTCTCTGGCTGTGTTGGTAAAGAAAGATGTATTCGTGTTGATACTTGCAGTAGTAACTTCGACTACTGCTATACCATTTTTAGTACCCATACAATAATGAGTTTGACTCATCTTTCAGAGTTTTCTAAATACTGACACTGTTCTGCCGTTATGTCTTGCAGTCAAAACGAAACCATATTTATTTCCTCAAGAGTGTTTTTTTAACTCGACTTATCATAACACTGTTTTCCACTGAATATGCGCTCAACAATTTCCGTAACTGGAAATATTTTTTCGTTATATTTACTGTTCAGAAGCTGTCACGGGCAAAAAATTGCAGTGTTTTACCTTTAATTAAAAATGAGTATTATAATATTTTGAAGTGCTGCAATTAAGAAAATGTGCGAACTATTACTATCTTGACCGCCAAGTTCTAAACCTCGTTCATAATTGGAGATGTCCATTGTTCTAAGGCATAAAAAAAAAATTCTCGATAAAACATTTGTCTGGAGAGGGCGTTTTATGGGATACTTTAGAAAACCAACCATTATGAGCTGACTGTAGACTGCACACTCCCGATTTCTAGGCCCGAGTGTTAATCGCTCTTTCACCGTGTTCACTGAGAAATTCCATTGCCGCTAACTCCTAGGGCCTTTTTGAGCACTTATGATCTGAGGAATTTCCTTAGGCCTAGTTAGGACTAGACTAGTAATTAGTCGAGTGGCCAGTATTTTAGTAGCTAAAATAATCGCTACAGCTCACAAATCGGTCACACTACGGTCGAGTACAGTACACAAGTTCTGTGGTATTTTGCAAGATGAACAGTCTGCAACGCAATAAAGTGAATGAGCTGATAAAGCTTGGGTTAATGGCCATTTTAGAAGAGGTGGATGAAGAAATTTGTGTAATAAAGAATGGATTAATAGAAATGGGTGAACTAGGAGCTGCAAATTGTGTTATGAAGCAATTAGCATTAGAAGATCCCAAAAGAATACTTCGATAGTTTGAGAATGTCCGAAAGTTGTGTAAACTTGTGTTAATAAAATGCAGTCACAAATTGAGCGTGAAGATACTCATTTATAAAGTGCAATTCCGGCAATTACAAAATTACAGTCAGTTCTCTCTTGCCACCGGATGTAGTTTAAGAACTCTCATGCATATTTTTAGTTTCGGAAAAATCAACTATTTTCTGATTCATCACGGAAGTTTTAAACAATCTGTGAAACATAAAGAAATTGAGTAATGTATCGTAGGGATGCATCCAGTAAACTGAACATTTTTACTGAAGGAATGTAAACTGTGACAGTCCTTGAGCCTGAATTTTGACTCCTTTATTTTTTTAAATTCTGCTAGTAGATCGATCTAAAAAGATTTTTATCACCTAGGTAGTACTTCCAACAACAATAGCAATGATATGATCTTATTGTATAATCTAGAGGCTATTGTAACAAAATTATTAAGAAAATTATACACTCATTAATTTTCATTTCATTAACTTCTCACCATATAGGAATTTTCATTGTATTATCCGAATCCATGTATGGGGATTGCTTCATTTGTTGTTATAAGGGGGCAATTAATATTCCACAAGCACTCATGTACTACATATTAAGAAAAACATTTTAAAGTTGTTTCTTTGCTCCAGCGAAACGACATTTTTGCGGCAGCTAATGAACTCGACTAAACAGGTTCAGACTTGTTTAGCCGATGAACCAGTAAGCAGTAATGCGTGGTGGTAGGCGCTACTCTCCCGATAAAATAGAACAAAATGGATCGACTAGACTAAATTACTACCTAAACTGCTAAATTACTCGGTACTCAACTAAATTACTAACCTAGTGCGAACCAGCCTTTCGGGAGTGTGCAATGACATTTTACCTGCTAGCATTGCTGAGCAGCATAACAATCGGTGGTGCAATTCATTCGTGAATCAAATGAAGTCACTCACACGTTTCGGTTATTGTGATGCTCATATTCACCTACGGCAGACTAATTTGGCTCTAACTACGGACGGTCCAATCACCATCAACAGTATCGAATCTCTTCGCTACAAACACATTGTATGAGATTTGAACCAGGAGTTTAGTACATAATGGTGAGTATGAGCCGTGCAGTCGTGATACGAGGCGTATTTTTTTAAGTAAGTACCGTTTTGTCACACCGTGGCTGCAGCGCTACGGTCGGCGTTCCGCGCATACGCACTGGTACCTGCATCACTTGCCACGCACTGACGCCATTACAGTCTAATTCTTCCTTTTTACGTTGTTCACTGAGTGTTTAAGATGCCTCCGATAGTCGTGATTCCGCCGACTGTGAAGTACGGGCTGTTATAAGATTTATTTGTGCTAAAGGCCTAAAACCGATCGATATTCATCGTGAGAAATCTGTGTAGTTTACGGACAAAACATTATGAGTGATGGAATGGTGAGAAAGTGGATGAGAGGATTTGAAGATAGCCGCACAAATGTGCATGATGAACAACGGAGTGGGCGCCTTCGGTCGTTAATGAAAGTTGGTGCAGAAAATGGACAATAAGGTGAGAGAAACACCTGGGCGGTCAGCGTCTTGAAGACGATAACGAAGTCAAAATTGTTGTGATGCAGTGGTTAACAAGTCAGGCGACAGACTTCTATGAGGAGGGTTTTCGAAAAACTGGTACTACGTTATGACAAGTGCCTCAACATTGAAGGGAATAATGTAGAAAAGTAGAATAAGTACAGGATTTCATGTAAAATAAAATTATTGAGATATATTTGCACGTCTTTTTTTAATTTGAAAACGGTACTTACTTAAAAAACATGCCTCGTATATTGATGACGAAGTACTGAAGGATGAAAATACTACACCAAATTTACTTGAATCATCTAACATGTCCAGTGTTATACTTTGTCTCAGTGTAGTAACTACCTTGGTCGTGAGACGGGATCTTAATTCTTTCTAGATCACAATTTCTTCACCGAACCTGTCGGGTGAGTAGCTTCTGGATGGCATCTGAGAAGACGCTGATTCAAAACCTCTTCCGGGCATACAAGTGTTGATTTTTCCCCGGAATCATCCAATCAAATGCGGAAGGGTTCCTTCAAAAGGCAAACGCTGAATTATCTCCTCTCCTTGTCTCCAATTCATTTCGTCATCAATGACTTCAACATCAATGCGTAGTAACAATTTCTTCCCACCACAGATCACGCAATGCTAGGATAATAATTGCTCCCATTCATGAGTCGTGCTAAGATGCAGGTCCTTCCTGAGACACAGTGCTTAAATTCATGTACTACAGAAGTTACTGCTGATAAGTACTATTGAATAATACATCTAAGTACCTACTTTATGGATCTAAGTAGGAAAGAGACACCGATTTCAGACAGAATAGGCCTGTTAAACATTATGTTAATTATGTGACCCCACCCTTGGTTTTGGATGATCCTCCGATAACCTAAGTTTGTCCAGCTTTTGGTGGCCTAACTTAATGATGCCACCGTCTGTTGTCACAAGCCTGTATTACAATAGAGCTTCAGTTGATGCCGTGGACATATTGACGAATTGCGGGCAGATTTTTTGGCTATTTTCACTATAGACATCAGACGTGCCGTTAACAAGTTGATGAATTGCAGACAGGTAGGCTTTTGCAGATAGGATTCAACCGACCAAGCCTCCACCCCTGTTCAAACTGGTTTCCTCTCCGATAAGACGGCGACTTTCTCTGAGTTAGGCCACGTAAGGTGGTCAAACTTAGTTTAGGAAGGGTATGTACCTGCCTCGACATACGGAGTCACCTAATTAGCATAATTATTTAAAGGTCTCTTGTGTCTAAGAACCGTTTTCTGTTACCTAGTGATCTAAATATTCAAACTCTTCTAATCCCAAAACATGTTACGATTTTGGTCTTCTCATACCTCCTTAATCTCATGCGTTTGGACATTGAAATGTTCACCAACACCGGCTATAATGTAATTGAAGCTGAAAATCATCTAATTGCTCACAAGACTATGGATAATAACACTTGTGAAATCCCACTAACGATGAGTAGCACAACATTTGTGAAATTACATACCAGTAAAGCAAGGAGAAACGGTTCTAATAACGGTTTAATGATGCGCAGTCCCTCTTCTATTTGTTCCAGTATCTTCAATTTTTTTTCAGCGATATCAGTCTCAACACCAGTGACTTCTCTTGAAAGAGCTCGAAACAGCACTAGTTATCTAAGGAGCATTGATTGTTATCTGTTTCTTTGTCATTCCTAATGAAATTGTACTTAATATCTGGGAATAGTCTCACTTCATCCTTCAAATTTTTCAAAGGTCGCTTACAGAAATGAAAGCGTTCCTTCTAAACTTTCACAAGCAAATACTAACGTTACATAAGGTTATGAGAGCCATAATGGTGACTTGAGTTCTCTTCTGAAATTACCTTCCACCAACATACTACAAGCACGAGAATATTCCGTAACAGGCTGTTGGTTAGTTCTGCACAATTTTTGTTATTTATTTATCACTGAGACTTGCTCCCACACAGCCGTTTACAAATTGACTGACTAATCATGTTTGGTATATGAAATTAATCTAAAAACATAATTATACTCTCGTAATAGTTTGATTAAATTTGAAAACTTCTCATAACCATATCTCAAACCAATATATATGTTCTGGAGGTATAACAATTTATAAAAAAAAGTGTATTCAGCCAATGCAAGTAGTGTAGCTGTGCAGATAGGCACCGTAAGTCTATTTTTACGAAGCTGTGCCTAAGGTGCTCGATCTCAATTTTTTCAATCGACAGTTAAAAATAGGTGGTTTCTGGATGTTACAGTTTGTCTGTGTATTGTCTCCCGTGGAGGTGATTTTGAAGGAGTGATGGTTGAATTTCAGCATTGCGATGTATACTGATGAGTCAAAGAAAGTGGTACAACTGCCTATTATCGTGTAGGGCCCCCTCGAGAACGCAGAAGTGCCGCAACACGACGTGGCATAGACTCAACTAATGTCTGAAGTAGAGCTGGAGGGAACTGACGCCATGCAACCTGCAGGGCTGACCATAATCTGTAGGGGTGGAGATCTCTTCTGAACGGCACGTTGCAAGGCATCTCAGATATGCTCAATAATTTTCATGTCTGGGGAGTTTGGTGGCCAGCGGAGGTGTTTAAACTCAGAAGAGTGTTCTTGGAGCTACTCTGTAGCAATTCTGGTGGGGTGTCGCATTGTCCTGCTGGAATTGCCCAAGTTCGTCGGAATGCACAATGGACATGAATGGATGCTGGTGATCAGCCAGGATGCGTACGTACGTGTCACTTGTCAGAGATGTATCTAGACATATCAGGGGTCCCATGTCACTCCAACAGCACACGCCCCACCATTACAGAGCCTCCATTAGCTTGAACAGTCCTCAGCTGATATACAGAGTCCATGAATTCATGAGGTTGTCTCCATACCCGTATGCGTCCATCTGCTCAATACAATTGGAAATGAGACTCGTCAGACAAGGCAACATGCTTCCAATGATCAACGGTCGAATGTCGGTGTCGACAAGCCCAGGCGAGGCGTATAGCTTTGTGTCGTACACTCAGCAAGGGTAAACGAGTGGGCCTTCGGCTCCGATGTTTCGTTGAATGGTTCGCACGCTGACATTTCTTGATGTCACAGCATTGAAATCTACAGCAATTTGCGGAAGGGTTGCACTTCTGTCACGTTGAACGATTCTCTTCAGTCGTCGTTGGTCCCGTTCTTGCATGATATTTTTCCAGCCGCAGCGATGTCGGAGATTTGATGTTTTACCGGATTCCCGATTTTCACGGTGCACTCGTGAAATGGTCGTACGAGAAAATCCCCAGCTCATCGCTACTTCGGAGAAGCTGTGTCCCTTCTCTCGTACGCCGACTATATCACAACATTCAAACTCACTTAAACCGTGATAACCTGGCATTGTGGCAGCAGTGACCGATCTAGTTCTGTGCCAGACACCTGTTGTCTTATATAGGCGTTGCCGAACACAGCGAAGTACTCTGTTTACATATCTCTGTGTTGGCATACGCATGGCTATACCAGTTCCTTTGGCTCTTCAGTGTATGCGCTGAGTCTGCGAGAACATTTGAGAATGTCTTGTATTGGCTGGAAGGTATCTTTGGGTTATACATACGCAGTGTTGATCTTTGGCTTCAGTCGAAGTAGTCTATATTGAATTCCAACTTTTCTTCACGGTTATTAACCATCTTCACTGCGATTTCCAGGATTTTCCACTAACACCTAGTGGAGCGCTTGGAGAATCCCAACTTTTTCACTTAAACACCAGATGTTGCAGAAACTAACAGGAAAAACATTCTCCTTAAAGTTAGAGGGTTTGCAACGTTCACTTCGGTTCAATTGATTTGCATTTTACGGCACGTTAAGCCGTAGCACATAAATAATAAGTAAATATACATAAAAATTGTTTTTGAAAATGGAAAGTGGACGCCAACATGTAAATATGCGTATAAAACTTAGTTATACTAAGAAAATAACACCAATGAGTCATATTATAAACGATTTCGGAAAGGCCTGTTTAGATTGTTTGCTGATGATGCGGTTATTTATAGGGAAGTAAGAAATTTGGCCGATTGCTTAGAAATTCAGCGCGATCTGGATGTTATTTTGGCTTGGTGCGCTGAGTGGCAAACTTACTCTAAATTGTAAAAAGTGCAAGACAATGAGCATAACTAACAAAAAGAATCCAATTGTTCAGAAATACGAGTTAACCAATACAGTTATTGATATGGTCGATTCTATGAAATATTTGTGAGTAACAGTGCAAAGGAACATGAAATGGGACATACACATTACTTCGTTAGTAGAGCAAATTCTAGGCTGCGATTCATAGGTCGAATTTTGAAAAATTGTAATGAACAAACAAAGGAGATAGCGTACAAATCTCTTGGGCGTCCACATTTGGATTATTGTTGTGCCATTTGGGACCCATTTCGTAAGAGGTTGCTCGAAAGTATAGAGAAAGTACAGAGAAGAGTTGCTCGATTCGTGACCGCTTGCTACAGTCCTTATGAAAGCGTCACAGAACTGATTAGTAGACTAGGTTGGAGTCTCTGGTAGATAGACGACACACGTTTCGTTTAAACTTATTGGTAAACATGCGTACTACCACTTTCACTTTTTGAGTATGGTGAAATACTTCTTCCATCAACCTATTTGTAGTCGGAAGGACAGGAAAGATAAAATTAGAGAATTAAGGTGCCGTACTGATTCTTATATGAATTCTTTTTTGCCTCGTACCAATTAGGATTGGAAAGCACAACAAAGAGATTAGCTTTGGTGCTGAGCACCCTCTGCCACCCACATATTGTGAACTGCAGAGTATATATGTAGATGTAGATATTCCATGTAACCTTTCCCTTAAAATTCATGATTTTTTTCTATGTAGGCCTACTGATTTGATTTCTTATTGGAATTTGATAATAAAGTGCTCTAAATCCCTGAAGCAACTTAACATAGGCAGGCACACAAGAAATTTAGAAATCCAATTTTTTTTATTGATTTCGAACTTGCGATTAATTACAAACTAATTTTTACAATAAGTTTCACTTAAATAAATATTTCTCAGTAACCTTTTTGCTATTCGTCATGTCTGAATTGTTTAGTTTCTCTATAAAGAAATCGTAAAACTTCAATTGAGTAGTAGCTATTTGTCAAGAAAAACCATACTACATTTAGCATTTCATAATTGCGATTTAGCACGTACTGTAAAACATTTAATGGAAATGAATGGAAATTTGTTTGCAATCACAGTATTACGATTTTGTACGTTGTGTGTCATTAATGTGATTAAAGCAAGTGGTAAAGCCTTTAATAGTCCTCCGATGTTCGCTGCAAAAAAGCACGGACCCACCACACAACCGTTCAACTGAAGCCGAGAGGCATTATTTATCCTTTTCGAATCCCCCGATTTCGGTACAAAATGTGCTTTATGAATAATTAATGCAACGGAATTTACTGTCCACATCGTCAAAGAGGTATCGCAAATTGGGTTTGCAGTGCCAGACCCGTTCGCATCAGGTATTTTTCATATCGTTATGAATATTTCAGCATTCACATCCTCGAAAAAAAAGCGCGTGATTAACTCTTCTAAAAATCCCCTGTGATCTCATGTTATTTTTCGCGGCCCGTGGGATTAATAGGGCTCTTCCAATTCTAATGGAACATGTCCAGTTCAGTTCAAAGGGAATTAAATGCAACAGCGAGTGCTTGAAAAATATTTATCAGCCGATAAATCAGTTGATTTTTAAATCTCGCCGTCAAAAAACTGCGTAATGTGTGTGCGTGTGTCAATGTTGATCGAAAACCTGGCGCGCTGCAGATAATCGCTGTAATTCAAATGTTATGTTTGTATTCCCCTGCTGATGAAACATCACATTAACTGAAAGGGCCATCCATTTGAAAGTATTAAACTCATTTCATTATTCCTATAATCCCATCCTAATGTTACCACACAGATCCGCTGGATCGTGAATGCGAATTATAAGTCAATAATGGACAGTAAGAACTGCCTCGGCTTGTGCAAAAATAAAATTTCATTAAACAATTCTGCCTAATAAGTGGCTTCTTGAAAAACTTTCGTTCGTCTGATGGGAGGCAGCAGATTAAAATCCCCTCCCGGCCATCCATGCTTTCTCGAATTCAATCCAAGGAATGCCGGGAAAGTTCCTTGAAGAAAACCATGGCTGAATTCTTTCCTACTGCTTGCTCTGCATGTTTTCCGGACTCCAATGATCTTGAAATCGGCAAGCCATAAGACCTGAACCAAAAGAAAAAGTTTTCCTGATTTCCAAACGTTACGATCCAAGCCTTGTCTCTTCTTCTAGTATATAAACATCTGTCAAGTTCTGTGACAAAAATACTGTTACTGTAGTAATTCAAAATAACTCGGTAGTTGATAAAGTATATTTTAATTGTCTTGATCTACATGAAATCCTTCTAAGTATGCATCTATTGGGGATAAATTAGCTACTGTACTCATAACTTTATTTTGTTATTTATATCGGTCGGATCTAAAGCTCAATAGATATAGATGGTGATTACTAAATGGACGATGTTGGTTCACTTTATAAGAAAGCAGTGTCGAAACGACACCAAGAACCAGTCAACCCAGTTTCAGAGTCTTGCGTTAAAGCATAACGAACACGGTTCTGACCTATTTTATTTCTAAATTCATTGAAGTTGTTTAATTTGTGAGTCGTTAATGGTTTAAGTAACTCATCCTGACAGTATGAGCCGATTTTTTTTTTTTTTTACTTACGGCTTTACACATTGTGGACATCGAAGTCATTAGAGGCGGGTAAGGATTGGTGGCAAGGAACGGGAACCATAGAAAACTTTTTTTTCTTTTTTTTTAATTGCTTTACGCCTTGACGACGGCTAAGATCATTAGAGGCTTGATGGGACTGGGGACAAGCAAAGGGAAGGAATTCGGCCTTGGCCTTTTGAAGGAAGCACCCCGGCATTCGCCTCGTAAACATGTGTACTCCCACTTTCACTTACGAGTGTAGTGAAGTACTTCGTCCACCAACCTATTTGAGCCGTAATGACAGGAAAGAATAGGTTATAGAAATAAGGTACCGCAATGATTCTTATATGAATTCTTTTTTTCCCTCGTACCATTAGGGATTGGAATGAACAACGAAGAGATTAGCTTTGGTGCTGAGCACCCTCTGCCACCAACAATTTTGTTAATTGCAGAGTATATATGTAGATGTAGATGAGTGATTTGGCGAAACCGTGGAAAAACCAAATCTGGATGCCCGGACGGGGATTCAAACCCGCGTCCTCCCGAATGCGAGGCCAGAACGTTAACCGTTCACCCACCACACTCATTTCGCGTCTTCCCGAATGCAAGGCCAGAACGTTATCGCTAACCCACCATGCTCGATTTGAGCCATTTGTGATGCTGACTAGTCATATAGCTCTCGCCACGTTTGCTTACAAGCCATTACTAGCACTTTATGACAGAAAATATTCTGTCACGAACATTTGCGGGTGTTCATACTTCTTACAGAAAATGATCATTCACTAATGAAAATTACTGAGGGCTGGTATCATCACCCTGTATTCATAGAAACTCTGCACAACTGAAGCTCTATTTATTGAAGAAAAACTCTTTCAGAATCACTATGAATGTTTCAATTAAATACAATAGCATTGAGTTAGTTTCTGAAAGTAGCTACTAGAAACTAACAGTTTACTGTTCATTATCCGGTTCTTACATTTCCGCTTGCTCAGTCGTACTCGGCTGCAGCCCCGCAAAACTTTATATTATTCTCTTGCCATAGCGATAATTTAGTATACACACTCCTACTTACAACGCTACCTCCATAGACATTCGCACAGGCTACCAACTTAAATTCTACTTAGTAAAACTCCACGAACTCCTCAGCCAACGGAACCTCTCATTATATCTGAAATATCTTGCATATATCCTACATGAGTATCCAAGCTCAAACCCATGCTACCGTTTTGTAAACTAGGTTGTTTCCCCACACACATTTCTGATGGGGTTGCGTATCAATCTCTCCATCAGCTTTCCTACCACTGACGTCAAACTAATAGGCTCATTTTCAACATTATTTGTGTCACCTCCTTTATGAAATGGTAGTACAATGGCACTTTTCATTCCTATGGTAAACATCAAGTCTCCAGAAACACTCTGAACATTATTTCAAGGCATGATGCAATATAATATCCGCCTATCTTCAGCATCAGTAGAAATGTTAACAACGCCGTCACTTCCACCGTTTTTTTTATATTTTTTTTTTTAACTACGTTACTTTTTTCGTAATATCCTCAGGATCCTTTACAAATTTGTGAGTGCGCTCTTTCCTGCTTTTACGGAGGAGCTCTTCCTTTGATTTTCCCGCTCCCTATGTGTCTTATTAAACCAGTGACTTAATATCTTTGCTTCTTTCGAATTCTAGGTAACTTCTTCTCCTTCCTTATTGACAACTGTCTGTGTACCTTCACACCATTCAGATTTCTAACATAGCCTCAGAAATTTCTAAAAGTAATACCCAGAAATTTGCTGTCATATATAACTACAAATTTATTGTTTTGTTAGAATGAATAATTTTTTTTTGTTCCTTCAATATTAAATAATATAGATCCGTTTATTTTGTAAAGAATATCACTTACTTGGATTACATAAATTCACATTCCTTTAATAGGAGTTATTAGTGAAAGATTTTCAGTACAAGGAAAGAAATTTATGTATTCTAAAAACAGCTGATGTCAAAGAAGTAACACATGAGACAAGAGAGATTTGACTGTTCCACGTTCTGAGTTTATTTTTCCAGTGCGCAAGGTAGACTTCCTGTCTTTATTAATGTTAAAAGTGAATGAGGATTCTGTTTTGGAAGAAGTTCCTTTCTCATAGTTCTTATTTGTGTTTTTCTTCATCTTAGTTTTTAAGTTTGTTTATTTTCTTTTCCGAATAAAAGAACTAGTAACTGCGTGAATACGCGATGAATTTATTTGTTCACAATAAAATGGAATCGTTCTTATTTCCTAACGTTTGTTGCCTTTCATGGAAAAGTTATGTTTTTCACACTTTACTATCCACTTTGCACTATCAATATCATAGTGTAATGCGTGCAAACAATGGTTTCTTTGGCGGCTCTAACAAACAATTTTCCTTTTATCTATGCAGTAGCATTTATTAAAGGAACAGGTAACATCAACGATTATAACGTTTCAATGTAGGATACTGCATTGATTTTTTCTCCCTTTCATCACATCAGCTTATTCTCTTGGGCATCAGTGCTTTGGTAAACAGAAATGGTACTCAAATTTTTATTAAGCTTCCTTTAACTGTTTCAAAACTAATGAAACAGGAGGTACTACGCTGTATCACTAAGCTCTTCAATTCTTCGTTGCTTAATATTACACAGCTTGCAGAATGCATACACATGGCTGAATGGAAAGATTGCTACCACATGGATGATTCCACACGGAGATAGAGGGCCCCCCCGCAGCATCCAACCCGCCTTGCACACCTGGCTGGAACTGACTCAGCACCACTCGTGACTCATGTCCTCGTTCTAATTGGTTGCCTGCTGGAATCGGTGAGCTGTCCATCTAACGAGGGAACTGACAGACATAGTATTAATCGATTTAGATGAGTCTTACATATATTGCAGTGTAGTATTCCCTTAGTTAGTGGTGGATGAGTGGTAACGCTCTGGCCTCGCATTCGGGAGGACGCCGGTTCGCATCTCGATTTTGATTTTCCATGGTTTTCCTAAATCACTCCAGATAAATGCCAGGATGATTCCTTCAAAAGGCCATGGCCGAATTCCTCCCCGTTCCTTGCCTCCAGTCCTTTCCCGCCTCTAATGACCTTGACCAGGCGTAAAGCTATAAACAAAAAATAAAAATATCTCGTCCCAAAATTTTGTAAGCCGTTTACATAATATGTAAGTAGTAGCTAGGTAAGCGGCATTGGGCGTAATCAAGCGAGAAAGGTTCCTGACTATCACATTACACACTCGACCTTACGACCAGCTAGCGGAATTTTCTTTTAGTCTTCGTTTCTACTATTTATAATCCTTCTATAATTTTAATTCCAATTTTTGTCTTTAAACTGTTATCAAATGCTTTTAATCGTTTTTGATGATTTGTGAAAATAAATTTAATTTTTTTTTTGTTCTGTGGGAAATGAATTATTTTATATGAAGCTCACATTTTCTTCAATTATGAGTCTGTATTCGTTGGAGAAACCCTAAGTTCGATTTTTTTTTTTTTCATTTGCTCTGTCCGCAGATAAATTTCGCACTGCACTGCACCTTCTGCAATACGATTGTAGAAAGTATTACAATTATCTGGAGATTTTAAAACCATAGCGATTGGTATCGGAAATATAACTGGGATGTGATATTTCTGGAAATAAGATCCATCGCATAAAAGCTTTTGAACCAGTCACTAAAGGGATTCTGTCTAGGACATATTTTAATTATTTCGGATTATTTATTCAGCTTTACTAAAGTCTTAGCCTCAGTGGCGTAAGTCCAATAAAATGCTTGTTCGACTGAGCGGAAACTGCCATCCGTTAGTTCAGCAACTTATACCGATGCGTGGCTGAAATTGCACACGCGGCTGAGTTCACCTTGTAGCAAACAACTGGCAATCTCTCTCACTTATATCTGACCTCCGGAATCGGCAAGCAGCTATCGATCAATAGCAGCTAGTACCCGCCGATTCTCGTTCAACTATCTGTCTTAGAATGTTTTCTCGGACAGATACCTAGCCTCTTGCTCACATTACGTCGCGTGAAATCCGCAGATATATTCGCCAATAAACATTGACGTTTAGCGGCTTCAGTATTTCATTCGACTAGAGAATAAGAAAGCCGTATGATTCTCTGATCCTACTCAGCCTAAGTTTTGGTTTCAGTTAATAGAAGAAGAACTGAAGGTGCCGGCCTCGGTAGCGTAGGGGCTAGCTAGAGTGCTAGCCCCGCGTGCCGAAGGCGGCCGGTTCGAATCCGGCCGCGGGCATGGATGTTAAGTGTTGTGTGTCTGTGTGAATGTCCTGTCCGTCCTGTGGCGTCCATACACTGAAAGCAATTATAATTACACTGAGCTGGCTGTATGGCCTCCGTTGCCAAATGCCATTAAAAAAAAAAAAAAAAGAACTGAAGGAACAAGGAAAGAATAGATGCTTCGCAAGTCATAGGAAAATGTTGAAGAAAACGAGTTTAACCCACCACAGTCATCCGACAAACAGAGACGTTACAATGATACCCTATAAAATATTAATTCCCGTCATATGCAAATCTCTCTAACGCAACACTTCAATTTCAGCTTACATCCTGAACTATCAATCTTCCACTTGCTTTACGGTTTTTAGCTGCAAAAGCTACATGCTGGTAACAAATAAACGAATGAGGTGTGTGTTTCAGTATCACCAACCACGGTGTCTCTTTTGTTTCTTTCAAAGACTTCTTCACTAGCAGAAAGTAACAATTGTACGAATGCAACCGGTGAATAAATTAACTTCAGAAATCCGAAACTAGTAAAAACACGAAAGCAATACTGATTATCAAAGATAGTAAAGAGAAATGACATGGTTTATTACCTCTCTACTGCATAATAACAGTGAAACCAAAAATGCTGATTAAATAACAACTAGTCAGGATATGACGAAGAATTAATTAATTAACAAGTTTTCAACTGTCTGAATCACCTCAGCTTGTTCGTAAAGGAAGCGTGCACAAA
Source organism: Vandiemenella viatica (assembly GCA_031002005.1). Classification (NCBI taxonomy): domain Eukaryota; kingdom Metazoa; phylum Arthropoda; class Insecta; order Orthoptera; family Morabidae; genus Vandiemenella; species Vandiemenella viatica. The sequence goes on from JARYHS010009186.1 coordinate 86,901,429, forward strand.
CTACGTGGCTCCGTGCCGGGGGGGGGGGGGGAGGTGTTGGGTGGAAGGATACGCTGGGCTACGTGGGGGGAAGGTGGAGTTCCGAGCCAGGCCACGTAGCTTCCCTTTCATAACATTTTTTACAGTTAACATGAGGTACAGAACACACAACAGCATGTGAATATTTATTTTCCCCAGTTAATTATTTCCTTATGTAATTTACAATAGTCTGACAAGAGAAAACAGTACACAACGTCTTCTGGAATTAAAAGGAAAAAAGCTAAGTGCTACGTGGGGGGGGGGGGGGGATATAGGCAAAAGCCACATAGGGCTATGTGGGGGGGGGGGGGGTTCACAGGAGGCCAAAATGGAGCTACGTGGTTTATGCACGCTCCCTAAGGAAAATTATATATTCAAATGCAGTAACAGTCAGCGAAAGATTTGTGGATAATTATTTGACATAATCATCTGAAAAGTAAATGTATTTTCCCTGTAATACTGTCATTTGATACACCGTTTTTCGTTTCTTTCTTTAATGACTGCCGTAAATTTTATCGGCTTTACTTTTTAAAATGCACAATGCAGAAGGTAATATGGTGTATTGTCAGTGTATCTGGTCACCCTCGTTGCAATTTTTGGTTGTTATTAGGCAAAAGAGGGATGTTGTCCTGACGCTTTGAAATTAAATAGTTGTAAGAGAATAATCACGGTCTCTTCCTTAAATTCTCTCATAGCATCAACGATACACGGGAAAACCGTTACAGATACAAAAAATACTTCTCACTAGGTTGAATTTTTACATAGCAGTAGTAATGTGAGAGACTTATGGACAATGCAGTAAGTAGCATAAAGTTCGTTTTTATGTAAATCTTTTTAAATTTCGTGAGGTTCCTCGGTTCATATTTTTTTTTTTTTTTTTTTTTTTTTTTTTACCAATGATTTGTGTTAATATAATAATTGCGAAGGAAAAAAAGGTATTGTGTAATGGCAATATGATGTGGAGAGAGACGAATGTATGATGTAATGACAGTCAGCTCAGCTGTTGTTGAACTGGTATTAAAGATAAATGAAGCTGCAGGCGAATGGAAGGCTGAAGTAGTGTGTTATATGGGTTTATTAGTCTTGATAACATTTACACAAAGATTGTAAAAACATTAGTTGTGTTTACTCCATCCTGTAAAAAAGTAATTAAACTTGTACACAGCAAAGATGCTGCGTAACGAAGGTTAATTTGGATACATGAAGCGCTGAATAAATATTGTGTTGCAAGATGTTTTATTTTTACTTGTGCGGTGGACGAAAGTAATTATGTGAAATGATTTTCTCTTTCAGCATCTTTATGTGGTGTTGATAACTTCCTTAACTAGCTACATACAATACTCATAATGCACAGTGAAAAGAAAAACTGTATAGCTAACAGATACCACAAATTAACAACACGCATGTACCTAGCGAACAGACCTTTTATCAGAGTGTCTTATTTAATAAGAGTCTCATGATATCTATTACTATAATACTCCACAATATCCAGTTTGGATCTGCTTTGCACATAAGCCCTACCATTTTCCTGCCTCTTTCCACCAAATCTCCATCATCTCCTCGGTAGAATGCACACAGTCCTCTTGCTTTTCATTAATTTTCTTGATATTCTATGCTATCCTATTCTCTTAACATGCCCACTCTACTAAATACTGTATTCTCTAATCTCTTCTCCAGTGTTTTCTCTTTCACTGTATGCGTAATCTTCTCGTTACTTTTCCTGTATATTCTTGCCTGATATCCATCACGATTCATTAAATTTTAGATCTCATTTCAGATAGTTCTTTGCGACATTATTATTCCAGCACAAACTCAGTGTGCTGTACCAAGCCGTACACTTTTCCACACCAAAAGTACGTATTTACATTGAAATGATTAAAAGTTGAATCGTTTCATAATTGTGATACTGTCAGAACAGAATATGGAGGCAGTGGAAGCAAATTCGTTTGTACGTGATGTTAATTATTTTTTTCCCTGCGAATTTTTGCGAATGGGGAAACAAGCGGCCGAGGACGCTGGCGGTATATTTAACAAAAGGACAGTCAGCAGCGGGGTGTATTGGTGAGACACCAGTTTTCTGGAGAGGTGAAAGCACGTCAGTTGACAAGCCAAGAAAGACTTTTTGGAAGTGAGTAGAGCCGCGGATTTATTAGGATGTGCCACGTATGTGAAACAACTTCCAAGGGCGTGTGTTATTTTTCTTTTCAAGTGAACCAGCGGGAGTCGAGGCCAGCCTTATGAAGAGGAGGGACAGAACATCGCTAACGGAGGATTATTCCAGTCCTGGGCACCAACTCGGTGACTAACCGCAAAGTTCCGGGAAGAGGTGCCAGATGTTTAGCGCGTCACAAATACTGACAATCTGCACAAGTGGTTTTGGATGGTGAAGCCATCTTGCTATATTATGTCGCTTGTAGAATTGTGAGCTGTTGGTGAAATGAGGTATTTGCAAACAATGGTAAATATCCGTGAGAATCTTTAAAACTGCATTGCACTTTTGACGAACCTGAGACACCTTGGCAGGGAGGCTGGATGATAAAAGAGTTTCTCAGCGCTCTAATAATATTTTTTTAATGCGTCCTCCACAAATAAAAATCATATGTTAAACACAAACTCCAATCACGAATATAATGTTTTTCTAAAAATTATTTTTTGAAGTTGTCATTTTATAATCATAAATAATTTAATCATCGTAATTAATAATTAACTTTTCTCAAGTTTTTTTATTTCTTTTTCTTTTTCTTTTACACTATTATTTCAACACAAATATTCCGGAAACTACAGTATATGCTGAACGGAGTTTATGGTGAATACAAAATTATATAAATGTTAACTACTTTGTTGGTTAGACACTAGAGACGTTAGGTGCTCTACGAGTATATTGGTTCAAACGAAAAAAAATTATTAGATCTATTTATAATGTAAATCACAAATGACACGGCTGTTTTCGAACCGCATTTAACTAAGATCGCGTAGAACAGACACACAACGGTCGTTATGTATTTCTAGTGGACTACTTGCTTCAACAGCCAGAATTTTTTGTTAGGGCTTTACAACTAGTCTACGTCGATATTATAACAGTTGGGCAAGGACCAGGGTAAAGTAACGGGAAGGAATTCATTCACTCAGTTTTGAAGCAACCCTTCGACATTTACTTGAAATGATTTTGGAAAAAATGTGGAAAACTCAAACCTGGATGACCGGACAGGAGCTTAGTCCATCTCCTCTCCAATGTGAAGTCCCAACGTCAATGCTCATAATTATTACATCAAATCTTAAGAATCGTTAGTGAGCAAGGAAAATCTTCCTCCATTTCTCCTAGTTAACGAAAGAAAAGCATATTTATGCCTATAACCCCTAAAGTTATTTGTCTGATCCGTTCGTTTTAGCGTAGGCGGCTACTCGTGCCCCAGACATATTCAAGCAATAACTATTAACGCTGTGGCAATTAACTTGCGATCTGAAACTCCAGAGATTGTGCAATGTAAGGAGTCAATTATGTTTGTAAGTGGAAAACGTTAGACATTCATCGGAGTCTAGTTGCAATGTAATGAGGAGGCGTTACGAAAGCCATTAGTGTCAAGAAGTTATGTAACTGTGTTTGGTAATTAATAGATGGGTACTACGAAATGAAAGGCTCAGAAATAATCTCTGTCATCGATGATATATAGAATCAATGGTTGGACCATACCATTCACAATTAGCCAAGCTCGCCCGCCTATTCAGTCTCCCGTAAATAATTTTGACATGGTCAAGGGAAGAAGCTTCACACAATAGAGCCTGAGCCAAGAAGTTAGCAGCGGTAGGTAGATCGTTGTTCTGAGCAGGTCAGTGACTTCGGAATGTGCGGAGGAAGAGACAGACGCCAAGTTGGCGTGTATAAGAAACTATTGGAGGAAATAAGCCAGGCGGGAGTTTAAAAGGCACAAATAAGGACCAGGCTCCAAAGTACCGAAGCCAATGACATTTTTTCTTTCTCTCTGTTTTCTGGTTTCGGCGGGACCGGGAGGCAAGCGACGAGGCTGTCCAGCGGTGGCTGGAACAGAGAGAGTTTGAAGCCTGGTGCCAATGAGGCACTGGCTCCTTCCCCGGGTGATATAAGTATAGCAGAGCACTTGTGGCCGTAGGGAGTGTGTTGGCCACAACTCCAGAGTGCTTGGAGTTTTTGTTTCTTGTCTGTGGTGCCGACACATACAGTGTGCTGCCGAGTCAACACAAAGGCGTTGACGGCTTGATGTGGTTTGGTTGTTTCTACATTTCTGTCACACATTAATACTGCAGCAACCAGTGGGAGGTGCCATTACGGACTATTGGTGACTTGGATTGTCACGTTAACGGCAGGGCCGGCGCTAGGATTCTCAGCCCCGGGTAAGCGACCTTAGACCCCCGCCCCCCTCCCCCCAAATAATTTTAATTTACACTTTTCTTTCGATAAACTCAGAAAATTTTAATGCAAAATTGCTCAAAGTTATTGGTGCAGATTTTAAAATATGTGTTTGATTTCGATTTATTTAGACACTCAGGCCGTGGCCCCCCTTTGGTGGCTCGGGCCCCGGGTACTTTTGCCCCGCTTAACCCCCCCTAACGCCGGTCCTGGTTAAGGGCAGTGAAGTGATCGTCGCGCCTGACAGTAAAATACGTCGAGTAATATTTTTATTGCATTGCCTCATCTTAGACGAACTGAACATGCCCTGACAGGTAACCCTGTGCAGATAAGAACTTTTCTCAGTAGCTCTACCGTCTGTTTATATATATATATAATCAATCTGAACTTGGCTGAGTGGCGCCGGTATTTTTTATTACTCATTTGCAAGTGTAGTGTATTTTGTTGTTTAGAGTTAGGAAGAGTTTGTATTTTATTCTGATTAGTAATTTTCATATCAGAATGAAAATAAATGTAAAATTGTGAAACCAGAAAATTATATTCATTTTAATATAAAAATGAAAGTTTTCCCATCAAAGAAAAATTAATATTTAATAATCAAATAATTCAAACCCCAGTAGTAGAGTTTTTTTTATTGATTGTTTCAAGTCCAACACATTTCAACATCCATCATACAGTACGGATCAGAACTGTTTCTCTTTTAAAAAATGAAGCAGTACCTTTTGTAATAATGACTTTTAAAATGATGAGGAACTTGAGTATTATGTTATATATTGTTTTAATCTTCGGGTGACCACGGTTTGCAGAAAAGCAATGTCTAAGCAGGTTTGGAGATACAGTAAATGGTTCAGAACTCGAGGAAACTATTTGGGGAAGTAAGTAAAAGCATTATGTTAAAATACGCCTATTCTGTTTATATAGCATCTATAAGCTGGTGACTGACATGGATCATTAAATCGTGATGTAACATTCACGGCGATCACGGTACGTTACATTGTTATTTGGTAGTGTGCCGAATGCTCCACCAAGCTAACGTGTGAGCGGTAATGCTCTGACATCACATTCGGACGTGATTTCAAATAACAGTCAACGCAACCAGATTCTGTTTTTTATGGTTTCCCCGAATCACTCCAGGCGAAACGTGGGACAGTTTCTTCAAAACGCCACTGCTGAATTTCTGTCCCTTCCTTGTTCCCAGTCCTTTCCAGCCTATTATGACCTTGATGTCGACAAGGCGTAAAGCCGCAAGCAAAGAGGGGAAAAAGGGCTAATAACCGTTACGAAAACTCTGTTGGATCAGTGTTCAGAAGACGAGCTCTTATTTGGATCTTTAGTTTTTGGTTGAGCGATTTTTTATTTCTTTTTCCGTCGGCCGCGGTGGATTACAGGTCAGCTTGCATAATTCAGATATCCACTGGCCTATGCAATATTTGCGTGCCTTGTTCCACAAGGAAATTATATATGTGTGACCTTTCTTTTTATGAGTTACTATTGTTGTTACGCTCTCGTCCGCGACGGTTAAGTTTGCGTGCATAAACATCGTAGCGAATTAAGCTACTTATTTAACTGTCGGCGAGTTATGCCAAGTTTGAGAGGAAAGAGTATTTTACAGCTCAGATTCAGTGCATCCTAGTTACATCTTGCTGAAAATAACAGCCGGTGTCACGTTATAGCCTGACCATGCGAATCGACGCTACAATCATAAGGTGAGTGGATTTCTGTTTTTTTTGCGCTATTACTGACCGAATCGCTACTGCCGAATTTCAAGTGCCTGTGGTCGGCGGGAGTGAGGAGAGAAATCGCTCACCAATTAATTACTTACGATTACTTTCCCTGCGGGAAGACACTATTTATACGTCGCTTTCCCAAATAGATTATCCATCATCTATTTTTATTGATTTAATAGCGGAGTTCGCGGCGTTGCCCGGTATAGTTGGCGTAGATTTACCCGTACCCTATTATTATTCCAGCAATGAGAAACATTTGCACAAAGTTTCATAAAATTCGCGCCAGCTTTATTCGGAACTAAAGCAAACCTAGATTCACCCGCCCCCTACCAAGAAACGGGTGTACAGAAGTTTATTTGCACGTACACTATTTTAATTCGTCCGGAAACACTCATGTATATCAATCTTCATTGATTTGGTTAAGAAATTGCATTACTGCATTACTGAACAACGCTAGATTGTTTTAAAAACTTACATTTGATTCAATTGCGAACTGAATGGATATACTTTTTACTCGAACGCCAGATATCTTAACTCCACAGATTCAGCCTTTTATACGAATATCAAAAGTGAATCCTGTATAATACTATCGTATACAGAAGACTAATGGTGATGGCCAGAAACATTGTCCAGAGATCGCGCTTAAAGAAAATCTCTGTTGTTTTTAAGGCTATCTATGGCGTTTAAACATTGAATATCCCGAAATAAATGAAAGAATACTTCAATTTTTGTTTAGTGTGCAAAATATTTATTATTAATAGTTATCTTATTGCTTTCAGTAAAGGCTCTAGACAAAGTATGCAACATCTAATCCTTCCATCTTTGGGCTCTGTCATTATCATACGTTCAGAATTTCGTTTAATGCTCCTGCGTTATTTAACTTGACACATAAGACATGACAAACATCTGAGTTGAGATTCTAAGCTTTAAAACGATGAAAACCCTATCGAAATCTACTATGTAGTTTCCGAGTTTGTATTTTTCAAATTTATCCAGTTTTCGTTTAATAGACAGAGATTGCATATTCCAGAAGAAAGAACAAAAACGTTATTGGATCTCAAACTTGAACAAAGCAGGAACGAAACTGGTGGTTTGTTATTAATTAATATTCTGAACAACCATTTGTTTACTGGGTAGTATAAAAGCTTCTGAAGGATGTAAGAACGGAGACTTATACCGGCGCACGATTGTAATGAAGTCTTCAGGGATGTACCGCCGGATTGTGTTGTGAAAGTACGATATTTCGACGATTAGCTTTGCTGTCGTCCAAAGATGTGAGACTTTATTTTCTGCTGGCCAGGGGAGAGGGGGGGGGGTGGCTGGTGTAGAGTGGATGCTTTTTTCAGCCTATGGGTATTAATATTTATTTTCGTGACATTTATTCTCTTTTTAATCATTTTACATTCCTTATACTCTATTCTTAATTACTTATTATCTACTTCTATTGATATACCTTTACTTATTTAATATTTACATCTTTCCTGTGTATTAAGTACTAACTAAATTCTTATTAAGAGGTACAACGATCTTTGCGGATTTTTGCCAAGGCTGCTTTTCACACCTCACTAAGAGAAAGCACACTGTCTCTGTTGAATGTACAGGCACGTCGAATTTCGATCGCTTCCTTGATTCCCTTTAAGGATGTCTCCCACAGGTCCTAACGACTTGTAAATTGGGCAAAAAGAGGGAAAGGAAGTTTCGCTTTATAGGAAACGTAAATCGATTACGAAAAAGCAGCTGTAGCACTTCGATTCTACCCCCCCTGGAGATTCAATCAGTTTACAATACGTTTCGAAAATTTCCAGATGGCGAAATAGATACATAAGTAAAGAAGTTATAGTAATATTGTGGTTGTAAAGAGTTAAATTAAAATGAACTTTCTATATATTTTTCTACACTTAAAAAAAGTTTTCTTTGTCATACTGCTTTATTGCTATTAATTAATTTGCGTGGACGAGACCACATGTACTCGCGACAAATCGTCGTCCTATACTGACCTGTATTACAGCATTCTAAAGGGAATCACAATTAAAATCGACGACACAGTGCTGCCTACAGTACTCACATCTCATTTCGTTGTAAAATTACTGTTACAATGCTCTGTTTGTAAAAACGTATATTACAATATTATTATTACAGCTTTTTCAATCCCAACTTCAAGATATAACCTCTTTAAGCCAAATGAGGTATATATTAAAATTTTATTCTACATAGTTTTGATGTAGTTCTTTCCAGGCTGATCGGAGCAATATTACATACAAGTTGCATAAATGAAAGGTAATGGCTACATTCCACGTCATGCAACATCAAATCTTCACAGTGAATTATAACTGAACATATAAAAATCACCTGCGAGAAGTTTGTGAGTGGTAACGCTCTGGATTCGCGTTCGGGCGGACACGGATTCAAATCCCCGTCAAGCCATCCAGATTTCGATTTTGCAGGGTTCCCGCAATCACTCCAAGCGAATGCTGGGGTGTTTCCTTCAAAAGACCATGATCGAAATCCTTCCCGTTCATTGTCCTCCCTCCATTCATTCTCTCCCGTCTCTAACGATCTCTGAGTCGGTTGTATGACATAAGCGCACAGTGACAAAAGCACGCAATCCATGCGCTTTGGGTGGGGGCTGTTAGACCTGCCCTTTATTACCCGCACTGATTCCGGTGTTAAGGTGGGCTTCCTACTCAGCGTCAAACGCCAGCGTCTGACTGCGGGCGTCAGCCGCCCAGCGGTCCTGGTACTGGAAGGTCATTAGTAAGAGCAATTTAAAATTTCATTTAATGTTTGAAGATTTGTATAAAGCCAGAAACCACTGATAATTTGGTTATTGATGCTTGCTGTTTGCATAATTTACTTAGAGAAAAAAAAAAAAAAAATACGTACCTCATTGTAAAATAAACAGAAATGAACAACTAGCAACCGAAAATCTTGGACCATTGGCAGGGAGTGACGGTTACGCAAATGCTGATGGATTTTCTGTGAGACAATCATTCACAGGATACTTAAACAGCCGTGCAGGTGTAAGTATAACATCCTGCAGGTGCAATCACGTTGCAAGAACTCATCATGACTACTTATTAACTGTATTATCTTAAAAATATGTAGGTATATTATTAAAAATTCGCACTTGTATTTATACGAATGTATAATATTAATTTTGTCTATTATTATTAGTTTGCGTTATGCAACAAAATAATTATGAAAATTATTGATATTGAATTTAATAACTATACAGGAAAGATGAGTTAGATGAATCGATGGAACAATATCTTTATGAACGTGCCTATAAACCACAGAGTTCGGCTGAGTCAAGTTTGAAATACATTTAAAGCCTAAACAAAAATTGAGTCTCTAAGCAGATATACAACAGTTAAACTTCATAGGAAGTAAAAATAATACAAATAGCGGGAACTTTCAGAAGTTTTACGTTTGGCTATATTTGTTAGAATCGGTAATACAATATAACCACTATATTAAGTTTTTATTACAATCAACCATGCGGTATGTTGCATTTACACGAAACGACGTAGCATGTAGAAGGCTTCTGTAATAATAAATTCAAAGTCTAATAATAAGTAAGACGAAGATAATAAAAAATAAGAAGATACTTATGTTAGATTATATTGCACTTTTATTACCTTTGTCGAGAGCGGGGGCGCTGCCTCTTTAGGAAGCGGTTCCGTTGTTTTCCATTGTAGCTGCCATTAGTGGATGTCGCAAACGTCCGACGCTAGCGTCGCTAGCGGCGACGCTGCATAGGAAAAGCAACTTGTCAGGGCTCGAATGTACGTTTTTTCTGGCTACCTCGACCTTCCAGGAAGGTAGAGGATTAAAGACCCTTGTGCGCTTATGTCACCTGTGCGCTTTTAGTTTGACACCTTCAAGTCGACCAGCCGTAAAGCCTAAAGGAAAATAAAGAACCTTCCGAAGAAACAAAACCTGTTTTGTAGCGGTTCCCAGAACAATCATGTCAGATTGTCTATGCACGCATCACGCAAAAATTATTATCTAATTTCATAGAAACCGTGCGTAACGATATCTTATGCCATAAATTAACATATTGTAGTGTATCGCTACACTAGATAGTATATTCGCGATATGCTGGGCTACCGGCTCAGGCAGGTGGACAAGTGAGACAAAGGGTGACAGGGCTGCTTTGGTATGCGACCTTGGGCAGATACCGAGGAGCCGTTAGGTGAGTGTGGAGAGGGCACAGTAGGCTGCCGGCAGTGGTTGTGTGCGTGGCAGCCGACTTGACAGAATGTGATGTGCAGCGGCTAATGTTGCACGAACTGCTGTGGTGCTCTGTGTTCCATGTCGCCTATGGAGCGGATGAGGCAACCAACGGACAGATGGGTCGTCGCCTAGGAATACAACTAGAAGCGTAACTGGCGCCTTTGGAAAACTGGTAACCACAGAGTGATCTTCATAACCACTCCCAGAAGTGTCGTATTGATAACCAAACCTGCCGCCCTAGAGATTCTCATTGCCCCGTGGTGCTTAGTGGAAGTACACCTAACAACCCCTCAGAACTGATATGAAGAAACTATTATATTATACGTGGATTGACTCATTGTAATTGAGAAGTAATTGTTGTAATAAATTTCGATATTAAATGTACGTGAAACAGTGTTGTCAACCTGTACAGAAAAATCCCAATTCCACTTTTCATTAATTTCATTTAATAACAATGGTTTTGTTGATCAATTAATAAAATTAAAAAGTAATTTAATTTTTAAAAAAAGAAGGAGTACAAGTTGTACGCTTCAATATGGGATACTTTTCATCCTGATAAATTTAATACTCTAAACGGGAAATGTAAATATTGGAATATTTGGCTAAGTGCGTGTCAAAAACTAAAGAACAGATTTGAACGAAACGTGTACCTACACAATGATATCTTATAACATGGGTGAAAATGTGGGATACTTTTTATGCAGGTAAATTTTATTTTTCCCTAAGCAATCACTACTTTGATTTTAATGGAATGTGGTACAGTTAAGTACAATCTAAAGGATTCGCACGGAAATCGTTATAAAATGACTGCAAACAAAGATAAAAGTAGTGGTTGTTTGTTTTATCTGTGTTTAGGAATGTATAGTTCTTTGTCTCTAAGGTAAGGGGCGTCCATTAATTACAGGAGGTGAAATAGGGGGAGGGAGAATCGACAGAAACCTCACGACATTTTTTTAATTCCTTGAAGAACAGAAGACATAAAAGAAATTGGTCTACAAACGACGTCGACCCCAACATTAAGGGGGGCGGGGGGTCTGACCGCCCCCTAGGGGGAGGGGTCCCACCATCTCACAAAACCTCACCCAAAAGGGGGGGGGAGACCCAGATTTCCGAAAAAACAACTCACGTAAATAATGGAAGGCTCCTAAACGGAAACTTTAACTTACTTGACAACTGATGTAAACATTGGTCTTTTATTCGCGATGACGTTTTTTCTAATAATTCGCACTATAATAGATTAAGCGATGTTGTAAGTTTCTGTGGCCATCTTTGCTAATAGTAGCTCGGTTTTATATAAAAAAAACGAGGCATTACGCGGAAAACCGAGCGTTTTTAGTAGACTGATTTTACGGTACACTAGGGACCATGTATGATTTTTATAAAGAGGTAAAGGCAGTGGGTTTTCACAGCTTTCGAGCCGTATTCCCGTAGGATTAGAGGAGGTAGAGCTCCGCATTCCTATTTCCTGACCGTGGTTGAGCCGTGGTCGGCGACAAGGTCAGGCCCTTTTTCTTTACCTTCCTGCGGATTTTCCCCCACGGTACCCATTTGATAGCAGGCTGAGTGGGCCCAGGGGTCCGATCCGGACGTTCATCTTTGAGGAATGATTCTAGGCTTTGTCGGGGATCGAAGCCCGGTCGCTTGGACCGTAGTCAGACGCTCTATCGCCTGAGCTAGGTGGCCGACCATGACTTTTATATACCTGCACTAAAACAATCCGTTTATGCACGCGACAGGTAGCACCATTAAAAAAAAAAAATGTTACAGAGAAGCATTGTGAACAATACTGAAATATGCCGGGGGTCATACTGATCCATAAAATATATATATAAAAAGAACAAAGTGGAAAAAAGAGGGCTACTTCTCTGCTTTTGCCTACGGGGCCAACATTTCTTTAAAAAAAATTTCATTGAATTAAAGATCATTGAATGGGTGAACAGTCTTTAGTTCCGGCAGTACACTGCTTCTTCTGAGCTGCAGTAAAAATCCGAGGAAACCACATAGCTTTTGGGAACTATTTTTCTTCTCATTTTATAAGAATTTTAACACTCTCTCATCATCTGTTTCTTGCTATCCGCCTTTATTCTTGTCTCACGTAACCTTTTACTGATCTGGTTTGGTTATAATTGTAATATATTCCCTAAACTTCCGTCTTCGTATCGTTATTCAGTTAAATGTCTCTGCATGTTACATTAATTTATTCTCGCCATGTTAACCCCAGTAATATAGTACGGATTTTCATTTCTGGTAATTAAATGTTCAACTAATTTGTTCTGTGTCTGTGTGCGTCTCCGCCCAGGTTCCTTAGAACGAGTATCTGGGAAATTCTCATGTCGTTGAGTTCTCAAGCTTTATTAAATTCAATCGTAGGTCTTTGTAAGTCATCGTCGTTTTCGGCTATAAAATAGCCACACCTACATAACTTAATATTAATCTACCTCTGCTCTTTCCTGTAACATTAATGTTTTTTAACGGTTATGAGTATTTCGTGCGAAATTATTTTTAGAACTAGATCCCCTAGTGGAATGAATGTTTATGGAGTCTTGATATTTTGTTTTGTGTACTTGGAATTATTTTTGTGAATTCTTCATTGTATCCGTAATGGGATTCTGCTTCCGTGTGTTTTATAAATAATGCAAAAACCGTGTTCGATCGACAAATCCCACGTAGCCGGTTTGGATTTTCTCACGGCAACTAGCTTATAATTTACTTCTCTCTCACGTTCTCCATCCTAATCAATTCTCTTTCACTGCGTCTCGTCGATAGTAGTTATGAATACAAGTTTGTTTCGTTAGAGACAGACTTTGATCCCAAGTAGTTCTACTAAAAGAGGGCTAATGATGATGTATGTATCAGGCTGCTGCTCATTTGGTTCCTGAAAAGTTCTTAAAGTTTCGAATTTTTTTATAAGGGCTCCTCAAATATTGTGATTGCTCCTAAGTTACTAGATGAATTATTTTTGCGTTTGAAACAATTCGAGTACAGTAGTATCATGGTTACACGATTATAGGCAGAGTAACAACCAGTAACAGGCATATCTGTTTGTTTACGAAAAAGCCACTGGAAAGTGGGAAATTAAAAAAAAAAAAAATAACCCTCCCTCTTTTCTTTACAGACATGGCCGAAATGATTTAACATGTATGATCTTTTGCGGCTCCACGCCTTCTTTTGAATGTCATCGGTAAGCACATATTTTTTGTGCTAATCTCTGAGTAACTTTATCGACTGAAGCTATTCGCATCCTCTATGAATATCCAAGGCAGATGTATCCAGTTTCTTTGCTACACACTTCAGCTACCTGCAAGGTAATTTTCAGCGTTCTCCACATCTATTAATTAGCTGATATGGTGTTTCATGGGCATCTGCGGATTGCTGGTGAGTTTTTTTTATTTCAACCGTGTACGGTTTCCGTATTTAAGTATCAGCTGAAACTGCAAAAATTATTATTTGCTTTCAACTCCGAGTTAATAGATATTTTTGCTTATGTCTTAACGCCTCGTCGGTATAGGGATCATTAGAGGAGGTTAGGGACTGGGGCAAGGAACGCGAAGGAATTCTCCCATGACCTATTGAAGGAACCATCCAGGTTTTCGCCTGAAAATGAAAAACCGAAATCTGTAAGAGGATTCTAAACCGCGTCCTCCGGAATGTGATGCCGTAGCGTTACTCCTCACCCAGCACACTCGATCAAGCTCATAGAATTTCACAGTAATTACTTGGTACTTACGTTTAACTCATGAAGTTGATTCAGCTAAAAAAGAACTTCGCATGCCAGGAGTAAAACAGTGTGAATATTCCTAGAACATAAAGTAAAACGCTAAGCACGCCACTCACCATAACAAATTCTTTGATGCTCTCGATGTCGGATGGTATAAAAAATTCAAAACTGCAATTTGTGACTTAATTATTGACCAAATCTCTCTTCCTGTGAACGGACACCAATTATGAGGTACTTAATTTAATGGGTTACCATCTGGCCATTGATTTGTGTGTTAGCCAACATACGTTTTCGCATTCAACTGTCTACAGACGTTAGCTCTCACTTCTGAATATTGCTGAAATTTTTTACGAAAACGCCAACAAACTAACATGAAGAAGGTCTGATGATGAAATTGGGACCGAGCGTGGTGGTGTAACGGCTAGCGTTCTGGCTTCGCATTCGGGAGGACGGCGGTTTTAATCCCCGTCCGGGCATCCAGATTTGGGTTTTACATGGTTTCCAAATCACTCCAGACAAATGCCGGGATGCTTCCTTCAAAAGACCAGGCCGAATTCCTTCCCATTCGTTGCCCCCATCCTTTCCCGTCTCTAAAGACCTCGCTGTTAGAGAGACGTTAAGCAGATAAAAAAAAGATGAAATTGGATATTTAACTTGGTATAAAAACACACACAAACTTCTGGTTTTAGCCAATTAGTACCGTATAGTTAAACTGTTTGACCCCCACTTTCTACTTTGCAGTATCTTACTAAAGCAGTCGGTTCGAATCCCCGTGCGGGCATTTAGATTTGGGTTTTTCCATGATTTCCCAAACCACTCCAGGCGAATTCCAGGATGCTTCCTTCACAAGGACAAGGCCGAATTCCTTCCCGTTCCTTGACTCAAGTTCTATCCCACATCTAATGACCTCGACGTCGACGAGGCGTAAAGTCATTAGCAAATAATAATAATAATAATAATAAAATGCAGGGTATTGGTAATAGCCTAACCAACCAATACACAATAATGACCTCCACTACTTTCGCCAGCCACTTTTAACTTGTGTTTCCCTTCTTACAGTTGTTTGGTAGGTCAAAGTCATTGCACTCAACACTCGTGCCAACGTTAAGCCCCCTACACACGACCTGATCTGACGCCTGATACGGTCAGATCAGGAGCAATATCGTATGGTGTGTAGGCTTGTCGCCTGATAAATCCTTGTCGGGTGGCAGAGTCGGCCGATCTGGTCAGGGTCTGACCAGATCAGGTCGTGTAGAGCGTGACATGATTTAGTCAGGCCGATTTCGCCTCAGTTGCTCAGAGACCTTCGAACAGTAAACACCTATTTGTGACGTCACAATGGAGGAAGTTGTCACTGAACGAAGGGTTTTAGTAGAATTATTGGAAGCATACAAAGATTTTCCGTGTCTTTGGCTTTTCTTTGAAATGGCAATAATTCATTCTGTTGCCGCCATTGCCCTGGATGTAACGTCTCATTTTCAACATCGTTATCAATACATGAATTTGTAATATAATTCACATATTTTTTAAAATATTTATGCAAGAGACAACTGGCCATTATTATTTTATCAACATTTTGAATATCCACCTGTATTTGTTTCTGGAATACTCGGAAACGTGATGCCAAAATGCCGAAAACGTTTTCCACGACCCTTCTAGCTCTGGTAAGTCCGTAATTAAAAATTTCATGTGTTATGCTTTTCTGTAGTTAGGGTTTTAAGATATGTTCATTCAGATCAAATGCATTGTCGCCAATGAAAACATATGGAGCCAATGTATTTGTTCAAGGCAACAATGACGGTTCTGGCAGCTGCAGGTCATCTGCAATTAATTTCTTATAAAACTTAAAATGCCTTCATCTGATACACTCTCGTTGGTGCCGGAATGCACGTAAAGGAACTCGTAATTGGCGTTAACCACTGCAAACAGTACGACGCTAAATGCCCCCTTATAATTATAAAATAGTGATGCACTTTCGTTGGTTTTAATATAACAATATGCTTGCCGTCCATCGAGCCGATGCAGTGATTAAATTGCCAAATTCTTTCATATTATCTGGCTATATTTAACCATTCATTTTCTGTTTTAGACATCTGAAAAAGAAGTACACAAAAGCAAAAGACGTTTGACTGACCTTCAGAAGAAACAAGAACAGCTGATTGATACAGTGCAAAGGTTAATTTCTGCTGAGGAAAATTCCACTGATAGTTTTGGGAGAGCATTGGGATTACAATTGAAAGAAATGACTCAGTTTCAAAGTTGTGTCGCTGAAAAGTTAATTTTGGTAGTTATGTTTTATGGCCAACTGGAACAGTTAACTATACAATTTTCGATTAATGTTAACAAGAATACAACTGATTTTCATTCTGTAGTATCACCACTCCACTCCAGTTATTCATACAGCCACAGACAGAATTCTGTTCCTTACATACCAACTCTGGAATCATATTCATGTAGTGCAAATGATTACCATTCAGTCCCACCACCACAAAATAATTTAACCAAACCAAACTAAAAACACCATGTCCCATTCCCCTAAATCACGTTCACCAAGGCAAATACTTGTAACCAATACAAGACCTGACACCCCAAGTAGCGATAATACCATGGTAATATTACATCCCGAATACAATCCATCTTTTCACTCTGCACCCATTTCCAATCGCAACAGCTATACATTATGAACAGTTTCACCAGAGTTAGCATTACCACCGCAAACATCTGTTAAAGAACATAACAGTTTTCCGGCACAATGTTCTCAATAACCAAATGCTGTATTTGAAGGCGAAGGGACAATTTTGAAAGAATATTTGATCATGAAAAAATGATATTAATATGATTGGTAAAATTAAAAATACTTCTTGTAAAATTAAAAATAATAGTTGTCCTTGTCATATTCTTCTTTTGTTTTCTAAATTAACACTTAACGCTAAAACAAGTGCAACTGTCTGTTGTTTCGACAAAACAGGCGGCATGATTACCGTGCGTTCGCACCGACTGTCTAAAGCAGACTGCAGATCAGGCCTCGTGTGGATGCGAGACCTGATTTTACGGATGATATGGTCAGGCCGACCAAATCAGGTAGTCTGTAGGGGGTATTAGGGAACAAAATACACTCTGACGTCTCAGATATTACTTACTAGCCAGACATTTAGCACGGAAATAAAACCGAACAGTAAATGTATTTACTTTGCCAAAAACATTATTCACCTTACAAATACTAAATTGTATCACGTGGTCTTGTTATAATGGGATTTTTCTGGAGTGCTTCCCAGCACGGAAGCAAATTTGAAGACATGTTAAAAATTTCAAAATCCTGTCACCGCACCAAACGGTTAGCCCTACTCCCACAAGGGACAGACCACGACTACATGAATATGAGAAATCTTCTTTCATTCGTGTAGGATGTAGTTTTGCTGTAAAATTATTCATGAGTTTACGCCCACTCCGGCAAGCAATTGCGATAAGAGGCGACGGTCTGCCGTACCATCCCACGCAGAGTCGACCCGTTTTAATGGATAAGCACCTCTGGCCGCAGTGAGTGTTCCTGGTTTATGGAAGTTAGCTGCCAGGTTTCAGCTCAATAATTCACGCTGGCTGGCTTTAACAAGTGTGGGTACGGGGACTCCGCTCGCTTGTTAGTAATGAATGGGTTCTGCTCCGTTCTCTCGGGGACAGACGCTGGCAGGCTGGCTACTTGTAAACAAGGAACGCTGTGATTGCTTTCAACCGCTACAACGCCTGGGGAACACCACTCATGAGTACTCAAGCTCGGCCCACGAGGTAGCAGCTGGTTAGAACTCTAATGCGTGTTTAGTTGCCCTTATAATTCACCGGTTCGTTACACAAGTGATTTCGTACAGTACTTTATACTCCAACCAGACGTTAGCTGGGATGAATGATTATTAAATATTTTAGTTTCGTGCTATTACTGCGAGTAATAACACCATATTTACAGTAGATTGAGAGGAAAACACTTAGGCCAACTTGCATCTATACATTTAAGAAACAACTTTAATTCTACTATAATTCACTTAACTTTTGAATTAATTTTTAAAGCTATTATGTATGAATCATCTATCATACTCACTACTGGTAATATAACTATGCATAGAAAATTAGTTACAATGCACAAAAGAAGGCTGAACTTTTATGGTCACCTTATCAGAATGAGTGATAGTAGGTTGACAAAAAGAAATTCCAACTACATCACTAAATTATAGGTGACAAGAAAATAGGGGACTGTGCACAAACTACGTGGCTCGGTCCAGGGAGGGCGGGGGGGAGGGGGGAAGTGGTTTTCTGAAAGGCTACGCTGGGCTACCAGGGGGGAGGGGGGGTGGGTTCCGAGCCAGGCCACGTAGCATTCCTTTCATAACATTTTTCACAGTTAAAATGAGGAGCAGAACACACAACAGCATGTGAATATTTATTTCCCTCAGTTAATTATCTCCGTATAATTTACAATAGTGTGACAAGTGAAAACAGTACAAAATGTCTTCTGGAATCAAAAGAGAAAAAAGCTACGTGGGGGAGTTTCACAGGAGGCCAAAATGGAGCTACGTGGTTTATGCACGATCCCATGGGTTCAGAAGACAAGTAAAGGTATGGAAAAAGTTGTGATCCATCCAGATAAGAGAAGAGAGTTTCAAACCAAAACTGATAAATTCTAAAGGTTGCGGAGTATAAACGACAGGACCACAAGGTATGAATAAAGAAGTACAGTGAAAAATAAAAAAAATGGAAGAAGAAGAAAAGGCGAAGATGAGAAGCAGCTAACGTGAATAAAATATTCTCAAGCTTTCCCCCGGGGGACCTCGACAAGATTTTATTCATCTGATTCACCGAGAAATCCTAAAAACATCTAACGTATTTTCAAAATTTAACATCCTATGGAAAACGTAACCTATGTACTAATATCAACGCCAAACAAAATCAGATTATAAAGAACATTCAAGGTACTCATTAACAGCATTTTCAGCATAACTTTAATTTTCTTCTTAGTTGACAATTTCTCATGCTTCTTCTTCTTCTACATAGAGGTCGGCTGCCTTTGACGTGTTTTTACTCATAATTGGCTTGGTCAGTTTGGAGCTAAGATTTTTCGGCTGCATATCCTTGCTGACGTCAAGCATTTTACATGTATACCTACTGCCAGGTCGTACTATGGACTAATGGGGAAAGTGAATTGTTTCCAACTGTCTGCGAAATGTGTAACTATGTTGTGGGTGTGTGATAAGTGTGTGTGTGTTTTTGTGAAAACACCGCTTAAAAACAGCAATCAGGACGACCGGTACGCAGGGGCATGGTCTCGTGCCAGGCCCCGTTGTACCCCCCCCCCCCCCAATTCAAAGTGCGGCGCGTCGGCGCACTCTGGCAAGCTGGTCCTCATTTTACGTACGGTTAAAATCGAGGGGAATATCTTTACTGTAAGTAATCTATAACGAGGTTGTATCTACACTCCTGGAAATTGAAATAAGAACACATTGACGCCGGTGTGTAAGACCCACCATACTTGCTCCGGACACTACGAGAGGGCTGTACAAGCATTGATCAAACGCACGGCACAGCGGACACACCAGGAACAGCAGTGTTGGCCGTCGAAGGGCGCTAGCTGCGCAGCGGTTGGGCACCGCCGCAGTCAGTGTCAGCCAGTTTGCCGTGGCATACGGAGCTCCATATGAGTCTTTAACACTGGTAGCATGCCGCGACAGCGTGTACGTGAACCGTATGTGCAGTTGACGGACTTTGAGCGAGGGCATTTAGTGGGCATGCGGAAGGCCGGGTGGACGTACCGCCGAATTGCTCAACATGTGGGGCGCGAAGTCTCCACAGTACATCGATGTTGTCGCCAGTGGTCGGCGGAAGGTGCACGTGCCCGTCGACCTGGGTCCCGACAGCAGCGACGAACGGACGCACGCCAAGACCGTCGCATCCTACGCAGTGCCGTAGGGGACCGCACCGCCACTTCCCGGCAAATTAGGGACACTATTGCTCCTGGGGTATCAGAGAGGACCATTCACAACCGTCTCCATGAAGCTGCGCTACGGTCCCGCGCACCGTTAGGTCGTCTTCCGCTCACGCCCCAACATCGTGCAGCCCCGCCTCCAGTGGTGTCGCGACAGGCGTGTATGGAGGGACGAATGGAGACGTGTCGTCTTCAGTGATGAGAGTCGCTTCTGCCTTGGTGCCAATGATGGTCGTATGCGTGTTTGGCGCCGTGCAGGTGAGCGCCACAATCAGGACTGCACACGACCGAGGCACACAGGGCCAACACCCGGCATCATGGTGTGGGGAGCGATCTCCTACATTGGCCGTACACCTCTGGTGATCGTCGAGGGGACACTGAACAGTGCACGGTACATTCAAACCGTCATTGAACCCATCGTTCTACCATTCCTAGACCGGCAAGGGAACATGCTGTTCCAACAGGACAATGCACGTCCACATGTATCCCGTGCCACCCAACGTGCTCTAGAAGGTGTAAGTCAACTACCCTGGCCAGCGAGATCTCCGGATCTGTCCCCCATTGAGCATGTTTGGGACTGTATGAAACGTCGTCTCACGCGGTCTGCACGTCCAGCACGAACGCTGGTCCAGCTGAGGGCGCCAGGTGGAAATGGCTTGGCATGCCGTTCCACAGGAGTACATCCAGCACCTTTACGATCGTCTCCATGGGAGAATTGCAGCCTGCATTGCTGCGAAAGGAGGATATACACGGTACTAGTGCCGAATTGTGCATGCTGTTGTTGCCTGTGTGTATGTGCCTATGGTTCTGTCTGTGTGATCATGTGTTGTATCTGACCCCAGGAATGTGTATATAAAGTTTCCCATTCCTGGGACAATGAATTCACGGTGTTCTTATTTCAATTTCCAGGAGTGTATAAATTGAAGATATATTGGAATTACTAGATAGGGTCAAAAAGTTCCCGGAATTGTCGTGTATAGTCAAGCAGTTGTTTGCCGGAAATGAAATTTTTGTTTGGGACGATGGCAACACTACTGAGTCAGCAGGCAGTTGTTTCGTGCGTACGGTGCATGATATTTTAGACGCAGTTTCTTTCTTTCGTCGGATTGTGGACTGTCGTCTTTAGAGCAGCGTGGCAATATCAAATTCTGTGTTTTGCTAGAGAGAAATCACCTTCGGAGACACTTGAGATGCTGAGGAAACATACGCGAACTATGTGATGAAGAAAACGGCAGTTTACGGGTGGCATGAGCGTTTTCGCGACGGTAACACAAAAAATGAAGATGACGTTCAAATTGGCGCCTTCAACTTCCACGAGAGATGAGAATGTTGAGCGCGTTCAACTTGTGCTTGCGGACAATCATCGATAATTGCCTCCGGAGTTGGTATTTTACATGGGAGTGTTCACAGCATTCTTCATAATAATTGAACATGTATAGTGTTTGCTTGCACGTGGTTCCGAAAAATGTTATCCCCTGAGTCAAAACGAAATGAGAGTGACCGTGTGCAGGGACTTGATTGAAATGGCTGATGCAGACGACAGGTTCATGCTCAAAAATTGTAACAGGTGATGATACGTGGGTTTGTTTTACGATCCTCAGACGAAACGGCAGTCAGTTAAATGGAAGTCAAAAAAATCACTAAGAAAACAAAAATTTCGCTTGGACACAAGCCGGGGTAAACTAATGTTTGAGGTGTTTTTTGATTACCGGGACTTTATTCATTATGAATTTATTCCTGAAGGTAAAACAGTCAACAAAGAATTGTACACAGAGATCTTAAAACGGTTACGAGACGCAATTCGACGGAAACGACCTGAATGACGGGCAGGGAATGACTGGTTTTGGTTGCATGACAATGCCCCGTCGCATCGATCCGTAATGGTTAAACAATATCTTGCAAAACAATGTTACCAGTCTGGAACACCCTCCATATTCTCCCGATCTTTTAGCACCGGATTTTTACCTGGTTCCACGGCTGAAAATGACCTTAAATGGATGACGTTTCGCTGATTAGTCAGAAGTGATTGAAAATGCGACGATGATATGAAAGAACTTCGAAAAACGACTTTCAGAAGTGTTTCCAAACAATGTATGAGCGGTGGAATAAGTGTGTAGTAGAAGCAGGAGAATAGTATTTGCAGGAAAATAAGAGAAAAATGTTATACAAATTTTCAATAAATTTTTA
>JARYHS010009186.1:86924666-87269512 GCA_031002005.1 Vandiemenella viatica
AAATACTCTTACTTGAATTCCATCCGGGCCAAGTGCTTTCCCACTTCAGGAGCTCTAATGCTTTATGATACCTGCAGTATCTATTCGTAATGATTCCATCACAACTCGACACGGCGTGGGAAAACGGGAAATACTATCCTTATTTTAATCAGTAAAATGAATCATTGAATACAGTATTTAGTAACGTTAGCGTTATCGCGGCTTTCGTTAACCTCGGAACCTTCA
This sequence comes from Vandiemenella viatica, assembly GCA_031002005.1. Lineage (NCBI taxonomy): Eukaryota > Metazoa > Arthropoda > Insecta > Orthoptera > Morabidae > Vandiemenella > Vandiemenella viatica. Next base: position 86,924,892 of record JARYHS010009186.1, read on the forward strand.
CGAATTAGTGCTGGAATATTGCTACTGGTACAAAAGAACTTTTCGTACATACGACCAAAATTTTTGGGTTTTCTGTGAGACTCTTAGAGATATAGTTGGAATGAAAACGTAAAGGCCTCGCGCATTACATTTTAATACGTCCTCTTAACTCAGCTAAGGTTTCTAAATCGCTCACACCCCTTCCTTCTTGAGCGTGCGTGTATCCTCCTTTGTTTTTTGAGTAATCTTTTCACTTCGCATGTGTACCACGGGGATCATCCTTCCATTTCTTGTCCGCTTCGGTATATGAACATCCATACCTTCCCTGACTATTCGTATCAATCGATGCCACATCTCTTCAACGTGTGTTTTGTTGACTTGAAGTTATGGCAATTATTCTCAGATAGTTCTAAAACACTCATTGGAGGCCTTACTGAATCTGTATACAATCCGCCCTTTTCTCCTTTTCGCTTGGTCATTAGTTTGATAGTCGCAATTACCGCTTTGTGATCGCTATTCCTGTGGTCGTTGAAATGTTGGTGAATAATTATGGCCTGTTGGTAACCAGCAGATCTAAAATATTTTCGCTACCGTTATGACACCGCGTAGGTTCATTAACTAGCTGCTCGAGATGATTATCTGACAACAAAATGGAGAATTACTTCGGAAGCTGCCTTATCCCTGATACCCGGTTAATGTGAACGTAATTACGACCAGCCAATATAAAGCAGATTGAAGTCGCCAACTAGAATTATAGCATGATCCTGAAAACGGCTAGCTATACTGTTTACATTATTTCTTAACTCTTCGGCGATAGCTATGTCGGAATCTGGTGGACGGTAGAAGGCGCCTTTGATGAGTTTTGCCCCAGAAACATTGAGTTTAAGCCATATGATTTCACAGATCGTATCGACGTCTATTTCATTACATGAGAATTTACTCACAGCTATAAATAACCCCACCTCCATGAGAATGTAATCTGCCTTTACGAAAAAACTTCATGATATCTTTAAAAGTTTCGGCGGAACTTATTTCCGGTTTCAACCAACTTGTGTACCGATAACGATATCCGCTTCTGTACTACAAATGACGCTTTAAAGTTCCGGTTGTTTGTTACATACGCTTCTACAGTTAATTAAGAAAACTTTTAACTGTCGAGATTCTTTTACGTTCCTCCTTCATTCCGGTTTGCATCTATTTGGGTTGCCGTAACTGTATTTCTGTTTCGGGTCTTCCTCCCTCAGCATAAAAAAACCACCCAGTGCATTCCCACGGCCCCTGCCACCCGTGTAGCCGATTCACGTGTGTAGTGCACACGTGACACCTATTAAGGGGGACCCTACATGACTCGACCCTATGGCGAAGATCGAGAAAGCTGCAGCCAATATCGTCACAGAAACGTCGTAGTCTCTGGTTCACCCTCAATACGGCTTTGAACCAGAGGTCCACATTCAGCTCTGTATACGTTATTAATGTGGTACGGGAAGAACTGCTTCAACTCCCCATACCTGGGGCTGGGCAGATTCTCCGTACTGTGACTGCGGTGAGGTTTCACATTGTGCAGGACTGTCCACTGCGTGCCTTTCCTGGTAGTCTGGACGACTTGAATTAGGCTACGCAGGAGGCGGTGGCCTGGTTGGAGCGCCTCGACGTCACGTTGTAGTGGTTGTGACTGGAGATCCTGTCTCAGTGGCCTGTGCTACGGGCAGTCCACTGAACTATGTGTATGTATGTGTGTTTACTTTGAAACAAGGTTGTTCAATGATTACTGTATAATTGTTGTTGAATGTTGTAAATATCATATTGCACCATACGTAAAATAAAAAGCAGCAAATAAGGGCGGGGATTCACAGGCTGCTAATCTTCTACTTTTTGTTGTTGTTAATAGTCGAGTAATTTTTTGTCCTAGTCCCTTCCCCTTAACCTGTCTCAGTGAATGGCGCCGCCGCCGCTGTTGAGTCCTGCGATTCGCACTGCACGCGGTCTGCTCGCGCGTCCGACCCGCCGGCTCCACCTGCCTGTGCCTGCGGAGCCGGAATGCCGTGTTTGTTTGCGGGCCGCTGACGGAGCCGCAACAGTCCTGGCGCCTCACGCCAGACCACCAACAAATAACTCCGCGTAGCCTACTTACGCTCCACGCAGCGCACTGTCTGTCTGCGCCTCTTCCTTACGTTTACCTCCTCGCTGACGGTGTCGGTATCTCCTATTCAAGCCGATGGCGTTGTAGGCGCGTTTCCTGTAGTTGCTATACCGGGTGTTACTAATTGAACATCGGGGTTTTAATGCTTTGTAGTATTGATTATATCAAACGTAAAATTATAATTAATACATGAAATTAAAGAGCAACTCAAACAGTTCTGATCGTTGGTACCTGTGAGCATGTGTACGCAATGTTTCCTGCGTCTTCCGTTAGAAAGCGCTAGTAGCAAAAATGTTGGCTAGTGAACAGAAAGCCATTTGACCAAAGATTTTCTACCTCATTCTTTTCTAAGATATACTACCCACTGACAATGTTTGTTAATCTGTGGACTTCCTCGAGGTTATAAATTATATCATGTACAGTCGGGGACAGAATTCGAGAGACCCCTCGCCTTTCGATTATGCTTCGTTCTAGACACGAATACCGCATGGGACAGCATAACTGGTAGGTGGTACACTAAATTCATGATAAAATAGACCTCTCATACCCAGCACTTTACCCAAGACTAAAAAAATGAGCCCGCGCAGCAAGAAACTCCAGACGCTCAGAGGGAAAGTTCGGAGTTCTGCAGTAAAAATAATCACGAATATCACCATTTTAGTCATAATAATTATTTAAATAACCAAATTGATTAATTATAGAGAGATGGTAACACTTTTTTCGTAATTTTAACCGTTGCGTATTTTTTTTTTCCTCGAATAAACAGTTAACAATTCGCTAGCAAACGCAATTATATGGCGAATACAGAAAAGAATCGCTAAATTACGCACGGAAAACCAATAAGAGAGTTTGAATGGACTTAGTTACACTTTCTAACGCTGCAGCGTTATAGAACTGTGCGTGTGACAAATACACATAAAGGTTAAGGTAAGTAGAAAGAGCATTCACGAAAGAACTCTAATGGTAAACTAAGTCACGAAATATAAATAAACTATTCCCAGAAAATTAAATGGTGCGGAATATTAACACCTTAATTTTGTTTTCATCATACCATATTTAGAAGGTAAGCTAAACTTGAACGCAGTAGCAACAGTTTTAGTAGTAATAATAATCATTAAGAACAGTAAATAAATAAAAAAATCCGTCTGCAATGTGAATTAGCGGTTCCACATTTTAAATCTGGAAGTAGTAAAACTATCATCTCTCTCTTTGTTTCTAACTAACACTGATACTTCTATAAAATTTTCTGTCAAGCTTTATTTCCTGCCGTCCAAGCCCGATGGGTTATAGGTAACACTGTTGCCTGGCATTCGGGAGGACGCGAATTCAAACCCCGTCGGGGATCCAGTTTCAGTATTCCATGATTTTCGTAAATCTCTCCAGCTGAACTCCACAAAAGTTCCTTCAAAAAGCGGTGGCTGAAATTCTTACCCGATCCTAGTTTCCAATACTATCAGGATTCATATCACATTGCCGCCGAAGATATGACGAAGACAAAAAAAAAAAAAAAAAAAATTACGTGTGGGTATGTGGTATCCGGCTTTCGGGAGGTCGTGGGTTCGAATACCCATCTAGCCATCCAGGTAAACGTTTTAGATGGTTTCCCCAAATCACTCCAGGCGAATGCCGGGATTGTTCCTTCAAAAGGCCATGGACGAATTCCTCCCCATTACTTGTCCCCACTCCTTTCCTGCCTCTAATGACCTCGATTAGATGTAAAGCTAGAAGCAAAACATAATTGCTCAAATAAAAATAATTACATCTCTGTGGTGTGTTTTAGACCTTTTCCTTGTTGGATTTATCTTATTCAACGGCCGAACATGGTAGCGAAGGGACTAGAGTGCTATTTCCACATGTGGAGAGTCTCTAGTTCGGTGTTGTTTTAGGGCTGGTCGACGTGGAAATCATTATAGAGAGAAAAGGACTTGGGGCATGTTTCGGGAAGGAATTCAGCCTTGGCCATACCAGAGAATCATCCCAACACTCACGGAGTGATTTCGATTAATCATGCAATACCGAAATACGGATGGATACACGAAGATTTCAACCCCTGTCCTTCCGGATGGGATGGCTTGGGCGTTACAGGGACTCTCGGTCACTGGTGCGATTCCGGCCAGAGGCATGGGTGTTAAAGTAGGTATTGTGGTATGTCTTGTATCGTCTTTCAATTGTATGAGCAAAAAGCATTTGGAAATACATCAGTACACAGAGATAAACACACAAAACGGTTTAGCTGGATGAATGGCTATCGGGAGGAATGCCATTAAAAATTTAAAGACAATTTTATTGAACCAAAAGGCAATTGGCTGCCTTCAAAAATATCTCACAGGTCCACCTCATCTCACAAAAAAATATTCCTTATTTGGTGCCAACTAGTAACATGGCTGAGTTCTAAACACGTATTAGGATAAAAAATTTGGAAAGTAGGCGTACTATAGTGAATCTGTTTAGTGCACACGGGAGGGGTATTTAATTTCAGTTGAGTGTATAGGATTTAATCTCTTTAACATTATGCGTGGTTATTTCGTAAGAAGAAGATCTTCCTGCTGGCTCAGTTCAGACGCAAGGAGGAAGTAACCGTCCGACAAACGTTTCGAGGAAGTGTTTATTTACCAGTGGCTCTGAGGAAGTGAAGAACACTTGTTCAGTAGAATTAGCTCTAATAAAATTTGTGAATATGACCATCCGTACATGAAATATGCCCATTTTCGAATTACGAGCACCTACAAATACAGTGACAGTCATTTGCCGAAAGTAACAGAAACAACTTCAAATAACATATTAAAGTTACTTCATCATAATTAGAAGACCGATGAAAATGTTGAAAAATAACATTGAACTAATATGTATAGGTCATTAAAAATTTCTGAAAATTACTTCTCGAGGATTTTAACTTCAGCATACCCTCATTGCGTCTTGTAATGTTCTACTTGCACTATTTGATTACAAAATTAATTGATCAATATTCCGTGATAATGGAGCTATTTAAAAGAAGAAGGAAAAAAAAAAAACTGGAAGTGCACGTGTGCACGTTATTGAAAATTGACATGCCTCCATCTGCTGATGTAAATATTTTATGACCTTCCGTGCCTTTGACCATTTAACCTGCTGACTATAGTGTCAGCCTTTGTTGAGGTAATGTGGAACTCTATTGTGAAGTCAACACAAGACGAACACTACACTCATTCAAAAGCAACCATATGCGCAGAAGAACTCGAATCAGTGACCTTTATTATTATTAATAAATTTCTCTCGGCTTCCAGCCGTGTTAAGATGTTACATTTGTGGGACGTTTCGAAGGCGTCCAACTCTGCCTTCATTCTCAACCAAATATCAATCATTAAGGCAGAGTTGGACGCCTTCGAAACGTCCCAAAAATGTAACATCTTAACACCTCCTATCCGAAAGGGTAATGGTTTGGAAGGGATATACGGGATATGGCAGGAGGCCTTTACAATGCGATGACAGTGTTCTAGCCCCTACACTGCTAGCGCCAGCTTAAGTATCTTGGTCGGGACTCTTGCGAAGGAATTTGTGAATGTGTCTGCGGTCGTGGTTTGCCAACACGGAAGACAATTCCGTAGGCCCACAGAACAAGGAAATTATCAGACATTTCAGGCATGAGATTTTCCTCATCCTCGTTCAACTAACTTGCTTATATTGCTACCTGAGGCTCACACAGATAACAGACGAAAGAATTATACAGGTTTAGAACCGTATATCCTCGAGGAACTTTCTGAACTTTTTTAAATTTGTTTCCAGCTTGACATCTCGACTTTGAGGTCATGGGAGACGGGAATATGGACTTTTTGGTGAACTATACCGACGTTCGCTTACAGTGATTTGGAAAAACTGCAGAAAATCCAAATCTGGATGGCCAGAAGCGGATTTGAACCCGCATCCTCTCGAATGCCAGGCCAGAACATTATCGCTCGTCCACTACGCTCAGATTTTTTAACTTATAGATATATAGGAACAATAATTATAGACTGACTCGGCCATGAATCATTTTAATATATCTATTTTTGCAGCCTAGTAGTAGACGAAAAAATATTAGATCAACTAAAGATGCCAGATCTTAATCACTTCGTTTATCACGAACCCGGAAACAACCATAATACACCCTTTTATAACCACATATGTAACGTTTCAATTAGTTTTTCGAAGATAACATCATTTTACTTTTACATATCCAGCGTATTCCAGTTTGAAAAGCAATCATCCTTTTCCTTCAGAATGCAGGCATAAGAATTTTAAAAAAAGCTCCACTGCATATGGAATTAGCCAACGTCATTAACTGTAAGACTGACAGCAGTCTTTTTCCAAGACCATTCTTGCTTGTAGAAAATGCCATGGTGGCTCCCGAAGTGAGAAGAATTATTGCGCCGGTTCAAATTCCTGTCGGCTATCAAATTTCGTTTTTTCCATGTTTTCTCAAAACCTTTGCAGATTAATGCCAGGATGATTCCTCTGGAAGGCATTGATCAACTTGTTTCATGTTCTTTGTTCACAGTTCTCTCCTATATTTATTTACCTCGACAGTAACGAGGCGTTTAGCCCTAATTATTAAAAATGTTTAATGTATATAAAAGAAGAACTGATGTGCAGTTTTCAGACGTGAAATTTTAATTCCAAAATACTGTAAAATAGAAATTTCAAATATACACAAGTTATATATATATATATTTCTGTATTGACAGGTATTTGACGCATATATTATCACAGCAATATCTGAAAACTTATTTCGGATATTTTTTAAAATATTATCTTTTCTTAGGCAGGATTAGGGTAGTAAATGATTCTTGTTTAATTTTTCTGCAGCGCGTCACAGCGCCTAGTATTTAAAAGTTATTCACACATCGATACGAGATAATTCTTTGCAGTTATCATTTTGTAAACGAATCTAATCCAGCAGTATTCTTGTCAAACTTTTACAATTACAAAATTTTATTTTGATACTGCTTTGTCTAGGCTCTAATGAAGGAAAATGTAGTTTTATCTCGATGGCAGATGATTCCGAAGTCACAATACAAGGAAATATGTATCGTTTCCTGCCAGAAGACTTCCTCATCGAATGTGCGAGTTATATTCAAACATTAGTATGCTTCAGTGCCAATCGCTACACCAACCACATCTAGCAATTTGAGTGATCCGTCTACTGATTGTTAAATATTCTTTTTTGGAATAATATTTATAGTCCGACCAGTAAGCTTTGTGAGGGGGAGGGGAGGTAAAGTAAAACTGGAAATGGATAAGAAGATAAATACAGGAATGAGATGGCAGAATAGTGCAACATCTGTGTGGCTCACTTTTGGGAAGAAGCAAAAGAACACATAGTGTTAAAAGTTCCAATTACTCATAGGGCAAATTACGCGTAAATGATTGATTTTAGAAAGTCGTCGACATATATTCCGTCTTTCTTAGAATGTAGACCATTTCAGCCTATGCACTTTCTACTGGGTTCATGTCAACGTTTATGATTGGATGATCAGTTTCCTGCGTCCTTTGTCTCCTCGAGAAACCATCAGGTGGACGAAATATTTGTCCTGCTGCGACATGATATGGGAGACGTAATTCACACCCTTATAGAAGTTAACATCGTGTTATAGGGAACAGAGACCCAATTTTCAAAAATACGTCGGTCACAGATGACTATCCTGCAATCCCAACCTTTACAAATGACAATAATTCACCTCATCGCTGAATTATTTGTGACGCCTCGTAGACGAATATTCTATTGCAAACATCAATCCTTAATGTATTTAAACTGTAATGATCTATAAAAAAAAAAGGAAGGTGCTACCAGGCCTATCCTGGCCAGAAGTTGTTTTGCGTGGAGTATTTGTGTAGGACTGTTCAATTAAATGACATTCCTTTCGATAACCAAATATACGGCATACCACGGTTTATTTGTTTATATTTCCAGAAACAAATCTATCCTTTTTTGCACCCTCTCCTTCCTGTATTTGATTCGTAAAATGAGGGTCCCATACTACACTACCATATTCGAGCAATGGTCTGACCAAAGTTGTAACCCAATTCCTTTATTCTCTCGTAGTTCCCCTCATCACCTCCAACAAGTGAAGAACTTTGAAACCTTTTCCTACCACCTGTCCAATGTGTCCTGCCCAGTTAAGCTTGTTATCAAAAGTAATGCCAAGATATTATCGCAGAATGCAATCAGTGACGGATATGATAAAGGAGCTGGAATGGGATTTATTGCAAGACAGGAGGAGGATGAGGAGGGTCATGGGAGTGTACAGGGCATATACTGGCGATGAGGCATGGAAAGATATTGCAATAGGTATTAAAAGTAGTGCATGGAAGGGAAAAGATGACCATGACCACAAGCTGGCACTCGATTTCAGGCACAAGGGTGTGGGAAGATTCTCTTTTTTAGGTAAGGGTGTCAGGGATTGGAATGAGTTACCAAAGAAATGATGAATAATTTACCGAAAACTTTGAAAGAATTTAAAGATAAAATTTGTAGAGGGCAAATGTAGGTGGGTGCAGATAGGGGGAAGATGGGTGTGTAGGTAAATTGCCACCGGAGCCTGTGCTCATTGCAATTAAATTAAATTAAAAATTAAAAAATTATTTGTTTATATTCATAATTCTAGTTATAAAACCATTTGAATATAGCTCTTCATGCAAAGTAATTATTACACTCCTTCTCATATCACTCAAATTTCTAGATGTGGCTGGTGTAGCGATTGGCACTGAAGCATACTAATCTTTATATATAAAGATGAATGTTTGTTTGTTGTTGTTTGTTGTTTGTTTGTTCTTCATACAAATCCACAGTTTTTATCCGTTCTGGATGAAACTTTGCACACTTATCCTTTGAAACAAGGAGAAAAATACTGTCTACATTTGGTTGAAAAATTATCTGTATAAATAAAACATTTGTCTCATAACTTCGAAATACGGCAGTAGACACACACTTTGGATGTGGACGACTCCGTACCGAGTTTCCTCGTAGTGGCCTGACAACTGAGTGGCTTAAGCACGTCGTGATCTCCGGTTCAAATCTCCTTCGGCGATAAGATTTTTAAAAATTGTTTTTAATCGTAAGAGTCAGGCCTGGGCCGTAGGTTATTCGGATTGAATGTTAAACCGTAGATATTAGAAAGTTAGGGGTGCAATGCGAGGCAAATCGTAGGTATTCTTGCAATGTTGTAGGTGTATACTTTTTTACGTTATAATGATCCCTCAGGTGTTCTTCACAGTCAGTGTGTGAGTGTGAACCACAGTAATATTATTATAAATACGGAAGTAAGTCTCTGAGTTTTTGTTACGTTTTGACGACTAAATGGCTATATCGTTGTGATGTAATTTTATAAGGAAATGTGTATGAAGGGCACAGGATTTTTTCCAGTGTGATTAACAGTTGTAGTCACGAAAGTTTGAGATCTTATCGAATAGTGACAGAAATATGTTGTCAAGAGACAAGTTCGACGATAGAATGATATAGTGATAGCTTTCCTGTCATATTATACCGACTCGATATTGTTTGGGACCAATCCTTCGTTACCAAAAACTTACTATATTTAATTCTGGCAGAAAAATTTTTAATCCACGCGTACGAAGTCGCGGATCCGAGGCTAGTGTTTGAATATAACTCGCACATTCGATGAGGAAGTCTTCTGGCAGGAAACGATACATATTTCCTTGTATTGTGACTTCGGAATCATCTGCCATCGAGATAAAACTACATTTTCCTTCACTAGAGCCTAGACAAAGCAGTATCAAAATAAAATTTTGTAATTGTAAAAGTTTGACACGAATACTGCTGGATTAGATTCGTTTACAAAATGATAACTGCAAAGAATTATCTCGTATCGATGTGTGAATAACTTTTAAATACTAGGCGCTGTGACGCGCTGCAGAAAAATTAAACAAAATCTTTACTACCCTATCCTGCCTAAAAAAAATAATATTTAAAAAAATATCCGAAATAAGTTTTCAGATATTGCTGTGATAATATATGCGTCAAATACCTGTCAATACAGAAATATACATATATATAACTTGTGTAAATTTGAAATTTCTATTTTAAAGTATATTGGAATTAAAATTGCACATCAGTTCTTCTTTTATATACATTAAACATTTTTAATAATTAGGGCTAAACGCCTCGTTACTGTCGAGGTAAATAAATATAGGAGAGAACTGTGAACAAAGAACATGAAACAAGTTGATCAATGCCTTCCAGAGGAATCATCCTGGCATTAATCTGCAAAGGTTTTGAGAAAACATGGAAAAAACGAAATTTGATAGCCGACAGGAATTTGAACTAGCGCAATAATTCTTCTCACTTCGGGAAACACCATGGCATTTTCTACAAGCAAGAATGATCTTGGAAAAAGACTGCTGTCAGTCTTACAGTTAATGACGTTGGCTAATTCCATATGCAGTGGAGCTTTTTTTTAAAATTCTTATGCCTGCATTCTGAAGGAAAAGGATGATTGCTTTTCAAACTGGAATACGCTGGATATGTAAAAGTAAAATGATGTTATCTTCGAAAAACTAATTGAAACGTTGCATATGTGGTTATAAAAGGGTGTATTATGGTTGTTTCCAGGTTCGTGATAAACGAAGTGATTAAGATCTGGCATCTTTAGTTGATCTAATATTTTTTCGTATACTACTAGGCTGCAAAAATAGATATATTAAAATGATTCATGGCCGAGTCAGTCTATAATTATTGTTCCTATATATCTATATGTTACGGTCAATTAAAAAATCTGAGCGTAGTGGACGAGCGATAATGTTCTGGTCTGGCATTCGAGAGGATGCGGGTTCAAATCCGCTTCTGGCCATCCAGATTTGGATTTTCTGCAGTTTTTTCCAAATCACTGTAAGCGAACGTCGGTATAGTTCACCAAAAAGTCCATATTCCCGTCTCCCATGACCTCAAAGTCGAGATGTCAAGCTGGAAACAAATTTTAAAAAGTTCAGAAAGTTCCTCGAGGATATACGGTTCTAAACCTGTATAATTCTTTCGTCTGTTATCTGTGTGAGCCTCAGGTAGCAATATAAGCAAGTTAGTTGAACGAGGATGAGGAAAATCTCATGCCTGAAATGTCTGATAATTTCCTTGTTCTGTGGGCCTACGGAATTGTCTTCCGTGTTGGCAAACCACGACCGCAGACACATTCACAAATTCCTTCGCAAGAGTCCCGACCAAGATACTTAAGCTGGCGCTAGCAGTGTAGGGGCTAGAACACTGTCATCGCATTGTAAAGGCCTCCTGCCATATCCCGTATATCCCTTCCAAACCATTACCCTTTCGGATAGGAGGTGTTAAGATGTTACATTTTTGGGACGTTTCGAAGGCGTCCAACTCTGCCTTAAATGATTGATATTTGGTTGAGAATGAAGGCAGAGTTGGACGCCTTCGAAACGTCCCACAAATGTAACATCTTAACACGGCTGGAAGCCGAGAGAAATTTATTAATAATAATAAAGGTCACTGATTCGAGTTCTTCTGCGCATATGGTTGCTTTTGAATGAGTGTAGTGTTCATATTCACAAATTTTATTAGAGCTAATTCTACTGAACAAGTGTTCTTCACTTCCTCATAGCCACTGGTAAATAAACATTTCCTCGAAACGTTTGTCAGGACGGTTACTTCCTCGTTGCGTCTGAACTGAGCCAGCAGGAGATCTTCTTCTTACGAAATAACCACGCATAATGTTAAAGAGATTAAATCCTATACACTCAACTGAAATTAAATACCCCTCCCGTGTGCTCTAAACAGATTCACTATAGTACGCCTACTTTCCAAATTTTTTATCCTAGTACGTGTTTAGAACTCGCCATGTTACTAGGTGGCACCAAATAAGGAATATTTTTTTGTGAGATGAGGTGGACCTGTGAGATATTTTTGAAGGCAGCCAATTGCCTTTTGGTTCAATAAAATTGTCTTTAAATTTTTAATGGCATTCCTCCCGATAGCCATTCATCCAGCTAAACCGTTTTGTGTGTTTCTCTGCGTACTGATGTATTTCCCAAATGCTTTTTGCTCATACAATCGAAAGACGATACAAGACATACCACAATACCTACTTTAACACCCATGCCTCTGGCCGGAATCGCACCAGTGACCTAGAGGCCCTGTAACGCCCAAGCCATCCCATCCGGAAGGACAGGGGTTGAAATCTTCGTGTATCCATCCGTATTTCGGTATTGCATGATTAATCGAAATCACTCCGTGAGTGTTGGATGATTCTCTGGTATGGCCAATGCTGAATTCCTTCCCGAAACATGCCCCAAGTCCTTTTCTCTCTATAATGATTTCCACGTCGACCAGCCCTAAAACAACACCGAACTAGAGACTCTCCACATGTGGAAATAGCACTCTAGTCCCTTCGCTACCATGTTCGGCCGTTGAATAAGATAAATCCAACAAGGAAAAGGTCTAAAACACACCACAGAGATGTAATTGTTTTTATTTGAGCAATTATGTTTTGCTTCTAGCTTTACATCTAATAGAGGTCATTAGAGGCAGGAAAGGAGTGGGGACAAGTAATGGGGAGGAATTCGTCCATGGCCTTTTGAAGGAACAATCTCGGCATTCGCCTGGAGTGATTTGGGGAAACCATCTAAAACGTTTACCTGGATGGCTAGATGGGTATTCGAACCCACGACCTCCCGAAAGCCGGATACCACATACCCAACACGTAATTTTTTTTTTTTTTTTTTTTTTGTCTTCGTCATATCTTTGGCGGCAATGTGATATGAATCCTGATAGTATTGGAAACTAGGATCGGGTAAGAATTTCAGCCACCGCTTTTTGAAGGAACTTTTGTGGAGTTCAGCTGGAGAGATTTACGAAAATCATGGAATACTGAAACTGGATCCCCGACGGGGTTTGAATTCGCGTCCTCCCGAATGCCAGGCAACAGTGTTACCTATAACCCATCGGGCTTGGACGGCAGGAAATAAAGCTTGACAGAAAATTTTATAGAAGTATCAGTGTTAGTTAGAAACAAAGAGAGAGATGATAGTTTTACTACTTCCAGATTTAAAATGTGGAACCGCTAATTCACATTGCAGACGGATTTTTTTATTTATTTACTGTTCTTAATGATTATTATTACTACTAAAACTGTTGCTAATGCGTTCAAGTTTAGCTTACCTTCTAAATATGGTATGATGAAAACAAAATTAAGGTGTTAATATTCCGCACCATTTAATTTTCTGGGAATAGTTTATTTATATTTCGTCACTTAGTTTACCAATAGAGTTCTTTCGTGAATGCTCTTTCTACTTACCTTTAACCTTTATGTGTATTTGTCACACGCACAGTTCTATAACGCTGCAGCGTTAGAAAGTGTAACTAAGTCCATTCAAACTCTCTTATTGGTTTTCCGTGCGTAATTTATCGATTCTTTTCTGTATTCGCCATATAATTGCGTTTGCTAGCGAATTGTTAACTGTTTATTCGAGGAAAAAAAAAAAATACGCAACGGTTATGAAAATTACGAAAAAAGTGTTACCATCTCTCTATAATTAATCAATTTGGTTATTTAAATAATTATTATGACTAAAATGGTGATATTCGTGATTATTTTTACTGCAGAACTCCGAACTTTCCCTCTGAGCGTCAGGAGTTTCTTGCTGCGCGGGCTCATTTTTTTAGTCTTGGGTAAAGTGCTGGGTATGAGAGGTCTATTTTATCATGAATTTAGTGTACCACCTACCAGTTATGCTGTCCCATGCGGTATTCGTGTCTAGAACGAAGCATAATCGAAAGGCGAGGGGTCTCTCGAATTCTGTCCCCGACTGTACATATATTGCACACTTCTCATTATATGTTATAAACATATGGAAATAGTGAATAAATATTTATACGTTTTTACAAAATGGGAAAATTCTGTTGTTCCATATCTGGAAAACAAATTTGATACAATATTAATAGAATGCAAATATAAAATAACTAAAAGGTGGTATAAATCCGAGGGGATATTGTTTAATATATCATTCAGTTCCCGTACATTGAATGTAGTAAACGAATTAATATAATTTTAGCACTAAGATGGTGTTTTTAACAGGAAAGATTAATCTAGTTCGATTTGTGCGTGTTGAACATACTTCGTATGAATAAAACATTAATTATAATCTTCGCGGTTTCTAAGTACGTTAAAAGCACGGGTATAAAAGTAAAATTAAAGAATCACAAACATTGCCTAGTGGGTAAGGATTCGCGTTTGAGCCTGTAATTCGATAGGACACGTCTTCAAGCCTCAATGTGGCCAGTATAATGTCGTTATTTCACGATATCCATAGGTCAGTCAACATGCAACAAAAATAAAATAAATAAAAAACCCTTATATTTCTTCAAATTTAATTGTGATGTCGTTTTAATACTTGGTAAAAATAATGCCTGAATGGTGATCTTCAGAGTAATTCTGGATCTTTAAGATCTCTTTGCCGATTCTGTTCACTCCCAATGATGCAATCAATCAATAAACAACCTTCTTCATTCCCTTCTGTCGGTGTTGGCGCAGAGTGAGGGAGCCAACCACGGACCTTGCACCGGACTACTACCAGGCGAACAGCCGTAGTTAGCTGGTGGCGAGTCCAGCCCACGTTCGCCTCATGCATTCGCTGCTGTCAGCCTAATACCGCCACACCACCAGCGTAGCGATCGGTCGACAGAACAGTATCGATATCCCCAGCGACGACGAGTGGGTAAGAGTAAGTATCGATACATAATTACTGACTGTTCAATTGATTTTTTTCCCCTGTTAAATGTGGCACCTGCCATTCATTTCATTATATGGTTATGATATCAAATTTTGTGCATAGGACGTGTGACATAATTATGATCTACTTACATTTTCAATTTACATTGATTTATTTGTACCTACACTTTACTCTCGGCATCAATGATTGTAGCTTGGCTCCAGTATAGCAGGCCATTTTTACCTTCTATATTCATTACGCACACACAAAATCTTAAATACAATGCACGAAAGGTACTGTGCAGTTTTCTACCAGCTGGTATGTTTTTGTTCTTCTTTTTACCTTAAGACTGAATGACGCTGCGTGATGTTGTTTTGTTTTTTCTTTTTGTTTAATTGTATTCTTCTCTCCTGTTTGCTGTGAGTCACATTTTTGAAAATGTGTATTTTTATATGATTTGTGTGCGTCCCTTCTAACTGTCTTATTTGTTTAATGGCTCTATTTATTATTTTCTTTTGAACAGCGAACAAACAGAAGAGAGAAAAAAACAACAAAGCAATACACACAACATTTTAAAGTCTAAACGTAAACAAAAGTATATACATGCTAGTAGAAAACTATACAATGAAGTGCACTGTGTTAAATGTTTAGTGTGATTACAGCAAGCAGAAAATGAAATACTGTACGGGAGCCAAGATAAAATTACGGATGCTGACATGAATGTCTAGATATGAATCAATGTAAATGGAAAATGTGAGTAGTTCATAACTTATACCATAACTTCAACTGTACAAAATGTAGAATCATAACCATAATCACGTGTACACACACTTAACAGGAAAAACCTCTGAACAAGCTACTGTGAAGGAAGTGAAATGCGATCGGCAAAAACAAATAAACGTACGAAAAATTTAACCGCAACAGCAGCAACCACTTATCATACATTTATAATTATTATATGCATTTGAAGAAAATGTTACTCAACTTTGAGTTATATTACTATCTTGCTTCACTCATCTATCCCCTCTGCATATACCACCTCTCATACATCTAATAAAGAAACGTAAATTCCGGCAGTCGTTATGAGCTGTTGACAGAGTTTAATGTTGAATTGGATTCCGCATCTGTTATGACTGTATGTACAGTTTAACATGGATTTGGAATCATGGAACGTTAACAATAGTAATTCGAATTTCGAACGGTCTCAAATACATTTTGCAGCTTGCTGTGTACTGGAGCTCTGTTGTTGCCTAGCTTGTAAGCTGGTAATGTATTAAGAATAAGAGAGGCCTTTGGGTTCACTTAGGTATCAGAATCAGGCTATCCTGCGTATTTAAATACTTTTTCAGGAGTAAAAGTTAGATTGAGAAATTACAATATATCCAGCATTGGCACGATTTGACTTCGAGACCTTTATATCATCAAACGCGCAACTCTAATTTTACAACATATATTATATGATATTCCTTCATTCCATTTAACAGATTGTATAAACTATAAACCATCAAGTGTTTTATAATAAATAACTTGCATATTTCATGAAGTTTTGGCAGACGCTTTAGAAGCCATACGATAAAAACTAAGTAAATTTGTGTGGTCATAGAGCTACGATCGTAAACAGGTTCTATCCACAAAGAACATACTTTTGGTTAAGCAAAAATGCACCTTGGTTAACGTATTCACTCGTCGCCTTCATATGTCTGAATGGCTAACCCGTGGTATTTTGGAGATCTATTCTTTACAGCAGAACTGTCATATCCAGAAATGCGAAGAAAAGTAATGGTATAAACGTAATGAGTGAATTAGTTTTTTTGACAAATGATCAGAGTAGATTTAGCCAGACCAGTTACTGATGAGTGAAGAGATTTGTTAGTGACAGTTTATAATTGAGTTATTTTACTATTTTCGGTTGCGTTGCTTGCCAAGAATAATCCGTCTCATTTTTGCAGGTAGACGAGCGGATGCAACAGTCTTGCCTGGTTTCAACTATAACGCGAAAATGCTTCAAGGAAACGCAGGCTTAATTAACACCGTAACGGAGTTTTAAACCTGGCAACAAACAGCTTCATACAGATATCGCCAAGACAGTTTCAAAAAGTAGCATGGCTTGTAGTAGGGACGTCTGATCAGAACCACGAGAATTTTAGTGTGGAACGTCTTACGAAAAGTTAAGGCATTTTAGTTCTAACCTAAATAAAGGTAATTATTATTTACCAATATAGTACATCTATTCATCAATAAAAATTTTAAGGCTCTAGCTAGTCTAGTTCGTGAATTATGACAAAAAAAAATAACGTTTCTCTTTTGGAAAAAATCTTTAGATGTAGCAACGCGTTTGGATAATATTCTGTAGCTAAAAAATAAAGAAGGGTAACTAAGACAATGTTGCGGGTAACCAGTTGAGTGAATATGGTGTTTACACACGGTATTTCGGCGATCAGTATCTAGAAGATGACATCGGTGATATCGAGTGTAAATACTTCGATCACTCGGCTGTTTACCTGGGAATACTATATTAATTCTCAACCTCGAGAAAGATCTCGTTCTCATATTTTCATTGTAATGCTTGGGTGTAATTCATATTCCTCTTAATTTTCCTGTTTTCACTTTGTTATTTAATCATCGAAGTTAGCTCGAGAATTGCTCAGGAAAGAATAAAAACAATTTTGATGTGGAATATCTACTGACTTTGTGAAAATGTATATACGTAACTCTTGCAAAGGACTGTTTCTAATCCAGTGTGTTTCGTAAATGCCTTTTGGTCAATTCCTAAGATAACAAAGCCGGTTAAAGTATCACGTAAAGCAAAAAGTAATTTTGGTTTGATGTGTCTGTCATTGGGAATGTGGTAGACATTTCACAGGAAATGAGTTTTCATTGCGAATCTGAAATTGCATAAGAGAGACTATTTCTGAATTCAGCGAGATTTTAAGTAAAGGTGGAACATACACTTCATCTTTAATGAAATCCCACAAAAATGATCCAGAAATGAATCAATGGCAACATCAAAAACTCAGGAATTTCTCATACAGTGTCATAAGCAAAGCATGTCAAGTTTTACTTTCGTCGTACTACAGTGCCAAATCCAGTCACCTTAATTGTACTTTCACTGGTGTGAAATTTGTTCGATTTGGAAACTCGCCACGTCTTCAGAGACGAAAGTAAAACTTGACATGCTTGCTAATGACACTTTAACAGTATCTATAAGCAAACCGAATAAATTTCTATTTAATTTGGAAGTTTTAAAGTCCTGTTGATGCATTCTGATGTGACAAAAGTTATTAATAAAGCAAACAAAACTTCACATACATTCATATACCTCTTGTAAACTGATAAAGGAAAGGACATGAAAATAATATCCTGGTGCAGAGACGGGCAGTTGGAGCTAAAAGCTAAAAAGTGTGACAAGTCATGCATATGAGTAAAGATGTGACACCACTTAACTCTGAATATATAATTAATGACACTGTCATTATTACGGTATATTCGCTTAACAACTAGGGGGTACCAATTTATAAAAAAAAATTATGGAATGATTATATTGAGAAGGTAATTGGGAAAACAAACCGATTTAATTTAATTTAATTTGCAATGGAGCACACGCTCCGGTGCCAATTTCTCTACACACCCAACTTCCCCCTATCCTACACTCACCTATATTTGCCCTCTACAAATTTTAACTTTTAATTCTTTTAACGTTTTCCGTAGGTTATTCATCATTCCCCTTGGTAACTCATTCCAATCCCTGACATCCTTACCTAAAAAAGAAAATCTTCCCACACTCTTGTGCCTGAAATCGAGTGCCAGCTTATGGTTATGGTCATCTTTTCCCTTCCACGAACTACTTTTCATACCTACTGCAATATCTTTCCATGCCTCATCGCCAATATACGCCCTGTACACTCCCATTACCCTCCTCATCCTCCTCCTGTCTTGCAATGAATCCCATTCCAGCTCCTTTATCATACCTGTCACTGATTGCATTCTGCGATAATTTCCAGAAACAAATCTAGCAGCCCTTCTATGCAAAGCACTAGAACGACGTCTCTTAGAATATCGTTCATTTGTATGGTGTCGACATCGAAAAGAGTTAATAAAGGCATTGTAGAAGGTTCAAAGAAGAGCTGCTCGATTCGTGGCAGGGAAGGACTGGCGGGACAGTTTAAGTACGATTTTAAAGGAGCTGGTTGGGAAAATCTGGAATCCCGCAGACGTTGCTCTCGGCAGAAGCTAATTGAAAAATTAATGACACACTTTTTCCAGAATGACAGCAAAATATTTTACTATCATCAACATTCATTTCTAGCAATGAGCGAGAAAATAATTTAACATTAATTATGGTAAGAACAGATTCTTTTCTATACTCGTTATTTCCACTAACGATAAAGGAATGTAATAGGAAGTTTATATGGAGCTAGAAAACTTTGAAAATGACAGGAGTAAGTCTCGACTAACCACTCCGGCTGTCCTGACTTATATCGTTCTAGACAAATGCAGATATAGTCCCTCAAAATAGCACATGGGCGCTTCCTGTCCCATACCCTATAATTCCTTTCCCATGTATAAATAGGATAGGTGAAACGCAGTATCCGGCAGTGAATCGCAAAGTAATAGCAATAGCAGAACTCTCCATGATTCAACGAATTGTTTCTCAATCGCCTCCCACATACGTTCAACCATTTGATTTCAGAGATATATATTTTCAAGGATCAGCAAAAAGAACTATGAAACACATAAAGATTTCGGTTTCCGTGAAATAACCAGCAAACGTTATCATCTGGTTGTGGACTGTGCGGTCAGGTTTTAACTTGGGATCGTTTGCCCGCGTGTTGACGACGATATGCAAATGTGTCCGCAGTTACGAGGCGACCGCGAGAGTGCGTGATACGGCCCTCGGCATTAACCTGCATTTATGCATCAAGATTAATCTGGCCACCTGGGGGCAGGCGCTGAATTTTGCTGATTAATAGCGGCTACTCTGGGAAAGCTGGCTGGCTTCGCGAGTAAAAACGAACAAAACCGTACACTTCTTTGTGAGTCAGACGATGCTAACAGTATTACTGCTGACGTAATGTTAGCGTATCGCCACTCTCGCAGACAGAGAAGTTTAATAGCGTCACGTGGCAAGGTGCATTATTAAAAGTAGAAAAACAACCCAAAAACACATTGTTTCGACGCCCAAGAAACAAGTTGTGCTATCAAAGCGCTCGAAATGTAAGTATTTTTTAGTGTGTTATCGTGGACCTACGGTTAGCATATTTCTTTTTATCTGTGAAAAAAAAAGAATAAAAAAAGATCTAGCTGATGAAATAGCTCCCCAAATATTGAGAATGTAAGGTGAAAATGTCATTTCTTTATGTAGAAAAGAAATCAATTTCGACGAAACTTTTCAAAGAGTTTCTCTGTAGAAAACGTAATTTCTCAATGCAAATACTAATCTTTCTGAGCGTGTACGCTAGCCAAAAATAAATAAATAAAATCTGATGGCCTAAATTTGTTGACCTAGTTATATGATCTTTACCATACTAGATGAAAAACTGTTTTCGTTGTAGTATTTTGGAGAAACTAAAGTTAATTATAGAAAATTTTCTTGTGTATATCGAAATAGGGAGTAACTACCCAAAAATATCAATTCATTACTCTTATACCGCAGAACTGATTCTGCCCCAGCCGATTCAAATGATTACGCGATGTGTCATAGTAGATTAGATGTTTGAAATAATTAGCTTGTAGTCAATTAAGTCTTGCAGAATTTGTTCTCATACAATTCCTTTACATTAGAACTCTATCAATCATTTCACATCCAAATACACTTTCGCAGAACGGTTCAAAGAAGAAAGACGAATATTAGCCAGATATTACTATAAAAATCATTATCACGTACCAAAAGTTCTAAATAATCGACTACTCCGTATCCCTTGGCCACCACAACTTTAAATAAACAATGAAGGAGTAAGAATTTGGATAACCATATGAATAACTGAATACTGCCGTTTAATTTCTAAACTAATTATTGCCCGCAATTTCATTCACGCGTAAAACGGACTTCTCTGTTAAGTCGATTAAGTAACAGTCAACACAACGAGAAAACCACTAAGACGACGCCACTAGTTCTCTGAAATCACGCTAAAGATTTAGACTACAAAAAGTAACTGATTCTGACCAGTAATTTCTGCGTGAATCACATGTAACAAAAAATAGATACTAATTTGTGAAAAATTTTACATTAAATATCTTATGTATCCCGACAAATGAAACATATCTTATTCCAGTGGTTCCCAATTAGTGATACCCGTACCCCCATGGGAACGTGAGACGTGCCTTAATTTCTTGGCAAATGTAGTCAGTAAGATAACTGGAAAAAATGAGGCAAACAATAGCATCGCCAAAATGCATTTTGAAACAGCCAAACTGCGTGTGTATAATTATTTTACTGTAATACTGTGGTTGTGCGAAGCTTGCGACTGCAAAAAACGCGTTTATTTGTTTGTAATTTCATCTGTAAGGGTACGCGAGGTTGAGCTCTTGCTTGAAGTGGTACTCGGGCAAAGCTAATTCGGAACCATAGCTCTATTTTAACCCCAGGACTGTGAGCTGCACATGATTCGAAAGAGCATTAAAATCGAATCAGTAGTCGCGTTCAACCAAGAAGGAATACCAATAAACATAAATTTATCGGATTTTCGACTTCACATCATTTTACCCCTTTTACATTGCGCTCTGCATTATTAGACCCCTACCAAAATCGGAGCGGTACTTTTTTCGTTAATTCCGTTCATTCTAAAACAAAATCGCGGTCAGTGAAAAATAAGTTACTTCTCGCAGTCAAAGTGTTTACCTCCTAGATTATAAACAAAACTAAGTCAAGGGTAAAATTGAGTTGACTTAATGATTGGAGTGATCGTATTAGTATCGTGAGATTTTTGTGAGTGTGATTATTGGTGATGACTTTTTGAAAATAATTGACTACGTGTGTGCATTTTTGAGTGAATGTGTGATTGTTAAATATAGGTATTGTTTACAAAAGTGACAAGAAATCACCTGCGTGTCGAAGTTGAATAACTGATTCGCGACTGCAGGCAGCGAATTAAGCTCGGCCACCCATCAGTTAGTGCCCAGAGGGATCGCACGGATGGGTGACGAGGAAAGGCCGCTCTGCACTTCAGCGCCATGCACGTCGAGTGCCTCATTGAACTCGTCTTTGCCAGCGGACGTTGTGACAAGTGCAACGAATCAGCAAATGGATAAGGATATCGAAATGGATGAAGATGTTATGCCAGCCGCTGTGTTCAACATTCAGCGTATACATGGTCACGTGTATGCGGTGAGCAAAGATTTAAACCCAAGAAAGCGTTCCACTACTCCACCAGAGAGGACCAACAATAAACAGCCGCGCGCCGTCAACTACAGGAAGGAGGAGACGCGTAAATCTACTGGAGTCAGCCTGGCAGTGACGAAACTTGGTTCAGCCAAGAAACCAAAGAATTCCAAGGTACAAAAGAAGAAGACTATCGAAGCCGCTGACAATACTGCAGCCTCGGTCTCCGGGCGGAATGGAGTCAAAGGGACGTCGTTCTCGCACCCAGAATTGGCAGCCAGACCAGGAAGGTTTCATAATGCCGAAGAAGACAGCAAAGCCCCCACCTTCATTGGACCCAGCGGCGATGGAAGTAGAAAATCGTTTCACTGCCTTGACTGTTGACGACACGCCGCGAAAGGAGACGAGATGCGACTCCATTCCACCTATAGTAGTGGAATTCGCAGAAAACTACAAGACCCTTCATGATCGGGTGGCAGATGTCATCAAGAGTCCATTCGCTGCGAAAACCGCAGGTGGCGACAAAATCAAATTCAGCATGACTACTACCGAAGACTTTGTGGCCGTCACTTCTCTCCTTCAACAGTGCAATATCCCGTACTACACTTTTCCGACCGGAGCGGTGAAACTGTTGAAGGTGGTGTTTCGTGGCATTCCCAGGACTCTGCCAACAGAGACATTGAAAGAAGAGCTGACAGAAATGGGCTACGAAGTGAGGTCTGTTGCTCAACTTCGTCGCCCCGGCAGTAACGATGTAATGCCGCTTTTCCTAGTAGTTTTTACCAGACCTGCCCTTAAATCGCACAATATTTGAGGTTGACAAGCTGTGCCACCTCAGAGTATCGACAGAGAAACTGCGATCGTCGGCTGGACCGCAGCAATGTTTCAATTGTCAGTTGTTTGGCCATGTGGCACGCCATTGCAAAATGCGCCCGGTGTGCGTCAAGTGTGCAGGGCAACACGACGCAAAAGACTGCCACACGCAGAAGGGCCGTGACCCACCAATCTGTGGAAACTGCCACGGCAACCACGTTGCCAGTTGGAAAGGCTGTCCAGCCTATAAGCGAGCCCGCGATCGTCAAAGAGGAGTGGGGACAGAGGCTCCTCAGAGGCATCTACAACAGCAGTCAAACCAACAACAAATGTCGGAGATCAGTGAAATATCGAAATCAACGAAACCGAATCCACAGAAATTGAAGAAAACGAAGAAGCAGAAGGGCAAGAAACTGGCATCATCCAAAGTGCAATCAGACTTATCCTTCGCTGAAGTAACCAAAGATGTGATTCATGTTTCTCCCCCCCAAACAGCCACAGCACCAAGACACTTCGACTCAGCCGGTGAAGCAAGGCCCAGTTGCAAAGTCCGAACAACCGATGGCGTTGCAGACTGTACCACCAAAGCGTCAGAAAAGACAAGGTCTACCACACCAGCATCCAGATGAAGCAGCAGAGACGAACGGGACAAACCTCGGGAGACTAGTCAATATGCTTGAGAATATACTTAGCATGATGGTCAGCCTCCTAACGCGGCTCGATAGAATGTCTTCGGACATCACCGCCGCAGTGACGTCGGCGCTTGCCAACACCTCCATAAACCCAGCAACGCAACCATGAATAGGAGGCCTCACATTCATAGCCTCACTTTCTGTGTGTGGAATGCTAACGGCATTCATGGACAATTACTTGAGTTTAGACAATTTTTGCGGGAAGAAGATGTGGACATTTGCCTCGTCAGCGAGTCCCACTTGAAACCTTGCCTACGGGCGGCAGCACAAAACTACTGCTGCTACCGGAAAGACCGACTGACGGCCGGTGGGGGTGTTGCGCTGTACATTAAACGCGGTATTCCTCACTGTGAAGTCCCTCTTCCTCCTCTTCAGCAGGTAGAGGCTGTCGCTGTTCAGGTGAAAACATCCTCAGGCGCTATCACCGTCGTCGCAGCCTACCGACCACCACGCAGAGTGCTTGAAGAAGCAGACATCGCCGCCCTTATCACACTTCCTGGTAAAATCCTGATTGGTGGAGATATGAATGCAAAGCACCAGGATTGGCATAGCAGAACTGCCAATCCGGCTGGTAACCTCTTAAGACGCCTGGCCCACTGCCACAACCTATGTGTATGGGCACCTGAAGAACCAACGCATCATCCTGCAAATGGAAACCGGCCTGATGTTCTTGATATTGTTATAACAAAGGGAATCACAGGTTTTGTTTCGGCAACAACCCTTAACAGACTATCTTCGGACCACTCTCCTGTGCTACTTGAGGTCGACGTTGGGGAGTGGCAGCCAAACAATCACCCAATTCCTGATTACAAGCGGACCGACTGGGACCGGTTTAGGGAAGTCGTAGCGACTAAACTGGAAAGCGGTACAGTGGAAGGAAATGTTGAGGAGGCTCTGAGATTCTTCACCAACACCGTAAATGAAGCTACAAAAGTCGCCACACCACTGGTTCATACACGCATAGAACGTTCCTGCCAGCTTCCACCGCACCTCATTGCGCAGATCAGAAACAAAAATCGGATCGCCAAGGAGTGGAAACTAACGAGGAACCGTGCCACTCGCCGCCTCCTCAATCAACTGCAGCGAGAGCTGAAGGCAGCGTTGGTAGAACACAGAAATCGTGAGTGGTCCGCACGTGTTGCAATGCTGCGACCAAACGATGGCAGCATGTGGAACGAAACTAGGCGACTCACCCGCCGGAGGAAGCCGATACCACCACTCCACGGCGAACGTGGTCTTGTATTTCTACCGGAAGACAAGGCTAACGCGCTCGCTGACAGTTTTGAGAAAAATTTCCAGCCCGTCGATGACGACCGCCACATTGTAGCAGTACGTCGCCGACTGCGACGGTACATGTCAGCCAATGATGACCATGACATCATTGCGATTGAGCCGCAGGAGGTAGCTAGCTACATCGCCGGGTTGTATCCGCGAAAGGCACCTGGGCATGACCAAGTGGACAATCGAGCACTCAGAAATCTACCACCAGAAGCCATCAACTACTTGACGCGGCTCTTCAATACCATCCTGCGACATCAGACTTTCCCGAGAGCATGGAAGCATGCCATCGTGGTCGGTATTCATAAGGCTGGGAAAGATCCAATCTTTCCCCAGCATTACCGGCCAATCAGCCTGCTACCCGCGCTCAGCAAAGTGTTCGAGCGAATTCTGCTGAAGCGTATTGACACCTACATCCAGGCTGCAGGCGTCATACCCGATCATCAATTTGGGTTCCTTAGAGGGCACTCCACAACGCAGCAGTTGATGCGTGTTATAGAGGCAGCCACAAGGGCCTTCAACGAGAGAAGCTATTGTGGTTTGGTGTTGCTCGATGTCGCCCGTGCATTCGACTCAGTGTGGCATACGGGTCTGCTCTGCAAGTTGTACGAATGGGGCTTGCCTGGACCCTACGTAAAATTGATCCGCAGCTATCTGTCAAGGCGCACATTCTGCGTCAGGGTTGGTGATGCCATGTCAACACGACGGCGCATTCGTGCAGGTGTACCACAGGGTTCAGTGCTGGGACCAGTTCTTTATAACCTGTACACAGCCGACATTCCAGCACCTGTGAATGTGAAAACAGCCACGTACGCCGACGATACGGCATTCTTTACATCCAGCCGTAGCAGAGCCATCGCGACGAGACGATTGCAGGAAGCTCTTCAGCAGACGATAGCCTGGGCCAGAAGGTGGCGGATAAGTATAAACCCTGTCAAAACGCAAGCGATTATGCTGACGCGACGCCTAGGACGCCGTGGTGAGCAACTACCTCACCCGCAACTTCAGCTCAGAGGTAAAACCATTCCCTGGGCACCAACTGCTCGTTACCTTGGTGTAACACTTGACTGTAAGCTGACATGGCGAGCTCACATCAAGGACATCAGGCAAAGGGTAAGTGCTCGGCTCCATTCTCTTTACCCTATACTTAACCGGGAAAGTTCGTTGGTACCTCACCTAGGAGTTGCCATTTATTGCTCCTTGATTAGGGCGGTAATTGAATATGCTTGCCCCGTCTGGGGGTACGCTGCTAATTGCCACCTGAGAAAGTTGCAGGTGCTGCAAAACAGAACACTGAAGCGGGCACTACATCTGCCCAACCGTTTCCCCACCGTCACAGTCCATGAGGCGTCGGGAACAGAGAAGCTGATTGACAGGTTCCGGCAACATGCCTATAAATTCTACAGAGCAGCACATCACTCTGCCAATCCACTGGTCAGTTGTCTCGGCGAATATGAAACTGCCGCTGACAAACATAGCAGGCCATTGGTGCTGACGGAGCGCTAAGGACCAACTAATAATACGCCACCAAGACGACCAATCAGAAGTGAAGAGAAGACCACTCAAGAGAAGACTGAGGGAGGAAATGTCTCAGGACAACAACCCCCAACCGACCAGCTTTAATGCTGAGACTGGCGAAGATGTGTGTGTGTGTGTGTGGGTAAAATTGAGGGCTGAACAGGTATAGGAATATGCGGTCAATGTATCACAGTGCGATTACATGTGTGATTCGATTCAGAGTAATGTGACAATTGGTGATTATTACGTGCGTGCATTTTAGGGCTGTTGATATTTTAAAAAATATCGGATTTTCGATATATCGATATTTTAAAAAATATTTATATCGGATTCGATATATCGAAGAAAAAGTATCGATATATCGACCCTATTATATAAAAACAATGTTACAAAAACAAATCATTTTAAAAAAGGGCTAAGTCTTGTGGCTATTTAATGATGAAGAGTTGTGAGATATTTTTCTGAATCAAGTTTTGATTTTCTGAAAAAAAAGTAGTTTTTCACGACGTTACGGATAAATCTTTTTCTAAAAATTGTGATTTAGCCATTACTGAAAGGAAAGGCAGAATGTTTATGATTTACTCGAAGACTTGTGAATCCAGAAAAAGCATCAAGGGAAATCTTGGCTTTTGTTAATTTAAAAGCTCAATAATACAACATTGTAGAGGCATTTATTTAGGTTGATGTTCTGTTATCAGAGTTTGCAAAATGACCAAGTCACTTTTTTTACAAGTATTGTTTTATGTGGAATTTAATTTATTTTTGTAGGTTGATAGCTTATTCTGAGTCTTCTTACTTTTTTGGACCAAATGTTTGCACCTTAGCAAAGATTGTGTATCCGAATTTATCAATATTCCTACTTACATCCAATTTTCATTTCAAAATACTTTCCTCGACAACGCACGCTCATGTAAAACAACGGGCTCGAGTCCGATTCGTTCTGTGCGAGCTTCGCCGTGTCTGCATTGTTACCATCGGTGTAGGACTACAAATAACTTCCAAATTAAATGTAGTAACAAAGTAAAATTAATTGTGTTTTTTATGCTCCTGATCTTTGTGCAAAACTGAAATTCAAGGCATATAGCCTCATCAAGAAGAAAGTAATTAACCTACAAATTTTCTCTAAGACGTTTCAACTTTTAGATTGGCATTGAAAAAACACAGGAACTTTTCTTATACTATGGGGATGAAACCAAGTATGTGTACCATATTACCATTTTCTAGGACAACTGGATGTTGCATAGAATCATGATGAGAGAACGTCATAGTTATTTAAAAGAGTTTCAGATCCAAAAAAAATCCAAACTAAGGTGGTGAATGAAGTAAAATTTTGCAGCAAAACTCATGTCAGAAACTTCATTGGACATGCTTTTCAAGAGCATGAACTCATGTTAATCCCGCTTTTTCTTCTACTATGAATGTAGAACTCCCTACATTAATTGAAAATTTCCTCTTCTTTGATATTGCTTCGCAAATGGGTAACGCTTTACCATAATACAATTTTTTAAAGCTGAGATTTTAGGTGGAATGCAGGATTTAGGGCGAGGGGTGGGGGCAAACCGGGGTACTTGCTCTGGGCGATAAAATAGTGTCCAACAATGCGTTTGGCCAACAATCAAGGAGGCGATTCTCGGGGTCTGGCTGGCAACAATGTTTGAAGAGGCGGCAATCTCAGTTTTTCCCGGGCTTGGAAAAATCCTAGAGCCGCTACTGTCAAGGCAGTTCCCTTGGCGTTAACAAATTGTTTTTTAAAGGCACCAATCTATATCAATAAGTTTATAGCATAGCGCTTTGTAAAGGCAATCCAAAAGTGGTAGATTCTTTTTTTCAATTTCTTATCTTAATAAATTCGTAAGTGATATAACAAAACTGGCTGTGACATAATTTTGGAGCTCAATTCTTCTGTTGGTATAGAACAAGAAGCGTATCCAATTCGCGCGAAATATTTAACTGTGAAATGCCAGATACAGGCATAATTTCCGGGACATTTCTGGGTCTAAAAAGTATTTTAGCGGTAAGTTTAAAGAGTGAACAAAAATGCAAATTAATAAAAAATTCTATTTTAGGTAAATATGCTATCTAACGTATATATAGCACCTCTTTTAACTTTATTAATTAAACTATGGTAGAAAGTAAACATCAGGTATTGTGAATCAAAAGGAAAAATACTAAACTTAAAACAAAAATTGACCCCCTCGTTAGGAATTTTTTACTTTGGTACAAAATCAACATTCGGGAATTATCAATCAAAATCTAAAAATATTAAACCAAAACTGAACACTTCTGTTAGGCTCATTAATTAAAATTAGGCAGAAAATCAACATCAGATTTTATCAACAAATAAAAAAAAATTAGCATCTATCTTTTGCTAAATCAAAATCAACATAAATCAAAATAGATCTTAATCATCTACTTTTAAAATATTTATTACTAGATTTTGCCATTTTCATAAATATTTCTCCGTCACTGCTTTGCAAAACTGATAAAATTTCTCAGCAAGAGTCTACAATATTGATTGAGTTTGCAGTTCAGCCTTGATCGAATCCATGAACGTTCTGTTTCGCTCTTATTTCATAAATTATACAACGGGCTAAAACTTGTCTCCTAAAAGTCATTGCTTGTTGGAATTGACAAAACAAAACCAACTATTTTTTTAAAATATTCAAAATCATTAAAAACGCTTGTTCTAAAGAAATTGGTCCAGATTTTATCGTTTGGAAAGTCTTTTGGAAGGACCTGAAAAACACTTTTAAGACATGTGAACTCTGTATAAAGGGAGTTAATGTTAACTGCATCTAGAATTTTCAAAGTCCCAGAATATTCAAAGAGTATTTTCCTGTCAGTTTCAATTCCTCTGATTTAAGGGACATTCCATCCTCCCGCTGCAAGCATGGGATACTTGGCTTGGCCTCATGACCACCGTGGTGAACTGAGTTTGAGAAAAAAACTAGTATGCGGAAATTCCGGGACAGTAACGCATAATTCCTGAACACGAGATCAGACACAAAATTCCGGGACATACACGGATTTTCCGGCTATCTGGAAACCCTACCCATACCTGGTACAATACGATTAGTTTCTTAATGCTAATACTTTTGCATTGATTGAAGACAAATTTTCAAACTTTTCAAAATGTCCAGACAAGAATTCTAATAAATATAGAATGAGTTATTTTAAATTCGTTTTTTACTTCTCCACAGGCCCGCCGCTAGCTGTTTGAGCGCCCGCGTGCAATAGCGATTATGCCGTCCCCTGTCCAATTACAGCCAGTGGTGGATGTAGGAAATTTCCGAAACGGGTCAAAAAACTGTGAGATTGCCGCCTCCATTGTTGCCATCCCGAGTGTCGCCTCCGACCTCCCGAAGCAGCTGTTGAGCTAAAAAAAAAAAAAGGTCGCCCGCTACATAATATGCTGCCTTGCACTCCCGCTTACGGCGGCCCTGCTTCTCCATTTGCTCGGATCGTTCATTGTTTCTTAAAATTCTATCTATGAAAATGTATTGCATGTTTTTCCTCCAATAATAACTTGGAATATTCTACGAGGAAAACGGAAAATAACCACTTATTTTTAAAAAATATCGGACTCCGATATCCAGATTTCAATATCGATATATCGTCCTAAAAAATATCACTCATAAATATCGATATTTTTTAAAAAAATATCGATATATCGATATTTTATCAACAGCCCTAGTGCATTTTGACTGAATGTGTGATTTTTATAGATAGTTATTGTTTTCGAAAGTGACAATTACGTGTTGTATCGAAGTTGAATAACTCGATAGTATTAAGCTCGGCCACCCATCAGTACGTGACCAGAGGAGTCGCACGGATGGGTGACGAGGAAGGCTGCCTTGCACTTCCGCGCCGCGCGCGTCGAGCGTCTCAATGCCGGCGGTCGTTGTGACAAGTGCGACAACGGATAAGGATATGGCAATGGATGAAGACGCTACACCAGCCGCTGTGTTTAACATTCAGCTGATGTATACACGGTGATGTGTACTCGGTGAGTAAAGAATTAACACCAAGAAAGCGTCCCACTACTCCACCAGAGAGGACATACAATAAACAGCCACGTGCCGTCAACTGCAGAAACAATGAGGTAAGCAAATCTAGTGGAGTCAGTCTAGCAGTGTCGAAACTAGGTACAGCCAAGAAACCAAAGAAAGCTAAGGCACAAAATAAGAAGACTATGGAAGCCACCGACAATACTACAGCCTCGGTCTCCGGGCGGAATGGAGTAAGAGGGCGTCGTTCCCAGGGTCCCAAGAGCAATGAGGATAACCACACTTGCCAGAAAAGTGTGGAAGCAGGTGACGAGGGCTTTGTCTTCCCTCGCCGTGCAGCGAGGCCACCACCAACGCTTGACCCGGAAAGGATGAAAACCACCAATCCTTTCGAACCAATTCAGGACGATTCATCAGAGATTACCAGAAGTGCGCATATCCCGCCAATTGTAGTGCAGTTTGAAGAGAATTATAAAACTCTGCACGACAAAGTGGGTGACGTCGTGAAAAACCCTTTCTCTGCCAAATCGGCTGGAGGGGACAAAATAAAATTCACACTTACAACCGTTGAAGACTTCACAGCAGCCACCGAGATATTGCAAGCTAGCAACATTCCTTACTATACCTTTTCGATTGGAGCAGTGCCACTTCTGAAGGTGGTACTCCGTGGGATTCCCCAGACTATGGCCACTGACGACATCAAACTCGAGCTAAAAGATATGGGCTTCAATGTCCAGACAGTGGTTCAACTGCGCCGCCCAGGAAGCAATGAGGTCATGCCTCTCTTCCTTGTCGTTCTTCCTGACATCCCTGAGAATAGGCCCATCTTTAAGGTGGAGAGCATCTGCCACCTCAAGATTCAAACGGAAAAAACTGAGAGCTAAAGCTGGACCCGCTCAGTGTTTTAATTGTCAACGTTTTGGTCATGTGGCCAAGCACTGTAAAATGCCTCCCGCTTGTGTAAAGTGTGCCGGCCCACATGAAACAAAACAGTGCACGTTGAGAAAAGGACACGACGCAGCTAAGTGCTTGAACTGTGGGGGCGGCCATGTTGCGTCCTATAGAGGCTGTCTAGTGTACAAGAAGGCACGAGATCGCCAGAGAGGCCTACCAGCCAATAGTGATACCGCCAAACAACATCGCAAAAAGGATCTACAGCCAATGGTAGAAAATTTACAGAGCGTCTCAGCTATCCAGCATCAACAAACAAATACTTCCTCTCCGCCGACTGGCAAAGAACAGACGAAGCCCACTAGGATGACTAGGAAGCATCCAAAGTACCAGAAACACAGAAAATCGAGTGAGACTGACGGTCGCCTCTTTTCGGAAGTTGCGGGTCCACAGTCGGCCACTGCTGCAACTTCTGACTCCAATCTGGTAGACCAACAAGAACATAAAAACCCGCAGAGCTCCTGCACAGAAGATCTGTTAAACAACCAACCACGACATTGGCCTCCCTCCAATCTGGTCGACCAACAAGAACATAAAAACCCGCAGAGCTCCTGCACAGAAGATCTGTTAAACAACCAACCACGACATTGGCCTCCCTCAGCTTCTCCAGTTCCGGCGGAATCTGAAGGACTGAGTAAAATATTGGAGACTGTCCTAAATATGTTGGTCAGTCTAACCAAGCGGCTAGACCAGATGACCAGGGACATCTGCGCTGCAGTGAAGACAGTTCTAGCTACTCCCAAATGCAGTTGTAATCTTCATTATGGATAGACGACCCCCATTCAATAGCCTCTCTTTCTGCATATGGAATGCCAATGGCATTCATGGACAGACCGTGGAATTCCGGCAGTTCATTAGGGAACAAGACGTGGATCTATGTCTTGTCACTGAAACCCACCTAAAACCGGGACTGAAAGCCTCAGTAGCCAACTCCTGCTGTTATAGATATGATCGTCCAACTGCAGAAGGTGACGTGGCTATCTATGTCAAGAGAAGCATTCCACATTATGAGATCTACATTCCGCCCCTGCAGTACATTGAAGCTGTCGGCATTGAAGTGGCCACGACAAGAGGCCCACTGACCTTAGTTTCTGCCTATCGGCCTCCTAGAAGGGAAACAGCAGAGGCTGATTTTAATACCTTGGCAAACATCAGAGGCAAGCTGTTCATCGGAGGTGATCTCAACGCCAAACACACAGACTGGAACAGCAGAGTTAACAACCCGTCAGGTAACATACTACGGAGAGTCGCCAACAGACACAATATGTATGTGTGGGGACCCGAAGAAACCACCTACTACCCAGCTCACCGCGGACCTCCGGATGTTCTCGACGTGGCAGTCACTAAAGGAATCACCGGATTCGTCGCGGCATCCACGCTTAACAGGCTGTCCTCTGACCATTGCCCAGTCATCGTGGGGCTAGAGTCCTACCTAATCCTAAATGCACAACAAAAGCCGGAATTCAAGAAAACCGATTGGGGCAGATACCGTCAGATAGTCTCAGCAGCACTACCGGAACGCCCCGCAGAGGATATAGAGTATGCTCTGTCCTTCTTCGAGCACACTGTCAAGGAGGCATCAGCAGCGACGACTCCAAAGAGGTGCCTCACCAAGAACACTTCATGCCAGCTCCCGCCCCACCTCCTAGCGGCTATTCGGCACAAAAACCGAATAGCTAAGGAGTGGAAGTTGACGAGGAACGCCGACACGTGAAGACTGCTAAACCGAGTCCAGAGAGAATTGAAGGTGTCGCTGGCAGAGCACCGGAGCAGAGAATGGGAGGCTCGTGTTTCGATGCTGACCCCAGGTGATGGGACGCTGTGGGCAGAGACAAAGAAATTCACTAGGCAGCGATCTCGACTCCCGCCCCTACATGGCGAACGGGTCCCAGTCTATCGCCCAACCGACAAGGCAAACGCCCTAGCAGATTCCTTCGAGAGGAACTTTCGGCCATCGGAAGTGGAAGACCAGTTGCAAGTAGAAGAGGTACATCGCTGCCTAAACACCTATCTGCAGGCTGAGGAAGGGGACGACGAGGAAGAAATTGACACCATCACCCCGGAAGAGGTTGCGAGCTGCCTAGCCAAACTTCACCCAGATAAAGCACCTGGTCATGATCATGTCTTCAATAGCTGTCTCAAGAATCTACCACCGCAAGCGTCAACTTACTTGACAGGAATATTTAACAACATTCTTCGTACTCAGCAATTCCCCCAATGCTGGAAACATGCTGAAGTTGTGGCAATACACAAAAGCGGGAAGGACCCGCACCTACCTCAAAGTTACCGGCCAATAAGCCTCTTGCCGTCTATAAGCAAAGTCTTTGAGCCGTTACTGCTCATGAGGCTAAATCATTACATCGAACGGAACGAGATTATTCCCCATCACCAGCTCGGCTTTCGCCGCAATCACTCCACCACGCAACAGCTCATGAGGGTGGTTGAAGCAGCGACAAGGGCATTCAACGAAAAACAATACTGTGGCCTGGTGCTTCTGGATATCGCCAGAGCATTCGACTCTGTGTGGCATACAGGTCTGCTACTCAAATTATATAAACAAGGCTTCTCAGGCGGACTAGTAAAGCTCCTTATGTCATGTCTCACTGGCCGCACCTTTTGCGTTCGTGTAGGCGAGGCCACTTCAACTGTGAGGCGAATCCTTGCTGGGGTACCGCAGGGCTCTGTACTGGGACCAGTGCTCTATGCACTTTTCACCGCTGACGTGCCTACCGCTCCCAGAGTTCTTACTGCCACCTATGCTGATGACACGGCATACTGTACGGCAAGCAGAAGCTGTGCCCTAGCAACTAGGCGTCTGCAAGAAGTCCTTCAATCAACTGAGGACTGGGCGAAACGGTGGAGGATAACCATCAACGCCACAAAAACTCAAGCCATCATAATCAGTAGGAGACGCACTCAAAACCTTCCACCCCTTCGACTTCACAACGAGACGATCCCGTGGGAAAACGAAGTCAAGTACCTAGGAGTCACTCTTGACCGGCGACTGACTTGGCGATCCCATATTCAAGATATCAGGAGAAGGGCAAGTGCTAGATTACACGCTCTATACCCTGTGCTGGACAGGAATAGCCTTTTGAAGCCCGCCACGGGAGTAAACATCTATATCACCCTGGTAAGACCAATTATGGAATACGCTTGTCCCGTATGGGGCTATGCAGCTGCTTCGCACCTTCGGCGCCTTCAGGTGATACAGAACAGGGCACTAAAACGGGTCCTCCACTTACCGAGCAGATTCCCGACTGCAGTTCTGCACGAGATTACTAACATCCCGCTGCTGACGGATCGCTTCAGACAGCTATCTGCGACGTTCTACGAGCGCGCCCAGATGACCAGGAACCCGGAAGTCAACTCGCTCGGGCAATACGTTACAGGTATTGACCGTCATAAAAGACTACTCGCTATTCTAAACTAAGAACGCCAACGATAAGCCATACCAAAAGCAAAGTGTTGCTCCTTCTAGATTATGTTGAAGTAAATGTCGAAAGACAACACACTTCAAAATACTCTGCCTGTGATTAACTGGCAGTAAATGGCGTGGCTGATTGAGGGTAAAATTGAACCTATGCAACCAAATACTACGTGACAAGTCGAGCAATACTAGCCCTACACTGATGACAACCTCACATGACTTAGAAGGAGATGCGCTCAACGCAAAAACTTCCCTGTACTCTAGGGACAATGTAACCCAAGAGATTGTTGCCATGGTGGGTAGTAATCCGTGCTTCCAAATATCATGCTGGTTTTTGACAATGCTACCATTTAATTAATAAAAAAACTTATCAAAAGCTGAAAAAATCATGCTCTTGGCCCTCAGCTGGGGTAATGAAAGATGAAGAAAAAAAAGTAGTAGTAGTTGTCTGAGTTCGGAAAAGGGCAACATCGCCCTACTACTTAACATTTGGGAGGATAGGATTAAATCCCGGCAAGCTATCTTGTCTGCGGTTTTCCGTGTTTTCCCGCATTACCTTCAGGTGAATGCCAGAATGGTTCCTTTTTTAAGCCGCCTACTATCCCCTTCCCTCCCCTCTCCCTAGGTTAAATCGGCTGTAAAGGGTCCTCGAAAGTCGAAATCCTCCAGCAGCCTAAACCTTAAAAAAAGTAGTAGTTGTATTATGGGTATAATTATCTAGAAATGATTCATAATCTCCAATGAGCTTAATGACTTTTCCATTGCTTATTACTAAAACAGTAAAAAGGGATTTATCCATTTGGATCGAACAGATGAAAGCTTTTGCAGGTATCAACCGTAAAATTTTAGGATCATCAAGGACAATAATTTCGATTTGATGCGTGAAGAGTCAGCTGTAAAGGCTTGTAGATATATATATATATATATATATATAGGACGGCCAGTTCCTTTCCTCTGGGACATACAGTTTAACGTGGAATCCGAAACACGGAACGACGTGGTATAGCTCATATGATCAAACACGTCTCTCAGAAATTGAACCCTGGACCAGTGAAGCGAATTACTGGAAGCAAGCGCCTTAACCATTAAGCAACCAAACCGCAATAAAACTGATATACGCAAATAATAAATTTGCGACGTTTATTGCTCGAGTTGATCTCAATGTTCGTGTAAACATGTCTTAGAGCACACCCAAGACACTTTTGAATTATTGCGCAATATGTATCAAACATAGTGAGGTGTGACTGTACTTTTAGGATTTAATTGCTTTAATTACTTTTGCTAGCGAAATTTGATTTTAATTAATTTAATGTTTCATCAGTGGAGTGACTTTTATTTTAGAATCATTTTATTGACCACGGACGTGGTATATGATATCTACCTTTAGTCAAAATAAACAATCAATAATAGGTTTTGCAAACAAACACGAACGCCCTACATTACTTGATCGAGCCATTACAAAACATAAAATAGTCTAGCAAATGAATGATAAATATCGTCACTAAATAACTGAATTAACACTTAAAGTTCACTATGTTGCTTGACAATAAACAAGAAATGAAGCAATTATACATATGAAATAAGCTCCAAAATACAGTTCATCTGAATCTGCTTTAAATCCCGGGGTGCAGGTTAATTTAGCATTACCCTTCAGAAAGAATAATTATACTGCAGCCGATTTCAACTCAGGACCCAAGCTTATATAGAACGTTTCTTAATAATGCAAATTTCTTTGCACAGGTCGCATGCTGGGCCGTTACAGGGCGATCGAATGGCGTATAGGCATCTTGGAAAATGATCAGATGTAAATTATCTTAACCGTGTTTATCTGCAGCATAACAGGCTGCACCAGTCACTTGAAGAAGTAGGATCCTGATTATTAGCCTACGTAGTACCGGATATACAGTATATATCACAAAAATACAGGGCGAGTCAAAAGTCCTCGGACACCTTCGAGTCAAAAGTCCTTGGACACCTTCATAAGTTGGAAGAGTGAAGGGAAAACTTAAAAGTGATGATGGGAACAGAGGTTTGATGTGGGGCCGCAACTTTTGGAGTGAATGTCATTCATGGTCGCCATCTTGAAATCCGCCATTTTGGATTCACGACGTGTACTTCGTTTAGGACTTTTCACAAACGACGCAACAACCGCAGTTGCAGTTTCCTTATTGGTGGCAGTCCTTGGTCTTCCACTACGTGCCCTATCTTGAACAGAGCCTGTCTCCCGGAATTTAGTGATCACGTGAGCCACCGTGCTGTGCGATACCGGTTCTCTGTCTGGGTGCTGTTGTAGTCAGCTGCTACTGATCGGTAGCTGCGTTACCCTGATATAAGGATGATTTCGATCTTCTGTTCACTTGTCAGACCAATTTTAGATCACCTGGATAAAAGAGAGACATGAGTCAGTATGAAGGTAACTTTGAACATTAATGATTTCTAAACGGTACAAGACAGACAAAAACAAATTACACCAATAAATTCCTGAGCTCAAGCGAGTGTTATTTGATGTGTCATACACCCCCCTTCCCATTTAAAAAAAAATTACTTGAATCCAAAATGGCGGATTTCAAGATGGCGGCCATGAATGACATTCACTCCAAAAGTAGCGGCCTCACATCGGACCTCTGTTCCCATCATCACTTTTCAGTTTTCCCTTCACTCTTCCAACTTATGAAGGTGTCCAACGACGTTTGACTCATCCTGTATACACAGTTCACAAAATTACTTTTACGTAGCATGAAGATTTAAGATGGTCAGCGCTCTTCGCCGCAGCTACAGGAGTCAGTCGCGAATGATCCGGACCCTTCCTACTCAGGTCGCATATTACCTCCGAGATTTCTCCAGGAAACGCCCTGGAGTCTGGAACAGCCAACCAGTGGTGTCTCTCCTCTCCCGCCACCTCGGGTTGCTCCCACATGCGAAGGATCATTTATAAAATTCGGCAACATTTCATCAACAAACTTACAACTCTTCATTCAAACGTCATACGCCTCAAGATTCCTTCTCTGTTATTGGCCAAGACCACAGATGATATGCATGGCAAAACGGGGTTATGAAGCCTCGTCCTACCGAATGCTAGTCGCGGTACCTGAGTAGACTGCCCATGCTCGATCAGTAAGAACATTACATATCACCATCCATAAGCGACGAAGCAGCAGGGGGTAGTCTATTGGGCATGTAATGCATACAGCAACACAATATCTTTGGAATGTTTTCGCCATTCAACATTTCACGATTGAATTGGTTGAAGGTTTGATTATTTTTTGTGTAGTAACATTGCTTCTTTGCCAGTGAGGATTTTATTTATTTCTCAGGTCCAACATTACAAGTTGAAAAAAAAACAACCAAATAACATTATTTAATTAATATCAAACTATAGAACACAATTAAATGGAATGTGACCAGAAGTCCGCAATCTTGATGGCCTTCTCGTTTGCTCTAAAAAGATCGTCGATAGTGAAGGTTTCAGGGAGATTCCTCCATATCAGAAGATGTTGTGGGTTTTGAAGCTCACCACATTCACATAGATCCTTGTCAGTAGTGTAATACCATTTTTTAACATTAGATCTACATCGGGACACTTCAGTTCTTAATCTGTTTAGAGCCTTCCATAAAGCATATGGCTGATTACACCCCGCAGCCGGTGCCTCTTTGATGTTCCGCCACTGTTCTTCATGCAACGAATTTCGTTCTAGACGGCGTGCTTCAAGGGAAGATTTTATGACTGTAGTTGACTGTACAAAGCTCTTTCTTGACTTCAGCCTTGTGGATTGAGGTTCGTGTCCAAACATAGGGTGTCTGGGGTCTGTTTCCTCTTCTCCATCTCTGCAGCTGTTTTCCTACGAATGTCAGGTGGTGCTATACCCATGACTTGGTATATTTTACTATCAGGAGTTGGTTTCAGGCAACCTATTACAATGTGAACAATATCATTCAATGCTATATCAACCCGCCTGGCATGTGCAGAGTTTTGCCAAAATGGTGCTGAGTATTCTGCTGCAGAGAAACTAAGTGCCGGGGCAGGTGTGCCAAGCACATTTGGCTGTGCTCCCCAGGAGGTACTTGTAAGTTTCCGGATGAAGTTGTTCCGGGTGGATACTTTGAGTTTCAGATCCTCACAATGGGCTTTGAATGTAAGAGAGCGATCAAGCTTTTCTCCTAGATATTTTGGAGTATCGCAGTGTAGTAGTTGTTGCCCCCTCCAGTTGAAGTTCAACTTTTTTCTGGCTTCTCTGTTTCTCAGATGGAATGCACAGACCTGAGTTTTTCCAGTGTTGGGCTTCAAGTAATTAGCATCATAATACTTGGCCATATCCTCAAGAGCTGTTGTCAGCTTCACCTCCATCGCCTCAAAGGTTGTGCCTTGAACTGCAACTGCTGTATCATCAGCATAAATGAATGCTCTTGTTCCAGGAATAATTGGTTGATCATTTTCCAGTGAGGTAAAGTTACGTATCGTGTTACTAAGGTTGAGACATACATGCACTTGCATGTATGACATGGCACAATGTTTTCTGAATTTTATAGATATTTTTGGTAGTTAGCTTTACTTGCCAGAACACGTTCACCACTGATTTTAATTAATTACTTCCTTCGCAACAATCTGGAATGTGTAATCCTCCAAATAACTCCATTTAAAATCACATAATCCAAACTATTGGAAGTAATTTCAAAGAAATCTGACGAGGGGCTCAATACATTTTAAATAAACGAAAGTTTATTGAAAAAGTAACATCCAACAAACAACTTGGGTATAGATTTTTTTTAGTCTATACTTTCTCTTAATTTAAATTTAGTGATTCATGGTTCAGTTACATAGCAGCTTAATTATTCCTTAAGAAAGTTTAAGGCCATTTATCGATTCCTTTGAGACTGTATTTTAACTCTTAAACAAATTAACGATGTTTTCTTTTTTTCCTTTCCATTTTATCCGTACCCGAAAAACAAATTACACTTGTAATTTGCTTCTTTTCCTATGCGTTCAGTTTTGATAATGAGTCCCGTATTTATTTATTTTATTGAGTAATAAATTTAAATTTGTACGACCATCGTGCATATACGTGGTTATTTTGGAAAATTACTCCCAAACTGAAAATTGAAACTGATTGCTGTTTGTACAACCCTGTAGCGATAAGTCGTCTGTACAATCTGCTGAAACCAATTGTTTTGTAACTATAGTTTTTTTCGCTTCTGTTACTGTTGCTTTTTGTAGCATGTACGGAGTCGTATCAAAATAACAATTACAAATGCATGTGCAAACAAAATTAAGTTCTTCATGTACTCACTCACGTATCTTATCAGTTGGTAGTGACCTAAGCCATCAAGGATAATGAGCGTGCGTGACAAGAATTACACCATGAAAACATTCTTGGTAACGAGAATTCTTTTCTCAGTGAGTATTACATGAAATTCGCTTTCCTTCCCCCTTGCTGATGCGGTTCCGACCAAATATTAAATAGTAAGTCTCAGACATAAGGGGCAACAACACGAATGCAGTGTCCTAAAACACGCATACCGAAACACTGCGGGCTCAGGTAATTAAAGAGACTTTCGCAGTTGTATTAAACTAACACTTTAGAACTCGTGTATTTAATTTGCAAACTTGAAAGGAACTTGGGCGTTGGGCTCGTTAAATTGTAGGCAGTGGGCTACTCCGGCAAATTACAGCCAAACAAACAGGCGAAGGGTGCGTGAAGCCAGCTAATTGCGCACGGCCAACCAAACAAAACCTCCCTCGCATGCTTCAGAAATAATGTTACGTGATCTACGTGTAGCGGAATGTGCACCCTAATTTCTCGGCAAGTATCGGGAATACCAGGGTGTTATAATGTGGAGAAGAAGAGGTGACGATTTGCTCAAGCATCCATAGGACTTTATGTGTTCTGGATAGTATGAGCATTCCATTCAATTAGCTTGTATAATTTAGTTGCCGTAAATTACCAAAACAGCCCTCGAAGAATAATGTTGATTATTAACATAACGACACGACTTGGGGATGACAGCGTTTTTTTTTTTTTTTTTTTTTTTTTTTTTTTTTTTTTTTTTTTTTGAAGAGAAGATCCATCCCATCATTAACACATGCAAACTATCAGAAGATCCATCCCATCATTAACACATGCAAACTATCAGATCGGATAGTTTTAATTAAATATAGTTAATGATATATAGACTGATATTGATTAACAAAGGCCTTAAACAAGGCTGTAGTCTATCCCCAACTCTGTTCAACATATGTATTGATGACCATATTAGCAACTGGAAACAGATTGCCAGGAATACAGCTGAGGAGGAATAAGTATTTAAATGCTCTCCTCTATGCAGTTGATGTAACAATGCTTTAAGAAAGTGAAGAGTAACTACAAAGAGCATTATATAAACTACATCAATTATCAAGAAAAGAATATAACCTCAAAATACCAAAAAAACGTGTGGGCCCATTATGGTAAACCCACCATGCGCTCAAAAATAGTAATTGACGACACAGTGAAAGACTAGGTTGTGAATTTTAACTACCTGGGTTGTGAAATCGGTTATTATAAAGATTAAGATAGAGAGAAAAGATCAAGAAATTTCAGTCATTAACGGGACAATAAGTAGATCACGTCAAAATAAAACAAGAAAAGACACAGAAATTAAATTCTATAAGAAGATGGCTAACCTGACTGTTGTATAGAAATGAATCTTGGATAACTAAAGTAACAGATAAGAGTAAAATTCAAGTAGCGGAAATGAGATTTCTTAGGATGGTAAAAGGCTGCACTAAACTTGACCGTATAAGAAATGAAAAAAAAAATCAAGAAAAATTTGGTATTTATAATATAAACAGAAGGACAGAGAAATACAGAGAATCACAGAGGCAACATATTGAAAGAATGTATGAAGAAAGGATTCCACTTCCGACGATGCAACACAAACCAGTGAGACGCAGTAGACATTGATAGACCTAGGAAGACATGGTGTAAAAGAACAAAGTGGACATGTAGCCTAATTGTCAAACAAATTAGAGGTATTCTTGTTATGTCTAGAAATGAAACACTACTTAATTTAGGTAACACAGTTCCTTGAATAAACTTTTTAACACTCGTACTGAAGTCAAAATAGCTCCTAATACATTTCACAACATACTATAGCTTCCATACAAATCGCCATACGACATTATCAGCTCGGGCGCGGAACACACAATACCTATCGCTCAGCTGTTGCGAGCCCAGCTGAAGATTCTACGAAGCTAACTATCGATAATAGTTACGACTACACGAACTACAACTTGTGGAAACCCGATAAGATACAAAGCAATTTACAGATGTTTATACAATTATTTGTAAAATTTATAATTAATCAAAACAAAATAATGTAATAATGATAATAAACATAATAGTAAAACTGATTGGTTAGGAGTGCGATTACCACAATTGGAAAGGGAAGAACCAGAGCGAAAGCAGTTTATAATCTTAACCTTTATAAGCTACGGTATCAGTAGTAATACTCTTCGTGTTGCAGGTTTTTACGCCATCAGATGGTTCATATTTCCATTAAACTATGTTACTTGTCTTAGTTCCTTAAGCTCGTTAACCATTTATATTCGATTAACATTTAATTCATATGTCGGATAGGGAGTATGGGGCTAAGCTACTAGATGGCGCCACAGACGCGACGAGCAGAATGCCAGCGCCACGGTGACTGCAGTGACACCTACGAGGAGCTACTTAACCGCAGCACACAGCACACGGAGCTTGGTCCGACTTTATACTCATTATATACTGCTGATGTTCCCACATCCAATGGAGTTTTGGTCGCAACATACGCTGACGATACTGCTTACCTCGCAGCCAGCCGCAGCAAAATTTTAGCCACTCGCCGTCTTCAGGAAGTCCTCCAGGTAACGGAGGCCTGGGCCCGGAGATGGAGGATTGACATTAACCCTGCCAAGACTCAGGCAATAATGATCAGTAAAAGATTTGGGCCCCGTCGACCACGTCAACCGGACCCCGTTCTTCACCTTCACGGTAAAGACATACCCTGGTCAGCTACTGCCCGCTACCTAGGAGTGTTGCTAGACAGGAGACTAACCTGGCAAGCTCATATAAATGACATGCACAGGAAAGCAAGCAAGAGGCTTCACAGCCTCTACTCGCTTCTTAACAAAGACAATAATTTAGCCCCAAGCACTGGCATTAAGATATACACGACCCTAGTAAGACCGATTATTGAGTTCGCCTGTCCAGTGTGGGCATACGCTGCTGACAGCCATATACTCAAACTACAAACTATACAAAACAGGGCGCTGAAGAGAGCTCTACATCTTCCAGCCAGATTTCCTACCTATGCACTCCATGAAACCACTGGAGTTCCATATCTCCATGACAGGTTTAAACAACTAGCTGAAGTTTTCTACAAGAGTTCAAATAAAAGCAAAAACCCCGAAGTTCACAATATCGGTCGCTATGACACAACCATTGACCGTCGTAAGAGACCTCTAAATCTAATTAACTAATATACACCACCGAGAAGCCACACCAACAGAGAAGTTTTGCATCACCCAAATACTTCTGGAGGCAATGTCTTCGGACAATATCCTCCACCCC
The DNA here is from genome assembly GCA_031002005.1 of Vandiemenella viatica. Taxonomy (NCBI): domain Eukaryota; kingdom Metazoa; phylum Arthropoda; class Insecta; order Orthoptera; family Morabidae; genus Vandiemenella; species Vandiemenella viatica. The sequence goes on from JARYHS010009186.1 coordinate 86,968,296, forward strand.
CACCTGCCTACAAAGATAAGGCAGTGACGGTGCTGTGACGACGACGGAGCTCTCTTCATGCCTGACCATCGAGGCAACATCACTCCGCTATCTGTCATTGTGTATTGTGAGACCGAGTCTAATAAACTGGATCCTTGTATCAGCTGTGTTCTCGTAGTTACTCTCCACTGTCCGAGGGATATTCACAGCCTACCTTCGCTAATGAGTAGGGCCCGGATATATATGCACGTAAAACATCTAATATATGCATGCAAATATGCACAAAAAAGTCCTAAAATATGCACTAACAATTAAAGAATATGCACTAACAATTAACGAATCTACACTAACAATTAACGAATATACACTAACAATTAACGAACATGGACTAACTATTAAAGAATATACAGTTATCAAATGATTTATTTTATGTCAACTCACTGATATACACGTTTCATTCCTTACAAAATGATGAATCACAATATGTTACCAACAGTTTTTCAATGTTTTCAGGGGTCAAAGATTTTCTGTTGTCAGACAAAATTAGTTTATAAGCCGAAAATGATCGTTCCACGTCAACGGACGTTATTGGGCAATACTTGTACGATGGTGCTGACTGTTCGGAACATTCATCTGGCAAAGATTGTGTGGTTCCACTTAAATACGTATTAATTGATTGAATCTTTTGCAGACCTGGGTTTGAGTCTAACACCCTGCTGAGTTTAGATTTAACTTTTTCTCCAATTTCACCAGGGACGGCATTTAAAGAAGAAATTGTTTTGTGAAGCAACTGAATAGACTCGTGAAGGGGTGCACCGCTAGTTTCTAGACCCTTAATAGCATTAGAAAGTGACGAATAGTGTACATGGATGAAATTGATATCTCGATATACAGTATCACAATCAAATGCGCACTTTGCTTCACGAACACACGCAGCACGATCGTCATGACCAATACTTGTAACCACATCTTTCACTTGATGAAAGTTCTCCTGGTAGAACAGCACTGCAGACAACCAAGTTCCCCATCTAGTGAGAACAGGTTCCGGTGGAAGAGGAACCTCAGGCAGACGATCCTTATAAAACTGTACACGCGCTGGTGCTTTTAGGAACACTTTTTTTCCACTTGAAATTACTTTGTTAACTGAAGGAAATAGAGAACGTATCTCTTCTGCAATGCGATGTAATCCATGCGCCAAACATGTAACATGGATCAGATTGGGGAAAAACACTCGAAGCGACTGACCAGCTTTTAACATATATGAAGCTGCGTCTGTGATTAAAACACGCACCTTGTAACAATCACTCTCCGATTCAGTAGGCCACAGAAGTCGCAGGGAATCGTTTATAAATCTTGCAATTGTGCTGTGGTTGGTTTTCTCTAACACTTTGGTTGAAAGTAAATGTGGTTTTCCGGGTTCTTCTTGACATAGTTTGCCCACTATAAAGTTCGCTACGTATCGGCCACATGAATCGGTTGTTTCATCTACCGATATCCAGACACAGTTCCCTCCTATGTCAGACCGAATTGAATCCAGGACAGAATCGTGTAGAGAGAGCAAATAATTTTTCCTGAGGGTGGATTCATCCGGTATCCTTTGATTAACACAATACTTTTGAAGAAATGCTCGTAGATCTGGATTATTCAATTTATGCAGCGGGATATTGCTGCATACAAAAGCCTTACACAGGTCAGCAGAGAATGTATTAACAGACCGTGATACCTGAGTTAAAAGTAGCTGTTGCGTGTTCCTATTCTTTTCTTTTGACCTGAGATGTACAGCTGTTTTAGAATGCTGTTCAAGTTGAAATTTTTTCTCACATTTTATATTCTTCTCACATACTTGACAGTACACAACTTCACCGTCACTAGAATAGTCACTGTTGCCTGAAATCCACTGCTTAATTAAAACTGATCTTGTGCATTTTTCTTTAGGCATTTTTGGAGTCAGATTAAAGAAACTTAATCTTAGCACACGAACACTCCTGTCAACACAAACTTTGAGAGGCTACTGTTTTTGGAAAGGAATGTACACGTCCCTTTAAAAGTACGAATCCCTCAGGTCTGGAAGCCAGGAATCTGTTCTCAGGAAAACTGGCTCGTACCGCAATTAGGGGAATATTCCCGAAAAGATTAAAGAAAACCGCTGGCCTTCCCGGTAGTTGTCGCACGAATAAACACACTGGTAGATAACGAATATTCCAAGTGGGGGTAAATACTTGTGACTGTCGTCTCCTCAAACAAGAATTTGCCGCCTGAGGGAGAATAGAGCTATTCTTTGATTTTGCCGACCCCACCCGCCCTTCCCGTGAATGTTACCGCTCAGGGCAGTAGAGAAGGTCGCCGCCACACAAATTTTCCATTTGCAGCACCTCCAAACATGTCACTGTGTGAGTTTGGATAAGGTAGAAAATTCTCTACATGTGAATGCCAGTACAAAAAAATCCTGTTTACTCCAAGAATTTAACTTACTTGTTGCGGTTGCCAAGGATGTCCAACATACAGGTACATTAGGCTTTACAGTTTCTTCAGAAGTATCGGATATTCAGTTATGAGATGAAATAAAAGCTAAAATATGCACATATCCATAAAATATGCACTAACCCTCAAAATATGCATTTGCATATGCGCATATGCTTTTTTGAAAAATCCGGACCCTACTAATGAGCCATCTACCTCGAGCGGGAACACCATTCGACCCACCCGACTCCTGATCTTTCCCGAATGAATTCGACTTCGACTCATACACTTTGAGTAAGACGACGAGACATTACGATCGGTATTCTATACGAAATGACTAAGATACATGCAAAAACTATTTGCCATATAACGACTGTAGTATGTACCTCCAGACAGCTCCGTGTTCTGCTACATATAGTAAAACATCTCTACTCTACAAAGGTAATCCCAAACCAGCTTGCGTTGTGGCTGCAAGTATTGTAGAGAGCTATCAATAACTGAAGATAAATGCTAACAGTCGATTATTATCAAAATACATTATTCTCAGTCTAAAACTTCTTATTTTTGTTACATATTTTAAATTATAAAATATATCATTCAAACGTTTTAATGTTACATACTTTTAAAGTCTGCAAGGACTGAAGCTGAACCATATGTAGCGAGGAGCAACTGATGTCCTTCATATCATTTTTAACTAAAATATAATATACGATAATCAACTAGTATTTAATACAGACTCTCACATTTACATTACTTCATATTTCCACCATGTATTGACATTCAGATAAAGTACGGTAGCTTACAACTAAATTCAGTATACACGCATGGTGTGACCACAAGAAATTTTACTTTCAATTATTGCAATAAATAGATGCTACGTTAAGTTATATTCCTAAAAATAAATTATTCATCTGCGAGAATTAAATTACGTTTCGCTGACCGCGATTTCCGTCTACTTGTTCCGATGAACGGAATTATGACGGGATTTCGAATAACGCACAGTTCTTGGTCCAAAAAGTAAAATATGGTATGTTTCATTTTGCCGTGAAGTAGAGAATTTGAGATAAAAGTCCCAGAACTTAGTATGCATTTTTCATTGAATGGAATTCACTCAGAAATTACTGGTCCAATTTTGACGGGCAACCGTAATCTACAACACATATTGCCGGCGGTAGAACAGAAGTTTCATTTTGATCAGAAATCGAAGAGCTGAGAGATTTAAGATAAAAATTTCCACAAATTAGAATCCATTATTCATTGAATGCGATTCATGAAAAAATTACTACTATTCGGACTTAATTACAAGGGGCAGCAAAAATATGTATCGTGATTTTAGTGTACGATATATACATATATACACTGATACCCCAGAATATTATGATCACCTATCTAATAGCGGGTATGTCCGCCTTTGACACGGTAAACAATGGCAACACGTCTTGGCATGGAAGCGATGAGATCTTGGTAGATCGCTGGAGTAACTTGCCACCACATCTCCACACACATGTCAACTAATTCGCGTAAATTCCGGGGAGAGAGCTAATGACGCCACGGTCAATCACATCCCAGGTGTGTTCAATCGGGTTCAGATCTAGCGAGTTGGGGGGGGGGGGCGGAACAATCAATTGCAACTCGCCACTGTGTTGCTCGAACCATTCCATCATACTCTTGGCCTTGTGACATGGCGCCTTATCTCGTTGAAAAATTCCACTGCCTATGGGAAACATGGTCGTGATGAAGGAGTGCATGTGGTCTGCAACCAATGCACGAACTCCACTATACCCATGGATACCCACGGGGATGCTCCCCAGAGCATAACTGAACTGCCTCCAGCTTGTCTCTGTCGCGCAGTACAGGTGTCAAGACGTTTTTCCTCTGGAAAACGGCTGATTCGCACCCTACCATCGGCATGGTAAGGAAGGTATCGGGATTCATCAGATCATACAACGCTCTGCAACTGCGTCAACGTCCAGTGTAGATGGTCACATTCCCGTTTCAGTCGTAGTTGCCGATGTCGTGTTAACATTGCCACATGTATGGGTCGTCGGCTGCGGAGACCCAACGTTAGGAGTATTCCATTCAGTGTGTGTTCAGCTACACTTGTACTCTATCCAGCATTAAGTCTAATGTTAGTTCCACCACAGTTCGCTACCTGCCCTGTTTTACCAGCCTGCACTGTCTGCCCAGCCTACGACGTCCGACACATCTAATGAGGGGTGGCTGCCCAACTCTTCGTCGATTGGACGTGGTTTCACCTTGGTCCATGGCAATGTTCTCCTGAGGTAGCATTTTCCTCAGAGTAATGGGAAGTTTTTGCGCTTAGCGCATCTCCTTCCAGGTCTTGTGTGGTTGTCATTATGTTATGGTTGGCATTATTCGACTTGCCGGGTCGGGATAGGGCATTATTCAGTTTATGGTAGCATCATTTGCCAGTTTTACCGGCCATCGTGTGTTACTGTTATACTGTACATGAGTACCCAACTGTTTTACTAGCGGGTTATCGTGGTTGTGGCACTGCGTGTATAACTTTTTTGCAGTAGTTCTGAAGCGTTCTTTCAAAGTAGGGAGACCACTTATACGGTGCAGCACATCGGTCGGGGTGTCCCTTGGTAGATTGTATGCGAACCGTATGGCACGGTTTTGTACTCGTTGGAGTAGTTTGATGTTTGTGGGCGCGGCATTTCCCCAAACAGGTGATGCATATTCTAGGATGGGCCTGATGGTTGCAGTATATAAGGTAACTGCGGTTTTTGGATTAAGAGGTGACTTTGGATTTAACACTGGGTACAACTGCCTCATCCTGTTCATAGCTTTGATCCGAGTGTTTTGTATGTGTGTCTTCCACGTAAGACGCTTATCGATCGTGACACCGAGGTAGAGGGCAGTGGGTGTCCATTTGATGCCTTCACCGAAGAGTTTCACAGACTGTAGGGAAGGTACAGCTCTTCTGGTTACCATGACTGCTTGGCTTTTTGCCGCGTTGAAAGCCAAGCGCCATTTCTTTACCCAATTCTCTATATTGTTGCACCCTCTTTGTAGCTTTGTGACGACGTGAGTTGCTCGCATGCTCTTCGTGAATAGAGAGGTGTCATCGGCGTACAGTGCCGAGTGGATATGGTCGGTTTTTGGGATATCAGCCGTGTATATATTGTATAGTACGGGTCCAATGACTGAGCCTTGAGGTACCCCTGCTCTGATATTCATGATTGAGGAGATGGCGTCTTCGGTGATGACGCGAAAGGTTCGATCAGCCAGGTAATTTCTAATCAGACGGACGTGTGGAAGAGGGACCCCTTGTACCAGTAATTTGTAGAGCAGGCCCTCATGCCATACAGAGTCAAAGGCACGGGATATATCCAAAAATACTGCTCCAAAAAATTCCCTTTTTTCAAAGGCGCTCATGGCTTGTTCCACCAGATGAAGAAGTTGTTGTGGGGTAGAGTGTTTTCTTCGGAAACCAAACTGTTCATTGGGTAGTAGCCGTTCTACATCGATGTGCCGTTGGAGCCTCTTGAGGTATATCCTCTCGAAGACTTTTGACATAGTGGGTAGAAGGCTAATTGGCCTATAGGATTTTGGGGAGCGTTTATCTTTACCAGGTTTAGGTACTGGAACTATTTCGGCAAGCTTCCACATTCTTGGGTATTCGCTGGTTGTTAGGATTTTGTTAAAGACTGAAGTGAGGTATTGTATTGCAGGTGGTGGCAAATGCCTCACTAGTTGACCTCCTATATTGTCATGGCCGTTGGCTTTGTGCAGGGCAACATGGCTTAGTAGGTCAGCCACTTCCTCTGTGCTGGTTTCTTCGATGGCACCCTCATCCAATGCGTCTGTGTTTAGGAAAGCGTCAAGTCTTTGCCTAACTAGATTAATATGTGCATCGTCACGAAGTTCATCTAAGGGTTGAAAGTTTGCCTCAAAGGTGTCAGCGATTGCTTCCGCCTTGGCAGTTGGTTCAGTAACAGTCTTGTTTCCAACAGTCAATGGTGGCATTTTATGTCTTTGACGAAGGAGTCGTTTGGTGGTATGCCAGACTGAACCATCCTCTGCAGAGAGCGTGGCCATGAGGCCTTCCCAATCTCTCATTCGGTGTTTTTGTATATCAGCTTTAATTTCTCTCTGGAGCCGATTAATGGTGCGTTTGGTGGTAGGATCTCTCGTTATATGCCATTCCCTAGTCAGCTGGTTTTTTAGGGTAATGGTCTGTCGGATGTTAGGTGGTAGCTGCCTTGATCTTTCCGGATGTTGTTTTGGTGGTTGAGTGGCTTGGTCTGCAGCGGCGTTGACTAAAACGGTGAACAATGTCATTGCAGCACAGGCTCCTATTTCGTCGGGTGACCGAGCGTTGTTAAGCTGTTCGGCAATGAGTGTCTGATAGAGATTCCAGTTGATGTTCTTCAGGTTTCTGGTAGGTTTGCTCTTCGTAGGGGAGGCTTCAGTTGCCAAATAGAATAGGACAGGTAGATGATCTGATGATAAGGCAGTTTTTTGTGACGGCGGCAACATAATGATGTAGGCCTTTCGTGATGGCTATATCGAGGACGTCTGGTGGGGTTCTTCTTCCTTTGTAGAAGGTGGGCTCCGTTGGGCCCCATGCTACGGCGTCATGTTTTTCTACGACACGAAGTAGACGTCGGCCATGTTGGTTAGTCAGTCTAGAATTCCAAGCAGTGTTTTTGGCGTTGAGGTCACCAGCAATCATAACATTTCCTGGTAGGCGGAGGAGTGCTGCTATCTCCTCTTCGTTTACCGGGCCATGCGGCGGTCGGTAAGCTGAAATGAGAAGTAGATTTCCTCTTGGGGTTGTGATGGAGACGCCTGTTGCTTCGATTGTAGTAAGCTGAGGCAGCACAATTTGGTGGTGTTTAATTGTTCTTCTGATGAAGATGGCCGTACCGCCACCGGCAGTGAGCCTGTCATTGCGGTAAGTCGTGTAGTTTGGTACTGAAGTTTTTATTCCCGGTTTGAGGTGTGTTTCGTTGACGAGACAGATGTCTATCTGCTCGTCTCTGAGAAATTCTCTGAACTCGCCAAGCTGCCTCCAGAGGCCGTTGGCATTCCATGAACAGATAGTAAGATCATCAATTCTGGTCCCCATGTTGGTTGCAATCTGCCGCGGGAGGTCTGTGATCATGGCTTGCATATTGTTCGTGGTTTGTAGCAGTTGTTGCATCATATTAAGAATCATTAAAGATTCTGTCTGGTGATGTTGCGGTTGCTGCTGGAGAAGTTGTTGTTGGTGTAGTTGCTGCTGCTGCTGCGATTGTTGGTGTTGTTGCAGCTGCTGCGGTGCCTGGGTCTCATCAGTCCGGCTGTTGGGTTGTGCCAATATACCGGTTACCTCAGATGCGTCAGTGTTTAGTGTTATATCACTATTGGTTTTCTTCAGTCCAGCGGTAACTGCAGCATAGTCAGGGTTGTCTGTCTGATATTCTGTAGGATTGGGGGCTGTTAGTTGTGGGCCAGCATTTTTACCGATTGGAGGAAAGCTGGCAGTTGAATCGATTTGTGGAGCCAATTTTCCTTTTTCTTCTTCCTTCTTCTTCTTTCGTAGCGCGGCTTGTGCAGCATTATGCTGCTTCTGCCGGTCGGTAAATCTGCTGAACGCAGGGCACTTCCTGTAGCTTGCTACATGTGTGCCGCTGCAGTTTGCACACTTAGGTGGGTGTTCACCTTTTTTGGTTGCACAGTCTCTAGAGGCGTGATCCCCAGCGCATTTTACACACTTCGGGGGCATGTTGCAGTGCCGTGAGACGTGACCTACTGCCTGACATTTGAAGCATTGGGGTGGACCCCTAGTGCTTCTGAGTTTCTCGACCGTAATTTTTAGAGCACATAATGATGAGAGTTTATATATCGCCCTGTTCTCCAATGTGTCTCGGAGAACGACCAGGTACAATGGAATCTCCTGTTGGGTTTTGGGGGAGCGAAGGGGAACGACAGTTCGGGGATCGAAACCGCATTCTTCTAGTTCCTCCTTCACATTGTCCGGGTGCATATTGAATGGGGTTCCTCTCAATACCACCTTTAGAGTCTTGTCCGGCTCGGTAGAGAATGAGTAGTATGCTATGCCTTGCTTGGAAATAAGATTAGTCACCTCTATATAGTCTTCTGTTGTCTTGAAGAGTGTTTTATACAATTCACGGCCAAATTGGTCTTGCTTCAAAGGCGGCTTTGCAGGTTTTCTTCAGAAGGCGATAGAGAGTGCTGTAGTCATCTTTGTACTGAATAATTAGGGGTGCTGGGTTAGGCTTCTTGGGTATGGTTTCAGTCATTTCCGAGTCGACCGGCAGCTGGTCAAACTGGTTTGCTGTCACCGTTGCAGGGGTGCCGGAAGTTAGTTGTGCGGCTGGGGCCGTACGGCGTGGTTTGATGAAGCCATCCTCATCGGCTGTTTGCAGTTCCCGGGATTTGGCCGCTGCAGCTGGCTTCTTTGTGCGCCATCCTTCCTTGTGTGCCGTTGTCCTCGTTCCGGTGCCCTTTGGAGGAGGAGGAGGCACATTGGTTCTCATTTTGACGCAGAGATGTTGTTGCTGCTGCTGCTGCTGTTGCTGTTGTTGCTGCTGCTGTTTTTGCTGCTGTTGCTCGGCTTCTTCCCGGTTCAGCTCGTCGTATGGGTTACTTAATTCAATTCTGTCAGGGTCTATTGTCGGCGGAGGTTTCCTGGTGCGACGCGCTAGCGTGAATCCTTCACCGTCAGGTTGGTCTCCAGCTTGGCTTGTTTTTCTGTTATTGATGGTTTGTTCGTGGATGTGCCGCGGCGCTGGAACGTGGCGGACGGGGGTGGGAAACTGAAAGCATCAATAATTTTCTTCTTTCCTGCCTTTATATCCTTGTTGCTCGAGACGAGCTGTGCCACGGGGATGCTGATTTTGCTGTTGCTTCCTCTCTGCTCACTTCTCGAAATCTTGGCTTTGCCACCAATGAGCGGTGAGGTGCACCGCTTGGTTGCACGGGGATCTAGTCCGTGGGCAGGCCCGGTCGTCGTTTGCGAGGTGTGCACGGTCTGGGTTGTTTCCATGATCGAGTCCAAGTTCGATTGCCGGGTCGTCATACTATCCTGCGGAGCCATCCTATTCGAGTCCGTTGCGAAATCCGTGTCCGTCGGCCGGGTCGTCAACACAGCCGCAGCTGTCGCCGGCAAAGCCGAGTGCGCTGGGGCACTCGACCCGCCTGGCGCGACAGTGCGGCGAACACTTTCCTCGTCGCACATCATAACACTACGAATGCCAACTCGGAACTGTAAGAGAACTTTCACCTTGGTATCGCCACTTGTTGAAGACACTCATCACAGCACTCCTCTGGCACCCGATAGGTCGAGCAGTTTCCGAAATGCTCGTGCGAGCCTCCGGGCCATCACAATTTGCTCTCGACCAAATTTAGATATATCGAGCGCCTTCCCCATTCTAAACACGGATAGCACACTCACTGATACTATATGCGCCGTGCGTGTGTCTGACCAGCAGTCATTCCTCGTCAGGTGACGGTCACTGTGTTAACTTCGATAATTTCGGTTTAAGAGACTGGTCCATACTTTAATAATCCCCATGAACGAAGTAGCGGGCACCTGCTAGTAGTAAAATAAATGTAGGAGGAAATGGAAGATTAAGCAGAATATAAAGGTCATGATTATGTTATACTATCTACTATTATATTTAAGTGAAAGTCTGTCCTGCACCCCCTAAAAATTCAGTATTCAAGGATTTCTTTTCCTTAGCTATACATACTAAGAAGCCAATGCGTTATTACCATCAAGTTGTCTGGTGGCGCTGTGATAAGACTTCTCAATGTCGATCAGCAGGCTCTGGTTCAAATGTGAGCTGCCCCTGGTATTTTGAAAGGCCTTTATGTTGTTCTTCACCTTTGACAAAATTTGCTTAATGCATCTAAAATACAACTGAATTCTTTCATGGTTTGGGTAAAACTTTATACTCTAACCCCAATTACACCTGTAGTATTTTCATCATTAGCTAGGTCGCTTGTAACTCTGTCACTCATGCGCGTAAAATAACCATTAGGATCCTCTAGTCAGAACAACCATACATGTTCTATCATTACATATTTTGTGTCATCACTATAACCTACTATCTTTATACCATACAAAGTGAGCTACTAACAGCGTACTTAAAATGTTGTTTTCCAGAGCAAAATCTGCTACCTCGGGAAAGGACATTTTTCATTGCATTCATATGTATCATTTGTGAATAGCTTCTCTTATAATAGGAAAAGGGTGGAGAGATTACTGGGAGTGTACAAGGCCTGTATTGGTGACGAGGCTTGTGACGATTTTGGTAGAAGAATTAGGAGCAAACAAGACGATCGTAATCACAAGATGAATCTTAAATTCAGACATAATGGAATTGCAAAATTTTCTTTTGAAGGTCAGGGAAAAAAGGGTTTGGAATAAATTACCAAAGGAACAAGTGCTGAACAATTTACCAAAGACGCTGGAATAATTCGGAATCTAGCCAACCTCGGTAGAGTAGGAGATGGATTAATGGCCCAGCGTGCCGAAGGTAGACGGTTCGAGTCCGGCGGAGGGCATGGGTGTTAAAGTGTTGTGCGTGTGAATGTCGTGTCCGTCCTGTTGTGTACATACTTAGAAGATACAACGTACTGGAGAAACTTATACACTGGCAGAATCATTATGATCACATTGAGCTGGCTGTATTGCCAAAGTTGCCAAATGCCATTTTTTTTTAAAAATATAATATTAATAATTTAAAATGAAAACTCGTTATAAGTAAAAGTACGAGAGTGGGGAAATTGCTCTCAGAGACTTTAAGACTCTTCTTGTAAAATTTGTTGAATTGTCCTTTCACACATTATCACTAACTCTTCCAGCACACGGAGAAATATTCCACGCCTCAAAAACAGAAACTGATACTAGATTTTATTCATTTTAGATTTTTTATCTATATTTACGGTATGCAATCAGTATCGTTTCTCATGGAAAAACTGCTAATTTTGACGTGTTATCTTTTTCCGTATATCGACCAAGAATTTCTTCAAAACTTACGAAAAATAACATTCCATAAAGGTTCTTAAATCGTTTGGGATACATTTACCAATGTTTATTTACGTAAAAAAATAAAATTCTTTCTCCCCTTCTTCAACCATAAAGAATGAATCAGAAAAAAAATGTTGAAACTTATTTTGATGGAGAAGGGCCTGATCATCATCGTCGTCAAACACTGTTATCATCGACGCCATATCGCTCGCGTGACCCTTCCACGTCTCTTCTGTTCGGACTGAATAGGTCATGTCCGCCAGACATCCGCGCCACGTCTCTTCTGTGTGAACTGATCCTTAGTCTTGCAACCTACGTATCCCGACCTCAACCCGGAATACAAATCACTAAATCATTCCTGGAAGAAACGACTCGTCGACGTTAACTTTTATATGCAACTATTAAGCGTTTTCTATCGATAACAATGTCTTAAAACAATTATTAATTCATTTTTACCTTAATATGTCTTGGTACAGTTCCCAGCCAGCACGAGAACATGGTACGCCATCTTTTAACTTAAGTGTCCTATAGTGATAGCTCTCTGGTAACATTTTCCAAAACTCCTCGTTTATAAACCTATATTGTCTGAAAGAAAATGTTACACCATCTTGTCATGCTTTGTTTTCTCTCTCACTTCAAAGCACCCGTCAATTAAGTTTTCATCAATAATTTTGCAAATCAAACCTAACACTTCTTTATACCACAACTTTTCATTCTTTTCACTTGTGCATGACTTGTTTATCTGCCATCGTTATAAACTTTATATCATTCAAGTTACTTTTCCGTTTACCGACCAACTAATTTATTTCAGATTTATACAGCTTCAGTCAGGCCGTCACCGAATTTTTTCGCCATCCTAGGCTTTCCTCTAATCTTCTCCATTCCTGACTTTGTAATTATTCCTCTAATCGTCTCCCTCGACTATAAATCAGCCAACTATTCCTTGTCTCCAGAGATACACATAAAATAGGATTAGTATGGTACCTTTATAATTCGAAATACAAATCAATAAATATGTTATTACATATTTATAATTATTGATATATAAGAGTGTATATTCGAGTAGTTCGTTCTTTAAAGTCTATAACTAAATGTTGAATTCATTTTTTATAATAATATTTCCTAATTGTTAAATTTTTTAACAAATAAATTTACATTATAGGTAACATAATTCTACAACTACTGTTAAAATAATACAAATTATTACCACCTATTAATCCAACTACTACTTATTACTACTAAAAAAAATTGAATGTCTAGGTCAGTATTTCCCAACGTGGGGCCCACGCCCCACAGGGGGGCAATTTGGTTTTTTTTAGGGGGGCAATTTAGAAATTGACTTGATACGACTTTACCACTTTCTCTTCGGATTATTTAAATGCAATGCTAGATATAGATACAAAATATAGCAAAAAAGCAAATTCTTAAAACAGTGCTGTAAATAATTATTAGGTATAGTTTCGTTTGATGTTAGCAAAATATATCATCTGGAAGATTTGAGTCGTCAACTTGACCTTTTTGGGATTCATCGCGTAATGTGCCGCCTGTCTCGGGAACCCGGACGTTTTAAAATGCACCAATAACGCCATTGTTCGTGATTTGTCGGCGTCGCGTCGTTCGGTTAACATCGGGTGAGGTTAGAGAAGATAACATACAAAAATGTGTATTTTTGTAAAAGTAAAAAAATTACACCGATAATTAGTATTCATAATTCTTGCAGGGAGATTCGTATCATTCTCAGACGTACCTATTTCGGAAATTAATGTGTAAGACAAAAATTAATATAAAAATAAACAAGTTATTTCAATTAAAATTTTTATTCAAATCTCAAACATTTACTATTGTATTAGTAGTCTTTAACATCAAGCGCAAGGATCACACTAAATTGCCATAATAAATCTTTATTATAAATCTTTTGAATTTTAGTATATCATTATATGTTTTTTAAATTTTGCTTGCTGTGTTTTATGACAATATTAAAGCGTTTTCTTTAAAAAACCATCCTATAAGAGTTTCTTTAATAACAAATAATTTTTTATTAAAAATTACGTATGGGGGCAAAAGAAAAAAAAAATGTTAAAAGTGGGACATGACCCAAAAAAGGTTGGGAAACACTGGTCTAGGTCGTTAGAGGCGGGAAAGGACTACAAACAAGGAACAGGACCAAATTTTGCCATGTCCTTTTGAAGGAACCATCTCAGCACTTTTCTGTAGCGATTTGGGAAATCTATGGAAAACGAGGATTTGGGAACCACTAACTGTTTTTACAAAATTCTCATATTATTCCTCACCGCTTCAAGATTGTATTTGCTGCGCACAATGTCAAATATATAAAAATGTCATTTCCCTAGTCCCTGAATCCATTCATGACACAACAATTAATCGAATTATTACACAAAAATAAAGCTTCAACTCATTGGGTGTTTTCTACCTATAACTTTAGAACACATAACACACTGAGTTATAATTGCTCTGACGGATAGCAGCTGAATGAAGGGAGAAAAGCGGGTTAAAATCAGGTGGGATTTTTTTTATGGCTTTACGCCTCGTCGACGTCGAGGACATTAACGTCGGTAAAGGACTGGCGACAAGAAACTGGAAGGAATTTGGCAATTGCCTTTTGAAGGCAGCGTCCCGTCATTCACCTGGCGTGATTTGGGGAAACCATGGAAAACCGATATCCGGATGCCCGGACGGGAATCCGAACCCATGACCTCCCCTGTTAAGGAACAGTTCATTACTTTTTCATCATAAATTGTTGTAGAACATTTGGTTTGAAAATAATAATCAGTAAAGTTGAGAAAATGTGCTGATGTGTTGTACCTCTTCGTAACAGAAAACTAGGACCGATGTTGGTAGTAAAATATTTCAAAATAGAAATTGCAGGCCTAGCTGAATGTTCACAATGTGGTAATGAATGAATACTCCCTCATGAATACACTATTACAGCTTTAGAAGTATCTGCCACATGATGAAACCATAGGTCGGTTGGTTAAAAAAATATAGGGAAGTTAATAGCCTATTATCTCTATCTATATGCATATATATAAAGATGAATGCATGTATCTTTATTTGTTGGTTTGTTTGTTCTTCATACAAATCCACAGTTTTCATCCGATTTCGATGAAAGTTTGCACACTTATCCTTTGAAACAAGGAGAAAAGTACTGTCTATGTTTGGTTGAAAATTTTTGTGTATAAATAATTCATGTTGTCTTATAATTTCGAAAAATTACTGAACAGTGATAGACAGACGCGTTGGATGTGTGGGTCTCTGTACTGCCGTTCCATATAGCGGTCTGGTAGCTCAGTGCTTAAAGCGCTTGCTTACTGCTGTTTGGATAGTGGTTTCCGGTTCAAATTTTCGTGCAGCCAAAGATTTTTAAAAATTGTATTTGATCGTAAGAGTCACGCCTGGACCGTTGGTTATTCGGATTGAATGTTAAACTGTAGATATCACAAATTTAGGGGTTGAATTTGAAGCAAATCGTAGGTAGTCTTGCAGTGCTGTAGGTGTACACTTTTTTACGTTATAATGATCCCTCAGGTATTGTTCGCAGTCAGGGTGTGTGTGTGATCTGCAATAATAATACTATAAATGCGGAAGTAAGTCTCTGTCTTTTTGTTACGTTTTGACGACTAAATGGATATTTCGATATTGACGAAATTTGACAAAAAAAATCTGTAGGAAGGGCACAGGGCATTTTTTCCGGTATGATTAACAGTTGTAGTCACGAAATTTTTAGAACTTATCGAATGGTGACAGAAAAATGTTGGAAATTGATTCTCTTTAAGAGACAGGTTCGACGGTAGAGTGATATAGTGATAGCTTTCCTGTCATATTATGCCGACTCTGTGTTGTTTGGACCCAATACTTCGTTACCAACAACTTTCTGTATTCAATTCTGACAAAGAAATTCTTAATCCACCCGTACGAAGTCGCGGGTATCAGCTAGTTTAGCTGTAACTGTGAATTTGGCTACAAGCATTAATGTAAATTTCATAGTGCTTCTCTCCAAGTCCAACGGTGGCAGTTATTTTCATTTCAAAAGAATTTAAAAACTGATGAGTTTATTGAAAGTTGCGTACTTTAAAGTGGAATTAATAGTTAACAATGTTGTGCGTGTAATAATTATTTTAAGGTGATAATTCCAATATGTATACCATGTTAGACTACACGAATTTGTGATAAACTAAAAGTATTATAGTTTTCATGTAATCCCAGCCACATCTTCAAGGATTCGTAATACTTGGTGCCTTAACCAAATTACTTACCAGAACAAGAGAACTTTCAGATTTTCTTGTTGTTGGACTACGGAAGAACAGGGAACATGATGTCGAGCTTCTATTTAATGTACGTCTACGAGAAAAAATCAATATTTACTGTTTTTATGTAATGTTTTCCGTGAAACTTATAGCGCAAAGTAACAAATAGTTTCCGGGAATATACTTACCACGAAATCAAGCTTCCTCCACGTGCAGACAGTTCCCGGTATCTCCGATCTATTGTGCTAGCTTAACAACCGGCAACAAAAACTTCTGTTGGCATTCTATGGACTCTAGTAAATAATTTTGTATAATGGAAGGTGCAATACTAAGTATTACTTATGTTTACGACCTGATTAAATGGCGACATTCATAAAGCCAAATACAGAAAATGGAAACCAAACTCTTTAGCAATTTCAACATATCTTCCAATATTTCCGTTAGTAATTCTAATATCTCAGATAATTTTTTGCATTCATATCTGTTCAATAAGAACTGAAGATTTAGCAAGGAAAATTGCTGTTGCGCACCTGGTAACTCATTTGTTCTGGCACGAAAAATTAACAATCTAACTCCTGAAATTATGCCAGCAAACCATTTATATTAACTTTAAGAAAATAACTCTCATATTACACAAACGGACGAAATTCGTAATCTGCTTAATACCGTCTTATCAGATACAACTAGGCTAACAATTGGAATGAAAATGCTGCTGAATGCTGTGTGATTGGGGGTGTGTAAGGACGGCAGGATGGCTGAAACGTGGATTCTATGGGTTTATCCCTACGATGCCCTATGACTTGCGCCGACTATCTTCATGTATCTTCTGCTCTTGTTCTACGGACCTATCCTCTTCTTCTCTTGTACTGCTAAATAAACACGAGCATCGAAGGTAAGCTTGCAATTAGGAGAGGGAGCAGACAGCTAAGGGTTGCTTCTTCTGGAAACCTCATTTAATATGTACTAAACCGTAAACCACCTACAACTGACTGATGTACAAGATAGAGAGGTATTCCGTAACCTGTTATACTGAAAATAGGGATTAGACTTAGCCCTACAGTATACAACTAACAGAGAATGATAAGTTTGGTGCAGCGACTATCTATTCCGAGGCCTAGCTGATAACTTGTTGCCCGACAGTGAGGAATTGAGAGAGATCCATGTATTCTGGCTTGCTGGTAAGTATTGGCTTGCGTGCTCAGTACCGCATGTGTAACTTGCAACCTGAACTGTCTATCGGCAGAAAGTCGAACAAACAGGACGTATTAACTCGACGTCTGGCTGCAGTGAAACTTAACAAACTTACACGATTTCAGTACTAAAATGTTATACTATGTAGCGTCCCGTGACAAATAGATCCTACTGTAATATCTTCAAATTTAAATAAACCATTCAGAAGTATAGACTACAGGATACAATTAAGGCAGCTAATCAAGGTCTCTCCATATAATATTCTTCTTCGAAATCATTTGATAACATAATGTATATTGCTTTATTCTGAAAATAAAGTTACAGTAGTGTTAAAGTGTGGTGTTCACCAATCTTTAAGTGATTTTGATTTCGATTTTCTATATATACCATTGGAGATAGTACAATGTTATATGATTTTTACAATCAGACTCACTTATTAGGGAGCGTCCATAAAATAATACTGTAAACTCTTGAAATCCGTTTTTCCACTTCCTTAACAATATTTTTAATACAAATAATTGTGACACATTTGGCAACAACAACCATTTGATGAGTCTCTTGATATATTCACTTCATGGATCACAATTATTGCATAAAAGATATTAATTGAAAAAGCTCTAGGAATAACTATAACTGTAACGTCCCTTGGTGACGGGAAATTTATGCGTGTGAATTCCACGTTTCTTTGGCATCGGCGAGAGCCAGGTGACGCATACATGCGCTGAAAGAATGGCAGGCCGTAAAGTTAAAAGCTTTACGCATTCAATGAAATTCAAAGGACAGTATAGGGCCTGTGCCGAAAGAAGATTTCCTGGTATAAAGTTGAAACTAGAGAAACGATGCTTCGGAGAAAAAGTCAGGTTGCGGAACACCTCTGTTGGGAACCAGCGAATCAATCTGTGTTGCGAACTTTTATAAACCATAAGTTTTTTATGTTGCGTGAGGAGCGCCAATGGAGATCGTGGACGAACCGCCAAACGCTGCGACTCGCTGAAATTTCCAGCGTCTGCTAAAACTCCCGAGCCTGCAAGTTTTCAACGGGGCGAACAAGCGGGAGAGAAGACATTCTGTTTCTGGCCAGCAAACAATCCGCACCGGCTCACCACGGGAGATTGCCGGAGAGGTCACTACCTGTGGGGAGCTACCTCGCCAAGTAACCTTGCGCCCAGCTGATCAACAGGGTCCGTGAAACTCTGTTTTATCCGCACGTCATCTGCCACGGTAAAGAACGCCGGCGATGTATAGACACTCTTGCGTCATTCAACCCTAGGCAACGCTCTGAGATTTGAATCATGCTCTAAATTGTTCAAAAGAAACTTTTAATATTCAGTTCTGTTCAATAAACCAATCAATTTTATATTCAAAGAAAATAATAGGTGTTGTAAACCCTGCTTTCAATAACTTCCTTTCCAATGTATCAGTATATCATTTGAATAGATGAATATTTGTGTTATTTTAATGGTATTTTAAAATTGCAATTGCTTTGATTAAAAGTATTTCGAATTGGAATGTCGCTTCTCTCGGATAGAGAACACTTGCATTCTTGGCGCCTACCCGGGATTAATTTTGCAAATTGACATATTAATTAATGCATCTCAATATTTTATTTTAATTTTTAACGACGTCATAAAACTAGACGCTACAAACTGTAACAACTTAAAAACTATCATTATAATGTTTACAACACCATATATAGGGGTATGATTTCTGAGTTTCACCAAGTGACTTGAGCTCAATCGTAGGTATTCATAACGGCAACAGACTGCTTAAAGCATAATCCCAGTTGGAATTATTTATCAGCTTTCAGGGATTGTACCACTCAGTATCCGGCAGAAATGTCTGAAAACAAAAAGAGGCCAAAAGTAAAATCAGAAAGAGCTCATCCACTGCACGGTCATGTACTACCAACCAAGAGACTCAAGTTTAGAAACAACTTCCTGAACTAATTGGATCACCGGAACAGGCTATAGTGTAGTTGTGGAAAGCCAACATCCACATTTCGGGACCAATGAAAGTTGTAGAGTACTTATCACCTGGTCACGCAGAGGATGTCCTTCAATCAACTGTGGACTGGAGTGGGGAAGTCCAAGATAGATCTGGTGAAATGGGGTTATCCTGCCGCTACCAACATTAAGTGTGAATGGAGTGAGGAACAAACCATGAAACAAACGATCCAGTATCCTATATGCCATTATCCTGCAATGTTGGAGCAACACCAAATGCATTTGCTGCTGGGAAGCCATGGGAGAAATGGGTTTAACGTAGTTAATTTGTAAAAAAAAAATCTGTTTATTTGTTGTCTGCGACTCGATAATAATTATCGTCGAATCCATCCGGGAAAGATCAGAAGTCGGGCGGGTTGAAAGGAGTTCTCCGTTGAAGGTAGATAGCTCATTAGCGAAGGAAGGCTGTTGATATCCCTCAGATAGTGAAGAGTAACTACGAGAAGAGAGCTAACACAAGTATCCGGTTATTAGACTCAGTCTCACAATACACAATGACTGATAACGGAGTGATGTTGCCTCGATGGTCAGGCATGAAGAGACCCCGTCTGCTGTGCGCTGCCGTTAAGTAGAACCCTCGTAGGTCACTCTGCAGTCGCTGTGGCGCTGGCATCTTGTTTGCTGCGCCTGTGGCGCCATCTAGTAGCGTAGTCCCGTACTCCAGATCCGATATATTAATAAATAGGTATTTAAAAAAAAAATAAAAAAAATACGCAATGAGATATCTCGCGAAGGAATTTTAATAATAATATAACGTCGCCAAATAGCAGGAAAGATTTCAAGTCCAACTATTGAAAACAGGCATCGCTTGGTTCTACCACTGTTGTTTCTGAGAGTTGTAGCTGATATAGCTACTTCAAAACGACACGTGCGCGGCACGGCAGTCTCCCCTCTCCAGAAGTGAAGAGCCGTTGATACTCGGGGCAAACAAGGAACAGCACGTGGGGGCAGCGGAGCCGCGACCATATCTGCGGAAAAGCCGCTTTATTATTTCTGGCGAGGTGGAGCGAAGGAAGGAAGGCCGGTGCCGGCGAGATAGCTGCTAATTGGACGCTCGGGGCGGGGAAGTATAGTCGAGAGGTGTTCTGCTGCACAGCTACACAGCTTGCGAGCCAGCCGGCCGTTATTTACGAGGAAAGAAGGGGGACAGTCGCCGGAGAACCGATTGGGGTGCTCAGTGCAGAGAGAGATGCGGGGGCTCAGGTGCGACTTCGCGAGTGGTTGTCAAGCCTGTGACTCCAAACAGCTCGCGCGCACAGCCTGCAGTATATGTTACCAGGAGGGCACAGTGCCTGCTTACAGAGCTGTTTCGTGAACCAGGCGTCGTGCTCATGAAGTACTAGAGGTACCCGTTACACGGAAAGCGTGTATAGTCGCCGGTTCGAATCCGGCCGCGGGCATGGATGTTAAGTGTTGTGTGGCTGTGTGTGTGTCCTGTCCGTCCTGTGGCGTCCGTGAAGACTATATAAACACTGGATTTAACTGAATCACTGGAAGCTTTAATATAACACATTGAGCTGGCTGTATGGCCTCAGATGCCAAAAGCCATTAAAAAAATAATAATAATAAAAAAAAGCGTGTATAGCGATAACCATATTACAAAGTAGCTGTTACCCATGAAAGTATTTATTTACAAGGACAGGTTTTCACTACTCCATAAATGACTACAATTTTTTTATTAAAATAGGCTACAACTTTCCGGTTTTTAATTTACGGTTTTGATTTAAAAAATTGTTCCCACATAACAAAATCTCGGTCTGCCCTTCAGCTTTGCTACTTTCTGCTATGCAGTTACTTCCATAACAGGGATTGGGGTATTCTCCCAGCGAGAAAATCTTAGCCTCTCTTTTTAATTTTTTTTTTTAATCTCTGCCCTCTGATGTTTTGTTACTTGTAATTACAACCACAAAGCCCGTCTAAAATGACGGAAATTTTTATTGCTATGGAAAATTTTCTACGAAAATTATAATTTCCAAAACGAATAGCACTTTAATAAACTTAACAGTTTCTCATCTTCTGTCAAAAAATGTTAAATTTCCTTTCTACTAACTGTTACAGGGAACAGAATATAAACATCAGCCAACCAGAGATTGTAGAGTATGTGGTTTTACCTGTCCCTTTACAGCCAACGCTTAAACATTGTATTTTATTTTGCTGTTCATTTGGCCGACGTCTTTCGGTCATGCGTAAATTTTAAGCCACATTGCCAAACAGGTTGTTGTAAGGGAGCTAATTACGTACGGTACTTCAACTCACAATTCAGTGTCTACCTTAATCCAACGACACTTCCTTCGTCCCGTCATCACATAATTGTCCGCATAGAAGGGAAGAAAATTCTTAATCCTCACTTAAGAAGCCTATTTCTTATGCAAAATGAGCAACCAGTAGCATGTGGTTTATTTGCAATAACAGATCTCTCAAAGAAGCAAATAATAACAACAAAATAATTCACTCACATATGGGTCAAATACAATTTCACATAATCTGATCTAACATCTTCATACAAAGGTTGCCACCAAGGGTTGGGGTTTGAGGAACAAGTAGAAAAGTTCTTACAGGTCAGTCACATTTCCAGTGAGATCCTGGGTATGTCCCATCCGACACTTGTCGTGTAGAGAAGTATGATGAGCACATGAACTAAAATAGCACATCCCGTCAGCTCAGCAGGTCCCCGGCGTCTGACACGGGGTTTGGCGGTTCGAGTCTTTGTGGTGGAAGAGTTTGTGATCATCACCGCTTGGCTAACAGGGTACGAGAAGTGGCAGTCCGCAATTCTTTATCACCAGATTGTACATCAGTGTTCTGGTTTGAATGCTAAACCTCTCCGCAGTGTTTCCGAAAGCGTCACGGTCACTGTATGTATTATCTTTCGTTCTCCGGGTGGAGCCGCGTCAGATTTACTAAATCGACGGGGCTCACCCGGAAAACAAAGATAATACTCTCCGCAGTGTGTTTGGAGTGAGGATATACGTACAACATTGTGGAAGGTGATTTGTCCCTCGGATAGGGACGCTAATCCTTGCGGCTCTTGGGTGTCTTTCATGAATTTAGCACCGGATTTCACCGGCAATCCAGATTTGGGGTTTCCAGGCAACTTCCGGGATGGTTCCTTCAACAGACCACGGCAAATTTCCTTCCCGTTCATTGACCCAGTTCTTTCCCGCCTCTAATGACCTCGACGTCGATAAGGCGTAAGGCTACAATGAAAAAAGAAGTTATAAGTTGTTTCAAACCAAACAACTAATTACATACTGCTGCTTCTTAGATTATTTCAAAAGGAAACAAACTGCACAATAGCTATTATTGTCGCGCATGCTAGGTCCTTCTTTGTGCGATATCTGACAACTAAGCAAAAAGACAATAGATATAATCACACCTAATTCAGGCCGCCACTCGCCAGTACAGAAAAACTACAAACAGAGAGATTATTTATTTAATTTTCTGATATATTACAAATTAATTAACATAAAACAATTCAATTTAACAACAGAACCATATATCTGACAGTACGCAAAAACAGGCATAGTTTTAATTTTTTTTGTTTGTTTGTTTGTTTGTTTGTTTGTTTGTTTGTCGAGGCTGGGGCGGTATAGGTGATTTGTATTTAATACATCCGAAGTAAATGCTTTATTTGAATTGCAAATAGTTTTACAGTATGACTTAGTCGGCAATTCTAGTATTGTAAAAAGACGAAATGAAAAAAAGTTAAGTTTTCGGGAGTATTGATTATAGTGCGCCTCGCATTCTGGAGGCCGACGGTTCGAATCCCCATCCGGGCATCCAGATTTGGGTTTTCATGGTTTCCCATACCACTCCAGGCAAATGCCGGGATGCTTCCTTCAAAAAGGCCATTGCCGAATTCCTTCCCATTCTTTGCCCCCCATCCTTTCCTGTCTCTAAAGACCTCGGTGTTAAGAGACGTTAAGCAGTTAAAAAAATGATTATAGTGGTCATTAAGTTAATCAGATATTAAATGACCATGTGAGACATATTTAATTTTAAAATCTTAAGTCCATGTCAAAGTACAAATTAACTTAAAATGGTGGTCGAGTACAGACTTGTAGAGCAGAGAGTTAACTTATTTATGTAGAAAGAAAGAGCGCAGCTGTCAGTCTTAATCCGAAGCACGTAATTCCGCAGCTCTTAAAAAAATCTGTCAGATGAATTCGCGAACTTAATGAAGCCTTCATATTTCGCTGTCGGCTGAATTTGAACGTATGACCTTGTTCTGAAGAAGGTAAGGCCATTAATAAAATCTGACTAGCAGTAAAATTTCGTATTCCCCATCGCGGGAGTGGATAAATAGATTTGCATGACTGATAAATGAGACAAGGCCACGTGGCCGCCCTTAAAGCTGGCGGAACGGGAAAATGGAAGGGCTGGGGGTGGAGGGTGGGCACTCCGCTCACCCGTCCTGAGGGCTCATCAATTGTCCAGTGCAACCCTCTCACCCGCAGATCCCGTCCACTCCCACAGGATATAACGGGCTTCAAAGCGTTCCCCTGCACTGCAGACAAATGTATGAAGCTCCAGTACAAAAGAAAAAAAAACCACAAAAGTATTTTATCTCTAAATCTTCGTAATGTAGCCATTATGTCATTTTAAAAACACAGTCATTTCCGTTCTAGTAAGTTTTTGTACCTTACCAGGTCTCTCAAGCATAGATGTTTGCTACAAACTCTTCAGGGAAGTTTTCGGGTTTTGCTTTGCCTTCTCCAGTGCCTAAAGAGACTTCAGTATCGATTTTTAAGACAAATTCTGAACGCAACAAGCTTTGCGCCTGTAGTAGATCTCTACGCCACCACAAATATTCCTTTCATATGAGAAGACAGTAGATACAAAATAAAAAATTATACGAA
Source organism: Vandiemenella viatica (assembly GCA_031002005.1). Taxonomy (NCBI): domain Eukaryota; kingdom Metazoa; phylum Arthropoda; class Insecta; order Orthoptera; family Morabidae; genus Vandiemenella; species Vandiemenella viatica. The sequence continues at coordinate 86,992,063 of JARYHS010009186.1, forward strand.
AGAATAATTAGCTAGTGACATTAGGAACCAAGGTTACAAATTTTGGGCACTTTAAGACTAAGGCCGTGGCCGAAGGCTGCGGAACCTAAAAGATTGTCGTTTATGCAGCGAAAAACATTTTAAAAAACTGAAATAACAGAATGGCAACTGTAATACAGCGTTGTTGTGCAGGGTATGCGTTGGATTCTGCAGTAGGAAGCATACTAAGCCCTTGCATCAGAGGTAGAACGGCCAGTTTCTTTCCTCTGAGACCTACAGTTTAACGTGGAATCGGAACCACGGAAAGTCCCTAGCGTAGCTCATTTGATCAAACACAACTCTCAAAAATTCTTCTTCACTACGGGATTTATTTTCTGGCCCAGAGCCAGATTTTTTGAGAGTAAGCGCCTCAACCACTTTTTTTCACTAATTACATTTGAGCTGCCAGATATACTTTCAAAATATTTCGTACCTACCAACATAAGAACTTCAGTCGGTTAATTAAAATTCATGAATGCACATGGTTAAAAAATTTTTTAAAAAAAAATTATCCGCTTCAGACTTACTGGTACCTCCAGCAAGTTAAAAACCGCATCGGAAAAACATTTTTTTTTTTTTTCTTTTTTTTTTTTTCCTCAAGGAAGACACCTCAGCCAAAACGTTATCTGTATATGAAATTTCATTCAGAATCGTTAGAGTCGTTTCCGAGATATCAAATATATACAAGAATTTATGCACAGTTCCTTGCTCTAACCAAAGAGAAACTAACATCAGTATTTTTTTAATTTTGTTTGCTGTACGCCTCGTTGACGTCAAGGTCATTAAAGGCGGGAAAGGACTGAGGACTAGGAGCGGGAAAGAATTTGGCCATGGCCTTCTGAAGGAAGCATCACCGCATTCGTCTTGAATGATTTGGAGAAAACCATGAAAAGCCCAAATCTGGATCCCCGGATGGGGATTCGGAACCGCGTCCTCCCGATGTGAGGCCAGACGTTACCGCTCCTCCACCACGCTAGATAAACTTCAGTAGGCTCACTATTACCTGAAATTTCTAGGAGATGGCGTTAGAACCGTTTCCGAAACACCGAATACAAGATTTGCTCGGTTTTTGTAAAGTTTCGTTTTTGGAGTGTAGACACTTATTTATATAAACTTAAAAAGCAAAACTTTATCTAAATATGAAATTTCATCTAAATCCTTAGAGCCGTTTCCTAGATACTATATATATATAAGAATTGCTAGTTTAATGATATATGATGAAAGCTATTATCAATAAAGTTCGTTATTCGTTTATTGAAATTGTCTTACAAATTGCTTACATATCTGCGACACACAAAAATCATTTGAAATATTTTACTGGGTATTAGTAACGTTTCATTTTTTTTCGGATTTATTAAATTCTGTATCGGCTGATATGTATGATCGTGAAAATCTTACCTACTGAGGAATCAAATTAATTAAATCTACTCATTTAGTTATTTGTCGAAACCATAACTCTAGAACGATGGCTAAACATTTCATGTAATCTTTATCAGACCACGTTTCACTGTGAATTAAAAAATAATTTTTGGTCACTAGTTTTGGAAGAAAGGTAATGGAAGTAGACCTTTATACTTTTCCGCCAAAAGTTCTAACAAACGAGGAATAAAAATAAAATTAAAACGCTTTCTCAGTCACCGGGTTGAGAAATTTTATTTGATATCAAAAGGATTACTTATAAAAAAAACAAAAAACTACAATTCTCCATCCCTCAATTCTAATGATTTGAATTTTAATAAGGATTAAAGAAATATATTAAAAAAAAATCTACCCTAACATTTGAAATTAATCAAATATTTAACAAATAAGTCGCTTAGAAAATTGAATATTTCGATTTGTCAGTAAAACGATTTCTTGATTGTTTAATGTCATTTTAGTAAAATATTGTTACTTTTCATACTTACACGAAAATAACCGAGCGTGGTGGGTGAGTGGTTAATGTTCTGGCTTCGCATTCGGTAGGACACCGGTTTGAATCCCCGTCCGGAATCCAGATTTGGGTATTCCATGGTTTCTACAAATCACTCCAGGCGAATGCCGGGATGATTTCTTCAAAAGGACATGGCCGAATTCCATCCCGTTCATTGTCCCACGGTCCCATCCCACCTATAATGATCTAGTGATCGACGAGGCCTAAAGCCATAATTAAAAAAAAACATAAAATGATAACAATCGAATTTAATTTTCTTTTTTTATTAATAACGTTTTATTAATTCAGTTATAGTCAAGGATTTTTTTTGTAAAAATGGAAAATTTACTATTTCCATGCATACCAAATCATGACTCGATTCGCCATTGCAGCATAATACCAGGCATGCACTGGGTTTGAACCCGGGTGTTCTAACAACCAAGATTCTTGCTGCCTTCCTCCAGCTGCAATGGCAGGATAGACCGTTAAGGATGTAAAATCTATTATTTTTGTTCGCATGTATTTGACCCGTGTTAAAAACTCTGTAACAAGGAGCTGGTGTCGAGGAATATCTCTGGAATAAGGAATCTGCCAACGAAGAGTATCACTGGAAGCAAAATATGATTAATTAAGAACAGATTATTATGTTTTTAGTTTCTATGGTGAGGCTTGGGGATTAATGTAGAAGAGATTAATAATAATGGTAATTAATAGTAATGGTAAAGATTTTTGTGTCGAAAGATAAAAAGATGACTAATTACACGAGATATCGATGAAAATTCACTCTTTAATTTAAATAAAAGCAATCTGGAGATCAAAACAGAATCGACTTCAAATTATTTATTACCTACAATGAACTTAATTAACAAATAAAGGTAATGTGTGACGGCCTCGGTAGCGCAGAGGCTAGAAAGTGCTGGCTGGCACCACGTACCGATGGTCACCGGCTCGAGTCCGGCCGAGGGTATGGGTGTTTAGGTTAAGTTTGTGTTTTGTGTGTCCTGTGTTGTCCTACAAATCGAGCGTACACATAAAAATTAGGAAAGACTCATTAACAGTGACGATATACGATATATAAAAAAAATACATTGAGTGCTGGTTGAATCGCTACAGGGCGATTGACAAAAAAAGGGGGGTTGGGTAAGGTATACGATAATAAAATTCTTGCATGGAACAAATAACTATACTCCGAGATCAAAAGTGCTATGGGAGATCCCAGTCCTCTGACGTTGATGGCCTACAAGCCCACCGGAGTAGCCAACGTCACGTCGTGTCGTAATTGCGACGTGAACAGGGCCAAGGGCAAACAACACCCCTGTGGGCAGTGGCGTTAATCACACTGGGGACTCCAAACACGCTGTGGCGTCTCCGCTTTCTTCCCTTATTACAAGTTCCTCACACGCTCCTCTGGCGTCGGCAAACAGCTAGCTCCTCTCCCCCCACTCTGTGTGTCCACTGGCTATCGGGCGGAAACGTGAAGGGTCCTCGCAGAGTGATCTGTCCCCCTTCCCTCTAATATGCCGCCTCCACGTGACGCCAACACTTTAAGTAAACAGCTGATTTTTTCACTTCCTCCTCACAAAGCACTGCAGAGACACTAACGTCGCGTCGTTTCATATTTAACCTCGGTAACATAGGTTTTAATTCTAGAGTTTTCACGTGAGAACATCTTCATCCGCCTTGTTTTCTCTTTCTTCTTTACTTCATACTTGCCTCATATCGTCAGTTCTTCGAAATGAGTCTTCTGCCCTTCCTCAAAATCACTCCGGTGCGCTGCAGTATTTCTTTCTTTTTCGACTACGGCAGTTCAAATAGAGACACATAAATTTTTTTTCTTAGATCTTTACGTCTCTTCGATGTCGAGATCATTAGAGGCGGGAAACGACTGTGAGTCAAGGAATGGGAAAAAATATGGCCATGAACTTTTGAAGGAACTATCCCGGCATTCACCTTAGAAAACCGAAACCTGAATGGTAGGAAGTATATCATCTGAAGATATCAAAGTAATGTGTTATATTTCATTACTAATGTAAGCCTGGGTCTAGAATAGTTCCGGTTTTTAGGGCCAAAGGTCAATCTGTTTAGGCGATATTAAATTGACTATCTTTGACCCTAATAGTTCCCTCTGCAAAATGTAAATAAAAAAATAAATATATAACCAAGTTTCATTGAACACGCAAGCAACGTGAAAATTTCTCTATAAAAATCACCTTCGTTTTTGTTTTCAACAGCCTGAACATCAAGTCTGATTCCCAATGTAAAGACCTGTATACCTTAAGATTATCAACCAGCCTGACAGTAGTAACTGAAAAACGGCAACGACAGGGATGACTCCATTCAATCGTAAAGTACGATTTTATTCCACAGCTTTTTTAGTAGTTAAGCTGTACCGCATGTTTTTAACTATATCGATGTATTTAATTCAAAATTAAATGTTACAAAAAGCAAACTTAATTAATGTATTCTGGCAATTTATTTCCTCGCAATTGCTTAGCTTTTAAACTGTGCACATAACCTCGAATTTCTACGTGTGGTCGTTGTTAATTTGCGAGCGAAGGCCGGCACGTGACGTCATCATTCTCCAGTCAAAAGCTATTGAGGAGAGTGAGCTTAAGAAATTATAGTATAGATTATATTAGGAAGCATTATATCACTTCAGTTTATCACTTTGGTAAGGTTCCCTACAACAGTGGTTCTCAACTTCCGGTCCGCGAAGGATGGGCAGATAGTCTGCAGGCAGAATATTAAACGAATTAATTATAGTTGAATTAAAGATACCATAAGAAAATAATAAGCTAGTAAAAACTGTTCACATAAAATGAATACAATACTCGTACTGTATAAGGTGTTGCCATAAGCTTACAAAATCAATCCAAGAATATTTCAATAACCACACAAAGATCCGTTTTGTTTTCAGGATATCGGGATTAGACTACATTGTTCTGTACTAAAAGTTGCAGTTGGCATCATAGAGAGAAGTGTTTCTGTGAGGATTAAATTCATGACCGGTTTGTGAGCATTAGTGGTCCCTTTGAGAAAAGCTGTTATAAAAAAACGTACAAAGTCATTTAGGTTAGTCAGTGAGGAGAAATTTTTGTTGGTTTCCATTTCTTCTCTTGGTGTTACTGTTAAATAGTATATGAGCATAACAAAATAAAAAAATCTACGAAATAAAAGTAGCATATTTTGAATTCTCTTGATAAAAATATGTTTGATCGAGTTAGTGTTTTTCTACGTAATATAAAAAATGATCACTATCAAACTCAATATTAACCCTTCACTGCTGATAACACGACTGTTTGTTAATAACATAAATTTGTTTTCCTCAACTGAGTTACTTATTCAAATTAATATTTTGTTCAGTACATGATTCGCGCAAAGGCATAAATGGTTTCATAAACTCATCGGTAACTGTAACACATGGTTTAAGCAGTAAAAAAGGCTAAATCAGAGTGTGAGTGATTCTGTTTGAAGCGTAGGCCTCAGACGTAAGCCCTTCGGGATGTTGTACTGTAGGATAAATCCATACAGGCGGTGCTGTTGGCTAGGAACTGTACGCAGTAACTTCTCTGGCGTGCTCCACAGTGATGGTGGGTGCACTTAATATTTAGTAAGAGGAGGGGAGGGGAGACCAGATTACGGCGGGGGAGGAGGCGGCACCCATTAGCACCCCCCCCCCCCCCTCGCCTCGAAACTAAGGCCCCTGACCGCTCGTCCGTCCGCACCACCCGTCGTTAATCGAATTTAAACTTAGTGCTCGCGCGTTTACTTAATGGCGAAACCATTTAATGGTCTATGAAAAGTGAACTGGTATAATACAACTTCATTCCACAAATATTATGTCCTCGTTAAGCGGCCGTGTAGTCTTCTCTTTTAGTCAAGAAAAATTGGGCCCAGTGGCCAGAGGGAAAGAATGGCACACATTTGTCTCAGATTAGACTGGATGAATAGCTGGTTTCTCTTTCGCTTATGGAGTTAGTAAAAACCAGCAGAAACACCAAAACTTTAGTCGTTTCATTCGCTGTGGTATTTATCACCGATTAAAATCTGTTTTCGTCAGAAGAATCACTGGACGGTTATTTCACACTCGTACTGTCTATTGTTTTCGTTTTATACGTCAGCATCCGTGTATTATTATTATTATTATTTTTAACTGTTTTACGTCTCTCAACAGCGAGGTCTTTAGAGACGGGAAAGGATGGGGGCAAGGAATGGGAAGGAATTAGGCCCTGGCCTTTTTAACGAAGCATCCCGGCATTTGCCTGGAGCGATTTGGGAAACCATGGAAAACCCAAATCTGGATGCCCGGACGGGGATTCGAACCGCCGTCCTCCCGAATGCGAGGCCTGAGTGAATTATTACGAGACTTGAATGGAACGTTGGTGAAATCCTTAAAAGCAAACGCTTTCCACTCACCCAGAAGCTATCACGTTCTGCCACCTTCAAAGAAGTGAATCCACAGTTTATGATTATATTTTATACTGTAGGCTAAAAATCTTATCCTCTGTTCAACTGATCTTTACTTGCATTTTATTTACGAAGATAGAAGTTTCATTCAACCGAATCATGTAACGCTTGAAGTCCCTTTAGAAATATACACTTAAGTTAAAAATATAACTATTTATTCTGAAGAGGTTTGTATGTATGTTCGTTTGGGCTAACCCGGACCACTTTAAGCCTTTGTTTAGCTTAGTTAGCCGGTTCGAATCTAGCCTATTACATGGCCGTTTTTAATTTTATTGTGTATTGGTATGGTGCTATCCTTACTATTGTAAATATTTTCACTACTGAAAAATCATAATACATTTAATCGAGTCAGGAAGTGATTACGGAGGCCCAGTCAAGCCTAGAATTTTTATGGGTCCTTACACCGACCTCCAACTCTAACAAAGATTTGTTTCATTTTTTAGGACACTTCGTGGTTTGATTCCACTGTAGCTCTTCTTACTACGCGTAAGGGAAAAAATATTTTTTCGCTTTACAGCTTGTAAATCTCGACTTTAAACTGCCTGACAAAAAATTAAGCGCACAGAAGGGGTGGAACAAACAAAATTAAACTTCATGGGTTGGGAAGGTATGTGATGTTTTTTCAGTACTTACAAAATCCAGTCACATTTACAAAGAACATAACAGCATGAACCCACTTATCTGTATAACGTAGCACCCCGTCTTGTCTGAATGCATGCACTGATTCGGTTGGGAAGGACGTTTCTTGAGGCACGCTGGTCCCCAACTGTTGTAACTGGTCCTTGATATCCTGGATACTGGCACTAGGACGGAATTGACGACTGAGCTGGTCCCAAACACGTTCTATCGGGGACAGATCTGAGAAACTTGCTGGCTATGGGAGAACCTATACATTACACAGACAGTTCATGGAGATAAGTGCCAGATGTGGACGAACATTATCCTGTTGAAAAATGGCACCGCATGACAGGTAACACATGAGGACACATGATGTCCGTGACGTACCGTTGTGCCATTAGAATTATATCTATTACTACCAGGCGTGACCCAAACTCATGCCCGATGGCTCCCCAAATCGACGCCAGTGCCTCTCCAAAACAATGTACGAATGAAACCTCTCCTCGGGTCACCACCAAACTTGCCGACGATGGTCATCTGAGCTAATGCACAATAGCTGAACACAATGAACTGCGTCGCATTGTGTTCGGAGATGAATCGCTGATCTGCTTTACTTATTTCGTCAGGCAGTGTATTAGAGTCGGCTGAAGATTGAAGACAAGGAACGGGAATGAATTCAGCCATTGCTATGTGTAGGAACCGTCTTTGTTTTCGTCTGGAGTTGAAAACCGAAATCTGACTCGCTGAATTGAGGATTGAACCCGCTCCTTTCCGAATTCCAGGCCTTAGCGTTGTACATTACCACGAAGCTCGTTGGTAAAAAGAAAGTGATAAGGAAATCAAAGCTAGACAAAATAAGGATTCACGAAAAATGACGAAGAAGTAGTGAACTACACATTTTTTTCAGTTCATTCAAGAGAGGATTTCCTGAATGTATTTTGTGAAAAAAAAAAAAAAGTTCGTTCTGATCCTTTCTTGCACACAAAGAGAAAATGTGATTGCGAGGCCCAGAAGGTCCTTTCCTATACCAATCGATGTAAACACCTTTCAGAACCTGAAGTCCACCATCAAGTCAAAATTTCACAAATTTGAAGTAACGTCCCTTACTGAACCAATGGTTTTGAAGTCTAAACAACCGAAGCTAGGCCAAGCTCTGAGAATTACTCCAGCTCATCTTCCAGAGTATCTCCCCTAATAAAGACAGAGCGGAGCACACGACTGCTTTTCATCCCAGAAAAACGGTCTCCGTCTAATGTGGGTGGCTCCATTAAGTGTGCGTAGCAGTGAGCGCACGCGATGTTATCGTTAATAGAGCCGCGCAGCCAAACGGGCCAGCGGTTCCTCCGTCGCCGATAGGACGACGGCGAAACTACTTGCGATGCCAGACCAGCGCCGCCGCAGTGAAGTCGTGACGCTGCCGGCAGTTTCCGCTGCCGACTTTTACTAATTAACACCGTGTGAGAGAGAGAGGGTACCAGGCCCTAAGCTACGTTGCGGCTAGCTATCTCCTGCGGGATCCCGCCACTCCGTAACGGCCAGAAATCCAATTGGGGAGTCGGCGGAACGTTTCGGCCGCAATTTAGCGTCGCGGTCCCCATCCGCGAGTAGAGTGAACAGGCGGTCGGTCCCCCATGAATTGGGTGCGTGAGTTTGTGACAAGTGGGCGGGGCCCCGTCCGTGTGTTTCCGCTTACAAATGAGCGTCTTCGCTTCCATTACAGTAATGAGACCGGGACGCTGACGGCTGCCGACTTAGTACAGCCACTGTAGTCGCTTCATTTGGGAGGGCGGGTGGCGACGTGGCTCGATAGAGGGCGGTTGTGGGGCGTCCGCCACTTCGCAGGTTGCATCCTCACGCTCCCGAGAGAATGGCAGGCAACGTTGGTACTATCTGCAGAAAACAAATAATACTGTATATAATTCTGAAAGCAAATATTGTGTACTTCTCGTCTTGTGTGTTAATCTTATTAATTTTTGGTTTCCATACCTGAAGGGAAACGCTTCGCTGTCTGTCCATCGGTCAATCTGTCTTAGATCCAACATCCGAAGAAATAATCTGCAGATATAAACAAAAATTTGAACATATGAGAAGGTTTTTTTTTTTTTTTTTTTTTGCTTCTGGCATTATTCCTCGTCGACGTGGTTATTAGAGGCGGGAAAGGACTGCGAGGAAGGAATGGGAAGGAATACGGCTTTGGCCTTTTTGAAGGAACCATCCCGGTATTTGCCCGGAGTGATATGTGGAAAACCCAGCCCTTGATGGCCAGACGTGGATTCGAAACCGCTTCCTTTCGATTGCGAGACCAGAGATTCACCATTCACTCACCAAACAATACAGGTCGTGGGTTGGGAGATGTATGTGAGTTGAAGAGCTTCGGTCTAGATTAGAAGAAGATGGTGGATTACTATTATTTTATTGGCGAATTCTCCCAATAAATCGAAGACGGTAAGCAAGTGACCAAATCAAGTTTTCTTCGAGTTCTTCTCATTGTTCCAATAGGCTTTCATTCTTTCCGAGAAAACTTGTTTGCGTTCTTCCGACCACTTTGGTCTGTATTGTTTTTGTTTTGGTTGCTCAGTTATAACTTCCCATTTGTCTACTTTGTGTCTGAAGGTGACTCTTTCTAAGATGTCTGTTGCTCCTATGCTTACACTTTTAAGATTCTTCCGAATTTCATTCAGCCAAGGTGTTGGATTTTTAAGTAAACTTACATAATCTATTATCTTTTTTGTCAATCGACTTTCTGGTAATCTCTTAAGGTGACCAAAGAATTTCTTTCGCCTTTTCTTGATGTTAATTTCGATGTTTGAAAACTTTTCTGTTGTTGTGATTGATTGTAGTATGTAACTATTTTTAATGAGTCTTGCTCCTAGAATTTTTCTAACGATTTTTCTCTCTACTTTTTTAACTTCTTCAGGGTCATCTTTTCTGTTAAGTGTTAATGTTTCACTTGCATAGAGGACTGTTGGTTTTATGACTGTGTTGTAATGCCTAATTTTCGTCTGTCTTGACATAGATTTTTTGTTGTAGAGATTTTGGACTATCCCTAATGCTTTTTTTTTACTTTTTGGAGGCGATTTTGCTGTGAGATTTTCTCAAGGTCTGTCGGTTCGATGAATTCTCCGAGGTATTTAAAGTATGATACCCTGTTGATTTTACCATATTTTGTTCTCAAACAAGTCCAGGGGCATGAAGGTTTTAACGGTAAATAGAAAAGTATCACAAAGTTTCAGAGGAGTACGACACTACAAACAGAAAGGATGTGATCACTCTTGTGTTGCTACTACAGTATAATTCCGAACCCGAACGGGCAAATTTTTGCTGTGAGTCGAGATCTACAACCTTTTTTTTTTATTCGAGCTTTGACGTCTAGGTAATGAGAGGCATTTAAGGACTGGAGGCAATGAACGAGAAGGAATACGGCAATGACCTCTTAAAGGAACCATGTAAAACCGAAAACTGGATCACGGGACAGGGATTTGAACCCCCGTCCTCCCGAATGTCGGGCTTGAGCGTTACCGTTCACTGACCATCCAGGCATCTAGAACTTAATATTCCGACCCTTGGGGATCTATATAGGGAATTAGTACAACGGCAGCGATGGTTCGTCCAGAAAACTGAAACCTAACTGAAGGTCTTAGTATTTCTAGGCTGTGATTAAAGATTCCTTAACAGCCACCTGTTAATTTAAATAGGTCATGAGACGACTTAATTGATGGACGATCATCTCATATCTGGACATTCAGTGAGTGGCTAGTGCTAAGAGCTAGGTGAGAGAAATAAGAGGCAGTGAATATCAGTGAATGGAAAATGATAAGTGAAAGGAATGAATACGTGAAACGTTGAGCAAATACCAATAGCTTTGAAAACAAAGTGCTTAATACTGGTGGAAGGAGCAATGAGGAGGAACGATGCTTAAATTTATTAAGTGGTAATACTGATACCGCAATGTTTTATACATATTCTTTACTTTATAATGGTAATATTCTGAAAATTCATATTGGTGTTTATCAGCATTTTGCCAAGTTACTTAATATCTTCCTCGAATTTGATTGATGTGGCAGAATTCTTCCGATAACATTTACACAATTATTCCCCAAACTTCAGAGGTTATTTTATACAAAAAAATCACTTGTTTTATAATCGTATTAAAGAAGTTAAATTACCTCACATTTGTTTACGACATTCACGAGTTTAATATGCCTGTAACACCTTGTTTTATACAAGGAATCATAATATGCTCTTAACAAAATGAATTGCGCCATTTCTTACAGTTGGTCTTCGTATTAGATTGAAGAATGTGTTCCACTACGAGTAGTATGTGTTAAGTAGCAGCGATTTATACGAATTTACTAACAAACTTGGTTTCTGATGTAGCCCTTGAAATTCCAGGCAGTTATCCAGGTGCAAAATTATGAAATGTTAGCGACATCTGTGTTTATTTATTTAATGACTGAGTTTATTTCTATAGATATAAGATTTCTTTTATTTTACAACAATTTCATAAGATAAATTCACAAAAAACTGATATCATATGTGTCGTAACTAAAGAAGATTTGCACAATAGTGCTTCCCATTCAAAGCCATTAATGATTATTTAATGTTGTATTTAACTATAACTCATTACTAATTTAATGCAAAAGTAAATCTTTACGTCGAATAATTTGTGTTTTTGGAGGGTTCAACTAGCAGTGTGGATACAAAATTGTAAATGGTACTCCTCGTAAACATTGATTTTGATATAATGAATGCCCAAGTATAGGCCATGAGAGAACAGTGATTCTCGTTATCATCCTGTAAAGCTGTCAGCAAAGTGGAAAGCAAAATACATATTAGTAATATGTCCTTTACTCTGAAAGGGTGACAATATTAAAACAATTAACTTTTTTCAAAATTCTGTGCAAAATACATATTGACTCCAAGAGAAAATATACCAAGTAATTGTTTTCACTTCCAACTTGCCTATAGATCCTTCTCTAAATCAACGACTGTAGGAGGTACTAACAGATTTTAACTAATTAGGTCATTAAATGGATGCTGTATGCCTTGATTCAGCAGGGCGGAAAAATGTTGGAAATGAGTGTGAATAGTATTATGTCGGAAGACTTCAAGAACTTTGTAAAACCACTCTGCAAAACTGTTTTCTGTTATGTACTGATTAGAAAGGAAACCAAGTATTAATAATAAATTACTCTTCAATTTATATTTGGCGCACTTAAATTGGATCTGATTTTGTAATAAAAAGAAATGACTCTCATTTAATTATTCGTCCACGAGCCCGTAAGACTCTATTAGAAAGCCGACCCAGCCAAGTCAATTGAATTATTTGTTTCTTCTCCCGACTAACAGAATAAGGGAAAGCGAGCCATGCTATATTGACAGTCCGTAATCAGTTTACCAAGTTCCTTTCCCGCTAATCCCAATTAAAATTGAGTCAAGAAGTTGTTGTTTTCGATGCTATTAAATCACAACTTCCTATTCCGCTCTACATCTAAATCCATACTCTGTAACTCACAAATACTGTTGGTGGTAGAGGGTGTTTTACTTCAAAACTAATTCTGTGCATTACAGTCCTCAGTAGCACGATGAAAGAAAGAATGCTTATAAGCAGCAGTACGGCATCTTACTTCTATAATCTTATCTCTCCTGTTATTGAGACCTAAATAGGTTGGTGTACGAAATATTTCACTGCACTCGTAAATGAAAGAAGATATTGGCATATTCGCCAATAAACTCAAACGAAAACCGATGTCGTCTGTCTTCCAGACAGTCCCAGCCCAATCTATGTATCAATTCTGTAACATTATCGTAACAGCTGTGGCAAGCTGTCACAAGTCGAGTAGCTCTTCTCTGTACTTGCTCTGTCGCGTCAATCAAACCTTTGCGATATACCGAGCGTGGTGGGTGAGCGGTTAACGCTCTGGCCTCGCATTCGGGAGGACGGCCGTTCGAATCCCCGCCCGGGCATCCAGATTTGGGTTCTCCATGGTTTCCCCAAATTACTCCAGGCTAATACCGGGATGCTTCATTCAAAAGGCCATGGCAGAATTCCTTCCCGTTCCTTGTCCCCAGACCTTTCCCGCCTCTAATGACCTCGACGTCGACGAGGCGTAAAACTATAAGTAAAAACCCTTGTGATAAGGATCCAAACTCCACAACAGTAATCCAAACGTTGAAGCACGAGGGTTTTGAACGCTATTTTCTTCGTACGATCGTTACAGTACTTCAAAATACATTTGAATCGTAATCTAGAATTACCTTTACCTTCGACGGAAGTTATCTGCAGATACCATTTCAGGATGCTTTGTTGCTCCCAAATACATCAGAGAATCAACCGTAGCAATATCTAGACTGTTTACTTTTTACTCATGAATAGACGGATTCTTTTTGTAGCAACCCTCATTGGCTTGCACGTTTTGCAATTTAGTGTTAGTTGGTATCCAGATCACGTCGTATTTCTAAGAAATCCAAACAACTGGAAACTTTAACGTTGTCTCCGAGATCTTTTGTAAAAATTAAGAAAAGAAATAGTCCTATTAGACTTCCTTGAGGGACGCCGAAGTAACATCTAAATTAAAAGATGCTTCCCTTCCACGACTTGCTGTGACCAACCAGTTAGAAAATCTGTTATCCATTCACAAATCTCATTCGATATCCCGTAACCTCAAGTCGTTGTGTGTACAGAGTCAAAAGCTGTCTGAATATCCAAGAAAATTCCATTGATTTGTCATGCGGAAATAGAGCCAATTGTGTTTCACACTATCTTTTCTTCCCAAAATCCAGGTTGGCTCAATATAAGTAACTTGTTTTCGTTTAGTAACTTCAAAATGTTAGAGCATGCTCCAAAATTCTACTGCAAACAGATGTTAATCATATGGATCGATTATTCCTAGAATTCCTCCATTCTCATTTCTCGAAAATGTGATTTACCCGGCCAATTTTCCAGCTGGAAGATACTTTCTTCTCCTATAAAGATTTACAGGCTATATCAGAAAAAAATGGTTCTATTTCCTCCGAAAAGACTTTTATTGTGATACCATCCGGACCCCGTGCTTTCTTCCACTTCAGGAACTTTAATTGCTTCTCAATACTTGCATTATCTAATGGTACCGAACCTATCTCTAATTCTTCGCGAAGTAGAAAATTGGTATGTTTTCCATATTTTCATCAGTGAATGAACTGATAATAAAGATTGCCTTATTCAGTCCACATAATTCAGTAAACATTGCCATTCGCCAGCTTCCTGCATAATTACGTCACGCCATCCGTAAATTTGTACTATATTAGTACCCTTTCCTTCCTTATTATCTTGTGTGCCCTATTTCTACGCTCATTCATTTTCCATCACAAAATCGAGGCATTTGAGAATTTTTTTTAGGGTAAATTGGTTATAAACTAATAATTAGCTTCTTGAAATGCTATAAAGAGTTCAGTTAATTTTTATGATGCAGAGATCCATAACATTTTTTATGAAATTCGTTTAATTTCCTATTTAATGCTTATTACTACTTAGAGTGTTTATTAAGATGAAATTACGATTAGGAAACGTAATGCAATAATCTCTGCTAAATTAATTAATTGGTTTGGCTTTCGCTGGTACATTAAATTCTTCTCGCACGAATAAGAGCAGTAATTTTTGGCCGATGAAGCCTTAACGCAAGAAACCACATGTAACGTGCTGGGCCTTATTTCGGTGATAATTTAGAGCAGAAATGGATCACTTCTACTAAAAATAACTTACTTATATCAAAAATTCATTCTTATGTGACCTTCTTCCAATTTCATATGTACGATACACGACTGTACTTGACAAAAATTTACACAATGGGTGTTAGTACTGTAGCAAACGGTTTCCACCCGGATGTTGTGGCGAAGCTAATGACCGTTACAGCCATTTCGCCGCTGGAGTTAAATCAGAAAGCTTGATGAGTGGGCCTTCAATTAGCAACAGATGTAGGACGACCGCCAGACATCGGGAATGGTTAGTTGATGGGGTTCTCACACTCTACATGTGTCACCGGGCCATGCAACCGATCTTTCTGTGGTTCATCCGGACCAACATTGCGTTAGTATATCGGTGCCCTATCATCATCATTACACTAATGTCAGAAACATCATCATATAAGCAAAATGCAAATATCCAGTGATAATCTGTTTTAAATTATTCTGGACCAGAACTTGGTGTATCCTGTAATCACTGTGTCTTTCGTTCGTAAACATGACGAGATTTGACAATGAAGTATTTGCTATACTCTTTGATCTCCACTTTATCACGTCATCAAGTATGGTAAGATGGGTGCTTCAGCTGTAGCTTAACGTATCTAGGGTTGAATGGTCGAAGAACAAGTTTTTTTGGTAGGGATTTAGGGATAGTCGATATCGTTGTAATTAGCGCCGGGTAAAGAATGAGGGGCAAGGAATCTGATTGTAGCATTTCGAAGCAATCATCCCGGAATTTGCCTAGAATGATTTTTCGAAGAAATCTGGGCAGTAGTAAAATCAGAACGAGGTAAGAAGGAATTGCACTATTCGTTTGAAACTTGTAACACATGTTCCTCATGTCATACCTTTTGAGAAAAAGTATACAAGAAGCGAAATGAAACTACCATAGACGTGGTGTCGCACGAAAGTTACGAAACGATGCAATTTAAAAAGTAGAAACCGCCATTTCCATTCATGTTGTTCACGCCAAAGATAGTATCTACACTCTACTGTAATGAATGTAAATTGCTGTCACGTTTTCATAACAGACCAGCTGGACCAGATTAAAGAAATACGTAATTTGTTACAGCAAAGAAGCAAGGAATTTAATTTTCATTACTTAATTAAGGCCACCTGATTATTTTGACGGCAATACGGCAATATACCGGCATAGTAGTTAGGTTGTAATGCAGCCTGGACCAGAGTGAAAAAAAAACGTACTTTATTACAACAGTATTAGATGTGAGGAATTAGTTTTAGTATTCTTTGCTTTAGATTGCAGAAACTATCTTTGCCAAGAGCAATTTTAGAGCAAATGGTTGTTTTTTTTTTTTTTTTTTTTTTTTTTTTTTTTTTTTTTTTTTTACTGCATCGTTTCGTAACTTTCGTGAAGCACAACGTCTAAGGTATGTTTCATTTCACTTTCGTGTACAGTTTTTCTCAAAAAGTATGACCACAGGAACGTGTGTCACAAATTTCATGCGAATAGCACAAGTCCTTCTTACCTCGTTCTTATCTTACAGTCACCGAAATCTGAATTCCCAATCTGAAAATTGAGCCCTCGTCCTTCAAAACGTATATGCGAATTTTAACTGCAAACTCACTAGGATCGGTAAGGCTTTGAGTAGCCTTTTCCGACTTTTTTCACAGCTTAGAAACTACCACAGATCCCTTAATAATAGTAATAATAATAACAATTGGAAGTTTGTTATTTAGAACTGTCATTTGATAGCTCGACTATATCTCACACATTGTGTCCAGTGTTCATGTGTTCCCACGCTTCCATTTATGTTTTCCTAATTATTAATTTCATTTTCCCCGCGGACCCCTTAGGATAGGTCCACAGACCACAGGCAGGGAAACCCTAGCTTAGAGGATGACTGCTAAGTATTGCTTTCATTATGTGTTGTGTTTACTGTGAAACATAATACCAGTGGTAAAAAAAAAATCACATGTTAAAGTTGTAAAGAATAGGACCACAACTGACGCTAGCAGTATGAGTGAAATTATTCACTTTTTATTATAAAAATTTGTTCATACAGCCTTATTTCGCCGATCTGATATTGGATCTAGCCACTCCCGATCTAAATCTACTTAACCAAATATTGTTGTGGGCAGATGACGAGTGTTTGGTTGTCTCTCACAGCTGTAACGTTATTTTTGCAGCTACAATGCGAATTCCTGAGACGTTTGTGTTTATACGATAAATAAATTAGTTTTATGCGTGTATAACGTAGACCGCCCACCGCCACGTTGGTTCAATTGGTTCTTGCAACGTGATAGTATCCGGAGTTTTTTTCTTTTTTTTTACTTATGGTTTTACGCCTAGTCGACGTCGAGGTCATTAGAGGCGGCATAAGCGGGGACGAAGGATGGGAGGGAACTCGGCCAAGGCCTTTTGAAGGAAGCATCACGGTATTCGCCTGGAGTGATTTGGGGAAACCATGGAAAACCTAAATCTGGATGCCCGGACGGGGATTCAAACCGGCGTCCTCCGTAGTACGAGGCCACAGCGTTATCACTCACCCGCCACGCTCAGTGAGTGGGTCAGCTGGTTCGAGTTCTTTTGATGGAAGAAATTTTCATCAGAACGTGGCCGGCAAGGTAGGAGAAGTTGTGGTGCACGATTCCTAATCACCAGACCGTGCACCAAAGTTCTGAGTTAAATCCTAGACCTCTCCGAGGTGCGTATGGAGTGAGGGCATACAGCCCTGTTAATGGTGATTCGACCGTCGAATGGTTCCAATGGTGCCTTTCGAAAGGATATGCCTGAATGACTCGGCACCGGGTTTCATCCTTTTCCTTCTTCACCTTTCATTTAATACAACACAAACAACACTCCGTACTATTACAGTCATACACACCAACAATAACTCATACAGACACTGGGAAAGAAGCGTGAAAGTACCCCAGTTCATCTTCCAAAGAGTGTTCTCATGGAGGGGTATATCATTTGTGGTAACTGTCTGCGCCCGAAATTGGGCATGACATCATAAGGAGAATTATGTAACTATATAACGTACGATAAGTTAAATAACAACAATATGGTGGCAGCATTGTAGGAAACCTTCGTCCATATGAAACAATTAGTCTCAGAGTTGATGTTCGCTTCGGCTCTCAGTATGAAGGGTAGAGCAATGAAATGTCATCTCATTAGTTGGAGGCTTCACACAGATGCTCATTAGTTGAAATAAAATTGCTGTCTGTTTTCAACACAGTCACCTCTGATCTCCACACATTTCTTTCAGCGACGTTGCAATATTCTTATGCCACTTGCTGAAAAAGATTTCTGGAAGTTTATATTCCAAAAAGTATCAATTGCTAGTGTTTCTGTAATTGAGCGTTAATATCGGATTCAGAGCTGTTAGATGCAGTTTTTGCTGATTTTTCAGTGGTTTTATCTCGGTATATGAAAGCAAAGAAGATAGAAGGAAAATAGTTTTATTCATCTCCGAAAGCGAATGGGGCCCGTGTGGTGGTCCTAATGACGTAGCTGCAGGATTTTATTGGCTGCGCAATCCGCTCCTGTCGTAACCACCCGGTAATCCTACCGGGTATAGAGAACCTACAGTTTAACGTGTAATCTGAACCACAGAAGCGTTCCGGCATACCTCACATTGTACAGCAAGCTGTGTCAAAGGTTAAGGTTGGGGTAAGGGACTTTGGAAATCCTAGCCTAGAGTGGGATTCGAACCGGAGTCCTTTCCGTCACTAGTCAGACGCCTTAACCACTGAGCCATCAGACTGTTCATGGGAATGAATACTCACATCCTTTCTGATGTTGTTGCTTAAGTTTACTTCTTTTAGTGAAATATTTGCAGGTTTTATTTTACGATGGCCATTTCGTATTACAAACTTGATGCCTTGTCACAGGCTGGGCTAAACGAAAAAGCAATGGGTTACAATCAGTTCCTTACAACATATAACATACGGCATACGTGTTGGAGTGTCACTACGTACTTTCGGCCGCTCCTATTCACTTCCCCCAATCAGGCGTTTTGTTCTCTGCTGCGAGTGGAGTGGTGCTCTTAGGGGGCCTCACGCCTCCTCTGTTAATCAGAGAGAGCCCTGATTCGTGACTGCCGGTACCGGGTCAGTGCTAATTGCAACCTGGCAAATGACGAGGCGCGATCGATTGCCATTCCGCCTCGTACAACCCGCGGGAAGTGAGGTCAGTGAAACTTCTTTCCACATTCGAGTAGTCGTGGCATACAAACGGTAACTTAACAACTGAGATCACTGATAAAGATCATCTGATACATGATTGAATTTTTGAAGAAAAATAATTGAAAAGAGCATACAGTGTTAACATAGGAACGAAGTCTTTCTCGGCGTTGAGAATGGATGTAGTCTTCTCGGGAGACTAGCCGAGTGAGTAAGATGTTTCCACACGATATTTCGGCGATCTCATACTCCGTCGCCATCTTCTGGTGAAGTCACTTCACCAGAAGATGGCGACGGAGTCTGAGATCGCCGAAATATCGTGTGGAAACATCTTACTCACTCGGCTAGTCTCCCGAGAAGACTACATCCAGTGTTAACATAGTTTTCAACACTCCTATGATTAGATTAAACTATATGTATGGAGCACAGCACTTTATGGTAGCGAAACACGGACATTAGAACACCTGAAAGAAAGAAAATTGAAGCATTTGAAATGTTGTGCTGCAGAAGAATGCTGAAAATTAAGTGGACAGACAAATTAAGAAATGAACGAGTTTTGGAAATGATAGGTGAGGAAAGAAGTTTGTGGAAGAAGCTTACAGAAAGAAGATACAGGCTGGTAAGTCATATTTTGAGACATGCTGGATTAGTTAATTTGCTGGTGGCGGGAACAGTCGAAGGTAAGAACTGTAGAGGAAGACAGAGATTAGAATATATGAAGCAGATAATTGAGGATGTGGGTTGTAAGGGGTATGTGGAGAAGAAGAGGTTAGTACAAGATAGGAAGGGATGGAGGATTGCATCAAACCAGTCGAAAAACTGACAAAAAAAAAAAAAATTTTAGGACGCAATGTTACGTGTACTTAGTTGTTTTTCGTGTGCTTCAGAAAGAATTAGGAGAATTAGTAACAATGAACTAAATTGGGTCTATAATAAAATCGAATTCATTCTCACCGTTGGATATTAATATAATGTTCTATGATAACAGGCAAATAATAGAGTAAGCACAGTGTTTAAAAAACATATTTCGGCGTTTAAACTGTGTAGCCAACTTGCTTTTCAGACCAGAACTTTATATTGACCTGATCAGCAATGAACTTGAAGAAGTTGCGTGTCGTTTATTCTGTTAGTCACACGAGAACATTACATTAATAAACTGGGAATTTTTAGCCCTGAGGTTTGAGGTGTTTTTTTTTTTAAAAAAAAAAAAAAAAAAAAAAAAAAAAAAAAAATTGTAGGTCAATGGTGTGACAAATCACTACCCTTGTTTTCGTGTTACTTTACTGCTTGCTGACGTTGAGGTGATTAGGAGCGGGTAGAATATTGGGTACAAGAATCATAAAGGAATTTGGTCATGGTCTTTTGAATGAAGTATCCTAGAATTCACTTAGACTGATTTCGGAAAACCATAAAAACCGAAATCTGAATGGACGCTTGTTTTTTCATCCAACCTAATGTTGATAAACAAGGTAGGCATATATATCGTTGCGTAAGCTTTTAGCTTTTTTCATTTTAGTTGTAATGTAACATTAAAATATTATGATAAATGTATCCATATGTTTTATACAAATATGATTATTTTGCAGAACGTGATTGGTGAGCGGTACCGTTCTGGCCTCGTATTCCGGAGGACGCGGGTTCGAATCTTCATCCGGCCATCCAGGTTTGGATTTTCTTATGGTTTCCCTAAATCAATCCAGGCGAATGGCGGTATGGTTGCTTTAGAAGTCAATGGCTTAATTCCTTTCCGTTACTTAGCCCCAGTCCTTTCCCGCCTTTAATGACTTCAGCGCCAACGAGTCGTAAAGCCATAAGCAAGAAAAAAAATTAAGAAACAACAATATATCCACTAACCACTAACATCTTCATTTCTGAGAAACAAAATGAAAAATCAGTAAAAAAAAAATCATCTATCTAGATTATTTTAAGGATAAATGCTGTTTCTGCGAATAATTTCTTAGTCTCGTCGCACAGTTAGCAAATTATACAGATAATATACTTATAACTGAATATATTCACTGTATTAAATAATTATTTACAACAGTAATCAAGAAGTGTACTTTTATTTGAAAAAGTTCTTTTAAACACGGTAATACTTTCAAAATTATGATTATGGTATTGTACGCACAGGTTTCACGTCTGGTTGTATGTATAGACTTATCCTTCTCTGTGAAGTTAAAGAATTACAGTTACAAATGACATGGAGTGAACCATAACTGAGAGAGATGCTTTGGTCAGCGATTTCTATCGCAGTTATTTCTTTCTTCCTGAGGTTTGTTATTACCAAACAAACAATAATTTTAATAATCCACAGTAGGTAAAAGAGGAGCTTGAGATCTCGATAAGCAGAAGGCCCTGACAGTATCTGACTTATTCCTGATGAGGCTTTGGTGGTGTCAAAAATTAAAGCAAAAATTTGTAGCATCTAGTACATCAGTGGTTAAGACGATTGCTTTTTTTTAACTAAGTTCGGGATTCGGAGGTACCAGGTTTTTTAAGAGTTGCGTTTGATCATATTAGCTACGCCACGTCGTTCCCTAGTTCGCATTCCACGTTTAACTGTAGATCCCAGAAGAAAGGAACTGGCCGCCCTGTTTCTGACACAATGACTTACGGGAGTTTCCAACTAACCTTATGGTTGTGGACTGGAGTAAGTTTTTAGTTATAGCTTTCGCTGCAAATTCAAAAGGACTGCTAGATTTTAAACTAAAAGATACTATCTATAGAAAAATGTATGCTTCTTAATTTGATTTCTTTACGTGTCTGCTTCGGTGGGATAGATGAAATTGCTCTAATTTGCTTAATTTTCAGAATTTAATCCCCAGCAACAATTGGACAGTGGTTTTATGTTAGCGACTCACGGGGAAATATATAAATGAAACTTTTTTCCTAGTGCATTACGTACTTCCGACTAACCTGAAAAAGTTGCACTTTACACGGCGGTTTCTGTTCACACCGATTCGTGACTGTTACGCTTGGATCACTGTGCCAAATCTTAACTGAGTTATCAAGACAAAGAAGCAACAAATATTTATTTATTTATTTAAAGGTTTATTTAGCCTGGCAAGATTATGGCTGTCAAGCCCTCACTTACATCTTACCAGGTGTTTATAATAAATAATATACACCTTACGCAAACTAACAGTATAAACACTTATATAACATTTGGCATAAATTAAGATCAAGAGTAATACTAACAAAAAACTTAATAATATTTATGAGCATAATACTAATTAAAATCTTAATAGTATTCATGTTTAACTAGTTAATAATTTAATGGTATAAATTAATGCTAGTGAAAGTTAAAGCAGTAAACGGTACAAACTTAATACTAGTAGGATGAAGAAACAAGACACAAACTAATAATAGGGAAGGCAGAATAAACAGGTGGACACAGTATAAATCAATGTAATTCAAATATAAAATTAAGTTATGTATGGAAAGCGAGGTCGTTTAGCTAGTAATGCTTTGGTTCTTGGCTGTCCGGGTGAGGGCGCATCATAATGTGTGCAGCAGACGGTTTGACCAGAAGAAGACCACAGAAGGATGGTCGAAACGTCGGCTGCACACATCATGACGCAGCGTCATCCGGTCAGCGAAAAACTAAAAGACTCTGGCCGCGGAAGCCTACGATTACGAATATTGTGTTTGTTGCAAAATTCAGTAGTGTAACACCGTGCAGGACGTGCTGGCGGTATGTGCAGAGCACCACTGTGCGTGTCCGCATGCATTACTGCGGAACAGTGTTTGCTGACGTGGAGCGGTGACCGGTCATGTATCATGCGCGCCGCGTATTCCCGGACACTCCTGTCGGTGATCGATCATTCTCACCGCAGTGACAGTCCGAGAAGGGCTTTCAAGCTTCATCAACGGTCCATCGTTCCATCATGAACACTATCTACCTCCGCTTTTACTAACGCAGGGGTGAAGACGTGGTATTACTTTTGAGCCTCACATGTAATTTGTAGCACACATTTCTACCAACAAAAGAAAAAGGTTCATGGATGGAAGAAAACTTCATTCTTTACTTCTTTTGGCTAATGAATTTACACCTCTTTGACGTCAATGCCATTAGAGGCAGTAAGGACTGGCTGCAAGCAGTGGGAAGGAATTCACCTTGGCGGATCTAGGAATTTTCCGAGCTCGGGAGAAACCTTTCAGATTGCCGCCCCTTCTAACATTGTTCTGCCGCCCCCATTGTCACCGCCCTGATCCGCAGTGGAGCTAAAAAATAGTTCCCCGTCACATAAATTTGTCATACGCGCCCCTTCCAACAAGAATTTGCCGCCCCCCTGAAGTTGCCGCCCGGGCAAGTGTCCCGATTCGCCCCCCCCCTCCCCCCACAGATCCGGAACTGGGAATTCATATTGCACGAAACGTTTCTGGATAAAAATGACAGATAAGTGAAAAAAAAAGATTTTCTTATGAGAGATGCCACACATGCCCTATTGCCAGTGTTTTGGTCAAGTACGAAACTTGAGTTGTTTTGATTTTTCAAATTATCGCAGGACCCAGTCAGTAACTGGTATGATAAAGGAGCTGGAGTCACTAGAAGACAGGAGGAGGGTGAAGAGAGTGCTGGGTGTGTACAAGGCATATGTTGGAGATGGGGCTCGGAAGGATATTGGTCGAAGAGTTAGGAATGGTGCATGGAAGGGGAAAGATGACAATGAGCACAAGCTGGCGCTCGATTTCATGCATAAGGAAATAGGATAATTTTCTTTTGGGGGTATGGGTGTCAGGGGTTGGAACAAATTCCCGAGTGATGAATAATTTACCAGAACCGCTCAAGGAATTATGAATCGCAAAGCTGTTGGGGGAAGAATACATCGAAATCATATAAGGTAATTAAAACACGAAGTATAAACGAAGTCATTAGATGACTAAGAAAATTGCCACTGGAGCGTGCGCTCAATCACAATAATAATAATAATAAATTAAATTAAATTTACAGAATATATTAGATATAATTGTTTATGGTATTTGTTGTTTAGATACCGGATGTAGTCGATACTGGAAAAAATTCCAATTTACTAATTAATAACCTTTTTTAGTAACAAAAATTGTTAAAATTTATAACTTTGACGAATGTTCAAGTCTTTAATTTTAATTTTGAGAAAAATATAATCCTCTATTAGACCAGCTATAACGAACGATACACGAAACTCTGACGTAGAAAAAAGAAATATACTGACACCATATCTGATGTTCTCCATAAAGAATATAACTTTTCAAAAACCCTAGTACAATATTCGGTTTTGGATCCAGAAAACATTCTACATAGGCAGGAACTTAAGTCTGCATCTTTTTCCGTTTACGAGCTTAAGTTTAGCACCAGACCAATAGGAAATGTTGGGCGAGTGTGTTTACTAAGAAGCAGACTAAACTAAAAAAATATAACAACTAAATCAATTATTCTGTGCTACCTTCTAAATGGGTAATAATTTTAACATAAATTATAATGACCCTCGTTCGTACGGTTTAATCTTGAATATTTAAGTTTATGATCATCAATCGAAAACTATCTACTCTTCGAAGTATGTGGAAAACCACCACAACTCATTTGCTCACGTTAAAAAAAAAGAAAAAGTTTTTTTCAAGTAAAAAAATTTCAGCTAGCTCGTTTCCAGTGGCGAAATCGACCAACGTTTATGGCAACAAAATATTGTGCATGCTAATGACAGCACTCTTTTGTCAACAGTTTCAATCCGTCAAGCCATTTCGCAGTCATTGAAGCGCCGTTAATGCTTCTATTTTGCCACACGGCAGTTTCCACCGAGTGAGTACCCAGCCCTCCGCAGCGCACGCAACAAAACGTCATATTAATTTGCGTAATTTTATGTTGCAGAAAGAATAATAACGTTAACAGGCCATTCAGCGCCGGGGCGACACTGAAAGCGCAGTTTTTGTCCGTCGGACGCAAACGGTATACCGTCCACGTTATCACGGACGGCTGGTCCTCTATCACCGTGTTTACCGAGCACGTGAAGCACACAGGCATACTCTGCCGAGAACTGCAGTAAATTCCGGCACAACACGTTCGGCGGCCGCACTATATGCGGCCATTTTTCCCCGGCAGAGTTATTGTTCGCCGGCAACAATTATTTCTGCCTCACGGTCCATCCGCGGCGACTCATAATCACCGTCATTACCCCGTTCAGGTTTTTGTTCCCATTGTTGGACGTCGTCATTACAGTGCTCACCGTTTTATGCGGTTTAGCCCAATAACAAGCGCTGCCCTGAATACGCCCGGAGGCCGAAGCCAGGTCTCGATTCTTTATTTCCTCCCACCGCACCCGTTAATTACTGTCAGTCTCCCTTTTCACCGGGGCCCTCGTATTTACGTCACATGTTGTTGTCCTCCCGTATTATAATAATCCAGCCGGTCCATTCATTTCTCGGCGGCGGTAACAATATGTTATTACTGCACTACTAGCTTGGCGGGGCTCTGCCTCTTGCGCTGGGGCGGTCGGTTATTACGGAACCCCGGGGTGGATCGACTCGGAGAGGTCGACCGCGTCTCAACAAACGACCACCCCGACAGGTATTGATCGACCCCTTCCGTCGCCGGGCAAACGCCGTCCAAAGGCTTCTCTTTTCAAATGTGGTTTCCACAGCAAGTGCGACGCGGAAAATCGCTCTCCCGTGGCCAAAACTTCTGAAGCTGTCGGCCAGAGGGCGGGGAAGTCGACGGATTTGTTGATGGGAGCGAGCGTGAACGCAGGCGGAGCTGGAATTGGGGTGTAGAAATAGCTGACGTTCTCGGATAAAGTTTTATCATCATTGATACTACACTTTTTGTTAAGTAGGCCCTGCTATATTCTGACTGCGATGCTACTAACTTTATTACGTACATCTGACAAGTATTTGCTGACTATTACGTTGGTACCATAAACTTGTAAAAAAAATAGCTACAGAAAGGCGCAGTTTGGGACCGCGCCGTACATTTTTTGTGAAAACGTTGCGATAAGATCGTAACAAGTGTTTTGTATTACAGTATAATATGTAATTTTATTACCAATCTCTTTAACACAGTGGTTACATATGGTGGCGTTACAGGTATAGAACACATAAATTACAAGTTTATCGCATGTATTAGAAAGCTGTAATAGCTAAAGTAACACACATACACTTCATTTTGTTTTATTTTCGACGTATTTGTTTCGGCACTGGGCTTTTTAGGTTTCTTGTGTTCTTTTCACGGGAGCTTTCTTCTAATTTACGTTTTTATAATTCTCAGCATATTTACGACTCGTATGGGAGATATCTTAATTTTTTTCTTAATGTTCTATTTAATTCCGATATTTACTTACATTCCGATGAATATTTTGATTATCTCACATTGGCTCCTTGTAGTAATTCGCGTGCTCTTTACAATGACAATTGAATATACGTTCTAGATGAACGTGTTTTACGCTACACTAATTTATAAATTTACACAACCGCCAGCATGCACTCACAATAGTCACACGATGTCACAGGCGAAACAAATGCTGCCGGACGAACTTACAGGCATACCCTAAACGTTGTGCGCTCAACCGCTAGTAGTCTCGTGGTTATTAGCGATTCAGATCTGATGGTATTTTGTAACACAATAAAGTTCGACAGACTATCACCAAGCTTAATGAGCGAATAGACGTTTTCACGTCAGAATAAATATTTTGTCTGCTAGGTAAAAGAACCAGTGCTTTTAACATAAGCATATTAAAGAAATTATTGTATTTTACTTGTAATTTGCATTGTAGTGATATCCGTATGAAACCTCTCGACCTTTTCTCAGATCATAATCTTGAGCAGCTCGTCACTGAACCAACGCGGTGCGACAACGATAACGAAAACATTTTAGATATTCTCGTTACAAATAGGCCTGAAATATTTACGGACATTTCTACCACCACGGGAATAAGTGATAATAAAGCTGTAATTGCTACAGTAAAATTAACAGTCGAGCGCAAAAAGAAAAAAGAAAGGGTCGTTTACAGGTTCGAAAAGGCTCCAAAGGAGAGTTTAAGAACGTTTTTGAGGGATAAATACATTACCTTTGTAGAAGGAAGAGCCTCGGTTGAAGAGATGTGGCTTCGATTCATAAATATAGTCAGGGAAGGTATGGACTTATATATACCGAAAAGGACAATCAGAGACGAGAACGATCCCCCGTGGTACACGCGTGAAGTTAAAGGTTACTTAAAAAGCAAAGGAAGATTCATGCACGCTCAAGAAAGACGATGTATAGGAGTGATTTAGAAAAGCTAGCTGAGACAAGAGGACAGGTCAAGAATGCGATGCGCCAGGCCTTTAATGACTTTCGATGCAACTCACTTTCCAAGAGCCTCATTGAAAATCCAAAGAAATTTTGGTCGTATGTAAACAAAAATAAGTGGTTGTGACAACAATATGCCAGTTCTACTACAAGACGGTCGGGAAGTTGATGACAGCCGCGACAAGGCTACCGTATTTAACGCAGAATTTAAAAAATCCTTCACTGACGAAAACATGGAAAACATTCCAGTTTTTCCACGGCGTGTTGAATTTGAGATGGATCCAGTACAAATTGATAGTGTAGGTATCATAAAGCAATTAAAGCTCCTGAAGTGGGGAAAAGCGCCGGGTCCCGATGGTATACCAGTACGAGTATTTTCGGAATACGCGGAAGAAATAGAACCATTTCTGTCAGATATATTTCGTAAATCTTTAGAGGAAAGAAAAGTACCTTCTGACTGGAAAATTGCGCAGGTGATTCAAGTTTTCAAGAAAGGAGATCGGAGAGATCCTAGGAATTATCGACAGATATCGCTAACATCTGTTTGCAGTAGAATTCTGGAGCATGTCAAATGCTCTAACGTTATGAAGTTTCTAGATGAAAACGAGCTACTTACAGCAAACCAACACGGATTTCGGAAGAACCGATCATGTGAAACGCAACTGGCTCTATTATCGCATGATGTAATGAAAGTAATTGATGCAGGATCACAAGTTGATGCTATTTTCTTGGATTTTCAGAAAGCTTTTGACGCTGTACCACACAACCGACTCTTAGCGAAGATCCGAGCGTACGGTATATCTGATCAGATTTGCGAATGGATACGCGATTTTCTAACTGGTCGGTCACAGTATGTCGTTGTAGACGGGGAAGCCTCTTCTAAACTAGATGTTACTTCGGGCGTTCCTCAAGGAAGTGTAATAGGACCACTTCTTTTCTTAATTTTTATAAACGATCTCCTTGACAACGTTAATTGCAGGATGCGATTTTTTGCTGATGATGCACTTATTTATTGGGAAGTGAGGTGCTCTGACGATTGCTTATAAATTCAGTGCGATCTGGATGTTATTTCGGAATAGTGCCGTGAATGGCAGCTTACACTTAACTGTAAAAAGTGCAAGGCAATGCACATAAGTAATAAAAAGATCCCGCTTGCTCAGGAGTACAAAGTGAACAATTCAGTTGTTGACACTGTGGATTCCCTGAAGTATCTAGGCGTAACAGTACAAAGCAACATGAAATGGTACTTGCACATAACTTCCGTTGTAGGCAAAGGTAATTCCAAACTACGATTTATAGGACGTATTTTGAGAAGTTGTTATGCTTATACAAAGGAAATAGAGTACAAAACACTAGTGCATCCGCATTTGGAATACTGTTGTGGAATTTGGGATCCGTATCGCAAGGGATTGATTGACACATTAGAGAAAGTACAGAGAAGAGCCGCTCGATTCGTGACTGCTAGTTACAGTACTTACGTAAGTGTCACAGAGCTGATTCGTGGGTTGGTCTGGGATTGTTTGGCGGACAGACGTTGACGTTTTCGTTTGAATTTGCTGGAGAATATGCGAAAATCTTTAAGTTACGAGTGCAACGAAATACTTCTTCCGCCAACCTATTTAGGTCGCAATGACAGGAGGGATAAGATTAGAGAAATAAGATGCCGTACTGATTCATTTACGTTTGTATTCCTTCTTTCCTCGATTTGTTCGGGATTGGAATACGCAGAATTAGGATTGGTGCTTAGCACCCTCTGCCACCCACAGTATTTGTGATTTGCAGAGTATAGACGTAGATGAAGATGTAGAAACGTGTGTATCTGTGTTTGACTTGTTCCTCTGTACCTCACCGCTTAGGCAGCTGCCTATTCCTTTCGTACTTCTTGTTGGTCGTACTAACTTTCTTCTGCCTATTGGTTTGGTAAGATGTCACCTGTTTTGTAACTGTCCACTGTTGTGTATACTGCTGGATTTTTTCATTTCTTAAGACTTGCCTTATTTCACAATTTCTTATTTTGTCTGCTTTGGTGTTACCATGAACTTATACTGCAAGTTCATTTCAGCTTGTTGTATTCTTAATTCATCTCTGTCAGATGAAATACACTTTACGCAGTCACACAAGAGTACAGGCGTTGCTATTGTGATGTAGAATTTTAATGAAGTATCTATGTGATTACAGTTTTCTTCATACATACCAACTTCCCTTTTTTTCTGCATTACCGCGAAGAGGTGACTTCTATGCTAAAAAACTGTACTATCTAAACAAAACAGATGGGGAAACTGCAGTGTAGTTAAAAGTGAAATACTATTACATCTGTAACGTGTGACAGTGTAAATATGATGAAATCGAGCATTTTGGTAGTTAACAATAAGTGCCTAATAAAAACAAACATGAAAATTTTATATTACAATACACTTCTCTGCAGCACTAATACTCTTTACATAAAAGGAGAGATGGTTTGATAAAATAGAGTTGAGTCGTACAAAATATTACCTATCAGCAAAAAAAACTTACAAAGAAAAAAAAATCCTTTTCTTTTAGTGATTAATCATATTTACGTTTTTCTTTTTTTTAAATAAAAAAAAAAAAAAAAAAAAAAAAAAAAAAGGAGAAGAAGAAGGAAGAATTTGTTTCATGTTCTCACAGTAATTTTGTTTGAAACAAATCCGTTAAGTGGTAAAGACGGGTGTTTCTTGAAAACTATGCTAGATTCCATGTTTATCCTGCTAGTTTTGACCAATAATAAGTATCACTTCAATAGATCTGAAATTTTATTGGAAATGGTATAACCAACTATTTGCACAATACATGCCAAATCCAATCGGAACTAAGTAATTAATTGATCAGTATCGATTTTCTTTCGAAGTCTGGATGAGTTATACAGTAATTCGTAGTATATTACCAATATTTACTGTAAAATGAAACAGCTAGCATAATTGTGAAAATTTACAGTTAAATTATTTAAGCTATTTTCTTCATCATTCATATCCAGAACAAGTTAATTTCATGTTACACTAGCCCAAAATTATTTTCGCCATCTTTAAATACTCAAGAATTTTCTAATAGAAGCCTTCAGTTCTAAATTATAATGAATAGTTTCTTTGATCTTCCACCATTTTCATTGGCTTAAACCTTCTGTTACCAAATGTATCCTTGAACTAAAACATTTCCCCACTGTAGAATTTTTTTTTTTTTTTTTTTTTTTTTTTTATTATTATTAGTCGATAGTGTTGTCTAATTTTCGGCTGTCTTTCGTGGCTTTACTCTATTTGAAGTTGCTTTTCCTCATCAGTTTCACATTTCTGTTGTAAAAACTTTAATAATACTACATCATTTTTCCTTTAGATGCATTATCTCATCACTCATACCTATCAAATAAACAACATGGTGCTCTTTATGAGGAACGACTGAAATTGGTTATATATTCACTTCAGCTATTAGTAAATATTATGAAATTCCACATTCGTTTCTGTTACTTGAAGTAACTTATTATTATAATTTAAATTTGAACGTCTTAGCTTATTTTTCTTTCATGCCCTTCTTAATTATCATGTGTCACACAGTGATTTTTGTGCCAAGTGAGTGTCGTTTGACCCAACACAAGAGGTGTATAGGTCATCCGCATGCGGAACTCTAAATATTTGTCCGGATTTTAAACCACTTACGATTATATTTCAACAAACATCGTATTTTGGCCAACTCTATCCATATGTAACTATCCTGTTTCCTACCTCATTCCAACTTCTAACATTCTGCATTCCCTCTCATAATATGCCTTAACTGGGCAGTTGGAGTTAAACGCTAAAAAGTGCCAAGTCATGCGTGTAAGTAAAAAGATGACACCATTTAACTATGAATATACAATTAATGGCACTGTCCTTAGAACGGTAGATTCCACTAAATACCTAGGGGTACCAATCCGTAATAATTTGTCGTGGAATGAGCATATCGAGAATGTAATGGGAAAAGCAAATCGTATGCTCCGAATTTAAATCAATGCACTCCGGAAGTTAAATCGATTGTATACACGTCACTAGTACGTACTCACTTAGAGTATTGTTGTTCTGTATGGGGTCCCCAACAAAAGGGGTTAATGGAGGCTTTAGAGAAGGTCCAAAGGAGAGCCGCCCGATTCGTGACAGGTATATATAGTTGGAGGGAAAGCGTAAGTGCGATGTTGAAGGAGTTAGGTTGGGAAGACCTGGAGCACCGAAGGCGTTGCTCTCGACTTAAGCTAATTGAAAAATTCGCGACAGACGTATTTCGGAATGACAGCCAGCGAATATTGCTACCAGCAACATTCATATCTCGAAATGACCGCGAACATAAGATAAGAGAAATCAGGGCCAGAACCGATTCGTTTCTGTACTAATTTTTCCCACGAGCGATTAGGGAATGGAATAGAAAGGATTTACCGGGCGAATAAACTTAAAATCCGACAGGTGTAGCTTTCGATAAAGCATTCCGGCCATCCTGAGCTGGGTTTTCCATGGTTTTCCCGGATCACTCCAGGCGAATGCTGGGATGGGTCTTCACAATAGTCCATGGGCGCCTCCTGCTATATCCCGTATATCCCTTCCAAACTATCACTCTTTTGGATAGGGTGCAATGCACTTTTAGTGAATCGTGGAGTAATAATAATAATAACTGAATTCCTTTCCTGTAAATTTTTCTTCCGATCTGTGTCGTCCCGTGCGGAAATTTATTAATATTTTAGGTATCACAGAGCAGACAGTTGCATTCCTACGGAAATCGTGTGGGTGTCTCGTGTTTTACTTTGCGAACTCTCTTGCGTTAGTTCAACCATAACTGTCCAAAGCAGAGTGAGAGTCTTGTAATTTTATCCCTTCCTTTCTTTTTTTTTTTACTTGGATATTTCCACTTGAGACTTTTTCAGTTTAAAAGCTCGAGCAGAAGGATTTGTAAAGGTTACGAACAAATTAATAATTTAATCGAGAAACTACTCTCAACTGTTTGTTTGTGGTGGAATGTCACGAGTTACTTGATCAAGAAACGTTTTTCTAGCTTCTAGGATTACTATTTTGCTGCCTAAGAAATAATACTAAAACCAGCTGTTTCTGATCAACGCATCAGTTGAATGTATCCCGAAGGTAACTATAATTTGTAATACGTTGTTATTCCATGGTTCAAAATGTAGAGCATTAATATTTCGTCTTTAAAGCGATGCCTTCCATTTTATTAATGACACTGGGGGAAGGAGAGGGGAGCGAGACTCAACCGCAAACAAGTCCTCTTTGGGACATCACAGAAGTCTCTCATTTCATACAAACAGTAGGTAGGTTTTTTGTTTTGTAAACTCAATGTATCATCAAATTAAGTTAAAAGGAACTTTCATATAATCAGCTATCAATAAAGACCTTTGGAAATATGATTAAGGAGAACAATAATGCAAAAATAATATTTTATCATTATGCTGATTAAAATCCACACAAATTCAATTTATTAAATTAAATTTTCTCCGTATAATTTTAATTTTAGTTTGCTATGTCTGTAGAAAACCTTTTTGCTGGACGTGATCATTCCTCTAATCAGTTTCAATTAAAACATTGGTATAGCAAAACAGAAATCGAAAAGCTAAATTATGTTTCATACAACAGAGCAACAAATCAATTCGGAATGTACTCCAGGTAGCGTCCCAGTTCAAATCATGACATTGGAGTACCGACCATTTACATTACGAGTTTAGGCGACACTTCCTGTTCGAACACGCACGGGAATGAACTTTCTGAAACGTATTAACACGTATTGCCAGAGAGCTTACACGACTCGCATATACTTAGATGATAAGGTGGTTGCTAATGACGCAAGAGATTTCTACAGCACTGATTTTTCAAGAAATTTGAGGTAGATACAATGGCTGTATCTGAACAAATGCAGCAGCAAATGAAAACTACATTGAACTCCAGCTTTTATCCGCAGTTTCTTCTATGCGGACCTAAGATATTATCGATCGTTTTCCGTCGACTTGTAGATAACCATCATTAATCTACACACCTCTGGTACGAATTAATGTGCAAATGATATTAATTTATTTATTTTTTCACAAGAAATTTCTTCATTACAAAACAAGCTACTTAAAATTAAAAATTAAAATTTTACACAATGCTGTGCCCAAAATAAAAATTTATGCTCTGAGAAGCGATGGGTCTGTTTTCAGTCTGACTAGCTCGTTGGCTGACGTGTATCGGGATTATAAACTAAATACCCAATAATTTTAAAAATAAATGATAGATGGTATCAGGATAGCTAATATTTCGTTGTTACCATTTGATAATACAGTACACCAATTTTCTACCACAGGAAACGTGCAGATATACATCTTAAATTGTAGGCCTATGCCGCTGTATCAGCCCTATGACCCAGTTTCGTATTAATTACTATTCTAAAAATTAATTATATTTGTGTCTGAGAGAGATATGCATTGATTAATTACAAATCTGTATATTTTTTATATGTATGTGTGGTGTTTTGACGGACGAAAATGTTTTAAATAAACAGCAGTTTGATTAAAAGCAGTACACTTTTTGAAATATTATTCAAAAGAGTGTGATTAAGAATGTTTTGTAAATTATAACATTTTGAATGAGATTTTGAATGTTTAGAATTGTTTAATTTTGTCAGTTTCGTGCCTAAATGCTTGTAAATAACTTTTAATTTCATTTAAAAATATTTCTTCGTAATTTTAAGTATTTTTGTATCTGTTTAGATTAATATTGCACGATTTCCATTGTCGGAGCAATTTTCAGCGCTCAGATTCGTTTTTAATGTTTTCTCAAACATTTTACGACGCCTATTAAAGCTTCCAACTATCACCACTGAGCAGCCTCACTCGGAAAAATTGTGACAAATCCATCGGATGGGCGATTTTTTTTTTTTTTTTATTTTTTTTTAGCTCCACTACTACCCCGGGCGGCGAGACAATGGGTGGGGGCTGAGGGCTGTTTGGTAAGTTTTTCTGAAATGTTTTCTCCGAAATAAAAGTTAAAAGTTTATAGACAGTGTTCTTATTCTAGAAGTTACCTGTCATTGAGAAGTTTAGTAACACACTTTGGCGAAAGTATAAACCTCCTGGTTACCTGTAAATGTTCCAATAAATAAGCACTAAGCTCCGAGTACTTTAACACCACACCTTAAACTATTAAGAACTCAGTCAAAACGTGTTCAGATGTTTTAAAGTTATGCCAGATTACTTACAAAATAAATATATATATTTACCTGTTCTGGTCACCGATGACACAGTGTGATTTAAAGGCAGAATCTAAGATTTCAAATCGTGAAAACATAATCAAAATGTA
Organism: Vandiemenella viatica; assembly: GCA_031002005.1. Taxonomy (NCBI): domain Eukaryota; kingdom Metazoa; phylum Arthropoda; class Insecta; order Orthoptera; family Morabidae; genus Vandiemenella; species Vandiemenella viatica. Next base: position 87,026,516 of record JARYHS010009186.1, read on the forward strand.
TTTAGTAGTTTTAGAATGAAGCTGAAACAAATAGACACAGCCGCAAATAATATACGATTAGATTAAACATGAATGCTCGTAACTGCTGGAAGCGTTGATTGATCGGCTTCACTTCTTACAGCCATTGGACACAGCTGGTGAATTTATATTGAATCTGATGGAACCACTAAAGTGAAAAAGTGAGCTATGAGAGAATGAGATTTCAGAATAACTTAATGATTAATACTCAGTCAAATTTTTATTATTAATCAATTAATTACGATGAAGCATTTGTCCCTGTGGTAAATTTCCAACACATCTACTTTATCATTACAAGAATTTCAGCTTCAAAATCTTTCAGTGCTTGAGGTACCTTGTTCAGTATAAACCTCGATTATTTATGCAGTCCCTGATCTCATTACCCACAAAAAGAACCAGAATTTTTCTATCCGTTTGCTTATTTTACTTCTTATTTTAGTGACAAGGGTGAAACAATATGATTATGAAATCTTGCTACAGACAACCACGTGAATATAAAGATAGCAGATTTCCTCAGGCAGGTTTATAATTTGCTTTTTACAAAAGCTTTGAGTTTATCATAATATCGTAGAGGCAACATGGAATAAAAAAAATATCTTCAAGCGCCAGTTACTCTCCCGCTATAAGGGTTCCATATACATATTTTGTGTTAAACTGAATTCGGTAAAAAGAAAAGTAGTGTGTAAATAATTAAAAACCCAATTTTTTGCGAAATGATATATAAAACAATAAAAAAATTAATAAAATAAGAGTTTATAGTAGAATCATTTTTAAAACTTAAATAAAGACCTTATTTGAACAACATATTTACTACCCGATCTAAGACATTATGTATCGAATGGTGTATACCACGGTTCTCAAGTTTCTGGAAGGTTGAACAGGTAGTCCTCAGAAAATATATTTGAAATTTGATTTTAATTGAATTAAAGATATCATTAAAATAATTAGTAAAGATCTTTCTCATAAAATTGACACCAAACTCGTGCTGTAAAATGTTACGAGAGTATAAGCGATACGAATACAAACAAAATTTTCTAAAAGCTATAAATATTTCAACGACCAGGCAAAAATATCGTATTTCCAGAAGATCATGATATTACTGAATAGTTGCTGAATTTTAATACATATCGTCTCTGAATCAAAGAGGACAGTGTTCCTTTAGGGATTAAGGTACGACAAGGTAGATTGCTTATTAGTATACACATACGTATATAGAAAGTCGAAGAAAAATTTCCATGTGGCATAAGTTTTCAGGGAGAAAAAATCAGTATGCTACGATTTGCTGATGACATTGTCTTGTTAGCAGAGAAGGCTGAGGATATTGAGAAGTTACTGAATGGCATGAACAAAATACTGAAAGAAGATATTGGACTGAATATAAATCAAAGCAAGACTAAAGTGATGAAATGTAGCAGAAATGGTACCAATACTAGTAGATTAAATATAAAAATAGGATCGGATGCAATAGGACAAGTAAGAGAATTCTGTTACTTGGGAAGAAAAATTACAAGCGATGGCCGAAGCAGCAATGATGTTAAAAGAAGAATAGCACTAGCAAAAAGAGCCTTCATGAAAAAGAGAAACCTTTCAGTTTCAAATATTGATCTAAGAATTCTAAAGAACTTTCTAAAACTCTTTGTGTGGAGCACAGTACTTTATGGTAGCGAAACATGGACTTTAGGAATACCGGAAAGAAAGAAAATTGAAGGATTTGAAATGGGGTGCTACAGTAGAATGCTGAAAATTAAGTGGACTGACAAAGTGAGAAATAAACGAGTTTTGGAAATGATGGATGAGAAAAGAAGTTTGTGGAAGAAGCTTACAGAAAGAAGAGACAGGCTGGTAGGTCATATTTTGAGACATGCAGTATTGGTTAATTTGTTAGTGGAGGGAACAGTCGAACGTAAGAACTGTAGAGGTAGACAGAGATTAGAATCTATGAAGCAGATAATTGAAGACGTTGGTTGTAAGGGGTATGCAGAAATGAAGAGGTTAGCACAGGATAGGAAAGGATGGAGGATTGCAACAAACCAGTCAAAAGACTAACAATAGCAAAAAAAAAAAGAAAAAATGTATATAGATAGCCCCGTATAAAAAAAACCGTATATAGATAGCCCCGTATAATTTAGTGGACCGTAGAATTGTTTCTGACATTTCATTGGTCGTCGGGTAGAAAAAGATTGAGAAACAGTGGCGTAAACGATTTTTTTTTTGTCGAAAAACATTATTTCATGATGAATGAAATCGGTTAATTTGTGAAAATTATTAACACCAGGTAAATCATTATATTTATTTTCGCCTCATGATTTTTATAAACTTTACTTTATAATCACATTTTTGGTGGGAGAAACTAGATAGAGCTTAATTAAAAGTTTGTAATGTAAAGACTTGAGAAGTTACGAGTTTATGACAGACGATAGAGCAAACAAGTCATTCCACAGATATTTCGTTTTCATTCAAAAGTAAGAAACCTTAAAGACTTAGAGAAGTATAAATAAAAGTTTATTTTGATATATATTGGTTTTAACACACCAACGAAAAGTGAAAAAATTTTTAAATTGACAGTAATTAGGTTACCATTAGATGAAAAACCTATTATTTTTCATGATATACCACCTTAATTAAAACTTGAGTATAATTCTTCAGTGTCCATATCATCATATTTTACGACGTTAAATTTCGTGGCGTCATTTAACATTCCTCAATTTTCTTGAGGAAAGCAATAAAAGGTAAAAAAAAGGTAAGAGTCTGTACTTTACACTCTGTAGAAACAAACATTTTTTTTCAGTATAAATTTACCTTTGGAATTAACATAATTTACATATTATGAACTCCTCATATTTGGTAGGTATGTTTATTTTAAAACAAAATTAATAGGAGATGAACGTGGAAAATTAAGATTCTTTAGATCAAACTACCTAGGTTTGTCGTCACATTTGTAGGTTAAAGATCTCAGAAGTGGCGCTATTACTGACGGACAGACAGTAGAACAAATGATTGATGCCACAGGCTTTCCGTCTTTCATTCAGAAAGTAAGAAAGCTTATTACCCTAGAGAGATTTAGAATAGTTCGTTAGGAGAGATATACGAGGGTGGTATGAAAAGTTTCCGACCTCAACGTGAAGATGGCAGCACTCGTAACTAAAAGCTAGTGAATTTCGTTTTTTATCTGTTGACAGTTATTCACCAAAGTTTCAGCCATTTTGGACGCGCAGTTGTTATGTAACAGTCGTTTGAGTGAGTTGATGTGAGTGTTTTTATGAAAATGGACAAAATCGAGTATCGAGCTGTCATTAAATATTTGGTTTTGAAAGGCAATACGCCTACGCAAATCAAAGATGAGTTGGATTCTGTGTATGGGGACTCTGCAACATCACTTACCACACTGAAATTTTGGGCAGCTGAATTTAAACGTGGCTGTAAGAGCTTGGGAAACGATGAACGTTCGGGACGTCAAAAAAACTGCAACTACCGACGAAAACATCGCCAAAGTTCACCAATTGGTGCTAGACGACCGCCAAATTAAAGTAAGAGAGATAGCAGAGGTTATTAACATTTCAAAAGAACGTGTTTGTTACATATTAAATCAGCATTTAGGTGTGAGAAAGCTGTCCGCGCGTTGGGTGCCGCGTTTGTTCACATTAGACCAAAAACGTGTTCGAATGAACATTTCCAACGCTCTGTTGGCGCAGTTTAGGCGCAATAAATTCGAGTTTTGGTGCCGATTAATTACTGTAGATGAAACTTGGATACACCATTATACGCCCGAAACAAAAATACAGTCCAAACAGTGGACTGCAAAAGGGGGAACCGGCTCCAAAAAAAGCAAAAAACTGTTTTTTTCGGCTGGGAAAGTGCTGGCGACTGTTTTTGGGATAGTCATGGAGTTATTTTAATCGATTAGCTTCAAAAAGGAAAAACCATTACGGGAGCATACTGCGCATCATTACTTGACAAGCTGAAGGCAGAACTTGCGGAAAAACGGTCACATTTGCAGAAAAAGAAAATCCTGTTTCACCAAGACAACTTACACCTCAGCGGTTGCCATGGCGAAAATTCACGAATTACGGTTTGAACTGCTTGAAGATACGTCTTACTCACCATATCTAGCCCCAAACGACTTCTTTTTGTTCCCTCATCTAAACATTGCGCAAGGAGGACACAGATTTTCGTCAAATGAAGAGGCAATCACCTTCGTGAAGAATTATTTTGCAGAGAAAAACGCCGAGTATATTTGGACGGGTTACAGCGATGGGAGCATCGCTGGGAGAAGTGTGTAGAGTTACAAGGAGACAATGCTGAAAAATAAAATAAAAATTTCTGAAAAAATGTCCTGTAGCTTTGTTAGGTCGGAAACTTTTCAGACCACACTCGTATTTTGGATTTTACCCGTCAACGGAAAACAAACTTGTAAACATTTTAAATCGGCAGTTGCTAAGTTACTGTTGGATGAAAAATCTATCTTCAATATTTCATACTATTCCCACAAGTCTCCAGAAGTGAAAAGAACATCAAGGCCTCTCTACGACAGACCACAGTAGGCGGACAAAGTAGACATTTCGCCTACAAAAAGAAGAAGATGCCGAATGGAGAGACTGACCAGAGCGGCTTGAAATAACAGTCCCAACTGATAAGGAACCGGGGCTGGACCCTGCGAGTAAACAACTCGGCGTCCCTTTTATATTCGCGGAGACATATATTCAGAGAGCGAGTTTTCATTTCATTCCGTGAGGGGAAAAGAAGGAGAGAGAAAGACTTCCTTGGGCGGACAGACCCGCGAGCGTGTTCGCGCGCAGCCAGTAACTTAGCGCCCGCAATAAAACGTGGCCGCCCCCGCGGCCCCCGGCGTCGCCAATAACTCCGGGGGCGGCGACGTCGCCCCCTAAATCACTCGCGGTCGCAGCTGCTCAGTCCGGCAAGCCGCCGCGAGCCCGGCGTCAATTTTCAATTACGACGGAGAGACGTTTTTCTTTAATTAATTTAAGGTCCCTCGCCGGCGGAACGGCGCCGTAAACAAGCCGGCGGTCGGCTTGCCGGCTTGTCAGACCTGCGCGCCGCTCCTAATCCCTCCCGACACGTCCAGCTTCCGGCGATAAAACGCACTTGATGACTGGGGCTCGCTTATTGGCTGGCGGGCCATCCCGCGGGGGCGGCAACACGTTTTTACGGCGTTCCGTCGAGCCTGCCGGACGAGGATAGATCCGGACACAGTGCTGCCCCCCGTGGTACTGCCGTAAACTGTCCCTTGCTAAACAACCATCATTGCCGTAGGGGATGGTCTCAAAGACATTCACTGCCGCACTAAAATTAGGAATACAGGGTCATTTCATAAAGTCACTAAATACAGGGTCACTTGATAAAGTCGATTAAGATTTAAATTTTTTATCAATAATATAATCTTCCATTGGAAATGAGTGCTGTAATTGGATAGTATTAGGCAGTTTCCACACTGGAAGCACAACTATGGACGGAGTTTCCCGACCTTCGGAAAGTGGTCAGCGCTCTCACACTGGCACATACTTACTCGTGCGTCTACGTGCGTTTAGTTCCGGCCTGCTAGGGATTGTGCATAAACTACATGGCTTGGTCTGGGGGGGGGGGGGGATGGGTTGGCTGTAAAGCTATGTTGGCCACGTTGGGGGGGGGGGGGGGTCAGAGCCAGGCCACGTAGCTTTCTATTTATATTATTTGTCACAGTTAAACTTAGGTACAGAGCAAACAGCAACATGTAAATATTTATTTCCGTCATTTAATTACCCCCTTAGGTAATTTATGATAGTCTGACAAGAGAAAATAGTGCAATATGTCTTCCGGAATCAACATGGGAAAAAGCTACGTGCTATGTGGGTTTGGGGGGGGGGGGCGAAGACAAAAGCCACTTCTGACTACGTGGAAGAAAGAGGGGGTTCACAGAAGGCCAAAATGGTGCCACGTGGTTTATGGACGCACTCCTAGTAGATCCCAACAGGCTGAGAATTTTGTCCGAACAACGAACGACTTGGTGCAGTTTGCTGACGAAGTTAGTTTGATATTTGTGATATAACACTTGATGACATTAATTCTTCTGCAAATAAATTATGTACAAGTTGTAAATGTATAATTGCATACTAGTTTTTCTTTTTTGATGTGTGAAACTATTATAGGCGATGTTTGAAAGGGGGGTAAATCTATGTGTTTGCGACTTCCGTCACTATGACGTGATGCGCGTGTGTTATGCACGTTGATCGCATTTTGGATGGGTAAAATCATATGCTAATGTTTACAGTATATCTGTAGACATAAGTATGTTGTGTTGCGCTTGGACAGCAGTGAAAGACCGAGCGTGGTGGGTGAACGGTTAACATTCTGGCCTCGCATTCTGGAGGACGCGAGCTCGAATCCCCGTCCGGGCATCCAGAATTGGGTTTTCCATGGTTTCCTCAAATCACTCCAGGCGAATGCTGGGATGCTTCCATCAAAAAGGCCATGACGAGGTGTAAAGCAATAAGTAAAAAAAAAAAAAAAAGTAGTGAAAGTATACTTGTATCTAATATACAAAAATGAATGTTTGTTTGCATTTTTTTTCCAATATTCTTCGTAAAACCACACAGTTTTTATCCGATTTTGATGGAATTTTGCATGTATATTTTAAAACGAATATAAAAACAATGTATATGTTTCATTTACAAAAATCGAAACCCTTTCCTCCTTTCCCCCCTCACCTTAATTTCTGTTAACGTAGTTCATACAAACCCACAGCTTTTATCCGATTTTGATAGTAATTAGCACACTATATTTTTCTTAAAACAAAAAAAAGGCGGTATGGTAGCTCAGCAGTTAAGGCGGTTATACTCTCTCCGGTCGCGGTTTAAAATCCCGTGGTGAACAGGAATTTTTAGGATATGTATTTGATTATTTGACCTACGCCGGGACGTCCCGTGGTTCTGGTGTCACGTTAAACTGTAGGTCCCTGAGGAAAGTAGTTGGTCTTCCTGCCTCCGACACAATAGCTTGGAACATCTTTGGGAAGATCGAACAACCGTCGGGTTGTGGACTAAGTTAGATTTTTATTTTTTGAAGTGAGAACTTCATTAGGCGTGGTGGGCGAGTTTTGGATGCGTAAAATATAGAGTTCGCATCACCGTCATGCTACGAGTAATGTTAACAGTATATCTGTAGCGGTCTAGTGGTTCAATGTTTAAGATGTCTGTCTGTGGAACGAAAGGTCTCCGGTTCTATTCCCGGTCCTAGCGGAGGTTTTCAAAGACCCTTAATCCGACTTTCATTCTGGCGCAGCTTACTGTGTAATGTGAGGTGCGCCAGAACGCTTCCGTGGTTCGGATTCCACTTTAAACTGTAGGCCCCCTGTACCTGGTAGCACTACCGGGTTAGTTAAAAGCGGCTAAGACGGGGGCCGAACGCGGACCCAATAGAAACCCTGTCACCAGGTCATTACGACAACAAGGGATTATTACTATTTGGTACATCTGTAAATATAAATATGACGTCTTACTCGTACGATATTCATAGTTTTAAATTTCACTTTGGTCGGCAGACCCCAATGAATGCCAACTGCGTTTTTGTTGTCCTCACGCTGTCGACTGATTTGATGTAATCCTCCATCCCTTCCCCTCATAACCAACATCCTCAATTATCTGCTTTTTATATTCTAATCTCTGTCTTGCTCTACAGTTCTTTCCTTCGACTGCTCCCTGCACTAACAAATTAGCCAATCCAGCATGTCTCAAAATATGACCTACCAGCTCTGTCTCTTCTTTCCGTAAGCTTCTTCAACAAACTTCTTTTCTCACCCATCATTCCAAAAACTCGTTGATTTCGTTCTTTATCTGTCCACTTCATTTTGAGCATCCTTATATAAAATCGCATTTCAAATGCTTCAATTTTCCTTATCTCTGGTATTCCTAAAGTCCATAAATAAAGTCCTAGATCAATATTTGAAACTAAAAGAATTCTCTTTTTCATGGTACTAAGAAACTTAAAAAAACCTGAAAGTTCGGTATTTTGTTTTAATATAAATATATATATATTATTACTCACCTAACATAAGAACCATGGCAATATAACAAGCCAAAAAAGATTGTGTTTCTTCAGCTCAGATTTGACATTTTCCCGACTATAGTTGAACGAGGCCAAACTCACATGAAAATAGACAAATAATTTCTAGGGAGCTTGCTTCTAATCGCCAACTGAATGGTGAAACTCGCCGAACTCTTTTCTCTTCACAAATATTTGACTAACCCATTCCATTCTTCTTAAATGTATCATCTTCACCACATCAATACACTACTACTTTCAACTAAGTGAAGCAACCCGTTAATTTTTTTTTTTTCCAATATATTTTAATATAAAAAATCGTATAAGTACGAATTAACTAACTCAAAATTTGTGGTAACCAGTCACAACAACCTCCTACGAAAGACAAATACAATGTAGCAGTGTAAGAAAGTCTTGCCTAAGTAATGCCTTAAGTCCCAATTGAGATTGTACTGTGCTCTAGCGACAAGTCCTGCTGGTTCGAATCCCCGCCCGGGCATCCAGATTTGGGTTTCCATGGTTTCCCCAAATCACTCCAGGCGAATGCCGGGATGCTTCCTTCAAAAAGGCCATGGCCGAATTCCTTGCCGTTGCTTGTTCCCAGTCCCATCCCGCCTCTAATCACCTTAGCCGTCGACGAGGTGTAAAGAAATAAAAATAATAAGAAGACAAGTCCTCGGTATTATCTGCAGTGATCGGTTATTTCCTATCAATGTTTGTAGTTAATCTTTCCCTTATTGGTGCTTGAAGTGGTATGGATGTTGATATAGTTTCCGACCAAGAAAAGTGTATTCTTCCTATATGTATTTATTTCATTTAGCTTCGGAAGAATTCTATCTCTCAAACTGAAATACGCTTTGCGTTGTCAATATTAGGAATTTTACCGGTTGTAGCAAGGAAACTTTGCCATTTGAGTTGCATAACGTCCGAAAAGAAGCATTTGAGCAACGTTTTCCTTTCATGGAATAAACTGTTTATACGGACCAGGGACTGTTTAATAGTCGACAGCTCTGAGTAGACTCCGAAATACTAGAAAAGGAATTATTTTAAAAGTACTTCACCTTGCTACTGTAGGGTAAGGGGTATCTAAGCTTACAATCAGTATACAGCAAGCGTTGGATCATAATATGTCATATGGTTAAAAGGATCAAGTGTAATCGGAGTATGAAACACTCGTTTCGAAGTGAAATAAACAAAGTTAACATAAAGAAACGGCAAAAAAACATTTCGGTTTAAAATACAGTATCATAAACAGCTATGTTACGGCTCGCTTCCAGTCAGTAACATGGGACGTTTAACGTGTGACCCCTTTGACGTCATGCGATAAGAGTAGGATACGATTAAGGAAATTGTTTTGATCTCTGTCCTCCACTGAAAACATTTTATACAACTCAATGTCATTAATGCCTTCTGTATAATTGCCGAAACAGCAAACTCGCAGATGAAAATAAATTCCCACCTCATCATATATCGGTTGATACAGCATGCTTTCTATGGTTGAATCTAATCAATTTACAATTTGTGTTTGAAACTTATTTATTCAGTGTTTTGTTATCAATCTTCCTGATTAAGAAATAAAAATGAATTTATTATTCATGCAGTCATAAAAGTTATAATAATTCAATGAAAAATTACATCAGAATTATCGTGCCAATATCACCATTTTTATCTGATTTTACATATCGACTGTACGTACATTACTGTCGGCCGCTACCTGTTAACCACCAAATCATAACTTCCTTTTGACTAATAATTATTTATACAGTTCCTTTATAATCACTACTACAGAAACGTTACTAAAAAACTGTATCCTGCAATTTAATGAGAAGTTCTCTAAAAAATGTAAAAAAATTAAGTTCGTAAGAAAATTGTTGATGTATGAAATACTGTATTAGGGACATTAGTTTGCAAGATTTGATTCAGGTTACCCAGAGGGCATAATGAGATTTCGGCAAGATGATGAAATCTCTGAAGAGACGAAGGAAATAAATATAACTAAAACTGATATCAAACAGTGATAAAACTACAATATCTACAGACTTGAAGAAAGTATAAGCTGAAACATTTGGAAACTTTCTAATAGTCAGTTTGACAATACATGTTTCAACAATACTAAGTTACTAAATAACAATAAGAAGATTACAGTCACAAGTAGAAGATATTTTACATGAAGATTTTTTTGTTCAATAGCACTTTTGTTTGGTGACTATAAACGCTGTAGCCTGTGAAGTTAATTTTTTTAAAAGCGAGAGAATACGGTTGTTATTATCACTTCAGATTCTTTAGACTGCGCTTGCGGGTGAACCACTGAGACGTGTAAAAAAAAGTGCGTAAAATCCCTGAGTGAAATACAGGTAGAATCTTTCACACTTCTTCCCCCTGCAACTTAGGTGATTAGACACGCTCACGACTTTGTTGCAACGTTGGACGTTTAAAACCCTCGCCACGAGACAGGAAAAGCGCAATAATTTCTCGCGAGTACGTATTCGTGTCTGGGAGTGGTCGTAATATTGAATAAAAAATTTACAATGGCGTTACATACCCACCCAAAATTTGTCGTGCGTCAGTAAAGCTTTTTAGTTGTGACTTCGGGATCATAAAGACGGTGCTTGAGAGGGTGTTCTTAGCGCTCTCCAGAATCGGACCGTGTTATTTATCAGACAGAGGTAATAAAACTTTTAAAGGATCCGTCCGTAAAAGACGAGGAACCGCTCACGTGGCATGCCACTGACAGCTGCAAAACACGCTAAGTCATTTTTGAGTATGGGTGTTATCGCCGCGGCTTCGCGTTAAATTATTTGTGGTCGAGGGTAAGAAAAAGGGGGAGGAGGGTCAAGGAACTCGGGCTACGTTTTTACGCTCTGTTCAAGACCTGTTTCTCGTTCGGTGACTACAAACTTAAGTAAGAGCTGTTACAGATTAATATTAACTACTGAAGTATTATGTAACAGCAATTTGTACAGATTACACTGATTCGGAACGAGTGGTTGCCATGAAGAATGAAATTTTGTTACACTTATAAACCGAGCGTGGTGGGTGAACGGTCAATGTTCTGGCCTCGCATTCGGGAGGACGCCGGTTCGAATCCCCGTCCGGGCATCCAGATTTGGGTTTTCCATGGTTTCCCCAAATCACACCAGGCGAATACCGGTATGCTTCCTTCAAAAGGCCATGGCCGAATTCCTTCCCGTTCCTTGTCCTCAATCCCATCCCGCCCTTAATGACCTTGACTGCGACGAGGCGTAAAGCCACAAGTTAAAATAAAGAAAAAAGTTACACTTATAATGGTAGTGTTAGAAATTTAGCTAACGGATTTTAGTTTGTTTAAGCAGGGACACCAAATTAATTTCAGAAAGGAAAACTTTGAATGGCACAGCGAGCTATGGAAAGTTTTAACTAGAAAAGACAAGAAGAGAGCAACCGATATTAGATCAATCACAAATGTCACAGACATCTTCGAAAAGACAGCCTCCTTGAAATGGCAATGGGCTGGCCATGTTACTCGCTAAAAATAAACAGCATAAAACGAGTGTTAGAGTGGAGCCCAAGATATCTTCAGAGGCCAAATGGAAGACCACCAGATAGGTGGGACAGTGACATATGCAGGGTTGTCGGAGTTAACTGACAGAGGAGCGCCCAAGACCGTTCGACCTGGAGAAGAACGATCAAGCGCTACCTGAACTCATGAATCTAAGAGGCCATATAATTTAATGATTGAACTGGCTGACGATAATAATAACGATGAAGGAGGAACACTCTCATAGTTTAAAAAACTGAAATACACCATTTTGTAGCAATGTTAACTAATTGGTTAAAAATAATCTTTAAATATAAAAGTTCTGTTCAATAGCGCTAGGATTTCCCACAATTCAGTTTAACTTTTTTGAATAAGCTTAAAATAAGAATAAAGACACTGGCAAAAAAATTAACTTCAATGTAAATTACGTGTGGGGTGCTAGATATCAGTAATCTTAAATTTTTTATCGCTAGCTGTCCGTAAAAATAGTCATTAACATTATGTACAAGTAGAGAGCACATTACGCTTTATTTTACATTTAAATTAACTGTTTAATCACTGACTTATTTTAAACTTATTCAAAAAAGTTATACTGAATTATGGGACATCATAGCGCCTGTTGAACAAAACTTTTATTTTTAAAAATTATTTTTAACCTTTTAGTTCACATTGCAACTAAAGCGTGTATTTTAGTTTTATTTTTAAATTTTTATTTCACAAAGGGTCTTTTAGGACATAGATATGAAATTATTGTATTGTCACTGATCTTAATACCTATGCAAAATTTCAAACGATTCGTACGTCAGGAGGTGGGTGAATATTAGAATGAAATATTCCATTGCATTCAACCGCTTTTCTATTGTTACTGTCTAAGTAATGAGGATACCAGGACATAGCTATTAAATTACTGTATTGTCACCGGTTCTCAATACATGTGCAAAATTTCGAACACTTTGGACTTCTGAAATCGGGTTAAAATTCAGTTACAAGGTTTCATTAAAGACAGCCACTTTTGTATAGCTACTGCCAAAGTAATGAGAACAGCAGGACGTTGCTACGAGATTATTATATTGTCACCTGTTCTTAATTCGTGTGCATAATTTCAAACATTTCGGATATCTGAAAGTGTGTTAAATTGAATTGTCAGATTCCGTTACTTTCCATTTGTTACTAGTGTTGGGGGAATTTTGTATTGACTTGACCTTTTGTCGCTCCTTGTCGCTTTTTCTGCGCTTAACGGATAGAGAACTCTTATATTTTTTAAAGCGAAATAAAGTAATCTGACGATATGGATAATGTTTAAGACAAATTAAAGCATTAGCGATCTAAAAATAGACTGGGCCTCAAGTCTCAACAACACTAATATTTTTGGTAAGTCTCTGCAACAAATTTCTCCACTACTAAGCTTTTTGGTCTGTAGACCTTCAGGCATCTTTGATCACTCGTTGAAATACCGAATCCCTCAATTGAAAGTTTACATAAACTAAATGAACACTTTTAATATGTAGGTTTTGCCTGAAATTTCGTTCACTTAGAAAATTTCGCAATGGTTTTCTCGTCGACTTGCGAACTATCTCTATTAATTTACCAACATTTCCTGAAAAGGTTTAAACGTCAAGGTTATTGCAGTCCTTTATGTAGTAAAGTGCGAAACGAAAATAGAAGGTTTTTTTTAGGCACCCATTGAATCCATATATCTCCGTCCTGTGCTGTCAGTTTATTTATTTCTCTAGCTACTTCATATGCTAGGTAATTTTTACTCTTGTCTTTGGGGATTCCCAGGATTGATTGCAAGGCACATCTTGAATCTGAACAGATGACCACTTTATTTAATTGAAGGTTTAATGAGCAAAACTAATTTCCTTTCTCGCCACCAGTTGTTGAAGCGAAATGAAATATACTTCAGTATTTAAGTAAAATCCTAAACTATCAAACTAGCACCATAGAAGACATACCGCAAGAAAAGTGACGGAGACGTAAGAAGTTTGAAGGAAACGTCTTCGGACAAAAACCTTCGCCACAATCTGCCTGATAACTTCAGAAAGGCACTAATTGCTGAGCGACGACGGTCAAACTGTGGAAATTGAGTATAAGTAGGTTATGAATTTTTAAACGTATACCGGAAAAGACATACATGTAAACGAGAAAACAACATGCAAAGAAATAAAATTCTGAAAACAATTATTTTGAGTTCAAGAATCATCAAATAGCTACCCAGTTAGACAAGGTAGAGTCAAAAGTTTCCGGAATTGATTAATAAAAATTTATTGAAAATATATATAACATTTTTCTCTTATTTTCCTGCAAAATACTATTCTCCTGCTTCTACACACTTATTCCACCACTCATACAATTGTTGGAAACACTTCTGAAAGTCGTTTTTCGAAAGTTCTTTCAGCCTCTTCGTCGCATTTTCAATCACTTCTGACGAATCAGCAAAACGTCCTCCCTTTAATGTCATTTTCAGCCGTGGAAACAGGTAAAAATCCTGTGCTGCAATATCGGGAGAATATGGAGGGTGTTCCAGACTGGTAACATTATTTTTGCAAGGTATTGTTTCACCATTACGGATAGATGTGACGGGGCATTGTCATGCAACAAAAACCAATCATTCCCTGCACATCGTTCAGGTCGTTTTCGTCGAATTGCGTCTCGTAACCGTTTTAAGATCTCTGAGTACAACTCTTTGATGACTGTTTTCCCTTCAGGAAAAAATTCATAATGAATCAAGTCCCGGTAATCAAAAAACACCTCTAACATTAGTTTACCCCGGCTTCTGTCCAAGCGAAATTTTTGTTTTCTTGGTGATGTTATTGACTTCCATTCAGCAGACTGCTGTTTCGTCTGAGGATCGTAAAAAAAAAAAGCTCCACGTCTCATCACCTGTTACAATTTTGCGCAGGAACCTGTCGTCTGCATCAGCCATTTCAATCAAGTCCCTGCACACGGTCACTCTCATTTCGTTTTGCTCAGGGGATAACATTTTCGGAACCACGTGCAAGCAAACACTATACACGTTCAAATTATTATGAAGAATGCTGTGAACACTCCCATGTAAAATACCAACTCTGGAGGCAATAATATCGATGGTTGTCCGCACGCACAAGTTGAACGCGCTCAACATTCTCATCTCTCGTGGAAGTTGAAGGCCGCCAAGTCCGAACGTCACCTTCATTTGTTGTGATATCGTCGCAAAAACGCTCGTGCCACTCGTAAACTGCCGTTTCTTCATATAAACCCCGTATGCTTTCTTCAAAATCTCAAGTGTCTCCGAGGGTGATTTGTCCAGCAACACACAGAATTTGATATTGCCACGCTGCTCTAAAGACGACAGTCCACAATCCGACGAAAGAAAGAAACTGCGTCTAAAATATCATGCACCGCACCCACAAAACAAGAACTTCCTGCTGCTGCTGACACAGTAGTGTTGCCAACGTTACAAACAAAAATTTCACTTCCGGCAAACAACTGCTTGACTGTACACGACAATTCCGGGAACTTTTTGACCCTATCTCGTAATTCCAAGATGTCTTCAATTTACAGATACAACCTCGTTATAGATTTCTTACAGTAAAGATATTTCCCTCGATTTTAACTGTAGGTAAAATCAGGAAATCAACCCACTAGCTTGCCAGAGTGCGCCGACGCGCCGCACTTTGAATTGGGGGGGGGGGGGAGGGGTACAACGGGGCCGGGCAATAGACCATGCCCCTGCGTACCGGCGTCCTGATTGCGGTTTTTAAGCGGTGTTTTCACAAAAACAAAAACACACACACACTTATCACACACCCACAACATAGTTACACATTTCGCAGACAGTTGCCAACACTTCACTTTCCCCATTAGTTCATAGTACGACCTGGCAGTAGGTATACATATAAAATGCTTGACTTCAGCAAGGATATGCAGCCGAAAAATCATAGCTCCAAACTGACCAAGCCAATGATGAGTAAAAACACGTCAAAGGCAGCCGACCTCTATGTAGAAGAAGAAGAAGCAAGAGATATTGTCAACTAAGAAGAAAATTAAAGTTATGCTGAAAATGCTGTTAATGAGTACCTTGAATGTTCTTCATAATCTGATTTTGTTTGGCGTTGATATTAGTACCTAGGTTACGTTTTCAATAGGATGTTAAATTTTGAAATTACGTTTGATGTTTTTAGGATTTCTCGGTGAATCAGATGAATAAAATCTGGTCGAGGTCCCCCGGGGAAAAGCTTGAGAATATTTTATTCACGTTAGCTGTTTCTCAGCTTCGCCTTTTCTTCTTCTTCCATTTTTTATTTTTCACTATACTTCTTTCTTCATATCTTGTAGTACTGTCGTTTATACTCTGCAACCTTTAGAATTCTCTCATCTGGATGGATCATAGCTTTTTCCATACCTTTACTTGTCTCCTGAACCCATGGGATCGTGCATAAACCACGTAGCTCCATTTTGGCCTCCTGTGAAACTCCCCCCCCCCCCTCCCCCACGTAGCTTTTTTCTCTTTTGATTCCAGTAGACATTTTGTACTGTTTTCACTTGTCACACTATTGTAAATTATACGGCGATAATTAACTGAGGGAAATATATTCACATGCTGTTGTCAGTTCTGCTCCTCATTTTAACTGTGAAAAATGTTATGAAAGGAATGCTACGTGGCCTGGCTCGGAACCCACCCCCCCTCCCCCCTCGTAGCCCAGCGTAGCCTTTCAGAAAACCACTTCCCCCCTCCCCCCGCCCTCCCTGGACCGAGCCACGTAGTTTGTGCACATTCCCCTATTTTCTTGTCACCTATAATTTAGTGATGCAGTTGGAATTTCTTTTTGTCAACCTACTATCACTCATTCTGATAAGGTGATCATAAACGTTCAGCCTTCTATTGTGCATTGTAACTAATTTTCTATGCATACTTATATAGGGTGTCAGGGATTGGAATGAGTTACCAAGAGAAATGATGATTAATTTACCGAAAACTTTGAAAGAATTTAAAGATAAAATTTGTAGAGGGCAAATGTAGGTAGGTGCGGGATAGGGGGAAGATGGGTGTGTAGGGAAATTGCCACCGGAGCCTGTGCTCCATTGCAATTAAATTAAATTAAATTACCAGTAGTGAGTATGATTGATGATTCATACATAATAGCTTTAAAAATTAATTCAAAAGTGTGTTATAGTAGAATTAAAGTTGTTTCTTAAATGTATAGATGTAAGTTGGCCTAAGTGTTTTCCTCTCAATCTACTGTAAATATGGTGTTATTACTCGCAGTAATAGCACGAAACTAAAAAATTTAATAATCATTCATCCCAGCTAACTTCTGGTTAGAGTATAAAGTACTGTACGAAATGACTTGTGTAACGAACCAAGGGCAACTGAATGCGCATTATAGTTCTAACCAGCTGCTACCTCGTGGGCCGAGCTTGAGTACTCATGAGTGGTGTTCCCCAGGCGTTGTAGCGGTTGAAAGCAATCACAGCGTTCCTTGTTTACAAGTAGCCAGCCTGCCAGCGTCTGTCCCCGAGAGAACGGAGCAGAACCCATTCATTACTAACAAGCGAGCGGAGTCCCCGTACCCACACTTGTTAAAGCCAGCCAGCGTGAATTATTGAGCTGAAACCTGGCAGCTAACTTCCATAAACCAGGAACACTCACTGCGGCCAGAGGTGCTTATCCATTAAAACGGGTCAACTCTGCGTAGGATAGTACGGCGGACCGTCGCCTCTTATCGCAATTGCTTGCCGGAGTGGGCGTAAACTCATGAATAATTTTACAGCAAAACTACATCCTACACGAATGAAAGAAGATTTCTCATATTCATGTAGTCGTGGTCTGTCCCTTGTGGAAGTAGCGCTAACCGTTTGGTGCGGTGACAGGATGTTGAAATTTTTAACGTGTCTTCAAATTTGCTTCTGTGCTGGGAAGCACTCTAGAAAAATCCTATTGTAACAAGATCGCGTGATGCAATTTAGTATTTGTAAGGTGAATAATGTTTTGGGCAAAGTAAATACATTTACTGTTCGGTTTTATTTCCGTGCTAAATGTCTGGCTAGTAAGTAATATCTGAGACGTCAGCGTGTATTTTGTTCCCTAACGTTGGCACGAGTGTTGAGTGCAATGACTTGACCTACCAAACAACTGTAAGAAGGGAAACACAAGTTAAAAGTGGCTGGCGAAAGTAGTGGAGGTCATTATTGTGTATTGGTGGGTTAGGCTATTACCAATACCCTGCATTTTATTATTATTATTATTATTTGCTAATGACTTTACGCCTCGTCGACGTCGAGGTCATTAGATGCGGGATAGAACTGGAGCCAAGGAACGGGAAGGAATTCGGCCATGTCCTTGTGAATGAAGCATCCTGGAATTCGCCTGGAGTGGTTTGGGAAATCATGGAAAACCCAAATCTAAATGACAGGACGGGGATTCGAACCGACTGCTTTAGTAAGATACTGCAAAGTAGAAAGTGGGGGTCAAACAGTTTAACCATATGGTACTAATT
Source organism: Vandiemenella viatica (assembly GCA_031002005.1). Lineage (NCBI taxonomy): Eukaryota > Metazoa > Arthropoda > Insecta > Orthoptera > Morabidae > Vandiemenella > Vandiemenella viatica. The sequence continues at coordinate 87,044,564 of JARYHS010009186.1, forward strand.
GGCTAAAACCAGAAGTGTGTGTGTGTTTTTATACTAAGTTAAATATCCAATTTCATATTTTTTTTTTTATCTGCTTAACGTCTCTCTAACAGCGAGGTCTTTAGAGACGGGAAAGGATGGGGGGGGGAGGGACAACGAATGGGAAGGAATTCGGCCATGGCGTTTTGAAGGAAGCATCCCGGCATTTGCGTGGAGTGATTTGGGAAACCATGGAAAACCCAAATCTGGATGCCCGGACGGGGATTCGAACCGCCGTCCTCCAGAATGGGAGGCCAGAACGCTAGCCGTTACACCACCACGCTCGGTCCCAATTTCATCATCAGGCCTTCTTCATGTTAGTTTGTTGGCGTTTTCGTAAAAAAATTCAGTAGTATTCAGAAGTGAGAGCCAACGTCTGTAGACAGTTGAATGCGAAAACGTATGTGGGCTAACACTTGGCGTCCGTTCACAGGAAGAGAGATTTGGTTAATAATTAAGTCACAGATTGCAGTTTTGAATTTTTTATATCTAAATCCCAATTATACCATCCGACTTCGAGAGCATCAAAGAATTTGTTATGGTGAGTGGCGCGCTCTGCGTTTTACTTTATGTCCCAGGAACATTCACGCTGTTTTACTCCTGGCATGCGAAGCTACCTCTCTCGTTGTGGCCTCACCGAAAAGTTCTTTTTTAGCTGAATCAACTTCATGGGTAAAACGTAAGTACCAAGTAATTACTGTGAAATTCTATGAGCTTGATCGAGAGTGCTGAATGAGGGGTAACGCTCCGGCATCGCATTCCGGAGGACGCGGTTTAGAATACTCATACAGATACCGGTTTTTCATTTTAAGGCGAAAACCTGGATGGTTCCTTCAATAGGTCATGGAGGAATTCCTTCCCGTTCCTTCCCCCAGTCCTTACCCGCCTCTAATGATCCCTACATCGACGAGGCGTTAAGACATAAGCAAAAATATCTATTAACTCGGAGTTGAAAGCAAATAATAATTTTTGCAGTTTTAGCTGATACTTAAATACGGAAATCGTACACGGTTGAAATAAAAAAAACTCACCAGCAATCCGCAGATGCCCATCAAACACCATATCAGCTAATTAATAGATGTGGAGAACGCTGAAAATTACCTTGCAGGTAGCTGAAGTGTGTAGCAAAGAAACTGGATACATCTGCCTTGGATATTCATAGAGGATGCGAATAGCTTCAGTCGATAAAGTTACTCAGACATTAGCACAAAAAATATGTGCTTACCGATGACATTCAAAAGAAGGCGTGGAGCCGCAAAAGATCATTCATGTTAAATCATTTCGGCCGTGTCTGTAAAGAAAAGACGGAGGTATTTTTTTTTTTAATTTCCCACTTTCCAGTGGCTTTTTCGGAAACAAACAGATATGCCTGTTACTGGTTGTTACTCTGCCTATAATCGTGTAACCATGATACTACTGTACTCGAATTGTTTCAAACGCAAAAATAATTCATCTAGTAACTTAGGAGCAATCACAATATTTGAGGAACCCTTATAAAAAAATTCGAAACTTTAAGAACTTTTAAGGAACCAAATGAGCAGCAGCCTGATACATACATCATCATTAGCCCTCTTTTAGTAGAACTACTTGGGATCAAAGTCTGTCTCTTAACGAAGCAAACTTGGATTCATAACAGCTGTGGCTATCGACGAGGCGCAGTGAAAGAGAATTGATTAGGATGGAGAACGTGAGTGAGAAGTAAATTATAAGCTAGTTGCCGTGAGAAAATCCAAACCGGCTTAAGTAGGTTTTGTCGATCAAACACGGCTATTGGATAATTTATAAGGCACACGGAAGCAGAATCACATTACGAATACAATGAAAAATTACCAGAAATAATTCCAAGTACCCAAAATATCAAGACTCCATAAACATTCATTCCACTAAGGAGTCTACTTCTCAAAATAATTTCGCACGAAATAACTACTGGACAGTTATAAAATTACTGAACGTTGAAACGAAGCAACTAACACAGGAGCTAGTTTTTTAATTATTCGTATGGAATAACAAGTAGACCTAATACAAATAGGATAGTAAAATATTTTTTTTTTTTTTTTTTTTTTTTTTTTTTTTTTTTTTTTTTTTGATGCCGTCAGTCGTTTGACTAGTTTGATGCAATCTTCCATCCCTTCCTATCCTGTGCTAACCTCCTCATTTCTACATACCCCTTACAACCCACGTCCTCAATTATCTGCTTCATATATTCTAATCTCTGTCTACCTCTACAGTTCTTACCTTCGACTGTTCCCTCCACTAACAAATTAACCAATCCAGCATGTCTCAAAATATGACCTACCAGCCTGTCTCTTCTTTCTGTAAGCTTTTTCCACAAACATCTTTTCTCACCTATCATTTCCAAAACTCGAATATTTCTTACTTTGTCAGTCCACTTAATTTTCAGCATTCTTTTGTAGCACCACATTTCAAAAGCATCAATTTTCTTTATTTCCGGTATTCCTAAAGTCCATGTTTCGCTACCATAAAGTGTTTTGCTCCACACAAAGAGTTTGAAAAAGTTCTTTCTAATCCCTAGATCAATAATTGAAACTAAAAGGTTTCTCTTTTTCATGAAGGCTCTTTTTGCTAGTGGTATTCTTCTTTTAACATCATTCCTGCTTCAGCCATAGGTTGTAATTTTGCTTCCCAAGTAACAGAACTCACTTACTTCTCCTATTACATCCGATCCTATTTTTATATTTAATCTACTAGTATTGGTATCATTTCGGCTACATTTCATCACTTTAGTCTTGCTTTGATTTATATTCAGTCCAAAATCTTCCTTCAGTATTTTGTTCTTGGCATTCAGTAACTTCTCTATATCCTCAGCCCTCTGTGTTAACAAGACAATGTCATCAGCAAATCGTAACATACTGATTTTTTCTCCCTGAAAACTTCTGCCACATGGAAATATTTCTTTGACTTTCTTCATTGCTTCTTCTACGTACAAGTTGAATATTAAGGGGGATAGACTACAACCTTGTCTCACACCCTTTCTAACAGATGCATGTCTCTCGTGATTCTCCATTTTTATTATAGCCATTTGGTTCTTATATAGCTTATAAAGTATTCTATCTCCATACTTTAGACCTGACTTCTTTAAAATTTTGAACACTTGTCCCACCTAACATTCTCGAAAGCTTTTTCTAAATCAACAAATGCCATAAAAGTATCTTTGTTTTTCTTGATCCGCCCTTCAAGTATTAATCTTAATGACAGAATTGCTTCTACATCCCCATGCCGATAATCATTTCTGATTCATCCGCCCTTAGGGGCCGTTTCCAACCCCAAGGGCAAGAGGGTGCCCTGAACCGCTCCCCGCTCTTCCGCCCTCCTTTCGGAGGCCGTTGGAAAGCAGTGGTTGACTCCTTATACCGGGAATCTTTCAGTCGCGAGAGCCTCGTCCGTGCAAACAGGGTTCACCACGTGAAGGAGAGGTTGACATTTGGTTGGAAAATGCTAGTACAGCCTCCCCCAAACCCTTACACCCTAACAAGTAATATCAGGAATAAAATGACATGAAGAAAGTAGGATCCTCAAGATATGTTGTGGTATGGGAAAACTGAGGCTTGGAAGTTCAAGAACAGATTAATGCATGGCATTAAGTAGTGAAATCTTGTACAGTACAATACTCGGCAATAAAGAGAGAAGTAACAATTACAACACCGAGGGAAAGTAGTTTAATAGTTCTCAAACCCAGCATTTTATTAACTTTAATCTTAGGGATGAAGTATAGAGAGATGGGCGTTGATTCATGATGAATTTGTATATTTTTCATGTGAATGAATATAGTTTTTATGGAAAGATACTGTGTAAATAATGTGTAATATGATCAGATGTAGTGTGAAATATTAATTGAATGTTTATAAATGAAGTATAAGCTACGGTGTTTTAAGCACGATTTTCAGCTATTTGGAGTTGTTTATGTTGCCAGTTTCATGTTTAAATCCATGTAAATAGCTTTAATTTTCATTTTAAACTTTTTCTTAATGATTACGAGTGGTCTTGTGCGATCTGTAATTGTTTTTGTACGGTCACGAAATACGAATGCGGAGCTCTACCTCCTCTAATCCTACGGGAATACGGCTCGAAAGATGTGAAAACCCACTGCCTTTACCTCTTTATAAAAATCATACAGGGTCCCTAGTGTACCGTAAAATCAGTCTACTAAAAACACTCGGCTTTCCGCGTAATGCCTCGTTTTTCTATATAAAACCGAGCTACTATTAGCAAAGATGGCCACAGAAAATTACAACATCGCTTAATCTGTTATAGTGCGAATTATTAGAAAAAAACATCATCGCAAATAAAAGACCAATGTTTACATCAGTTGCCAAGTAAGTTAAAGTTTCCGTTTAGGAGCCGTCCATTAATTACGTGAGTTGTTTTTACGGAAATCTGGGTCTCCCCCCCCCCATTTTTGGGTGAGGTTTTGTGAGATATTATGAGTTGGTGGGACCGCTCCCCCTATGGGGTGGTCAGACCCCCCCCCCTTAATGTTGGGATCGACGTCGTTTGTAGACTAATTTCTTTTATCTCTACTGTTCTTCAAGGAATTAAAAAAAATGACGTGAGGTTTCTGTCGATTCCCTCTCCCCCTATTTCACCTCATGTAATTAATGGACGCCCCTTACCTTAGAGACAAAGAACTATACATTCCAAAACACAGATAAAACAAACAACCACTACTTTTATCTTTCTTTGCAGTCATTTTATAACGATTTCCGTGCGAATCCTTTAGATTGTACTTAACTGTACCACATTCCATTAAAATCAAAGTAGTGATTGCTTAGGGAAAAATAAAATTTACCTGCATAAAAAGGATCCCACATTTTCATCCATGATATAAGATATCATTGTGTAGGTAAACGTTTCGTTCAAATGTGTTCTTTAGTTTTTGACACGCACGTAGCCAAATATTCCAATATTTACATTTCCCGTTTAGATTATGAAATTTATCAGGATGAAAAGTATCCCATATTGAAGAGTACAACTTGTACTCCTTCTTTCTTTAAAAATTAAATTACTTTTTAATTTTATTAATTGATCAACAATACCATTGTTATTAAATGAAATTAATGAAAAGTGGAATTGGGATTTTTCTGTACAGGTTGACAACACCGTTTCACGTACATTTAATATCGACATTTATTACAACAATTACTTCTCAATTACAATGAGTCAATCCACGTATTATGTAATAATTTCCACATATCAGTCCTCAGGGGTTGTTAGGTGTCCATCCACTAAGCACCACGGCGTAATGAGGATCTCTAGGGCAGCAGGTTTGGTTATCGATACGACACTTCTTGGGGTGGTTATCAAGATCACTCTGTGGTTACCAGTTTTCCAAAGGCGCCAGTTAGACTTCTAGTGGTATTCCTAGGCGACGACCCATCTGTCCGTTGGTTGCCTCATCCGCTCCATAGGCGACATGGAACACGGAGCACCACAGCAGCACGTGCAACATTAGCCGCTGCACATCACATTCTGTGACGTCGGCTGCCACGCACGCAACTCTTGCCGGCAGTCTACTGTGCCCTCTCCACACACACACCTAACGGCTCCTCGGTACGTGCTCAAGGTCGCATTCCAAAGCAGCCCTGACACCCTTTATCTCACTTGTTCACCAGACTGAGCAGGTAGCCCAGCATATCGAGAATATACTATGTAGTGTAGTGATACACTACAATATGTTAATTGATGGCATAAGATATCGTTACGCACGGTTTCTATGAAATTAGATAATAATTTTTGCGTGATGCGTGCATAGACAATCTGACATGATTGTTCTGTGAACCGCTACAAAACAGGTTTTGTTTCTTCCGTAGGTTCTTTATTTTCCTTTAGGCTTTACGGCTGGTCGACTTGAAGGTGTCAAACTAAAAGCGCACAGGTGACATAAGCGCACAGGTGACATAAGCGCACAGGTGACATAAGCGCACAGGTGACATAAGCGCACAGGTGACATAAGCGCACAGGTGACATAAGCGCACAGGTGACATAAGCGCACAGGTGACATAAGCGCACAAGGGTCTTTAATCCTCTATCTTCCTGGAAGGTCGAGGTAGCCAGAAAAAACGTCCATTCGAGCCCTGACAAGTTGCTTTTCCTATGCAGCGTCAGCCGCTAGCGTCGGACGCATGCGACATCCACTAATGGCAGCTACAATGGAATACAACGGAACCGCTTCCTAAAGAGGCAGCGCCCCCGTTCTCGACAAAGGTAATAAAAGTACAATATAATCTAACATAAGTATCTTCTTATTTTTTATTATCTTCGTCTTACTTATTATTAGACTTTGTATTTATTATTACAGAAACCTTCTACATGCTACATCGTTTCGTGTAAATGCAATATACCGCATGGTTGATTGTAATAAAAACTTAATTGAGTGGTTATATTGTGTTACAGATTCTAACAAATACAGCCAAACGTAAAACTTCTGAAAGTTCCCGCTATTTGTATTATGTTTGCTTCCTATGAAATTTAACTGTTGTATCTGCTTAGAGACTCGATTTTTGATTAGGCTTGAAATGTATTTAAAACTTCACTCAGCCGAACTCTGTGGTTTATAGGCACGTTCATAAAAATATTGTTCCACCGATTCATCTAACTCATCTTTTCCTGTATAGTTATTAAATTCAATATCAATAATTTTCATAATTATTTTGTTGCCAAACGCAAACTAATAAATAATAGACAAAATTAATATTATACATTCGTATAAATACAAGTGGGAATTTTTAATAATATACCTACATATTTTTAAGATAATACAGTTAATAAGTAGTCATGATGAGTTCTTGCAACGTGATTGCCCTGCAGGATGTTAAACTTACACCTGCACGGCTGTTTAAGTATCCTGTGAAAGAGTGTCTCACAGAAAATCTATCAGCATTTGCGTAACCGTCACCCCCTGCCAATGGTCCAAGATTTTCGGTTGCTAGTTGTTCATTTCTGTTTATTTTACAATGAGGTACGTAATTTTTTTATTTTTTTTTTCGAGAAATGAATCTCTAAGTAAATTATGCAAACAGCAAGCATCAATAACCAAATTATCAGTGGTTTCTGGCTTTATACAAATCTTCAAACATTAAATGAAATTTTAAATTGCTCTTACTAATGACCTTCCAGTACCAGGACCGATGGGCGGCTGACGCTCGCAGTCAGACGCTGGCGTTTGACGCTGAGTAGGAAGCCCACCTTAACAGCGGAATCAGTGCAGGTAGTAAAGGGCAGGTCTAACAGCCCCCACCCACTGCGCATGGATTGCGTGCTTTTGTCACTGTGCGCTTATGTCATACATCCGACTCACAGATCGTTAGAGACGGGAGAGAATGAATGGAGGGAGGACAATGAACGGGAAGGATTTCGATCATGGTCTTTTGAAGGAAACACCCCAGCATTCGCTTGGAGTGATTGCGGGAACCCTGCAAAATCGAAATCTGGATGGCTTGACGGGGATTTGAATCCGTGTCCGCCCGAACGCGAATCCGGAGCGTTACCACTCACAAACTTCTCGCAGGTGATTTTTATATGTTCAGTTATAATTCACTGTGGAGATATGACGTTGCATAACTTGGAATGTAGCCATTACCTTTCATTTATGCAACTTGTATGTAATATTGCTCCGATCAGCCTGGAAAGAACTACATCAAAACTATGTAGAATAAAATTTTAATATATACCTCATTTGGCTTAAAGAGGTTATATCTTGAAGTTAGGATTGAAAAAGCTGTAATAATAATATTGTAATATACGTTTTTACAAACAGAGCATTGTAACAGTAATTTTACAACGAAATGAGATGTGAGTACTGTAGGCAGCACTGTGTCGTCGATTTTAATTGTGATTCCCTTTAGAATGCTGTAATACAGGTCAGTACAGGACGACGATTTGTCGCGAGTACATGTGATCTCGTCCACGCAAATTAATTAATAGCAATAAAGCAGTATGTCCAAGAAAACTTTTTTTAACTGTAGAATAATATATAGAAAGTTCATTTTAATTTAACTCTTTACAACCACAATATTACTACAACTTCTTTACTTATGTATCTATTTCGCCATCTGGAAATTTTTGAAACGTATTGTAAACTGATTGAATCTCCAGGGGGTAGAATCGAAGTGCTACAGCTGCTTTTTCGTAATCGATTTACGTTTCCTATAAAGCAAAACTTCCTTTCCCTCTTTTTGCCCAATTTACAAGTCGTTTAGGACCTGTGGGAGACATCCTTAAGGGGAATCAAGGAAGCGATCGAAATTCGACTGGGCTGTACATTCAACAGAGACAATGTGCTATGTGTTAGTGAGGTGTGAAAAGCAACCTTGGCAAAAAATCCGCAAAGAGCGTTGTACCTCTTAATAAGAATTTAGTTAGTACTTAATACACAGGAAAGATGTAAATATTAAATAAGTAAAGGTATATCAATAGCAGTAGATAATAAGTAATTAAGAATAGAGTATAAGGAATGTAAAATGATTAAAAAGAGAATAAATGTCACGAAAATAAATATTAATACCCATAGGCTGAAAAGAGCATCCACTCTACACCAGCCACCCCCCCCCCCCTCCCCTGCCCAGCAGAAAATAAAGTCTCACATCTTTGGACGACGGCAAAGCTAATCGTCGAAATATCGTACTTTCACAACACAATCCGGCGGTACATCCCTGAAGACTTCATTACAATCGTGCGCCGGTATAAGTTTCCGTTCTTACATCCTTCAGAAGCTTTTAGACTACCCAGTAAACAAATGGCTTTTCAGAATATTCATTAATAACAAACCACCAGTTTCGTTCCTGCTTTGTTCAAGTTTGAGATCCAATAACGTTTTTGTTCTTTCTTCTGGAATATGCAATCTCTGTCTATTAAACGAAAACTGGATAAATTTGAAAAATACAAACTCGGATACTACATTGCAGATTTCGATAGGGTTTTCATCGTTTTAAAGATTAGAATCTCAACTCAGATGTTTGTCATGTCTTATGTGTCAAGTTAAATAACGCAGGAGCATTAAATGAAATTCTGAACGTATGATGATGACGGAGCCCAAAGATGGAAGGATTAGATGTTGCATACTTTGTCTAAAGCCTTTAATGAAAGCAATAAGATAACTATTAATAATAACTATTTTGTACACTAAACAAAAATTGAAGTATTCTTTCATTTAATTCGGGATATTTAACAAACCATAATATAACAAAAAAATAATGTTTAAACGCCATAGATAGCCTTACAAACAACAGAGATTTTCTTTAACCGCGATCTCTGGACAATGTTTCTGGCCATCACCATTAGTCTTCTGTATACGATAGTATTATACAGGATTCACTTTTGATATACGTATAAAAGGCTGAATCTGTGGAGTTAAGATATCTGGCGTTCGAGTAAAAAGTATATCCATTCAATTCGCAATTGAATCAAATGTAAGTTTCTAAAACAATCTAGCGTTGTTCAGTAATGTAGTAATGCAATTTCTTAACCAAATCAATGAAGATTGATATACATGAGTGTTTCCGGACGAATTAAAATAGTGTACGTGCAAATAAACTTCTGTACACCCGTTTCTTGGTAGGGGGCGGGTGAATATAGGTTTGCTTTAGTTCCGAATAAAGTTGGCGCGAATTTTATGAACCTTTGTACAAATGTTTCTCATGGCTGGAATAATAATAGGGTACGGGTAAATGTACGCCAACTATACCGGGCAACGCCGCGAACTCCGCTATTAAATCAATAAAAATAGATGATGGATAATCTATTTGGGAAAGCCACGTATAAATAGTGTCTTCCCGCAGGGAAAGTAATCGTAGGTAATTAATTGGTGAGCGATTTCTCTCCTCACTCCCGCCGACCACAGGCACTTGAAATTCGGCAGTAGCGATTCGGCTAGTAACAGCGCAAAAAAACAGAGATCCACTCACCTTATGATTGTAGCGTCGATTCGCATGGTCAGGCTATAACGTGACACCGGCTGTTATTTTCAGCAAGATGTAACTAGGATGCACTGAATCTGAGCTGTAAAATACTCTTTCTTCTCAAACTTGGCATAACTCGCCGACAGTTAAATAAGTAGCTTAATTCGCTACGATGTTTATGCACGCAAACTTAACCGTCGCGGACGTGAGTGTAACAACAATAGTAACTCATAAAAAGAAAAGTCACACATATATAATTTCCTTGTGGAACAAGGCACGCAAATATTGCATAGGCCAGTGGATATCTGAATTACGTCAGCTGACCTGTAATCCACCGCGAACATAGATGCGGCCGACGGAAAGAGAAATAAAAAATCGCTCAACCAAAAACAAAAGATCCAAATAAGACCTCGTCTTCCGAACACTGATCCAACAGAGTTTTCGTAACGGTTATTAGCCCTTTTTCCCCCCTTTGCTTGCGGCTTTACGCCTTGTCGACATCAAGGTCATTATTGGCTGAAAAGGACTGGGAACAAAGAACGGATAGAAATTCAGCAGTGGCCTTTTGAAAAAACTGTCCCACTATTCGCCTGGAGTGATTCTGGGAAACCATAAAAAAAACAGAATCTGGTTGCGTTGACTGTTGTTTGAAATCACGTCCTCCCGAATGTGATACCAGAGCATTACCGCTCACACGCTAGCTTGGTGGAGCAATCGACACACTACCAAACAACAATGTAACGTACCGTGATCGCCATGAATGTTACATCACGATTTAATGATCCATGTCAGTCACCAGCTTATAGATGCTACATAAACAGAATAGGCGTATTTTAACATAATGCTTTTACTTACTTCCCCAAATAGGCTCCTCGAGTTCTGAACCATTTACTGTATCTCCAAACCTGCTTAGGCATTGCTTTTCTGCAAACCGTGGTCACCCGAAGATTAAAACAATATATACTCAAGTTCGTCATCATTTTAAAAGTCCTTATTACAAAAGGTACTGCTTCATTTTTTAAAAGAGAAACAGTTCTGATCCGTACTGTATGATGGATGTTGAAATGTGTTGGACTTGAAACAATCAATAAAAAAAACTAATAAAAAACTCTACTACTGGGGTATGAATTATTTGATTATTAAATATTAATTTTTCTTTGATGGGAAAACTTTCATTTTTATATTCAAATGAATATAATTTTCTGGTTTCACAATTTTACTTTTATTTTCATTCTGATATGAAAATTACTAATCAGAATAAAGTACTAACTATTCCTATCTCTGAAACAACAAAATACACTACACTTGCAAATGAGTAATAAAAAATACCGGCGCCACTCAGCCAAGTTCAGATTGATTATATATATATATATACATAAAACAGATGGTAGAGCTACTGAGAAAAGTTCTTATCTGCACAGGGTTACCTGTCAGGGCATGTTCAGTTCGACTAAGATGAGGCAATGCAATAAAAATATTACTCGACGTATATTACTGTCAGGCACGACGATCACTTCACTGACGTTAACGTGACAATCCAAGTCACCAATAGTCCGTAATGGCACCTCGCACTGGTTGCTGCACTATTAATGTGCGACGTAGAAATGTAGAAACAACCAAACCACATCAAGCCGTCAACGCCTTTGTGTTGACACGGCAGCACACTGTATGTGTCGGCACCACAGACAAGAAACAAAGACTCCACGCACTCTGGAGTTGTGGCCAACACACTCCCTACCGCCACAAGTACTCTGCTATACTTATATCACCCGGGGAAGGAGCCAATGCCTCATTGGCACCAGGCTTCAACCTCTCTCTGTTCCAACCACCGCTGGACTGCCTCGTCGCTTGCCTCCCGGTCCCGCCGAAACCAGAAAACAGAGAGAAAGAAAAAAATGTCATTGGCTTCGGTGTTTTGGACCCTTGTTCTTATTTGTGCGTTTTAAACTCCCGCCTGGCTTATTTCCTCCAATAGTTTCTTATACACGCCAACTTGGCGTCTGTCTCTTCCTCCGCACATTCCGAAGTCACTGACCTGCTCAGAACAACGATCTACCTCCCGCTGCTAACTTCTTGGCTCAGGCGAGTCAACTGAATAGGAACGTCCTGTCTATTGTGTGAAGCTTCTTCCCTTGACCATGTCAAAATCATTTACGGTAGATTGAATAGGCGGGCGAGTCGGTCCGGAATCTGGAAGTCCAGGAGCTACGATTTTGCTTTTATTTAAACAAAATGTAACGAGTCGGTAATTTTGCTATCTACACACTGCAACTAATCGAGAAGCCGGGTTTATGACATCAAGGTTGTATGTCGAAACATACATGGATAATTGTGAAGCATTGATTGTCTTGAATGGTTTGGTCCAACCATTGATTCTATACATCATTGATGACAGAGATTATTTCTGAGCCTTTCATTTCGTAATACCCATCTGTTAATTACTAAACACGTTACATAACTTGACACTAATTCTTTCCTAACGCCTACTCATTATATTGCAACTAGACTCCTATGAACGGCGCAGAGTCTAACGTTTTCCGCTTACAATCATAATTGACTCCTTACATTACACAATCTCTGGAGTTTAAGATCGCAAGTTAATTGCCACAGCGTTGATAGTTATTGCTTGAATATGTCTGGGGCACGAGTAGCCGCCTACGCTAAAACGAACGGATCAGACAAATAACTTTAGGGGTTATAGGCATAAATATGCTTTTCTTTCGTTATCTAGGAGAAATGGATGAAGATTTTCCTTGCTCACTACCGATTCTTAAGATTTGATGTAATAATTTTGAGCATTGACGTTGGGACTTCACATTGGAGAGAAGATGGACTAATCTCCTGTCCGGTCATCCAGGTTTAAGTTTTCCACATTTTTTCCTAAATCACTTCAAGTAAATGTCGAAGGGTTGCTTCAAAACTGCGTGAGTGAATTCCTTCCTGTTACTTTACCCTGGTCCTTGCCCGACTGTCATGATATTGACGTAGACTAGTTGTAAAGCCCTAACAAAAAATTCTGGCTCTTGAAGCAAGTACGCGACTAGAAATACATAACGACCGTTGTGTGTCTGTTCTATGCGATTTTAGCTAAATGCGGTTCGAAAACAGCCGTGTCATTTGTGATTTCCATTATAAACAGATCTAATAATATTTGTCGTTTGGGCCAATATACTCGCAGAGCACCTAACGTCTTTAGTGTCTAATCAACAAAGTAGTTAACATTTATGTAATTGTGTATTCACTATAAACTCCGTTCAGCATATAGTTTACAGAATATTTGTGTTGAAATAATAGAGTAAAAAAAAAAAGAAATAAAAAAAACTTCAGAAAAGTTAATTATTAATTACGATGATTAAATTATTTATGATTATAAAATGACAACTTCAAAAAATAATTTAAAGAAAAACATTATATTCGTGATTGGAGTTTGTATTTAACATATGATTTTTATTTGTGGAGGACGCATTAAAAAAATATTATTAGAGCACTGAGAAACTCTTTTATCATCCAGGCCTCCCTGCCAAGGTGTCTCAGGTTCTTGAAAAGTGCAATACAGTTTTAAAGTTTCTCACGGATATTTACCATTGTTTGCAAATACCTCAGCTCACCTACAGCTCACAATTCTACAACCGACCTAACATAGCAAGATGGCTTCACCATCCAAAACTACTTATCACATACACTTGTGCAGATTGTCACTATTTGTGACGCGCTAAACATCTGGCACCTCTTCCCGCAACTTTGCGGTAAGTCACCGAGTTGGTCCCCACGACTGGAATAATCCTCCGTTTAGCGCTGTTCTGTCCCTCCTCTCCATAAGGCTGGCCTCGACACCTGCTGGTTTACTTGAAAAGAAAAATAACACACGCCCTTGGAAGTTGTTTCACATACGTGGCACATCCTAATAAATTCGCGGCTCTACTCACTTCCAAAAAGTATTTCTTGGCTTGTCAACTGACGTGCTTTCACCTCTCCAATACACCCCGCTGCGTGAATCCTCTTAACAGCGTGTCCTGACCGTCCTTTTGTTAAATATACCGCCAGCGTCCTCGGCCGCTTGTTTCCCCATTCCCAAAAATTCACAGGGAAATAAATAATTAACATCACGTACAAACTAATTTGCTTCCACTGCCTCCGTATTCTGTCCTGACAGTATCACAATTATGAAACGATTCACCTTCTAATCATTTCAATGTAAATACGTACTTTTGGTGTGGAAAAGTGTACGGCTTGGTACAGCACACTGAGTTTGTGCTAATGTTGCAAAGAAATATCTGAAATGAGATCTAAAATTTAATGAATCGTGATGGATATCAGGCAAGAATATACAGGAAAAGTAACGAGAAGATTACGCATACAGTGAAAGAGGAAACACTGCAGAAGAGATTAGAAAAGACAAGATATTAGTAGAGTGGACATATTAAGAGAATGGGATAGCATAGAATATCAAGAAAATTCATGAAAAGCAAGAGGACTGCGTGCATTCTACCGAGGAGATGACGGAGATTTGGTGGAAAGAGGCAGGAAAATGGTAGGGCTTATGTACAAAGCAGATCCAAGTGGAATATGATAGTAACAAATATCATGAGACTCTTAGTAAATAAGACACTCTGATAAAAGGTATGTTCGCTAGGTATATGCGTGGTGTTAATTTGTGGTATTCAGTTAGCTATGCAGTTTTTCTTTTCACTGTGCATTATGAGTATTGTATGTAGCTAGTTAAGGAAGTTATCAACACCACATAAAGATGCTGAAAGAGAAAATCATTTCACATAATTACTTTCGTCCACCGCACAAGTCTAAATAAAACGTCTTGCAACACAATATTTATTCAGCGCTTCATGTATCCAAATTAACCTTCGTTACGCAGCATCTTTGCTGTGTACACGTTTAATTACTTTTTTACAGGATGGACTAAATACAAGTAATGTTTTTACAATCTTTGTGTAAATGTTATCAAGACTAATGAACCCATATAACACACTACTTCAGCCTTCTATTCGCCTGCAGCTTCATTTATCTTTAATACCAGTTCAACAACAGCTGAACTGACTGTCATTATACATCATACATTCGTCTCTCTTCACATCATATTGCCATTACACAATACCTTTTTTTCCCTTGCACTTATTACATTAACACAAATCATTGGTATATAGAAAAAAAATTATGAACCGAGGAACCTCACGAAATTTAAAAAGATTTACATGAAAACAAACTTTATGCTACTTACTGCATTGTACATAAATCTCTCACATTGCTACTGCTATGTAAAAATTTAACCTAATGAGAAGTATTTTTAGTATCTGTAACGGTTTTCCGGTGTATCGTTGACGCTATGTGAGGATTAAAGTAAGAGACCGTGATTATTCTCTTACAACTATTTAATTTCAAAGCGTCAGGACAACATCCCTCTTTTGCCTAATAACAACCAAAAATTGCAACGAGGGCGACCAGATACACTGACAATACACCATATTACCTTCTGCCTTGTGCATTTTAAAAAGTAAACCCGATAACATTTACGGCAGTCATTCAAGAAAGAAACGAAAAACTGTGTATAATACATTTACTTTTCAGATTATTATGTCAAATAATTATCCACAAATCTTTCGCTGACTGTTACTGCATTTGAACATATAATTTTCCTTAGGGAGCGTGCATAAACCACGTAGCTCCATTTTGGCCTATATCCCCCCCCCCCCCCCCCACGTAGCACGTTGCTTTTTTCCTTTTGATTCCAGAAGACATTTTGTACTGTTTTCTCTTGTCACACTATTGTAAATTACATACGGAGATAGTTAACTGGGGAAAATAAATATTCATATGCTCTTGTGTGTTCTGTACCTCATGTTAACTGTAAAAAATGTTATGAAAGGGAAGCTACGTGGCCTGTCTCGGAACTCACACTTCCCCCCACGTAGCCCAGCGTAGCCTTCCACCCAACACCTCTCCCCCCCCCCCTCCCCGGCACGGAGCCACGTAGTTTGTGCACGCTTCCTTTACGAACAAGCTGAGGTGATTCAGACAGTTGAAATCTTGTTAACTAATTAATTCTTCGTCATATCCTGACTAGATGTTATTTAATCACCATTTTTGGTTTCATTGTTTTTCACTGTTATTATGCAGTAGAGAGGTAATAGACCATGTCATTTCTCTATATTATCTTTAATAATCAGTATTGCTTTCGTGTTTTTACTAGTTTCGGATTTCTGAAGTTAATTTATTCACCGGTTGCATTCGTACAATTGTTACTTTCTGCTAGTGAAGAAGTCTTTGAAAGAAACAAAAGAGACACCGTGGTTGGTGATACTGAAACACACACCTCATTCGTTTGTTTGTTAGTAGCAGGTAGCTTTCGCAGCGAAAAACCGTAAAGCAAGTGGAAGATTGATAGTACAGGATGTAAGCTGAAATGGAAGTGTTGCGTTTGCACATGACGGGAATTAATATCTAAATTCATCAATCCAGGCAACCTGTTAACAAAAGTAATTACAGTTTAAATCCTTTTTTTCCTTTCCCAGTGCTGTATATACTATGACAGAATCAATACGCCAGTATGTCGTCGTTAAAGGAGAAAGTTCTTCTAATCTACACATCGGGTATACTTCAAGGAAGTGTAATAGGACCACTTCTTTTCTTAATTTTTATAAACGATCTCGGAGACAAAGTGAAAGGCCTTTTAAGATTGTTTGCTGATGATGCAGTTATTTATAGGGAAGTAAGGAATTTGGCCAATTGCTTAGAAATTCAGCATCTGGATGTTATTTTGGCAGCTGCGCTGAGTGGCAACTTACGCTAAATGGTAAAAAGTGCAAGACAATGAGCATAACTAACAAAAAGCATCCAATTGTTCAGAAATACGAGTTAAACAATTCCGTTATTGATATGGTTGATTCTATGAAACATTTGTGAGTAACAGTAGAAAGGAACATGAAATGGGACCTGCACATTAATTCGTCAGTAGTTAAAGCTAATTCTAGGCTGCGATTTATAGATCGAATCTTGAAAAATTGTAATGAACAAACAAAGGAGATAGCGTACAAATCTCTTGTGCGTCCACATTTGGACTGTTGTTGTGCCATTTGGGATCCGTTTCGTAAGGCGTCACAGAACTGATTAGTAGACTAGGCTGGGCGTGTCTGGTAGATAGACGACGCACGTTTCATTTAAACTTATTGGTAAACATGTGTACTCCCACTTTCACTTACGAGTGTAGTGAAATACTTCTTCCACCAACCTATTTGAGTCGGAAGGACAGGAAAGATAAGATTAGAAAAATAAGGTGCCGCAATGATTCTTATATGAATTCTTTATTCCCTCGTACCATTAGAGATTGGAATGCACAACAAAGAGATTAGCTTTGGTGCTGAGCACCCTCTGCCACATACAATTTTGTGAATTACAGAGTATATATGTAGATGTAGATATGTATAATACAGCGAGGAAATAGTTTTCGAAAAAGAACGTTAAGGATATCCGCCATGGCCTTAATGAGATAATATTTCCAACATTTGTATGTAGTGACTTCTGGAGTGCATGTAAGACCGAAATTTGGTTGATCAAACTGGAAACCGAACCTGAGTCTAAAATGCCCAACCAAAAAGCTTCCGCTCATCCAACAGAAACAGCAAACTTAAGGTCAAATATTTTCAGCAGAAAAATGAAAACCTCAAGAAATACGACGAAACTTTATATCTGGTGTGGAAAATTTGAAGAAAAAAAAAAGATCATTGACAGTATAGCTAACTAGCACTTAAATAAAAGGAGCAGATAATCACTGCACATTCTTTCTGCACTACTTGCAAATGTACTATCAGACTTGGCAGTCATCTATTTCGATTATTCTTACATATGTTGTAAGGTAGCATTGTAACGTCTCTGTTTGTCGGATGACTGCGGTGGGCTAAACTCATTTTCTTCATGGTTTTCCTGTGACTTGCGAAGCATCTATTATTTCCTTGTTCCTTCAGTTCTTCTTCTGTTAACTGAAACCAAGACTTGGGCTGAGTAGGATCCGAGAATCATACGGCTTTTCTTATTTCTCTAGTCGAATGAAATACTGAAGCCGCTAAACGTCAATGTTTATTGGCGAATACATCTGCGGATTTCACGCGACGTAATGTAAGCAAGAGCTAGGTATCTGTCAGAGAAAACATTCTAAGACAGATAGTTGAACGAGAATCGGCGGGTACTAGCTGCTATTGATCGATAGCTGCTTGCCGATTCCGGAGGTCAGATATAAATGAGAGAGATTGCCAGTTGTTTGCTACAAGGTGAACTCAGCCGCGTGTGCAATTTCAGCCACGCATCGGTATAAGTTTCTGAACTAACGGATGGCAGTTTCCGCTCAGTCGAACAAGCATTTTCTTGGACTTACGCCACTGAGGCTAAGACTTTAGTAAAGCTGAATAAATAATCCGAAATAATTAAAATATGTCCTAGACAGAATCCCTTTAGTGACTGGTTCAAAGGCTTTTATGCTATGGATCTTATTTCCAGAAATATCACATCCCAGTTATATTTCCGATACCAATCGCTATGGTTTTAAAATCTCCAGATAATTGTAATACTTTCTTCAATCGTATTGCAAAAGGTGCAGTTCAGTGCGAAATTTATCTGCGGACAGAGCAAATGAAAAAAAAAAAAATCGAACTTAGGATTTCTCCAACGAATACAGACTCATAATTGAAGAAAATGTGAGCTTCATATAAAATAATTCATTTCCCACAGAACAAAAAAAAAATTTTTAAATTTATTTTCACAAATCATCAAAAACGATTAAAAGCATTTGATAACAGTTTAAAGACAAAAATTGGAATTAAAATTATAGAAGGATTATAAATAGTAGAAACGAAGACTAAAAGAAAATTCCGCTAGCTGGTCGTAATGTCGAGTGTGTAATGTGATAGTCAGGAACCTTTCTCGCTTGATTACGCCCAATGCCGCTTACCTAGCTACTACTTACATATTATGTAAACGGCTTACAAAATTTTGGGACGAGATATTTTTAATTTTTGTTTATAGCTTTACGCCTGGTCAAGGTCATTAGAGGCGGGAAAGGACTGGAGGCAAGGAACGGGAAGGAATTCGGCTATGGCCTTTGAAGGAATCATCCTGGCATTTATCTGGAGTGATTTAGGAAAACCATGGAAAATCCAAACCGAGATGCCCGGAGGGGGATTCGAACCGGCGTCCTCCCGATTGCGAGGCCAGAGCGTTACCGCTCACCCACCACTAACTAAGGGAATACTACACTGCAATATATGTAAGACTCATCTAAATCGATTAATACTATGTCCGTCAGTCCCCTCGTTAAGATGGACAGCTCACCGATTCGACCAGGCACCCAATTAGAACGAGGACATGAGTCACGATTGGTGCTGAGTCAGTTCCAGCCAGGTGTGCAAGGCGGGTTGGATGCTGCGGGGGGCCCTCTATCTCCGTGTGGAATCATCCATGTGGTAGCAATCTTTTCATTCAGCCATGTGTATGCATTCTGCAAGCTGTGTAATATTAAGCAACGAAGAATTGAAGAGCTTAGTGATACAGCGTAGTACCTCCTGTTTCATTAGTTTTGAAACAGTTAAAGGAAGCTTAATAAAAATTTGAGTACCATTTCTGTTTACCAAAGCACTGATGCCCAAAAGAATAAGCTGATGTGATGAAAGGGAGAAAAAATCAATGCAGTATCCTACATTGAAACGTTATAATCGTTGGTATTACCTGTTCCTTTAATAAAAGCTACTGCATAGATAAAAGGAAAATTGTTTGTTAGAGCCGCCAAAGAAACCATTGTTCGTACGCATTACACTATGATATTGATAGTGCAAAGTGGATAGTAAAGTGTGAAAAACATAACTTTTCTATAAAGAGTAACAAACGTTAGGAAATAAGAACGACTCCATTTTATTCTGAACAAATAAATTCATCACGTATTCACGCAGTTACTAGTTCTGTTATTCGGAAAAAAAAATAAACAAACTTAACAACTAAGATGAAGAAAAAGACAAATAAGAACTATGAGAAAGGAACTTCTTCCAAAACAGAATCCTCATTCACTTTTAACATTAATAAAGACAGGAAGTCTACCTTGCGCACTGAAAAAACTCAGAACGTGGAACAGTCAAATCTCTCTTGTCTCATGTGTTACTTCTTTGACATCAGCTGTTTTTAGAATACATAAATTTCTTTCCTGGTACTGAAAATATAGTGGCTTTCACTAATAACTCCTATTAAAAGAATGTGAATTTATGTAATCCAAGTAAGTGATATTCTTTACAAAATAAACGGATCTATATTATTTAATATTGAAGGAACAAAAAAAAATTATTCATTCTAACAATACAATAAATTTGTAGTTATATATGACAGCAAATTTCTGGGTATTACTTTTAGAAATTTCTTAGACTATGTTAGAAATCTGAATGGTGTGAAGGTACACAGACAGTTGTCAATAAGGAAGGAGAGGAAGTTACCTAGAATTCGAAAGAAGCAGAGATATTAAGTCACTGGTTTAATAAGACACATAGGGAGCGGGAAAATCAAAGGAAGAGCTCCTCCGTAAAAGCAGGAAAGAGCATACTCACAAATTTGTAAAGGATCCTGAGGATATTATGAAAAAAGTAACGTATTTTAAAAAAATAACTGAAAAAAATATTTTAAAAAAACTGTGGAAGCGACGGTGTTGTTAACATTTCTACTGATGCTGAAGATAGGCGGATATTATATTGCATCATGCCTTGAAATAATGTTCAGAGTGTTTCTGTTTACCATAGGAAAGAAAAGTGCCATTGTACTACCATTTCATAAAGGAGGTGACACAAATAATGTTGAAAATAAGGAGCCTATTAGTTTGACGTCAGTGGTAGGAAAGCTGATGGAGAGATTGATACGCAACCACATCAGAAATGTGTGTGGGGAAACAACCTAGTTTGCAAAACGGTAGCATGGGTTTGAGCTTGGATACTCATGTAGGCTATATGCAAGATATTTCAGAGATAATGAGAGGTTCCATTGGCTGAGGAGTTTGTGGAGTTTTACTAAGTAGAATTTAAGTTGGTAGCTTGTGGGAATGTCTATGGAGGTGGCGTTGTAAGTAGGAGTGTGTATACTAAATTATCGCTATGGCGAGAGAATAATATAAAGTTTTGCGGGGCTGCAGCCGAGTACGACTGAGCAAGTGGAAATGTAAGAACCGGATAATGAACAGTAAATTGTTAGTTTCTGAAAGTAGCTACTAGAAACTACTAACTCACTGCTATTGTATTTAATTGAAACATTCATAGTGATTCTGAAAGAGTTTTTCTTCAATAAATAGAGCTTCAGTTGAGCACAGTTTCTATGAATACGGGGTGATGATACCAGCCCTCAGTAATTCTTCTGTAAGAAGTATGAGCACCCGCAAATGTTCGTGACAGAATATTTTCTGTCATAAAATGCTAGTAATGGCTTCTATGCAAACGTGGCTAGAGCTACATGACTAATCAGCATCACAAATGGCTCAAATCGAGAATGGTGGGTTAGCGATAACGTTCTGGCCTTGTATTCGGGAAGACGCGAAACGAGTGTGGTGGGTGAACGGTTAACGTTCTGGCTTCGCATTCGGGAGGACGCGGGTTTGAATCCCCGTCCGGGCATCCAGATTTGGGTTTTCCACGGTTTTTCCAAATCACTCATCTACATCTACATATATACTCTGCAAATCACGAAATTGTTGGTGGCAGAGGGTGCTCAGCACCAAAGCTAATCTCTTCGTTGTTCATTCCAATCCCTAATGGTACGAGGGAAAAAAAGAATTCATATAAGAATCATTGCGGTACCTTATTTCTATAACCTATTCTTTCCTGTCATTACGGCTCAAATAGGTTGGTGGACGAAGTATTTCACTACACTCGTAAGTGAAAGTGGGAGTACACATGTTTACGAGGCGAAGGCCGGGGTGCTTCCTTCAAAAAGGCCGTGGCCGAATTCCTTCCCTTTGCTTGTCCCCAGTCCCATCCCGCCTCTAATGACCTTAGCCGTCGACAAGGCGTAAAGCAATTAAAAAAAAAGTTTTCCGTGGTTTCCGCAAATCACTCCTGGAGAATGCCGGGACGGTTCTTTCAAATGGCCATGGCCGAATTCCTTCCCGTTCATTGCCACCAATCCTTTCCCGCCTCTATTGGCTTCGATCTCCACGATGTGTAAAGCCGTAAGTAAAAAAAATCGGCTCATACTGTCAGGACGAGTTACCTAAACCATTAACGGCTTCAATGAGTTTAGAAATAAAATAGGTCAGAACCGTGTTCGGTATGCTTTAACGCAAGACTCTGAAACTGGGTTGACTATTTCTTGGTGTCGTTTCGACACTGCTTTCTTATAAAGTGAGCCAACATCGTCCAGTTAGTAATCACCATCTATATCTATTGAGCTTTAAGACCGATATAAACAACAAAATAAGGTTATGAGTATTTACAGTAGCTAATTTATCCCCAATAGATGCATACTTAGAAGGATTGCATGTAGTTCAAGACAATTAAAATATACTTGATTAGCTACAGAGTTATTGTGAATCACTGCAGTAACAGTATTTTTGTCACAGAACTTGACAGATGTTTATACACTTGAAGAAGAGACAAAGCTTGGATCGTAACGTTTGGAAATCAGGAGAACTTTTTCTTTAGGTTCAGGTCTTATGGCTTGTCGATTTCAAGATCATTGGAGTCCGGAAAACATGCAGAGCAAGCAGCAGGAAGGAATTCAGCCATGGTTTCTTCAAGGAACTTTCCCGGCATTCCTTGGATTGAATTCGAGAAAGCGTGGATGGCCGGGAGGGGATTTTAATCTGCTACCTCCCATCAGACGAACGAAAGTTTTTCAAGAAGCCACTTATTAGCCAGGATTGTTTAATGAAATTTTATTTTTGCACAACCCGAGGCAGTTCTTACTGTCCATTATTGACTTATAATTCGCATTCACGATCCAGCGGATCTGTGTGGTAACATTAGGATGGGATTATAGGAATAATGAAATGAGTTTAATACTTTCAAATGGATGGCCCTTTCAGTTAATGTGATGTTTCATCAGCAGGGGAATACAAACATAACATTTGATTACAGCGATTATCTGCAGCGCGCCAGGTTTTCGATCAACATTGACACACGCATACACATTACGCAGTTTTTGACGGCGAGATTTAAAAATCAACTGATTTATCGGCTGATAAATATTTTTCAAGCACTCGCTGTTGCATTTAATTCCCTTTGAACTGAACTGGACATGTTCCATTAGAATTGGAAGAGCCCTATTAATCCCACGGGCCGCGAAAAATAACATGAGATCACAGGGGATTTTTAGAAGAGTTAATCACGCGCTTTTTTTCAGGATGTGAATGCTGAAATATTCATAACGATATTAAAATACCTGATGCGACGGGTCTGGCACTGCAAACCCAATTTGCGATACCTCTTTGACGATGTGGACAGTAAATTCCGTTGCATTAATTATTCATAAAGCACATTTTGTACCGAAACTCGGGGATTCGAAAAGGATAAATAGATGCCTCTCGGCTTCTGTGAAAGGTTGTGCGGTGGTGCGTGCTTTTTTGCAGCGAACATCGGAGGACTATTAAAGGCTTTACCACTTGCTTTAATCACATTAATGACACACAACGTACAAAAATCGTAATACGGTGATTGCAAACAAATTTCAGTCATTTCCATTAAATGTTTTACAGTACGTGCTAAATCGCAATTATGAAATGCTAAATATAGTACGGTTTTTCTTGGCATATAGCCACTACTCACTTGAAGTTTTACCGATTTCTTTTATAGGGAAACTAAACAATTCAGACATGACGAATAGCAAAAAGGTTACTGAGAAATATTTATTTAAGTGAAACTTATTGCAAAAATTAATTTTGTAATGAATCGCAGTTCTAAATCAATAAAAAAAACCATTGGATTTCTAAATTTCCTGTGTGCCTGCCTATGGTTATGTTGCTTCAGGGCTTTAGAGCACTTTATTATCAAATTCCAATAAGAAATCAAATCAGTACATAGAAAAAATTCATGAATTTAAGGGGAAAGGTTTACGTGGAATATCTACATCTACATATATACTCTGCAATTCACAAAATTGTGGGTGGCAGAGGGTGCATCAGCACCAAAGCTAGCTAATCTCTTTGCTGTGCATTCCAATCCCTAATCGTACGAGGGAAAAAAGAATTCATATAAGAATCAGTCCGGCACCTTATTTCTCTAATTTTATCTTTCCTGTCCTTCCGACTCAAATAGGTTGGTGGAAGAAGTATTTCACTACACTCAAAAGTGAGAGTGGGAGTACGCATGTTTACCAATAAGTTAAAACGAAACGTGTGTCGTCTATCTACCAGAGACTCCCAACCTAGTCTACTAATCAGTTCTGTGAATCTTTCATAAGGACTGTAGCAAGCGGTCACGAATCGAGCGGCTCTTCTCTGTACTTTCTCTATACTTTCGATCAACCCCTTACGAAACGGGTCCCAAATGGCACAACAATAATCCAAATGTGGACGCACAAGAGATTTGTACGCTATCTCCTTTGTTTGTTCATTACAATTTTTCAAGATTCGACCTATGAATCGCAGCCTAGAATTTGCTCTACATACTAACGAAGTAATGTGTATGTCCCATTTCATGTTCCTTTGCACTGTTACTCCCAAATATTTCATAGAATCGACCATATCAATAACTGTATTGTTTAACTCGTATTTCTGAACAATTGGATTCTTTTTGTTAGTTATGCTCATTGTCTTGCACTTTTTACAATTTAGAGTAAGTTGCCATTCAGCGCACCAAGCCAAAATAACATCCAGATCGCGCTGACTTTCTAAGCAATCGACCAAATTTCTTACTTCCCTATAAATAACCGCATCATCAGCAAACAATCTAAACAGGCCTTTCCGAAATCGTTTATAATATGACTCATTGTGTTATTTTCTCTTAGTATAACTAAGTTTTATACGCATATTTACATGTTGGCGTCCACTTTTCCATTTTCAAAAACAATTTTTATGTATATTTACTTATTATTTATGTGCTACGGCTTAACGTGCCGTAAAATGCAAATCAATTGAACCGAAGTGAACGTTGCAAACCCTCTAACTTTAAGGAGAATGCTTTTTTCCTGTTAGTTTCTGCAACATCTGGTGTTTAAGTGAAAAAGTTGGGATTCTCCAAGCGCTCCACTAGGTGTTAGTGGAAAATCCTGGAAATCGCAGTGAAGATGGTTAATAACCGTGAAGAAAAGTTGGAATTCAATATAGACTACTTCGACTGAAGCCAAAGATCAACACTGCGTATGTATAACCCAAAGATACCTTCCAGCCAATACAAGACATTCTCAAATGTTCTCGCAGACTCAGCGCATACACTGAAGAGCCAAAGGAACTGGTATAGCCATGCGTATGCCAACACAGAGATATGTAAACAGAGTACTTCGCTGTGTTCGGCAACGCCTATATAAGACAACAGGTGTCTGGCACAGAACTAGATCGGTCACTGCTGCCACAATGCCAGGTTATCACGGTTTAAGTGAGTTTGAATGTTGTGATATAGTCGGCGTACGAGAGAAGGGACACAGCTTCTCCGAAGTAGCGATGAGCTGGGGATTTTCTCGTACGACCATTTCACGAGTGCACCGTGAAAATCGGGAATCCGGTAAAACATCAAATCTCCGACATCGCTGCGGCTGGAAAAATATCATGCAAGAACGGGACCAACGACGACTGAAGAGAATCGTTCAACGTGACAGAAGTGCAACCCTTCCGCAAATTGCTGTAGATTTCAATGCTGTGACATCAAGAAATGTCAGCGTGCGAACCATTCAACGAAACATCGGAGCCGAAGGCCCACTCGTTTACCCTTGCTGAGTGTACGACACAAAGCTATACGCCTCGCCTGGGCTTGTCGACACCGACATTCGACCGTTGATCATTGGAAGCATGTTGCCTTGTCTGACGAGTCTCATTTCCAATTGTATTGAGCAGATGGACGCATACGGGTATGGAGACAACCTCATGAATTCATGGACTCTGTATATCAGCTGAGGACTGTTCAAGCTAATGGAGGCTCTGTAATGGTGTGGGGCGTGTGCTGTTGGAGTGACATGGGACCCCTGATATGTCTAGATACATCTCTGACAAGTGACACGTACGTACGCATCCTGGCTGATCACCAGCATCCATTCATGTCCATTGTGCATTCCGACGAACTTGGGCAATTCCAGCAGGACAATGCGACACCCCACCAGAATTGCTACAGAGTAGCTCCAAGAACACTCTTCTGAGTTT
This sequence comes from Vandiemenella viatica, assembly GCA_031002005.1. Classification (NCBI taxonomy): domain Eukaryota; kingdom Metazoa; phylum Arthropoda; class Insecta; order Orthoptera; family Morabidae; genus Vandiemenella; species Vandiemenella viatica. The sequence continues at coordinate 87,070,808 of JARYHS010009186.1, forward strand.
AAACACCTCCGCTGGCCACCAAACTCCCCAGACATGAAAATTATTGAGCATATCTGAGATGCCTTGCAACGTGCCGTTCAGAAGAGATCTCCACCCCTACAGATTATGGTCAGCCCTGCAGGTTGCATGGCGTCAGTTCCCTCCAGCTCTACTTCAGACATTAGTTGAGTCTATGCCACGTCGTGTTGCGGCACTTCTGCGTTCTCGAGGGGGCCCTACACGATAATAGGCAGTTGTACCACTTTCTTTGACTCATCAGTATACATCGCAATGCTGAAATTCAACCATCACTCCTTCAAAATCACCTCCACGGGAGACAATACACAGACAAACTGTAACATCCAGAAACCACCTTATTTTTAACTGTCGATTGAAAAAATTGAGATCGAGCACCTTAGGCACAGCTTCGTAAAAATAGACTTACGGTGCCTATCTGCACAGCTACACTACTTGCATTGGCTGAATACACTTTTTTTTATAAATTGTTATACCCCCAGAACATATATATTGGTTTGAGATATGGTTATGAGAAATTTAATCAAACTATTACGAGAGTATAATTATGTTTTTAGATTAATTTCATATACCAAACATGATTAGTCAGTCAATTTGTAAACGGCTGTGTGGGAGCAAGTCTCAGTGATAAATAAATAACAAAAATTGTGCAGAACTAACCAACAGCCTGTTACGGAATATTCTCGTGCTTGTAGTATGTTGGTGGAAGGTAATTTCAGAAGAGAACTCAAGTCACCATTATGGCTCTCATAACCTTATGTAACGTTAGTATTTGCTTGTGAAAGTTTAGAAGGAACGCTTCTTCATTTCTGTAAGCGACCTTTGAAAAATTTTGAAGGATGAAGTGAGACTATTCCCAGATATTAAGTACAATTTCATTAGGAATGACAAAGAAACAGATAACAATCAATGCTCCTTAGATAACTAGTGCTGTTTCGAGCTCTTTCAAGAGAAGTCACTGGTGTTGAGACTGATATCGCTGAAAAAAAATTGAAGATACTGGAACAAATAGAAGAGGGACTGCGCATCATTAAACCGTTATTAGAACCGTTTCTCCTTGCTTTACTGGTATGTAATTTCACAAATGTTGTGCTACTCATCGTTAGTGGGATTTCACAAGTGTTATTATCCATAGTCTTGTGAGCAATTAGATGATTTTCAGCTTCAATTACATTATAGCCGGTGTTGGTGAACATTTCAATGTCCAAACGCATGAGATTAAGGAGGTATGAGAAGACCAAAATCGTAACATGTTTGGGATTAGAAGAGTTTGAATATTTAGATCACTAGGTAACAGAAAACGGTTCTTAGACACAAGAGACCTTTAAATAATTATGCTAATTAGGTGACTCCGTATGTCGAGGCAGGTACCATACCCTTCCCTAAACTAAGTTTGACCACCTTTACGTGGCCTAAACTCAGAGAAAGTCGCCGTCTTATCGGAGAGGAAACCAGTTTTGAACAGGGGTGGAGGCTTGGTCGGTTGAATCCTATCTGCAAAAGCCTACCTGTCTGCAATTCATCAACTTGTTAACGGCACGTCTGATGTCTATAGTGAAAATAGCCAGAAAAAATCTGCCCGCAATTCGTCAATATGTCCACGGCATCAACTGAAGCTCTATTGTAATACAGGCTTGTGACAACAGACGGTGGCATCATTAAGTTAGGCCACCAAAAGCTGGACAAACTTAGGTTATCGGAGGATCATCCAAAACCAAGGGTGGGGTCACATAATTAACATAATGTTTAACAGGCCTATTCTGTCTGAAATCGGTGTCTCTTTCCTACTTAGATCCATAAAGTAGGTACTTAGATGTATTATTCAATAGTACTTATCAGCAGTAACTTCTGTAGTACATGAATTTTAAGCACTGTGTCTCAGGAAGGACCTGCATCTTAGCACGACTCATGAATGGGAGCCATTACTTATCCTAGCATTGCGTGATCTGTGGTGGGAAGAAATTGTTACTACGCATTGATGTTGAAGTCATTGATGACGAAATGAATTGGAGACAAGGAGAGGAGAATAATTCAGCGTTTGCCTTTTGAAGGAACCCTTCCGCATTTGATTGGAATGATTCCGGGGAAAAATCAACACTTGTATGCCCGGAAGAGGTTTTGAATCAGCGTCTTCTCAGATGCCATCCAGAAGCTACTCACCCGACAGGTTCGGTGAAGAAATTGTGATCTAGAAAGAATTAAGATCCCGTCTCACGACCAAGGTAGTTACTACACTGAGACAAAGTATAACACTGGACATGTTAGATGATTCAAGTAAATTTGGTATAGTATTTTCATCCTTCAGTACTTCGTCATCAATATACGAGGCATGTTTTTTAAAGTAAGTACCGTTTTCAAATTAAAAAATGACGTGCAAATATATCTCAATAATTTTATTTTTACATGAAATCCTGTACATTATTCTACTTTTCTACATTATTCCCTTCAATGTTGAGGCACTTGTCATAACGTAGTACCAGTTTTTCGAAACCCTCCTCATAGAAGTCTGTCGCCTGACTTGTTAACCACTGCATCACAACAATTTTGACTTCGTTATCGTCTTCAAGACGCTGACCGCCCAGGTGTTTCTCTCACCTTATTGTCCATTTTCTGCACCAAACTTTCATTAACGACCGAAGGACGCCCACTCCGTTGTTCATCATGCACATTTGTGCGGCTATCTTCAAATCCTCTCATCCACTTTCTCACCATTCCATCACTCATAATGTTTTGTCCGTAAACTACACAGATTTCACAATGAATATCGATCGGTTTTAGGCCTTTAGCACAAATAAATCTTATAACAGCCCGTACTTTACAGTCGGCGGAACTCACGATTATCGGAGGCATCTTAAACACTCAGTGAACAACGTAAATAAGGAAGAATTAGACTGTAATGGCGTCAGTGCGTTGGCAAGTGATGCAGGTACTCAGTGCGTATGCGCGGAACGCCGACCGTAGCGCTGCAGCCACGGTGTGACAAAACGGTACTTACTTAAAAAATACGCCTCGTATCACGACTGCACGGCTCATACTCACCATATTATGTACTAAACTCCTGGTTCAAATCTCATACAATGTGTTTGTAGCGAAGAGATTCGATACTGTTGATGGTGATTGGACCGTCCGTAGTTAGAGCCAAATTATTGTCTGCCGTAGGTGAATATGAGCATCACAATAACCGAAACGTGTGAGTGACTTCATTTGATTCACGAATGAAATGCACCACCGATTGTTATGCTGCTCAGCAATGCTAGCAGGTAAAATGTCAGTTGCACACTCCCGAAAGGCTGGTTCGCACTAGGTTAGTGAATTTAGTTGAGTACCGAGTAATTTAGCAGTTTAGGTAGTAATTTAGTCTAGTCGATCCATTTTGTTCTATTTTATCGGGAGAGTAGCGCCTACCACCACGCATTACTGCTTACTGGTTCATCGGCTAAACAAGTCTGAACCTGTCGTTTAGTCGAGTTCATTAGCTGCCGCAAAAATGTCGTTTCGCTGGAGCAAAGAAACAACTTTAAAATGTTTTTCTTAATATGTAGAACATGAGTGCTTGTGGAATATTAATTGCCCACCTTATAACAACAAATGAAGCAATCCCCATACATGGATTCGGATAATACAATGAAAATTCCTATATATGGTGAGAAGTTAATGAAATGAAAATTAATGAGTGTATAATTTTCTTAATAATTTTGTTACAATAGCCTCTAGATTATACAATAAGATCTTATCATTGCTATTGTTGTTGGAAGTACTACCTACGGTGATAAAAATCTTTTTAGATCGATCTACTAGCAGGAATTTAAAAAAAAAAATAAAGGAGTTCAAAAATTCAGGCTCAAGGACTGTCACAGTTTACATTCCTTCAGTAAAATTGTTCAGTTTACTGGATGCATCCCTACGAAACATTACTGCAATTTCTTTATGTTTCACAGATTGTTTCAGAAACTTCCGTGATGAATCAGAAAATAGTTGATTTTTCCGAAACTAAAAATATGCATGAGAGTTCTTAAACTACATCCGGTGGCAAGAGAGAACTGACTGTAATTTTGTAATTGCCGGAATTGAACTTTATAAATGAGTATCTTCACGCTGAATTTGTGACTGCATTTTCATTAACACAAGTTTACACAACTTTCGGACATTCTCAAACTATCGAAGTATTCTTTTGGGATCTTCTAATGCTAATTGCTTCATAACACAATTTGCAGCTCCTAGTTCATCATTTCTATTAATCCACTCTTTATTACACAAATTTCTTCATCCACCTCTTCTAAAATGGCCATTAACCCAAGCTTTATCAGCTCATTCACTTTATTGCGTTGCAGACTGTTCATCTTGCAAAATACCACAGAACTTGTGTACTGTACTCGACCGTAGTGTGACCGATTTGTGAGCTGTAGCGATTATTTTAGCTACTAAAATACTGGCCACTCGACTTAATTACTAGTCTAGTCCTAACTAGGCCTAAGGCAATTCCTCAGTCATCATAAGTGCTCCAAAAAGGCCGTAGGAGTTAGCGGCAATGGAATTTCTCAGTGAACACGGTGAAAGAGCGATTAACACTCGGGCCTAGAAATCGGGAGTGTGCAGTCTACAGTCAGCTCATAATGGTGTTGGTTTTCTAAAGTATCCCATAAAACGCCCTCTCCAGACAAATGTTTTATCGAGAATTTTTTTTTTTATGCCTTAGAACAATGGACATCTCCAATTATGAACGAGGCTTAGAACTTGGCGGTCAAGATAGTAATAGTTCGCACATTTTCTTAATTGCAGCACTTCAAAAATATTTATAAATACTCATTTTTAATTAAAGGTAAAACACTGCAATTTTTTGCCCGTGACAGCTTCTGAACAGTAAATATAACGAAAAAATATTTCCAGTTACGGAAATTGTTGAGCGCATATTCAGTGGAAAACAGTGTTATGATAAGTCGAGTTAAAAATAACAACTCTTGAGGAAATAAATATGGTTTCGTTTTGACTGCAAGACATAACGGCAGAACAGTGTCAGTATTTAGAAAACTCTGAAAGATGAGTCAAACTCATTATTGTATGGGTACTAAAACATGGGTATAGCAGTAGTCGAAGTTACTACTGCAAGTATCAACACGAATACATCTTTCTTTACCAACACAGCCAGAGACACAACAAATATTGTTTATATCTTAACATTTTATTTAGTACACAAGGGAAATTACATCTTTGCACGTAAATGGTAATCATTTTTTTTAGGTACACAAAAGAAAGCTCTACCTGTGCACTGAGGTATACCTCTTGTTAAGAATTAAATTAATTTTATCTTTCACAAATTATCAAATAAATTACTATTAATGATTCAAATTGCTGGTATGAGGAATCGGGATGCTGCTTTGCACGTTAACTACTCCGCTGTATCTGCATTTTACATTAATATACGTTTATTACAAAATTATTCTTCATCAAATTTTATTAAAACTAGTATGACACAATTAAACAAACATCTTGAAATCCGGCAATGGGTCATTTACATCAGTTCTCATGGTTTCAGTACGTCCATTGATTAAGATCAGTGGGGCAATGAGATTTTCTCTAGGGTGACACTGGGATGATCAATAGGATAACTATTTGCGGCGATCATCACATCAGCAGGGTTACCATTTAACAGGAGACGTCGAGTCTGCTGCCCGCATCCAGTCGAAGCGATGATTCCATTTTCTACTGGCCATCGGGGACCCACGTTCACTCGAATAATGACATGGAACACAAGAACCATCACAGACCGCACTGGCATTAGTCGCCGTACACCTCTTTCTGCCGGCTGGCCACGCACTCACCACACAGCTCGCAATCCACTACACTGCACCATCCACACCACTAGCGACCACGCTTTGTTCCTTCACTGAGGGCTACCCGGCCAAAGGTCACATTCCGGAACGCAGCCGGACAGTTGCTGTTACCTTTGTTCGCGCCGTCCACCCGTGTGAGCTGCGGGTTCAGCTTCTCGCAAATATATTTCAAGGTAGTGTGCCAATACACTACAGTACTTATCCGCAACAACACGTGTTTCGTAGATGGTTTTCAAGAATAAAAGATCTGGACTGATCGACTGTCACATCATTGTCTTCCTCTGAGCAGTACAGATCGGCGGTAATTGCGTTGCTGTAACTCTATGCCTCCTTCCCCGTACCACTGGGTTCCGCCGAGGTCGTGGATCATGGCTTTCTTTCACTCGGCTTTCTTACTTAATCGGTAAGGTTGAAATGTCTCCTCATTTCCAAGGATTTGCTTCATTTCTTCCTACTTCCGCTGGATCTGCTTCTACTTTCTTACAATATAATTTGACACATTCACTCTGAAAGTGTCACAGTTTAATTTTATATATCTTGAAATGGTCTTAAATTGTAAGTCGTAGTTTACTCTCAGTTCATGCGACAACCAAGTGGCGTACGCTCTCAAAGTGACTCGACGTACACTGAATCGCTGTTTCGTTGTCTCTTCACTGAGTGTGTTGGAGAGATGGCGGCTAACACGAGTATACTCGATGCTTTGAGCTTGCCCTGTCGAACTCCATCTACCGCGTTGTCCTCTGTTCAATAATCTCTGCATACTAGCCACTGAATACTAGACACTTTCCACGTCGTTCTTATTTCTGGGTTGCCACACAGTGTTGAAACCAGAAGACGTATTCAAGTTTAATATATATATATACAGAGGCGGCCTTAGGGGGTGGCGAACAGGGCAATCGCCCAGGGCCTCGCTCTTGGAGGGGCCTCGCGCATCTACCCGAGTTGATCAAAGTTTGTGTTTTAAAAAATTATTTTATCTTCAGCTGTTAGTGCAACAATAAACGTGTTTAATTGATGGTAAAGTATATATTAATTACCAACTAATCAAAATTTCTTAATTAGATTTATTGACTTTCACATTCGTATAATAGCAGGAGAAATAGCTGATATTGATGGACAAGAACTGTGTGAAGAAAACGACGGCGGTATCACAGTGATGACATAAATAACAGAAAAAACATTAACTGAATTGCTGAAGTGTACCACACTATTGAAGTAGTCTTAAGAATTATTGCCGCTATACGTAATACAGTTGCGTCCGTAGAAAAAAGTTTTTTATGGTTAAAAATATTAAAACATATTTGAGGAAATCGATGACACAGTATTAATTTTCATCTGTTTCTATTCTTTGAATTGAAAATGAAATAGCTCATTCGTTAGTTTCTTGTGCTTTTATTAAATATTTTAGTTTCAGGAAAAGGCGCAAACATCATTTTTAAATCCCTGTGCGTATATCTTCCAAGGCCTTGATGTACTTCAGTTTATCCTTAATGATTTGTCATCTTTATGTTTGTTAACTTTTAATAACTCTTCTAATATAATTTTTATGTTTGCATTTATCGTTGATCATCAGAAACACCTATGATTAATATATTTTGTTCAAAGGACAAGGCCTCGCAAAGATCTGCCGCCCGGGGCCTCGCAATGACTAAGGCCGACGCTGTATATATATATATAGCAGTGGAGATAATGATGTTAAGAAGATGGCAAAGTTTATCAGTTGACGATAACTAGAGGGAAATGCTGAAAGATATTTGCAAACCCAAGGAATGATAAAGCAGGAAAATATATTCGATTTGCGATATTCTTCTTAGAGTTACAAAAACGAAACCATTAGCTTTTGGGGACATCCATAAATTACGTGAGGTGAAATGGGGGAGGGGGGGTCCGGCGAAATCTCACCAGATCTCACCAGGGGGAGGGGGGGGGTCTACGGAAATCTCACGTGAGATTTTGCGAAAAATGTGGGGACAGTAGAGCAAAAAAAAGGTCTACAATTTGCGCCAAAGTCGATTTTAGGAGGGTATTTCGTCAAAAAAGTTAGGGTGTGACCTAAAAAAAAAGGTCTATAAAAGTTTCCAGGGCGATTTGTAGGGGGGGTTCTCACGGACCAGATCTCACCAGAGGGGGGGGGGGGGGGTCCGGCTAGATCTCACGAAATCTCACCAGGGGGGAGGGGGGGGTCCAGAAATCCGGAAAACACCTCACGTAATTTGTGGATGCCTCCTTTGTTCTAGTATTAAGAGACAGCTAAAGTAAAATATTCTAAAAATAAATCGAACGAGAAAGAAACTTTTGTATTGCAATCGTCATCAAGGAGTATTAGGTCATATTACTACTTTTAGAACCTCTCGCTGCTTTACAAATCAAAAAATAAACCTTTTTTCGAATATTGGCAAGCACAACTGATTTGAAAAGGTATTGTTTATGGTTCTTCATGGTGCATCAACTATTTGATCATTAGTAGCAGGATAGGAAAGCACTAATCGGCTTGTCCGGTTTCTGGAAACATGATAGATATCTCTTGTATGTTTAATCACATAAAAAAGTTGTTCTAGGCCCATATAAGAATAAGTTTTTTTAACGATTAAGCATTTTTGTATTCGCTAAAAGAAACAATATGAACTTTTGTGTGCACTTATTCTCAAGTCAAGCCGTATGGAAGCTGGAAATATCGAGTGAATCCCTAATAGAGAAATCATAAACTGAATCCGTCCCAAATCAACTAACATTGAAAGCGTAGATGGTGATGAAAATATCAACTGTGTCCTCATTTTATTACTTTATTTGATAAATGACTTTACCACAGTGAAATTACAAGTAATTAATGTATCGTAATAAATTTTACGCTTGGAAATAATCTGAATAGAGGAATAACTATGATAATGACTGGCTCCCTGATATAATCCTGAGAGCAGAAATCAAACTGGGGGAACAATTATTGTTTCTCTCATAACTTGCATGCTACTGCAAATCAAACGAAACAGTCAAAGGAAGCTTTAGGCTCTAATTTAATACAAACGCCTTTTTTGTGGGACCAGGAACGACGACTTCATAAAGAAATGTTCTCATTAAATGGTGAATGTTGCTGGCACGGCCACGTCGCGGGGTGTTAGGCAAAGTTCTCTGATGCGAAAGTGATTGCAAATCCATTTGTATGCAAATGGCGCCTGCATGGGGCACGGGGTTTACTGAATAAAGTATGATCGCTAGATTGGCGGAAATGCGGGCTGAAAATCATATTTCACACTGCAGGGGCAACAGTGGGACTGCAAAATTTAGCGGTCCTCGTCGGCCGCGCACTAATGGAAACGTCAACTACCTATGCAAATAACAGCGTGCTCACTGCGGCTGGGAATGCGTTGTTCGCCGACGTAATAATCAACCCGCCCTCCGCGTGCCCTGGCGACGCAAGAGGCGGGAGGTCCGTCTGACAGCCTCCGCTTTGACAGTCGTGGCCTACCGAGTTGCTAGAACCACGTGCGTGAACGGTTGGATGATGAATTGGGAGCGTTATTACCTCCAACACGCGAATAGAATCGACGATGAGGAACTCGGCGTAATGTGTTGTTGTGTACGAAGTGAATCGTAGCAGATCTCTTGCTTATATAATGTACAGTCTTTGGCAATAAATTTGACCGCTACTTCAGAATCTAAGTCTCTTAAGGATCGCGTAATGTGATGTTGTGTACGTAGCAGTAGCGGCTTGTCGTTAAAGGCTCCGAGGCAGAGCCACCCCAAAAGATAAATTAAAATATGTTTTTAAATAGAGTAATACAGAATTTAAATTAACAGTAAACATTTCGAGAATTTTCCACACACGTTTAAGCACTGGCAGTCAAAAGTTTTAGAACTGTTGATATAAAAGAATGTTTCACAAATGAGTAGTATTTTTAAGGCTGCGCCTTTGCAGCGCCGTTACATTGCATGTAGCAGAGGATTGGGGGCGTGGCTTTTTCGGAGTATAGCTATAATGCGCTTGCAGTAGGCTCAGCTTGCGGACCCCATCAAGATTTTCTTGTAAAGCTAGTTACAACGTATGGAAATCAGCAGAATGGTTGAACTTCCACTCTCGAATCCCTGTCTCTGTATCTCCAGTTTATGCTTTGATGCGTCATTAATCGACGTTAAATATTTATGGTTTGACAATGTAAAAGATACTTTTATGTTTCGGGCGTTGGTCATTGTATCAAACATAGAACAGCCACACTAAGTTTGTAAACATTCCGATAAAGCGCCCTAGTATACGGTAACATAAGTTTCACCATCTAGCGAGAATTTTTCGAATATGAAATAAGCATGCGAAACATATAATTATCTAATTTGCTAAAGGTGTTTACAATAGAATATGTATTATTTGTATTCTGAGACAGAATTGTAGGGGCCAAAAAAATCGGTAGGACTCTTGACTGCAGGAGTAAACGATTCGCAGCCTTCCCCAGTATAAAAACCACGAGCCGCCACTGGTACGAAGTGAATCGTAGTGAGATCTGCTGCCTATGTACAGTCTTTGGCAATAAATGTGACCGCTTCTTCAGAATCTAAGTCTCTGAATCTGCAAAATTGGGTAACACGGTTCAGTGCAAGCCATTTCTAGAGACAGACAGTTGTTTCAACTTCGCCCATCACAGAATATGATTGAATAAATGATTCATTCACCGCCCTTTAACTATCAGCGACTTCCTTTCACCAACATCAAAGTTAAAACCATACAACGAGGAAAGTATGGACTGTTTTGCATCGGAAAGAGAGTTACATGTTTTGTTGGTTCACTATCATGAAGCATCGTGCTTCTACCACGTAGAAACTTTTTTTAAATGTTAGCTCAACTGACGGCACTCAGAGTTATTTGAAACTGGATATTCCAAAGCTCGTAGTTTAAATATATCCTGGACCAAATGGAATACTTAAGTCTTTTCCCGAAACAAAACTACACATGAACTTGAATTAGTTTGTTATCAATTTCAATTCCTTAAATCGATTTTCTTGGTGTCAAACATTAATTAAATGTGAATTTGTATATTTCTCCTATAATTACGTACAGGTATTTGTATTTATTGATGAAAGAACTTTAAATTAATTTTGATTTGATTAAAATCAGTATAGAATCTGAGATGTTCATTAAAATATTGTGTAAGATATAAAGTTTGTAAATATTTTCTATTTTATTTTGAAGCGTTTTCTCGTGATTCTAAATAATTTTGTACGTGACTGTTTTTATAAGATTTCTATAGTTGGCCTCTTTAATGTTGTCGAGAATGTTCTGTACCACCTATTTAAGCTCCGGGGATTTCGAGCAGGCAAGTTCGTTCGGAATGATGCTGACAGGATACTATGTGAGTTATGTCGAAATTGTGCTTAAAATCTTTGGTGAAATTCTGATGATTTGTTTCTGTATATTTTTATGAGTATTTCGGCGGAATAAAAAGTGAAGTAAAAACTGTATTGACGGTGTTGTTATTCCAGCACCTACCTTTAACTAATAAGTTAGAGAAGTTAAGTATCATACTTTAGTGATGGCTAAAAATCACCAGGCACCCTGACAAAAAAATCCTGTAAATCTACGGACCGAGTAATTAATTAGTAGCAATCTTCTATATACAATGACTTATAGCGAGTTGCTTAGCAAGATAATGGGTTTTACAGAAATAATATGAGCTAAATTAGTAGTAAAAAGAACAAAGTCTCAAAGTCATTATTTTTAATAACTCATGTTCTGACTAGGACGTTGTTAAAGAAGTTCGAAAATACGTGAAACAATATACAGATACCTAAAAAAAAACATTAAAAAACTAGATTAAAGCTGTATAACACAGTGATATATTCAGTTTTGAGGTCTCAATAACTCATAACAAAATAGAACACAGGCGGCGAAAATGCGGTTCTTGAGATGCGTCAAAAAATGTAGAAATGTTATAACATAGGGAATTATGCCGTAAGAGAAAAATTGGTAGCACTTACTTCTGGGAAAAGTAGAAAGAAAATATCAGAGTGCGTACCTGATTGAATGAGGTGAGGTTATTCAGAAAATTGAGAATACATAAAGCGAGAGAGATAGGTTTAGAAAGACTAAATGAAAAGATGGGCCCGAAAGCAGCGAAATTTGGTTAATACAGGACATGTAGAAGGATACTTCTTCGGCTCTCTATTTGGTGTCTCTACCAGTTTTATTGATTGCCTGCCTCCGATGGCAATTTCCCTAATCATCTAATTATTATTTTTTACTATTTTTATTATTAGCTTATAGAATTTAAGTGTTAAATTCCTGTACCCATCTACTTTTACTATTTACGATTTTTAGCCTTACCTTACTTGAACGTTTCTGTTAGATTATTCACCACTTCACTTGATAATTTATTTCAATCTCTGACATAAGATAATTTTCCCACTCCGTTAAACATGAAATCTACTGTGTTATTCTTTTGCTCTGTTCGAGCTGTGTTATTCTACTCCTAATCCTCCAACCAAAATCTCTCCAAACACTACCATACGCCTCTCCATACCTTACCATACTTTCTTAACTATCCTCCTGTTTCACAATCCAGCTCCTTTATCATATCAGTTACTGAATGGGCCCTGCAGTAATTTCCACAAACAAATCTAGCTGCTCTCCTTTGCATGTCCCCTGTATTTGGTAACTAAAATGTATGTCCCAATCTACACTACCATATTCAAGCAATGATATTTTATCATACTTGATTTGCATTCCGTCTGACTGATTCCGGCATGTTTACTACCCGCAGCTTTAAGCACCACTGATTGTGCACACTTTTAGTGTCTTTGAATCAGATACACTGATATAACTTTATTTATTACATTTCCCACGAGCTAGCAATTTAGCCAAGTGGTTTCAAGTTATACAGAAGTAGAACTACCCATAAACGTGACCCGAATGCGTTTCGTGTGTGATAAACGAACAGAATCTCCAGACAGGAAGGTGAGGAATGTGCCATTCTGTTATTTTCAAAAGCACTGAGTGGAATAATAAATTCAAACAAGGTTCTTTGTATAAATGATTCCATTGTGGTATGGAGCCGAGATCTCTTTCTTCCCCCCGCAATTGCCCCACTTTCATAAATTTTATTGGCCAGTAAATGTAAACAGGGGAGTCCTTCGGGACTGTCCAGGACCATTGTTTCTGCCTTTACAACGCCTTCCGTAAAAGTCATGATTCCGCGTTATATAGTCAAAGTTGATATCTCTCCGTCGGCGCCGGTGTGGGTGAGTGTGTTGAACCAGTTACGTTTTTCGTATCTCGGCGGTTATGGCTGCAGCGTCGCCCTTAGTGCCCGGCGCCGCCGCCAGAGCGCAGTGCCGGCGCCTCTCTATTACAACTCGCCACATTCATATTCTTTTTATCGCCGCCTCCGGCTTCCTAAACCGACACTCCACCCGGCCTTTATGGATCTATTTTTCATAAATATAATGTCTCTCCTGATGACAAATGCGTCCTTCCTTTCCTGCGTTATCTCGTACTGCGAGTGAGCACTTTCTTTAATTGGGGTCCTATTTCGGAAAACACCTTTAGTCTGGAAGAATTGTCCCGGCTTCTGCGCGTTTTAGTTATTGGTGAAACTGAATATAGTGTTATTGACATAGGAACCTTAATCTCCTTCAGTGGTTTACGAGGAAGCTCAATTGGGATTTATGTCACATTTTGTCGTATTTTCCAAAGAAATGTGCAAGTATGGAAGACCTTCATTGTTGATATGGAAACGTTAGACCTGTGATCCCATTTAGGTGATTGCACCTAATACAGTTAGGGATAAAACTCGCCATATATATAGAAACTTTTAACTATCTGCCTTATTGGGATTGTTTACTTTCGATGGAATATTTATGACAGAGAAATCATTACATTGGTGTATTAGTAATTGAAGAACGCATCTCCATTTTCCTCTTCGGTTTGTGTATGTAAAATGCAGACTCGTTTACAGTTTGTATTGCATACTTAGATAACAGTTCCGTTTACATGGCAGAAAAACTTTGTTAAGTTACGTTTCGAACTGCAAGTATCATGGAACTATGAAAACATTTCATTAAGAACACGGATTTTCTGTTTAAAGTTATTCATCTACCTGGCATCCATCCATTTTAATCTAACTAAGCATATGGCTAACTTCGTAAGATAGAGATACAGAAATCCCATGATTGTACAGTACAGTCAGACGAACTTGGTTTTCAATCTTCTAAGATCTCTTCACATGCATTGTAGTAGTTCAATTTGCCAACATATTATTTCCCATAAGCTTCCCTGGGACAACGAATACTACATTTCTATGACAATTGCTATTGAAGGGGTGGACTGCCATGGCCTTGTATGTTCCTTCATCCTATCTGATTAATTTAAAAAACTGCTGATTAAGTAATTCGCCAGATATCAAACGTATAAAGTTCTAATAATGATAATTAATATTTGCACTCATTCACATTATTGGGGGTGGAGGGACTGGGGATATGGGTAGACTCTGGGGAACAGATGTTTATAGTGTTCAGGTAGGAAGGACTTTTGAAAATTTAGATTTTGAACTAGCATTATATTTCCCCGGCGTTGATTCAGAGACTGATATGTAAGTATACAAGAACAAAGTCGCACGGATAGGCCACAAATTTTCTTATTAATTAATTAACATCTATTTTACTAATGAATTTAATCCTATGAATTATTCGGAGGGTATTATATCTGAACTTGAAGGTGAGGAAAAAACAAAGAAGTAGTCAAAAACATAATTTGTGTTTATTACAGCTTCTTAAGATTATAAATTAAATTAGCAATCATGAGTTTCTTTTAACGTTAGTTTAACACAGTGCTGCCAGTTCTACGGATTTATCCGTAGATCTACGGATTTTTATAAAAATTTAGGATTTTCGGATTTGATAAATTATCTACGGATATTTTATACATTTTATTAATTGTTGATTTTTCCTTATATTCGTGTTTTGTTAAACTTCGAATAGTGTTAATGCATTACAGGATTGTCAATAATTTTGAATCGTTTCCTTGCAATCGCTTGTGTGAACCAACGATTGAAATTAAGCTCATATTTTGATTGATTATAGATTTTATACATCTTAAAAGACCGTAATACAAAACTATAGCCGCACTCTTTATGCACGGTGACACGCTCGTTGGCACGGCTTACAAAGCAGTGCCTTCCGAGAAGTATTAACCAATATCCGAGTCATGGTTCGCAGTTTTTAACATTTCCTCTTACAGAAGATATGTTAAATTTAATGTCAACAAAGAAAATGTATGGTCTTTATTAAAAACAAAAATGTAAGCATAGCAGCAGCAGTGATGAAAGTGATGCTGTATAAAACATGTTCAAAGATTTTTCTTACTTTCAGTGTAAAATATTATTTTCTACTTCGAATTTAATGTCCTGGAAATAAGAAGTATTTTTAATTTTAACTCTCTCATCAATTATTATTATTTCAGTTAGCGAGTCTCCGGATTTATGTACCAAATCTACGGAAATCTTAGCGGCCATCTACGGATATTCGAAGCCAAGTGGCGGGCAGCACTGTTTAACATGGAGTTATATGGTAGAAATATTAGCATCTTCGAAAGCAGGTATAAATTACCTATCTGCGGCGGATGTGGAATACTATGCGATGACCTGAACCAGCGACCATGGGATGGGACGAAACCTGCAGTGCGTAAGTAGGAGGCGCCACCTGATCTAGATGCAATGGGGCAACAGGTAGCCCTCCAAGGCGCTTGTCTAATATGATGTGGTGAGGGCACGACCGGTTGCATTCTAGACCCTCATACTAGCTCGGACATCTACCACCAGGAGGTCCTGCTAACAATACACGACGCCGATGTAAGATCAAATTTATTCACGGCGTTATAAATTCTCAGGTTCAAATGAGGACTGAGATAGACGCCTTTGAAACGTCCCATAATTGTGACATTTTTACGCGGCTGGAAGCCCGAGAAGAGGAGGCCATTCACAATGCGATTTGTTATGGCTATCCCAGTTTACAGAGTTTATTGAGCCGCAGGTTTCTTCAGGCTTATGGAGGAATATGACTGCTGTGTTATAACATTATCTGTGAATCTGTTGTTAAGCTGTGAATCTGGCCCACCGCAATGGTTTTGGAAAGTACTCAAATATCAGATACATCCCTCGTAATCTGAGAAGACTCAAAATGACGGACAGAAATTCCATTTCCTGCTTGTCTGCACCGGCGTTTTGTGAAACCTAGTATCACTAATAGGTTTTTGGTTTAAAAAGTGACTAGAGGTGAAGAAAAGTCCCATGATCTTTTATTATTAGTATTTTTACTTATGATTTTACGCCTCGTCGACGTCGAGGTCTTCAGAATTGATAAACGACGCGGAGCAAAGAACGGTAAGGAATTCGGCCATGGTATTTTGAATGAATAATTTCGGCATTCACCTGGAATGATTACGGAAAAATCCATGAAAAACCGAAATCTGAATGGCCGGACTTTGAATGGAATCCGCATCGGCCCTAATTCGAGTCCAGAGCGTTACCGATCACCCACCACGCTCGGTCTAATACATTGTAATACCGCTGGGCACAGTGTTTGAAGATATCTTGGTTTATCGTATTTACCCAGTACACTATTGTTAGCGAAATTGTTTTCCACGTGCAATTTATCCCACAACATCGTGCATGAATCAATAGAACAGGCTCAAATGATGTATCTACATTTGTGAAACCAAAACTGATTATGAAAACTAATACAGTAAGAATAAGGAATTCTATTTTTGAAGAAAACGTTGCAGCGTAATGCAAGAGTCAAATGTTATTGCATCATAAAAAATACGATTCTTAATTCAAGTCTCTTTATGAAGAAGTTGTACGAAATGTTTAGTATCATTGTATAATCATTAATTGCTACTAATTCATCCAACATTGCATTACTTTTTCAGTCATAACCCTTATCTCACTCAACGATACATCCTATATTTAATAATACCCTACTATGAAGCACGAACTGGGCAGCAAAACCGACAAACAGTTCGGTTATTCGATACTATAACTCGAAATTCGCATCACGATACGGGTTATATAGGGAGCGCAGTTACGTAGAAGTAACTACTGTAACTGGGTTTATTATTCGCAGTTTCGCGACCCTTGCCTGATTTTATTTTGCAATTAAACGGCACTTGCTACGGTTCACATTTAATTGTTACTTTTATAGCTAGCAAGTGATTTATATGTACAAAAGTTTTCTGATTTTATGTTTTTCCTTACCATTTTTTTTCTTGAAAATATATATTTCATTAGAAAAACGAATTTGAATTTTTCCAGTAATGAAATTTTATTAATATTATCAGCAAAACAAATCTAATTTTTTCACTGTTGATTGATGATGAGCTACCTACCACTCACTACCTCGACGGAGGCGTACTAAGCCATTGTGTCAGCGGTAGGATGGCCAGTTCCTCTTCTCTGGGACCTACAGTAGCGAAGAATACAGGTACTAGCTTAGCTCGTATGAACAAAGCAAAACCCGTAAAAATTCCTGATTAAACGGGGATTCGAAAACTATAATTTGAATTTTGAAGCTGAGCGTCATATCCTCTAAACTAGCAGACCACTACCACAAGATAATAGCGCCATTGCATTAAAGCTGCTCGAGCCCCAGTCTGATATTTTGACGTCTCGTATTTTGAAATCGATACTGATTGTAGGGACATGAGCGACAATTTTTAGCAAAATAATTTCAAACTTCGGTATATCGGCTAAAAATATTCTCGTTATGAAGAGAAAAGACGATCGTTTGTTCCATTATTGCTCCGATAATAGTGGCTTCGGGGATTCTAAATGTGTACCTAAATGGGATCATAATTATCCGATCAAAGTGAACCAAGCGTTTTGAAGATGAGTGCGTGTGTCTCAAAAGATATACTAGGCTATGAATTTGAGAAAAAAGTTTGAAAATTCCATATTTAAAATAAAAAAATGTTGCAATACGAGAGGCGCCACCTACACTTCATATTTATTTGATTATTTCCTTTATTTAAATTTACTAAATATGATTGACGAAAATAGCTGCGTCAATGCTCGACATTGCAATAAACCGATCATTTTTAAGGAACATTGGAATGTTAACCAAGAGTGCCAATCAGCTACAACACTGCAATGGATAGCACGGAAAAATAAATATTCAGATGACACTGGAAGGGAGATTTTGATTGGTTTAATCATCTTTAGAATCATGATTTTTTTTTTTTTTGCTATTGTCTTTACGCCTCATCAACGTCGAGATCATTATAGGTGGGAAAGTATTAGAAGATAGGAACGGGAAGGAATTCGGCAATGTCATTTTGATAGAACCATCCTACTGTATTCACCTGGAGTGATTTTGGGTAACCATGGAAAACCGAAATCTGGATGACCGGCCAAGGATTTGAACCTGAGTCCTCCCGAATGCGATGTCAGAATTACCGTTCACCCACCACTCTCGGTTCTTCGTGTTTGTACTCAATCTACCAAAAAGTAAGTGGACACCTGTGAAGAAAGGTAATTTAGTATGTTAGTTGATTTAAGTGGCCACCATATGCTGCAGGCCGGTGTAAAACCTGTTGACAAGGAGATTTTTAGGCTCTATGTACAGAGATATCGGACTTCGATAAGGGCGTTTTTTGGGGTGCCATTTCAGTGGGCTGTCTAGCCAAGCGATTGCGGTGAAGGTTAATGGGCCCAAGTCAACGATCGTATTCGTTCTGAGTAAGTGGGAAGTGTCAATGCAGCACATCCTGGCTGACCTCTTATTTTGACAGACATTGCAGAACCCTGAAACGTAAATTTGTTACAAATAGGGCTCAAGCCATGGCTACCATGCGTCCGGAGTTCCACGCAGCAACATGAATTTCGGTTTCCATTCGGTTGTGGTGAAGTAATGGTGTGGCGCTGTTTCACGGCCTTCAGCTAGGACCGCTGGTGTTTGTCCATTGTAGCATGAACACTAAGGCTAGTGTAAAATTTTGGATTGTTGAACGATCCCAAAATTGTGTTTTTACTCAAAAACGGTAGCCAGTAAAGTGGAGTGGACTTGATACACTCACTAAATATCCGCATTGTCTGGTTCAAAACTATGTCGATCTTTTTGGTGTGGGTGCTATTCATCCGGACAGATGAGCAGTACTCAGCTGCAGAAAACACAAGGCTCAGTGCTGAGGTGCGAAGTATGAAGGAGGATGCTCCCCAGGAGGTGCCAGTTAACTTCTGCATAATATTATTTCTAGTTCTTAGTTTTGCTGCAAGGCTGTTTAGATGTTTATTGTACGACCGGGTGCGATACAGTACTACTCCCAAATACTTCAGAAAGAGATTGTGTCGAAGGGAAGTGCTATCAAGAAGAACATCAAGCGAATGATTCACCACCCGACTCTTAACATGGAAGACTAGTTTCCGTCTTGCTGGAACAGGGTACGAGACGCCATTTCTTAAAACAGTTGCTCAGGATTTTGAGTTCTACTGCTAAACTATTTTCAATTTTCTGAAAGTTATGGGATTGTTGTACTAGTGACAGAATAAGAGAATTTTCTGGATTTTGTGTGAGGGATTTCGGATATATATACATTAAAAAGAAGTGGTGCAAGAACTGAGCCATTATTCACTTTTCTTACCTTGCCTATCTTATTATCTGAGACAACCTGGAAAGTTCGGTTAGCTACCACTGTATTGATCATACAAGTGATTTTTTTTTTTTCTCAGACAATCGTGTAGGATCTCCTGGCAACCAGAGCACAGTAATCCTCTTGCGGGATTACAGCCAAAGAGCAAACGTTATGGACAGGAGTATGCCTACAATTACTTTTTGGTAAATACTCGTAGTTATATAAGCATGTGTTACAAGATGTATTTTCTAGTGACTGGACTAAGACCTAAGTGTCATGTTAGGGAGCGTATTCCAATACGGCGAAATAAACGGGGCTGCTTATAGGGCGCGTAAGTGGCGATTGGCCATCCCCTGTCTGCTCTTCCCCCGGCGGCGATAGTATCACACTGGATATTCCACACACAGAAAACAAATAGGAATGCAGTCATCCGTGTGGCCAGGCCAGGCTTCGTGAGTCACGCAGATGCCAGATAGCCGGCCAAGCTAACGAGGGCAGTACCCGCACGTGCGACGGACCATTCAGACCCCGGGGTTGTAATTGGAGCCGGGAGCGGCCGGCGTGTAGGTCCACACTGCTGGTTGCCGGGGCAACCGCACGCCGCCTTCCATTGAGAACCACCCCACGATGACGCCTTTGTGCAACCCCTGCCCTGCACAGCCCGCTACACCGGTTCCCTTTCATACCCTTTTTTTCAGTCAGCTCTCGTTTGCACTCCAACTAATACTGATCGAACCTCGCGAATAGTGTTAAAAGACACTGCGAAACCTTTATCGTCCTTCTTCCATTTGATACGGTAATTACACCAAATTGAAGAGCTCTACAGTGTAATAAGAAATTTTCTAATATTAGTGACGTCTCAGACTTCCGTTTTTTTTTTGTTTTTTTTCCCCTCGGGTGCTGAAGTAGCTATATATTTGATGATTTAGAAGTCAGATATTTTGGTTAAACATGTTGAAACAACTTGAACAGTGGGAAGGGAAGGGGGGACCGATTGTTAGACCACGGGCAAGATGGATGGGCCAAGTGAAGAAAGACGCAGAGGCTAATGGAGTTGTTTGGAAACAAGTTTTTTTTTGTTTTTTTTTACTTATTGCTTTACGCCTCGTCGACGGCTAAGTTTAGTAGAGGCGGGATGGGACTGGTAACAAGATACGGGAAGGAATTCGGCCATGTCCTTTTTGAAGGAGGCATCCCGGCATTCGCCTGGATTGATTTGGGTAAACCACGGAAAACCCAAATCTGGATGCCCGGACGGGGATTCAAACCCGCGTCCTCCCAAATGTGAGGCCAGAACGTTAACCGTTCACCCACCACGCTCGGTGGGAAACCAGTGGTGGAGGAAAATTCTTGTACAGTAGAATTCCAATTAATCGAAGTCCGACTATCCGAATTTCTGAATATCCGAGTTGCCTTTTTAAATCCCACCGAAGAATTGTTGGAAAGAGAAAATGGCCCGTTTAAAACAATCTTTTTTACCGCCAAGCATGTTGCAACCAATGAACCAGTCTGTTATCGAAACCATGAAACGCTTTTACAGAAGTAAACTTTTGGTGGAGGGCGAAGACGAAGAAGGTGTGTTGGCTAACCACAAAAAAATAAAATTTGAAAGATACCTGATTGTGGAAGCTTGGTTAAGGAAGTCACATTAAGACGTGCGTGGAACAAGTTGAAAGGCGTACCAAATGAAGAAGAGAAGGGAAAGGAGATAAAGAAACTCAAGAAAAGGAAAGGAAAGAGTCAGGAGAAGATGGGGATGACGTGTCACTTGAGGAATTGAGAAACATTCTTTTGAAAATTTCTGGATGTTCAGGAGTTAGTGCTGAAGAAGATATAGGAGAGTGGATGGTGTGTGATTCGTCGGTCCCTGGGTATGAATTTCTAAGTGATGATGAACTCATAGAAAGTGTGAGATAAGAAAGTGTCGAGGAAGAAGATGACCTTAATGTCGAAGTTGAAGCAGACACGGGACCATCAGCTAGTGAAGCATTTGCCGGCCTTGAAAATCCGTTGAAGTGGATGGAGCATCAGCCCGAGAGTGGCCACATACAACTTCTCACTGTCAAGCGGATGAATACAGTCAAACAGCTTACTTTGACCGAGATATTCGACATGCAATGTTTCTTATTTAAAGTACGGTGCATACATACTGTACAGCACTTGTAAGTACGCTTAACATGTACAAGTGTTGCCTTCTCATTTAATTAATTAAAAGCTCTTTTTCTTTAAAGATAATTTTTTCTTCGATTTTGAACATATATACAGTAGTTAATTAAAATACGTTTTTCGGAAAAAATCCAATTATTCGAATTTTTTACGATCCTAATGGGGTCCGGTCCCAATTGATTCGGATAATTGGAGTTCTACTGTAGTGACCGCCAAACATGGAAGAGGATATGCTGCACGTCCGCAACAGCGGTAATGTCTAACAATAGTGATTATGCCGAAATAATGGAGTCGATGAAATATTGCACATAAACTTTATAATGTAAAGACTCTACCATGTCATTCAATGTGCACACTGTTTCGGTGAGGTACTGCGGGTCATGATCCAGTCCTGGTGCCCATATACCGGCCGACCTGATTGCGGTTATAGGCGGTTTTCCGTAGTCACTAAGGAGAATTTCGGGACGGTACTAAATCTCATTACATTACAAACAGTAAATAAAAATACATTCGGAGCACACAGAACATAGTTGCACGTTTCGAAGTCATATGGCAGTAAAACTTTCCTACCCGTGACGCGACAATTTCAGCGTCAGTAAAAGGCCAGACAAGGTAATATAAAGATTTTCATACAAATATTATAATAGAAATAAATGAGTTTTTTAATTTTAAAAGCCAAGAAAATTAGTCTTTCTGGGATACATTTGAGACATATTGCGTTATTAATACAGCTACATCAGCTTTCCTTTAAATTTGCTTATTTTACAGGAAAAAAATTCTGACACCCCATTACAGCCCACCAGTTCTTAGTAAATTTGCTATACACATAATTTTTCTTCTTTTTAACCGAAATTTTTTGACCTCTAGATTAATATTAATGGAAATAAAACCATTAATTCGGAAACCAACTAAACTGATATGTATCGAGCTAGTTTAAAAACACTCCCTTGTAATAAATCATAGTTCATTTGCTAAGGATCATTTCAAAATAAACTCCGACTAAACTCATAGATGATATCACTTGAGCTATGTAATTTTTTGTGATATTTCCATGGCAGGCCCCTGAAACAACAGATAAGTAAAAGAAGATTGGAAAACGAAAATCCTTGGTTGTCAACGATTTGCTCTCAGAAAAAGCGAAGAAAATTTAACTGTGTGGTCACTTTTCCATTATAAGGAGATACGAATTCTTGTCATTACGTTATCTTTCAAGGATACGTCTACGATAGCAATACTCGATTATCTTAAAAAAAATATTTATTTAGCGTACTTCACCAATATAATTTGTGACGTAATAAGTACCAAGAGATCTCAAGCTTTGTCAGATGCATTTTTCGTTACTCATTTAGTTCCACCCAGACTACACTTACAGTTTACTGCGGAGGCGAGTAACATCATTTTCTTCATAACAAAAACCGAGATTCATAAAGAAAAATCACTCCTATGACACTGTCAGTATATATGTAATAAAATACTTAACAGTTACAATGTCGCCGGCCTCGGTATCACGGTGCTAGCGTGCTGGCTTCGCATTGGAGAGGTCGCCGGTTCGAGTCCTGCCCATGCCATGGGTGGTTTTAACTAAGCATTGTGTTCGTCCTTTCAGTTGAGGAGCCTATCACAATTGAGAAAAATGAAACACAGATAATGCTGGCTGAATTACTAAAAAGCCGAATGTTATTTTAAAAATAATAGTAATAAAAAAATTTGCAGTCTCGTGATGTTATTAACAGAACTGAATCATCTTGCAGCTGTGAATTCTCTGGAGACTCGAAATGTCTTAAGCAATTCCTCCGCTCACTGCAGAATTTTCTGATTCGTTGAACCCAGATTCCCCGAGGCATTCCTCGCGCAAGAAGTGAAAGCCGAAGTTTCGAAAAGTTACTCTCGGAATTTTTAGTCGGTCGGTTATTAATAACGCCCCCACGGGCCGGGTAATATTTCAGGACACCGCGCAATGCGTACCTGTGAGCGGAGCTGTCGGCTTCTTTTCTAGGACGCCTCCGGCTCAGCCAGTTAATCATCCCAGCAGTGGAAAAGAGAAATATCTCTCCATTAAGACCCGAAAGTTGGCTGCAAGTTTAATAACTTGTGGAAGGAGCATTAATCTCAATTAGCGGGGTGTAATTCCACGCACGAAGCAGCGCTCTTCTCGGTTGTTTTCTTTGGGCTTCTCCTCCGAGACCGCCGTCAAGACCGCCCCAGAAATGTCTCCGAGAATTACAGCGACAGATTTTAAACGCTGCAGATATCATCTCCTCTCCTTTCCCATCCATCTCCGCCGCACGTTTCTGAGTCTCTCCTTCCCTCTTTCACCACTGACACATCCGTCCCAAGAGGTTCTTAAGACTGTTATCGCAGCGCTGCGCCTCAAGCATGACACGCAAGGAATGTGTACGTGGAAAATGGTAACCACGCTGAGCAAAGCAAAGCAAAGATATTGTATCACTGTTCGCTTTCTTGGCAATCTACGTGGAACGAAGATAACGCCATTGGAGCGGCATAAACTAACATCTTTCCAGTCAGCCAAACGGCGTATGTGAATCTTATAACTCGTGACTCACAGCCAGGTACAACTCAGTTAGGAATCATCTAACTTTTTTATGATAGTAACATTCAATGCGAGAATTAAGCTTTTTCCCTAGTATGGCTGATAAAAATTCTTCTCGAGTATTCTGCCGCATAAGTTCTTCTGTCCACAACGTTTCGGCAGCAAACTCCGCTGCCCTCATCAGGTGAGATGTCATAGTGAGCCGGTGCTGTGTCGTCGCAGTGGTAGCTTCACTATGACATCTCACCTGATGAGGGCAGTGGAGGTTGGTGCCGAAACGTTGTGGACAGAATAACTTACTCAACAGAATATCCGAGAAATATTTTTGTCAACATTCAATGTATTTTTAATTTGTTCAATTACCTTTTGTTTTCAATTATTTGTTACAGTATTTGAGAAATAAACGTTATGTTCACACATTTATCCGATAACTTTTTTTTTATAATATCACCTTGTTTCTCAAGATTATTTCAGGTGACCATTTACTATCATGCCAGTAAATAATGCATATACTAGGCCAGGTAATTTAAATTACACAAAAGCACATAATCTGATAGAGCATTACAGTGATTTGATTGCAAAATGTTTAGTGTGTGACCAGTAAATTAATATTATCACTGTTGAAAATAATTCCGAAAAAAAATGTTTTTTAAACAGGGAAAAAGGTACGAGTACGTTACGTAAGTTTGATTACTTTTTTACCACTCTTTTGCTTAATATACACATTGCCTGAGTTTTATTAATCAAATCTACCTGTTCAGAATGCCATAGAGAAAAGTAACCACTGGTTCTGCGCCTATAGGAAACTATGAATTTCGTGATTGACTTCTGAGATCACTAAATGTTTCAATCAAGGTGTGATGGCTGTTCTAAATCGATAGTTAAGCTCAAAATTAAGGCAACTACTGCTGTAACTTAAATATCTTATTTGGTTTATGTTAGCGTATTAGTTCCTGTAACAGATGATTCAGCATTTCGTTCCTTATAACCATTAGCAGTTGCAGTTATTACATTGGATGCAATACAGCGATTATTACAGTCTAGTAACTATATTATGACAACAGGAGTATTTTATGTTAAAACATTTTAATAAATGATTTGGCTGCACTTTTAATACACAAATTTCAAAACCTTCTTTCCCGTTTCATGTAGCCTATAACCATTTAAGAACCATTAAGACTATAATGTTGTACTTGTATAAAAAAGCCTTCAACATATTATTTTATTTTATTTTTATTTAATTTAAGTGCAATGGAGCACACACTACGGTGGCAATTTCTATACACGCCCATCTTCCCGCTTTCCTGCACCACCTACATTTGCCCTCTACAAATTTTTACTTTAAATTCTTTCAACGTTGTCGGTAAATTATTCATCATTTCCTTAGGTAACTTATTCCAATCCATGATACCCTTACCTAAAAAAGAGAATCTTCCCACACCCTCGAGTGCCAGCTTGTGGTCATGGTCATCTTTTCCCTTCCATGCACTACTTTTCCTACCTACACCAATATCTCTCCATGCCACATCACCAGTATACGCCTTGTACACTCCCATGACCCTCTTCATCCTCATCCTGTCTTGCAATCAATCCCATTCCATCTTCTTTATCATATCTGTTACTGATTGCATTCTCTCCAACTCCTGTATTTGATACGAAAAATGTATGTCCCATATTCGAGCAATGGCCTGACCAAAGTTTTGTAACCCAATTCCTTTACTTCTCTTCGTACATCCCCACATCACTCTCTCCAACAAGTGCAGAATTTTGAAACCTTTTCCGTTTTATTAGGTGTTTCTTTCACAGTATATCAGTTAGCGACGTTATACAAAGCAAAAAACAATAGAAGGAACAATAAAAATGTGATATAAATTAACAAACTGTACCTAAAAAGTTGTATACTAAGGAAAACCCAAGAATTTTCCCGTAACGGTATTCCTAAAATACTGCGACAGATATATATATATAAAAAAAATGACCTTGCAATATTTAAAGTGGATATTTATGTAACCTTTCATTTCACTAAAATAATATCATTTATTTTACCAATAAACGGGCAAAGAAAACACACGAGAACTACTTTCCAATGGGTTTGATTTCTTAAAGAAAAGCATAAGGAGGTCTAAAATTAAAGAAGTACTTAATTAAAACATTCCTCTACTTCATGTAATATTATATCTATAATGCATATTAAATTCTGATTTCATATTGTTGAAGAAATACCCTATCTGTGAAAGCACACTTCAGTAAAACTTAGAATAATGACTCTTTGTCAGAAAAGATCTGTTTCTCTCCAAATTTTCCCTTAGTTCTCTTAGTTATCCAGGAACCGATTATCAGAGATGGCGGAGTATAAGATTTTTCCTCCTCTCCCTTCTTTCTAATAAACCTATTTGTTACCATCCCTATTATATACGTTTATTGCAGACAACTAATTCTGATACTAATTATGAATAATTGTTCTGTACTTGTACTATTCTAGCCTTGAATCGTTATAAATTTAAAACACAAAGCGCAGTTTAATATTACGCAACGCACTTTTCACATCTCCAAAAACCAAAATGTAACGCTACGTTTCTTGATCGTCCGTTGAAATCTTCAACACAACTCCAGAATAACTTCAGAGGACACCCGGCACTTTCCTTTTTTTACTCACATTCGTCCCTGCACATATTTCCACGTTTTAAACAAAAACAAACATAAAACAAAAAAAACGCAAAACAAACAAAACAAACAAAACATGTTCGTTCATAATTAATGACCTCCCGTATAAGCTACCCCACTATAGTTTGTAATGTTATGTTAATACAGTTCAAAGTGAACTTTCGGTAACGCTCCAAGAAAATATTTTGTTCTTCAAGCAGAACGTTGTGCATACTAAAGTACTACATATCTCATCTTTGAGACCGGTGATAAAGAGTGGGGCTATTAGAATACGAGCGCGCTGGTCTTCCGGGTAGATGCTTCAGATACGCTTAGAATGGCAGACTTTTTCTGTTATCTCGGTCGCCTGTCAGTCAGTCAGTGAGTGACGTCTTCCTGCTCGGAGCCGGTAACTAGCCACAGCGTGACGGCCCGCGTGGTTAAAGGGTGTGAAGCCGGCGACGACAGCCACCTTCAACACAGCCTGACCCACATACGTCCACTCAAAGCATCCGATATCTCCACGCTCCGCTCGCAACCTGTCGTGTCGTGCTTAGAGCTATGCACTCTCAAGTTACACCCGGCGAGTTTGGGGGTCGAGTCTCGTGAAGTGGGTATTTTTTGTGGATCCTAACGACCTTCGACATCTTAGAGGACATTAAAACCGATCTTTGTATTCCCAGCGAGAAACTTGAGCGATACCACTGGTCAGTTTGGCCATGCTGTCGTGCTGGAAACTCGCAACTGGCATTTGGGGGGACGTGGATTTGATTCCCGCTATCCTGATTTCAGTTATCCAATGTTTCCTTTAATCCATCCTGGCTTGATTTTCTCCCTTTATCACAGTTATGATGGCCTCAACGTTGGCGAACCAAGAAGTCCCTTCCCCCGAAAAAAAATGGAAAAGAAAATTTTCAAAAGGATCATGGGTGGTAGTTACCAAGAAAACTTAGATCCCTAAGTGTTACCCATCATCCTTACAGTTTTTGTGGTTTGTTTCCCTGTAAATTGTTCCACTTTCCTGCTTGAGAACTACGCCTCAGCCGGCCTCGGTAGCGTAGGGGCTAGAGTGCTAGCTCCGCGTACCGAAGGTCACCGGTTCGAGTCCGGCCGAGGGCATGGGTGTTTAGTTTTGTGTCTGTGAATGTCTTGTCCGTGTTGTAGTGTCCTTGTGTCAATACTTGATAGCAACAAATCACATTGAGCTGGCTGTATGGCCCAGTAGCCAAATGCCATAAAAAAAACTACGCGTCAAATAAATAGAGTAATACATAATACGTTTGAATAATGTTTCCTCGCTCGATAATCATGCCCCACAAAAACTTCTTTTTACCACATAGCCTCCAAAGCAATTACGCAAGATCTATTAGTATCACATATATCACCAAAAATCACTTTGTATCTGTATGAATGACCTTAATAATTTAAAATTAAAATAGCTGATACTCGGAAAGTAGGATCACTATTCCAAAAGTCTATTACAGTTCTATTGTTCCTACCAGCACAGTTCTTGATTTTCTGCTTTATATCGAGCGCCATTTGCTCTGGACTAAGAAATCTCTACTAGCACTGATGGTCTGAACGAAATTTGAGGTTGCAACAAAATACGAGCTCACACGAACAAAGGAAACGTAACGACAATTTTTTCCAAGAATCAGCAGCTTGCAGTAAAAAAATATTTACACTTCGAGTTCGGTGCAACTTGTATTCAGATTCAAGCATTGATTGCTGAGTAATTTAAAAGTCAACCAAATTTTTCGACGTATCTCGCTATATCGTAACCGATTTTGGAAGAAAATTTGCTTTCACATTCGCACACTGCCACATTTTACTAAAGCTAATAACGCATTGCACACTTCATTACATTCGGTCTGTTGTCTAGAAGACTTCCGAATTTACTGCTCGAACTGGCTACAATTTCGGTTAGCTTCCATCATATTTCAAACAGCGAAAACCTTCCAGACACAGAAGATGACTAATGGCGGAATGTTGTAGCGATTGCTGATGAGCAGACGTGAATCTTTCGCCGTCCATAGACTTAAGAAACGCTGGAAGTTAATCTTTAAGTAAATTATTCTTATGAACATAAGTCAGGCATAAGTTTGTTTTGTAATTATGAGGTGGATCCTGAAGCAGGTATCTGATTTTTAACTGTCAACGTAACATGTGTCTGTTCAGTTATCACAGCTACTCTCGGTGTAAGACTCCTTGAAATTTTCGTCTATTCGCCTATCTGCATATACCACTTACATTTACTCGATTTAGGTTGCCACAAAGTTTAAGGGATCAGAGAGTACTACATTTTCAAAGGTGTCCTACTAAAATACTTTCAACACGACATTTTGCTTCTATTTTTTAACTATCGCTTTAGGGAAAAAATTACGGTAAAAGCAATGTACTTTCAGTTTTTAAATTATCGTAAAAAAAAAAGCAGTATACGAATAGGTTTGAAACAAATATTTCTTACACAAGGAAGTGCGTTATCACCCACTCTGCATAATATCATAAGAAAAGCCAAACAGCCAAATGGAGATAAAAGATTGAATGTAATGCTATTTCTCAATGGTATTATGATTTGGATGAAGGACGTGAGAAATTTACAACTAGATGAAGCAAAATGTAAAATCAAGCAAACAATATGTGGCCTGGTATAAAGGAGAAAAATGAATAGAGAGTAAGGTAAGGATCTAAAAACCGGAAGCAAAGGGCTTGAAATAATTAATAATTTCACACACTCGACATGTGAGTTAATCGATAAAGCAAGTACAGATACGGTAACCAGCAACAACGAACCAATGTGCAAGATGAATTACATACATGTAGCAACATACGCATCAGAGACTTAACTGTTAACAAAATAAAGAAGGTTTCAGGAAGGAGAAATAAAATCTGATAAGTGTGTTTCACGGGTTTGTAAGATATGGAGGAGAGAATGAAGGCATATAAAAAGAATTTAATAACGTTTTCAACAGGCTAATAATGAAAGAATGTCAAAATAACAAATGGATGATGGCCCACATTACGATGACTGAACTTGTTGAAGGTTAGTACCTATGCATGACGAGAGATCCTGATTTAGTGATAAAGAAAGATGAAGGAAGGGAGGGAGATAAAAGTAAACTCGAAAGTCTCTCACGGTAAAGGTGCAAATGTATCAGAGAAAATGATATTGATTGATCATAATGGATTAAGGATTACTATCTCGCCAATAGTTGGGTATAATAATAATTCCGTGTGATCGTAAAGACTTGGTAACAGGGTGTCCATTGGCTGCGCATTCCGCCACCTTAACCTAGCCCGGCAATTCTGCCGGGTACAGGGGACCTACAGTTTAACGCGGATTCCGAACCATGGAAGCGTTCTGGCGTACTTCACATTACACAGCAAGCTGTGCCAGAGGTGAAGGCCGGATTAAGTGCCTTTGCAAATCCCCGCCGAGACAGGGATTCGAACCAGGGACATTTCGATCTCCAGTCAGACGCCTTAACCACTGAGCCACCAGGTCGCTACTAATAGTTGGGTGATCAGAGATGATATAGGATTTTTGACAAGAAACGGCCTCGTTCTGAGTTAAGAAAACGTCGTGGCATTGACATGAAGTGATTTTGGGAAACGATAGAAAACCGAAACATAGATGTTGCACTCAGCAACAAAGATCCGCGTACTCAAAAGTAGTGAAACCCTCAGCAGAGATCTATCCAGTTGCAAGGAGAGTTTTAGGAATGGGATTAAGAGTTCAAGCTTCTAAATGAGTTCTGCGGTTGAGACGCTAGCTTGTCAGAACTCGTATATTACAGGATTCACTGGTATTTCACGTTACCTGTAAATCTGGGGGCCATTCCTCAGGCCAGGTCGCCACGTCATCAACAAACCGGGAGGGGGTGGGGACGCGATCGATCGCAGCCCGGCGCTGCGGCAGTGAATAACGAGAAATGAAAGTCGCCGAAAGGTTTCTGGGCCGGCGGCGGTGATTACGGCGGGCGAAGAAAGAAGGCCTTCCGGAGCTGGCTGCGATAAGAAGTGCCTCACAAGACGGGTGGGAGCGGCACGCGAGAGGAGTCCGTAATCACCGGGCAGCCAGGGAAACGCGCCCTTTTATGAAGACTAATACGGCCGGCTTGTAATTTGTGGACTCTCGCAGTCCTCGAACGGCTCGAGGTATTATTTATACATCATTCGAGGAATGGGAGTGAGGTGATAACTCAGGCCAACAAACAGGGCCCTCGCTTATAGAGGCAGCGTTTTCACGAATTAGTGCACACGCAATCACGCGATGTGGACGTCAGAAACGGCGCTGGTGGAACAGCAAGTGGGGCCTCGTCAGTAGCAAGTAGTTCGTAAATATTGGAGAGTGACGGCACGCGCCCTTTAGGCCAAGGAGGCAAGTAATCACTATACTAATACTGCCCCTCGTACGATTTCAGAATGAATTCGTCAATATGTCGATATAAGCTTATGGGGAACAAGAATTAGGAGCTAAATTATTGCCCGTGCGCAGTGACACAAGGTGCTGGATGACTTGATCGTAGAAGTAAAACGAGTTCCCACGATCTCTTGAAACGGAGGCGGCACCTCATTAGCCGATGTGTAAGGAAGAGCGCGCGCCGCAGGTTAGCCCTCGCTTACCTCGCCGCCACCTCCCCACCACGTTGCCTTGTGTCGTTTGGCACAGTGCACTTTACAGCAACAGAAGGGGTGCGCACCGCTGCTGCAAACCGGTGGCAACAGCGCACCGCTATACACGCCTGTGATGTTTACCGACAGAGAGTGGATAGCTGCGTCTCGTCCCCGCTAGCAGAGGCGGCCCCGTTCCCATGGCGTGTTGTTGGCTATCCGTCCCGTCCCGTCCGTCCCGCCTTCGTTACCAGACGTCGTGGGAACGCGGCTTAAGATGACGTGATATTTTGATGGGAACCTCCCCCCCACTTGCTGATCGACCTCGCACTTTTTTGAGATCTGTTTTTATTTTATTTTATTTTAGCTCTCTTGTTTCCGATGGCAGTTATACCCTCCCTAAAGACGATATCCGCGTCATTTTAGACCATATACCTTCCCTAAACTCGACATAAGTGTCGTTTGTGGACTTGTTTTTTTTCCCCTCTATTCTCCTCCAAGAATTTCAAAAACTGACGTGAGCGATCACAAAGCGGTAATTGCACTATCAGACTAATGACCAAGCGAAAAAGGAGAAAACGGCGGATTGTATACAAATTCAGTAAGGCCTCTAAGGAGTGTTTTAGAACCTACCTGAGGAATAATTACCATAACTTCAAGTCAAAAAAGGACACCGTTGAAGAGATGTGGCATCGATTTATACGAATAGTCAGGGAAGGTATGGATATACATATACCAAGCGGATAATAAATGGGGAGATGATCCACCGTGGTACACATGCGAAGTCAAAAGATTACTCAAAAAACAAAGGAATACACGCACGCTCAAGAAGGAAGGGGTGTCGCAGCGATTTAGAAACCTTAGCTGAGTTAAGAGGACGTATTAAGAATGTAATGCGTGAGGCCTTCAACGATTTTCATTCCAACTCTCTCTCTAAGAGTCTCACAGAAAACCCAAAGAAATTTTGGTCGTATGTACGAAAAGTCAATTGTACCAGCAATATTCCAGCACTAATTCGTGAAGGTTCCGAGGTTAATGAAAGCCGCGATAAAGCTAACGTACTAAATACTGTATTCAAAAATTCATTTACTGATGAAATAAGGATAGTGTTTTCCCACGCCGTGTCGAGTTGGTGATGGAATCATTACGAATAGATACTGCAGGTATCATAAAGCAATTAGAGCTCCTGAAGTGGGGGAAAGCACCGGGCCCGGATGGAATTCCAGTAAGAGTATTTTCAGAGTATGCGGCGGAAATCGGGCCATTTCTGTCTGATATATTCAGTAAATCATTAGAAGAGCGAAAAGTACCTTCAGACTGGAAAATCGCGCAAGTAACTCCGATTTTCAAAAAGGTGATCGAAGTGATCCTGGAAACTATCGTCCATATCTATAACATCTGTTTGTAGTAGAGTTATGGAGCATATTATATGCTCGAACATTATGAATTTCTAGATAGAAATATATTTGCTTACAACAAATCAACACGGATTTCGGAAGAAAAGATCATGTGAAACACAGCTGGCCCTATTTACACACGACGTAATGAAAGTTATTGATGCAGGTTCACAAGTAGATGCAATTTTTTTAGATTTCAGAAAGCCTTTGACTCTGTGCCACACAACCGCCTTTTAGCGAAGCTACGAGCGTACGGTATATCGGATCAGCTTTGTGAATGGATAAAGGATTTTCTAACTGGTCGGTCGCAGTATGTCGTCGTTGAAGGAGAAAGTTCTTCTAATCTAGATGTTACATCGGGGTACCTCAAGGAAGTGTAATAGGACCACTTCTTTTCTTAATTTTTATAAACGATCTCGGAGACAAAGTGAAAAGCCTTTTTAGATTGTTTGCTGATGATGCGGTTATTTATAGGGAAGTAAGAATTTGGCCGATTGCTTAGAAATTCAGCGTGATCTGGATGTTATTTTGGCTGGTGCGCTGAGTGGCAACTTACGCTAAATTGTAAAAAGTGCAAGACAATGAGCATAACTAACAAAAAGAATCCAATTGTTCAGAAATACGAGTTAAACAATTCAGTTATTGATATGGTCGATTCTATGAAATATTTGGGAGTAACAGTACAAAGGAACATGAAATGGGACTACACATTAATTCGTTAGTAGGTAGAGCTAATTCTAGGCTGCGATTCATAGGTCGAATCTTGAAAAATTGTAATGAACAAACAAAGGAGATAGCGTACAAATCTCTTGTGCGTCCACATTTGGACTATTGTTGTGCCATTTGGGATCCGTTTCGTAATTGATCGAAAGTATAGAGAAAGTACAGAGAAGAGCCGCTCGATTCGTGACCGCTTGCTACAGTCCTTATGAAAGCGTCACAGAACTGATTAGTAGACTAGGTGGGAGTCTCTGGTAGATAGACGACGCACGTTTCGTTTAAACTTATTGGAAACATGCGTACTCCCACTTTCACTTGAGTGTAGTGAAATACTTCTTCCACCAACCTATTTGAGCGGAATGACAGGAAAGATAAATTAGAGAAATAAGGTGCCGCAATGATTCTTATATGAATTCTTTTTTCCCTCGTACCATTAGGGATTGGAATGCACAGCAAAGAGATTAGCTTTGGTGCTGAGCACCCTCTGCCACCCACAATTTTGTGAATTGCAGAGTATATATGTAGATGTAGATTTCCGTAGGCCCTCCCCCGTCTCCCTTAGTGAGATTTAGTGAAATTCGCCGCAATCCCCCCCCTCTCTATTTCATCTCACGTAATTAATGGACGGCCCCTTGACGGAATAATAAGTTAGACAACAAAAATCGTAAAAATCATTCTAATAGATTTCCCAAAAACTTGCAAGATTGTTTCCATGTGTATTCGCGTAAGTTCATTTATAAACAGTAAATTTCAAGTGTACTGGAAGTTATGGTACTTGTTTGTTTGGCTGTGTTGTTTTCGTTACTCTCTGGGTAGAATGATAATCGGTTAACGATACAATATAATCTCCGGACTGAGTTGTGAAAACAACGGTTTCGACAGCTGGCTCTGCTATCTTCAAGGATTCCGTCTGTTACAAGCCTACAGTAGACATCTATTCGACGGAAATCATGATACACCTGATGAGGACAGCAGTGGCAGTTATCGAAATGTTATGATTTCATGACAACTGAACACACGTGATATTCCATTTCATCATTACACCGGGAAAGTTCTCTCCCGTAAGGATTAACGATTTGTTGATTGAGAAATTCTTATGATCAGTGTGTAAATTAATGGTCTCTTTGTGTGTGTGTGTAATGGCGATTTAGGCAAAATCAAAAATTAATTCGTTTCAAAATGGTCCTTACTGAAATATAGTTTTTGCTGCACATCTGATTATAAGGTAGCAATATTTTTCAGCTGTATCCAAGCATATTTTGCATAGAAATAAAGTTTTACTTCTATGTTGCTAATAGCTTCCAGTCAGTGTTTGGTTAAGAAACTGTGGTTGAAATATTTAAGAAGGTTTTTTTACAAACGCCAGTAACATTTTTAAAACGCTATTTGTCTTCAGAACTACATCCATTGAATCGTACAGTATTCTTCTTCCATCGTTATGCCCAACTGAGAAGCGCGGTTGAACTTATTTAGCAAATGTGTATTTATTCTTTTCCCAAACCTCTTCATCCTCTCGCAGAGCTCTTTCTACGTTCCTTCGTTCAAGTGTTCCTTCTCGTAATACGCTGTTTGTCTTTCAATGTACTGTTTGTTGGCAACAGTCCTCTACGATATTGCATGTGAGTCCAATTTCCTGGAAGTCCCTATCAATATCAATTAGTCATTTGTGCTTCGCTTTCATTGAGATGGCAAGGTCGACAAATATTTTGGTCAGTCTGTTGTTATTCATTCTGATAACGTGGCTGTAGTATTTTTTTTTAATGTCTCTGTAATTTTCTTTGAATGATGATATAATTAATCAGAATTCCTTTTCTTTCAAATTCCTCCTGTGCCGCAGATTTTCCCTTCAATTTTCCTCTTGCCCCCTACAATCAAAGTTTCCAATGGGTATGATACCTCAGGTTCGATTACTGTTTTAGTGAATGAAGTATCAGTACAAGTACGTAACAGAAAGCAGAAACTCTTCTTCTTCAGGGATATGTTTTAATTGTTACTAAGTTTCACGACGCTGTTATCCAACTGGAATAATTATTGGAAGCGTCTTCAAGTCGGCTCATAAATTAGCTAAAATCAAATTTAGAGTTAGTAATTAAAAATTCGTGGAGGTAATAATAATTAATTGTATTCGAATAAGGAGAGCAGGTAAAAGGTATAAAGTATCTGTTCTGTATTTATTATCGGCTATTTTAAAGTAGTCAACTTTTTGCACAGATTATGCTGTTACATGACGCCCTGTTTGTAGCACAGCTAATACCTCTCGCCGTTCGACTGTTATATTCACTTTCGTTCCTGTTTGCTCACTTCTGACTACCAATTTGTGATTAAGAAACTCCAGTATACTCCAAAGTGATGGTATAAAACGACGACAAAGTTTTTCAACCGACATTATTCTCGGAAAGGCCAAAAAAAAATTGAAACTAACTTCCACAGCAAACGGAAACAGTTATGGGCTCTAGAAAGTAGATGGAGCTAAAGGTACTATAGACGTTATGTCATGCCATTGAAATGCATAGACGCTTTCAAGTATTTGCATTTAAATCGTCCTGTTAACTTACTTTTTGAAAGACCCTCCTGAATAGTGAATGAGGAGAACCACTCCTGCTCTCAGCTTTTTCGCTTACTACGCGAAGATTGGCAGCGAGAAAACAACACCAATATTGCAACAACTAAGTTTTCCTCGTAGCAACCAATGATGGCAGAGCGGAATCTGTTCAAGGTGCTTCAAGTGAACAAACTCATTTCTTCCTCTTGATTGTTGTAATACACTAACTATAGTTACTAAAATACTCAAGAGCAAGTGTTCTTTTTTTGCTAGTGCTTTTCTATACTTTTTGTGCAAAGATTATTATTTCTACAGTAAAATATGATATTATGTATTGTTTGCAGAGGTTGCAAAGCTACGTTTTGTTCGAATAACTTTAAAAAATTTATTACAACTGGTCAGTAAAATTATGGTTAATTTTTGAAGCCTAATTAACGATAGTTAACTATTGTGCCTAATGGCTTTGTTTGCACTTAATAACGTTACTAAGCTCCGTTCCAGATCATTTTTATAATTTCCATGCAAGTCAATTGTAATATCTACTGGAGCACAATGTATGAGAAGACACTTTCTGTACTAATTAGAGAAAAATTATTCTATATATACCGAAATCAAAACAACGTGTCTCTTTTCTAGAAAAGCAAAGTTCCACTTGCCCTTGAGTCATTTTCACACTTGATGGCATCCGTTAGTAGATCGTGTTAAATGCTTAATACACGTGTTAATGTCTGGATAGTACTCAAGTTCTCTTTTTTCACAATTTATTGGATTCAGTTTAAGAATTCTTATCTAAACGCTGCAGTAACCATCACAAAAAATTAGATCCCATTCGACAGACCTACTTCTCATTGAGGTAAGAACTTAGTGATGATGTGAACTTTATCTAAGAAACAGTTTGCTACGATAGCTTAGTTTTAAATATCGAAGAATGAAATACAGGTAAAGTAATAAAAATTGTGTATGAAAGATGCATAAATCTGACGGACCTTCGACAAATCTTGTATTCCCATGACACGAATATATGAGGAGAGAATGCGACCAGTAACCCATGAAACAGAAGGAAGTATTATTACAATCTTACTGTGCTAATTTAGTTTTAAATTTACACGAAAACACTGAGAATTAAGTAGTCAAATTTGTATGCCTTTGGTGAAACTTGTATTTTACCGGCCGCAGGTAAGTTTTGCGACATGTAGTCTAACAAAATGAGCAAGTAATATTTATAAATATCTGGCATAATCAATTCTCTCAAACCTTTGCTATTGGACATGTTTCTTCGTTAGTCCTACAGATATCGTAAATGATTAAAACACTCTTCATTTTACAGGAGGACGTACAGTACTGCAAAATGATAATGTATGGCAAAACGTAATTGGCCAACCAGAAAAACTTTCTGATCAATGCCAGCTCTACTGTCAAAGATAATGCGAAAGCTGAGGAAACGACCATGAGGGAGTGACTTTTACGAATGAAGGATAACTTGTACATAAATGATAATCTACATGATCCGGTGATTCAGGCTTGGTAGCTGTCATGATGGTAGTTATTCTTCCATTGCAGCTTACTTGGGAAATTTAACTCCGGTGGTCTCTCCTTGCCTTACATAGATACGGATGTGTACGTACGTGCTACTGTTTTGCGTGGATGACTTGTGTTTTGTGTAGGTTTACTGTAATATATTGTTTGTGTTATATATGAATGAGAGACTGAATCCTGGTGCCAACTCATTTACGTTCACCCTTCCGAAAGACACCAACGAACGAATCACCACGGCAGAGTCTTATGCTCTCACTCAACACGCACTTCGGAGTGGTTTAGGATTTAACCCAGGACTGTTGATTAGGAATTGTGCACCACCACCTCTTCTACCCTCCGCCAAAGTCCAGATAATGAAAATTTCTTGCAGCACCAGGATTCTTACAAGCTTAATCCGTGTCAGGTGCTGGACATTATCAAGGTGTCGCAAACACCTGAGCCAACGGGCAGGCTAAACAATCTATTATGCTACTACGTAAGTCTGTAAAAGGGCTTTGTGTATTTGTCTGACTTTAGGCAAAAATTGCTGGACAATTTTGATAGACTTGTCATCATTTGAAAACTTATGGCTCGACCTTTAATCTGTTATTTGTCGCATGACACTGTATCACATGGCAACGGAAAAAGAAATTAAAATATGTTCTGAATGCCAAGTAATATTTGCCCATAATCTGGCATAGTTTTAAAACAACTTAATTGATTATATTCTTATATTCTGACGTAAAATTAAATTTATGTATAATCACACCATTTCAACTAGCACTGAAACCCCTTCTGAACAAGTTCTTTTACATATAAACTGGCACAACTTAAAAGCTAAGCCGTCCCGTTGTCTCAGTTGGTTGCGGCACCGTGATGGTGCTCGGCGTTGAAACGGGGTTAGCTGAATCGTGTTGTGGTGATTGAAGGAATTTTCACTATCAGTACTAGGTCGGCAGGGTAGGATAGATGGTGTTGGACAATTCTTAATCACCAGATTATGCCCATAAGTCATAGGTTAAATCCCTACCCTCACTGCAGAACCTATCTACATCTACATCTACATATATACTTTCCAATTCACAAAATTGTGGGTGGCAGAGGGTGCTCAGCACCAAAGCTAATCTCTTTGCTGTGCATTCCAATCCCTAATGGTGCGAGGGAAAAAAGAATTCATATAAGAATCAGTTCGGCACCTTATTTCTCTAATTTTATCTTTCCTGTCCTTCCGACTCAAATAGGTTGGTGGAAGAAGTATTTCACTACACTCGTGAGTGAAAGTGGGAGTACGCATGTTTACCAATAAGTTTAAACGAAACGTGTGTCGTCTATCTACCAGAGACTCCCAGCCTGGTCTACTAATCAGTTCTGTGACGCTTTCATAAGGACTGTAGCAAGCGGTCACGAATCGAGCGGCTGTTCTCTGTACTTTCTCTATACTTTCGATCAACCCCTTACGAAACGGATCCCTAATGGCACAACAATAGTCCAAATGTGGACGCACAAGAGATTTGTACGCTATCTCCTTTGTTTGTTCATTACAATTTTTCAAGATTCGACCTATGAATCGCAGCCTAGAATTTGCTCTACCTACTAACGAATTAATGTGTATGTCCCATTTCATATTCCTTTGCACTCTTACTCCCAAATATTTCATAGAATCGACCATATCAATAACTGTATTGTTTAACTCGTATTTCTGAACAATTGGATTCTTTTGTTAGTTATGCTCATTGTCTTGCACTTTTTACAATTTAAAGTAAGTTGCCACTCAGCGCATCAAGCCAAAATAACATCCAGATCTCGTTGATCTATGGAGTGGAGTGGAGTTGATTGTGACTTGTCCGCTGGATGGAAAAGTTAAACTTGGCAGCCTCCTCGACGTCCTTCGATAAGGTAGGTCTGAATGGACCAGCACCAAGTTTCATCCTCTCATTACAGCGAACAAACACTCATCAGAGCCATCGACGCAGAACAATAAACAAGCAAATATATTCCCATCACTGGAAGGCGAAACCACCGCAATTTAAATTTCCCAAGCAAGATAATAGGTAGAGCAATAAAAGAAGAAGAACTTAAACTCTACTAATCAGTTAATGACAAGGTTTTCACAGCTTAACACTTAGAGTGCTGTGAACGTAATATTACGTTCCTTAACATGTCACGATCTTCTTTGGCTATAAACGTAACGGTACGTTCGTAGCGTGACTCAGATGGCTTCTCTATGTATTTTAGTTCATCATGCCGCCACCAGAGTTCACAACCTCCTTGAAACCTCTGAATATCTGGGATGGGAATAGATTACAACAAGCACAAGCAGGTGCAGATCTCTTCGACCAGCGTTTGTCCTACAGTACTCTTATACACAAGACAGTGACGTGGTGGAAGAAACTTGCTTTTCACTAGATAATTAAGAGTTTACCATATGCATGCATTTTGAACTACAATCTCAAGAAAGAAGATCATAACAACACACTTCATTCATGAGATATGTTCGGCCTTGATGCTCTCTGATGGTGACACCAATGATGTTACTAGTGGCAATAAAAATTTCTCAAGATTGACACAGAAGTACTTTCCATAAAGAGTGCCTATGCCAGCTGGAAAGAAGAGAGCTAAAATCCCTAAAAGAAGGTGCATTGTGTGCAGTGATAAAGCAAAGTATTCCAAAGCCGCAAGAAAGGATTCTTCCTACCAGTGTGGCAACCGTGATGTATGGCTTTGTATCGAACCATGTTTTAGACAATACCATACACTTATACACTATGCGAAATAAATGTTTCCAGTTATCATCTTAAGAAAAGCACTTTAGAATACATCTGTTTTATATACCTAATAATAAATGACATAATGCAAAAAATTAATCTATTTTACAATTTTTGGTTTCATTTTTTCCTATAAAACATACTACGCCATAAATCAACATAACATGTGGAAAAGAAAGACAGAAAATCTCAAAAGTGGCACAAAAATTGACTACTCCCAGACAAATAAAATACAGTTTTACATTTGTTTGCCTAACTTCCAACAATTTTATTTTTTGCCCAGATGAATGTACTGTAAAATAGCAAAAATGAGGAATCAGGGAATTGTGCCCATCAGTGTAAGTGTTAAGATATGGCCCGAAAATTTCATCACATCACATTTTCTGGCGGCTGAGCAGAAAATTAATATATAACCAAAAGAATGTGACGGTACACTAATGACATCTATTGGTTTTTTTCTATAACTATACTGTATTCAACCTCGGGACTTAGGTATCGAGCCATCTGCAACAATATCGTAAGCAAACCATGGTACGTTTAACTAGAACTGAACATGAAAGAAATCACATTAATAAACAGACTTAGAACGGGGACACACTTTATTACGTGACGAAAAATACGTCATGCGGCAGGTGAATTCGCCGATGTGCCTAAAGTGTAATGCTGTGGAGAATATTCATCACTTCATGGTAAGTTGCAAGCAACTTCAATCAGCGAGAAAACAACTGTTAGAAGATGGTCTGAACATAACTGACATAATATCTCTGATGCAATCTCTCGTAGTTCCGAGCAAGAAAATTGGTCAAGATATTTCCCTGTATGTTATGCGTACTAGAAATCGAATGTGTTATATGATGTAAAGCCATAAATAAATTTAAAAAAATATCTAATACTGTATCGGAGCTGACGCGTCAGTTAGATAAAGAATTTATCGATTCTCTGAAAACACAAACTATTCGAAGTTTTTATTGGATACAAAAAATTTTTAATGGACAGTAGCGAATTCTGTCAGGAGGAAACTATCTGAAAATAGCACTTACATTGTTAGTTAATCACATAACTCGTACCAATGTTAGTTAATTATTATGATAAGGTTGCCAGCGCGAAAATATCGCGAATGATAAATAGCGACGTTTGTGGTTTGCAGTAGGATCAAGGGAAAATCGGCTCATTTGTAGCAATTGTTTATATGTGAACCAAACAGGTACGTAACAAAACAGTTACAACATCTTACGAAATAATTACAAATAATGAAATATTTCCCGAACTGAAACAAAAATGTCATGTAAGCTACTTGCTATAGAAAATACATACATTTTACCCATAACTCTGTGATATTTGGTGCCAAAATCTAGTAGTAATGAAATCCCTCCTACTCCATAACCCTGTGACATTTGGTGCCACTATCTAGCTGTGATGAAATCACTGCTAATCCATAACCCTGTGATATATGGCGCCACTATCTAGTGGTAATAAAATCACTCTTAATCCATAACCCTGTGATATTTGGTGGCACTATCTAGCGGTAATGAAATCACTGCTAATCCATAACCCTGTGATATTTGATGCCACTATTTAGTGGTAATTAATTGCCACTATCTAGCGGTAGTGCAATCACTTGTAATCGTCTCCAGAGCGAAGCCTATCAGCTTGGCTCTGAACTACCTTATTTTGTAGCAACAGTTGTTTATTCACTAACTGAAATATCTACTGGTACTGCGATCATGACCCGTGCGAAAATTTCGATATGTGAAGCAGCTATCTAGCGCAAATGTGATCACTCTGTAAGGTTCTTTATTTTTTAGAAAATATGAAAATATACTTTATCCACTTAGGTATAGTACTTTTCCTTATATTTCCTGCATCAGACCAATTCAAATAGGATCTTTATTTATCCCTCT
The DNA here is from genome assembly GCA_031002005.1 of Vandiemenella viatica. Classification (NCBI taxonomy): domain Eukaryota; kingdom Metazoa; phylum Arthropoda; class Insecta; order Orthoptera; family Morabidae; genus Vandiemenella; species Vandiemenella viatica. The sequence continues at coordinate 87,113,071 of JARYHS010009186.1, forward strand.
ATGTCCGTCGCTGGTTATCTTTTGATCCCACCGCTGAAATAACACTACTATTAGAAAATCATACCAAATGTACTTTAAGAATCAACTCCATTCTTTTTATTATGACTTCAATATAAAAGAAAAAATCTTCCACTTATCTTATCATCTTTTATTTTTCAGATGACAAAGAATTACCAATTACAATTTTCATGTTTCATTAACTCTTCTGCCCTTTCCATTCAAATCCCACCAGGATTTTTTACAATTTCTCCATTAAGCTTTTTCATCTAAACCTTCTCTCACTAAATTTTCTCTTCAACTCCTTTCTTTTCTTCAACTGTTATTTTTCACCAAAGATCTCGTACACCTCCCTTAACAATCTGTGACCTTAGAAATTCAATGTTAGTATTTACAATTATAACTACTAAAAAAAAATCTTTCAAATATAAAAAAAATCGCAGATGGTGTGGCTGCATACCTCACAACTCCTTATCGACGTCAGAGAAACGTAGCAGCTTGACTCTGAACAACCGCGTACCCGTTTCCTTGACTGTCGGTGGTTTTGTCATTTACGGGTTGAATTTTGAAAACAACACCATTCATAAGCACTTTAATAGGAACACAGCTGAAATTAAATACAGTATCAACAGTCAGGAATTGACCTGCCAGCAGTGTGAGGCTATTTACATCCGACAAACAGTCAGAAAATTCATAATTCGATACAAAGAACGCTTGAAGGCGTTAAGATGCTCTGATCATTCTACCTTTGCAGAGTATTTACTTGAATAGAAGCTTGAACACACAGAAATATTAACAGATATGCAGATATTGACAATCAACAAACACTGGAAAAAACATGTTGACAATTCAAGAAAATTTCCATATTCAAAATGCAATAAACGAAAGGGGAAAGGTGATCAACTAATACATCTATCTCACAAACCAGACATTATTCAGGACACTAAACTCGCATTCAAACACACCGCTATAACAAAGATACTACTCAACTGCATGAAACAAAACAAAACAGGTTGGTGATACATTTTCTATTGACAGTTAGCCCCGTCTCTAAAGACCTCACTGTTAAGAGACGTTCAAAAAAGAAAAAAAAAAAAAACAATGGCCAAATTGAACGAGTTGGACTTCAATCTGCTTCCCCACCCACCATACTATCTCCAGATCTAGCCCCCAGCGACTACTGGCTGTTTGCTGATCTCAAAAAGATGCTCCGGGGTAAAAGATTTGGCTGGAATGAGGAAGTCATCGCTGTAACTGAAGCTTATTTTGAGGACAACGACAAATCGTTTTACAAGCATGGTATCGAAAAGTTAGAAAAGCGTTGGAATGAATGTATAGCTCTTGAAGGTGATTCTGTTGTTGAATAAAAATGAATTTTGCAAAATAAATGTTGTTTTCTTAGTTAGTCCCGGGACTTATTGAATGACCTGTTAATGGACAGAAGCCAGTAACAGAATAAAATCATAAAACTTCCGTTTACATTGCGAGGTGCTTGATGGAACAACTCTTTTTGGTTAGTCAAACATGAAGGCCTCATTGATGACAACAGTTTACAGTACTGCGGGCTTGGAGCCGGTTCTGCAGCTGGCTCTTTGCCACTGTACAGGGATCTGAGGTGACTCCGGAGGCCCAGCGTCTGACCCTTGCGATTAGCATTGGACGCCGCAGCTGCGCATTTGTCACGGTGGACCCGACCCTCGGCTCCGCCAATCGGCTTTGCCGGCTTGCCCCAGGCGTCGCCGTTTCCGCCCTTATCTGCGGCTTACGGAGCACCGCCACTGGTCAGCATTTTCCCACTCGGGACTGATTCTCCCCAAATAACAACAACGATATATTTTTCCTGATATGACGCAGTAACAATGACCTTATGGAGAAGTATCATTTGCAGTGGATTCACATCAGCATGAAAGAGTCTTATAACTACGTTATTTAACGATCCACGCTATGTGAGATAACTACACTTATTAATACAACGGTAATTCACTAATTAAAGAAACTTAAGGAAATTATCGATACCTCAGAGCAGTGGTTTCGAATTAGTTTTTCCTGAACACCCATTCAGGAAAGAACTAAATCTCGCGTACCCTTTACAGCGGAAATGAAATGGTAAATTAAAATTGAAATTTTCATGATTTATTAAACTTATCCAATAAAAAACGACACTAAAAATCAACAAATATACCACATAACTGCAAAAAGTGCAAGGCAATGCGAATTAGTAACAAAAAGAACCAGTTTGCTCACGAGTACAAAGTAAACAATTAAGTTGTTGACACGGTTGATTCCCTGCAGTATCTGGGGGTAATAATGCAAAGCAACATGAAATGGAACTTGCACATAGCTTCCGTCGTAGGCAAAGCTAATTCTAAATTACGATTCATAGATCGTATTCTGAGGAATTTTAATGCTCTTCCAAAGGAAATAGCGTATAGAACACTAGTGCGTCTGCATCTGCGTTACTGTTGTGGAGTTTGGGATACGTATCGCTAGGGCCTGATTGACCAAGTGGAGAGGGTACAGAGGAGAGCCGCTCGATTCGTGACTGGTTGCTACAGCCCTTATGAAAGCGCCACAGAATTGATACATAGATTGGGCTGGGATCGTTTGGAAGACAGACGACGTCATTTGCGTTTGAATTTATTGGAGATTATGCGAAATTCTATGACCTACGAGTGCAGTGAGATACTTCTTCCGCCAACCTATTTGGGTCGCAATGACCGGAGGGATAAGATTCGAGAAATAAGATACCGTACTGATGCTTTTATGTATTCTTTCTTTCCTCGTGCTAATCGGGATTGGAATGCGCTGAATTAAGATTGGTGCTTAGCACCCTCTGCAACCCACAATGTTTGGGAATTGCAGAGTGTGGATGTAGATATTCAAAAATATATTTGGCGATAATACTTTTTTGCGTAATTTCTTTAATCATCTTAGTAGCATTAATTGGGAACCACTGCCATGGACTATGTCCGCGACTTCTCATGGATGAGACATGTTGGTGAACCAGTCATACTAAGTGTAAGTAAAGAAGTAACCATAATATTTTTGCTTTGAATAGTACTGTATTTATATGTCAGAGTTCAGACTCTGCTATTCTCAGAAAATTCATACCTAGTAAAGCTATACATTGATTTAATTCACGCGTAACGTCAACTATTTGTGTAAAAAATCTCTCGCTTAAAAATCAGATTTAATGACCACTTAAAAACTATTTATGAACCAATGATTTAATCTTACTGCAGCTTGCAATACGTTTAAGCGACAAATATTCTGCATTATCTGCCATAAGAGGATTTCTTCTACCTAATTCTACATTTCTGTTTCTGTTACTTGTGTGACAACATAACTTCCCATTACATTCTTGCTGATACGAAAGTTTTTACCTATAAAGTGTTGTCGCTTGCTCCATAGCCTTCGTATTCACCTGATCCTACTCCGCTAGGGAAATTTATCTATCGGACGAACACAACATTACGAATGTTAGGAACGTCCAGAAACGTTTCCTTTATGGAAAAAAGACATTACTTACTCTACAGAAGCTCTGAAGGTTACTGCTTCCAAATAAAATACACTGAGTAGTTCCTGGTTGAGTTAAATAAAAAATAATATAAAAAATTGACTAATTTCCCGCAGAGATCTTCTCTATTCTTGCTGCCAAGTCATGGTATTTCGAATACGTCCCTCGATGTGAGTTGAAACCTGGGTTGTGGCATCAAGATTCATGTTTTCAATAGTTCTGTGAAATTTATTCTGTGAAATAATGGGGTTGTTAATAGCGTCGACTGCGCTGAAAATCTCATCATATTTTTGGTGGAGAACTGATGAAAGTTATTATAATAACAACATTACGAATGATGAACTAAATGAAAGATTGCAGGTCCCTTAGTGAACACTACAAAAAATTTCAACCGTACGATATAGCATTCTAACTACTGTTTTGGAAATGTGATTAATCCCTGTTTGTTCCAAACAGGATTCGTTAATTTATCTTCACCTGACTTGCTTTTCCATTTGAAACACCCTGTTCGAAAAATCTGATTAGCTGCTTGAATTCCAGCGACCAGTTATGACTGCACTGGAAGCTGGAAGACCGCTGTAAACAATTGACGAGTAGTACATAGCTCCCAACAAACTCCTTGTTAACTATAACAGTTACCATGGTAAAGTCGTATGACAGAGTTCCATTGTGTTGCAATGTTCTCTACCCGTCCATTTAGAAGATATGTTCGTTTCGACCTCTGTGATTTTATCGGAGACAAAATATACAACAATGATTTTGTGGGTGATTGGCTCAGCACTTAGTTATAGGAAAATAATACGAAAGTAAGTTTAGTAACTAATGTATCGCACTAAATTAACACAGATATATTTTCTGTCGTTCTTCTACTGTTTCAGACAGTAGCGCCTGAAGGGATTCGGACTAGGCAACTGCTCATACACTTCTGTACAGCGGGCTTGTAGGAGATCATTGGACTTAGCTCGTTCCCCATATATGGAGTCTGTCTCGATTTAATGTTATGTTATCAAACGCCATGATTTCACTTTAGCTCAGCAAGTCCGCTGGAACCAATATTGATCTTCGATAAAATTATATATTGTATGTGACATACATCGCGGAAGATAAGTTAACTACTTTTGGCAGAGATTAACAAACTGTGTATTAACTATTAGCACAGCATGCCAATCCTAATCTTTTGAAAACTTTTGTTTACTGTAGTGATTTCAATAGATTAGTACCTGTGAAAGAGAAATTAAATTATATTTAATTACATATTTCCTGCTGATATATCTCCAGTTGGCGAATAACATTTGCCGAGGTTATTTTTTCCAACACGCACGTTTCTCTACAACAATTGAAATAACAGGAGAGATAAAACCAATGTTTCACGGGAGACAACCAAAAGGTGGTGTCAGCAAGCAACATGGGTACTATTAAAGGTATTTACTAAGGGGTCAGCAAAAGTTTGCTTTTTTTGTGGATTATATTTGTGTTTCAAAATTGTTGCTTTGTAATCAACATGGTTTACTGAAAACGATGGCAGTAATTCCCATTTTTCCAATTTTCGGTACACTATTTCCTGTTCTCACGGGTAAAACCAATGTTTCAGAAAAGGATGGTCACAGGTGATAAAAAACTTGCACCATCTCGATTCTCCAATAATTTGTCACTCTGCAATAATGTGTTGAAATCAGATAATACTAGTTTACTACTGAATTTTGTGGCTGGACAGTATTATCGGTTGAAAACGATTAAAATATTGTCACTCATACACACACGGTGTTTTGTAATTATGAAGAGAAGTGCAACTGTATTAAATTAAGATACGAAACGGTCCAAAATAACCTTAGCCACAAATTATAATTCAAAACACTTTTTCGTAGATTTCAAGTTATTTGAACATAGTCCTCTTGTTCTCCATCAACGTGATGAAGCCCCATTCACTTTTCGCATAGTCACGTTACTTGTTAAATAAATTAATAACTCGTTCGTCTGATATTGACATTTCTGTGGTTTTGCATGAAAAATCTTGTACACGAAACACATGCAGAAACTTAAGATGATCGCCTGTCAAGAATATAGGATGCCTATTACATCTTTAGAACGTCACAGAAATTGATCCACCAAGCGATAAAATTCTGGCCTGTATGTGAATTCAACTCCCCATCCGGCCATCCATTTTTCGATTTTTCCAGTAATCACTCCAGACGAATTCCGAAATGTTTTCTTTAAAAGGCTACGGCCGAATTGTTTCCCTTTTCTTGCCCCCAGTGTTTTCCACCTTTAATGACATCGACGTCGACGAGGGGTAAAGCCAAAGCTGGGGAACACCACTTTGAACAAGTGTTGCAAATATATTCGCATCTTGTAAGAGTAGTGCATTTAAATACAATTATTGAATCTATAAACAAAAATTCGTAATTTCCCTCATTCCATATTCATAGATACTCTAAAGTAATTGTGGCTTATAACCTGCGACAACCTGGAATGTGGATTCTTGTCTCAATTAAATATATTTTCCCTATTCCATCATCTCTGAAAATTTGTATGTTCATCATCGAAACACCCTTCATAACATTAACAACGGCATGTAAGGAGTACGAGATATTACAAGCTTAGAATTATCAGTATGTTAGTTGAAAAACGATTTTCATAGTAACTTTATCGAAATAATAGGTTAAATTAAAATGTTAGTCAATTTTAATGGCTTTACGCCTCGTCGACGTCGAGGTCATTAGAGGAGGGAAGGGCTGGAGGACAAGGAACGGGAAGGAATTCGGCAATCACCTTTTAAAGGCAGCATCCAGGCATTCGCCTAGTATGATTTGGGAAAACCCAAATCTGGATGCCCTTGTCTTCCCGAATGCGTGGCCAGAGCGTTACAGTAACATAACGTACAATAGTGATATGTTATGCGATACGTGTCACATACGTGTCCAGTCCACAGGCTGTTGTAATGAAGGATGTTAATCCTCCGTAGCAATTTTCCGGGGAACTGTTTACTCGTGGGGTTTCTCACTACCTTAAGGCCCAGTCCCACGGCGCGTAGTAGGCAATACGCGCCTTTCATCTTTTACCGCCTGGCGGTGGGTCGAGGCTCGCCGTACCTGCTAGCATATGCGGCAAAGATGAGACGCGTCCCATAACACGCGCCGTGGGAACGCGACTTTGCACAGCGTGGAATTGTTCGTAAGAGTTACCGATGATTGTAGTTTTTGGAATTTTAGCGCATGTGTCGTTTGTGTTGTGGATGAGAGATGAAAGAAGGGAAAGGGTGAAACACGATAACTGTTAGGTCCACTTTTACTTAAGACGGCAAATTCAACGTCACCGTCTGAATGTTGAATTACCGAGAACAGTGTCGCACGCCTCCACTCCATACCTATCGAACAAAATGTAGTCTTTCATACAGTACTTTGGTACAAAATCTGGTGATTAGGAATCGTGCACGACCATCTCTCCCTCTCTGGGCCAACTAGGTGGGCTGTTGAACAGGTATTACTATTTTATGATTGTTGTTCGAGTGGAACCGCATCATCAGAGTCCTGTAATGAAAGCCACAGAATGATGGTTGAAACGTTAAGTTTGAATAAATTGACGTGGTTCTACCCGGACAACCAATGTAAACATGGACAACGACCGCGAAAGTCTACGCAACCAAGTTATTCCTGTTATTTATTTTTGGCATGCAGTTGCAAAATTATAGAGTGATATCGAAGGAATCTTTCCATTCGACCACGTCATCTGCAGCAGTCTGCTCAACGCCACAGCCGCAGTAAGGGTTGTTCATTACGCCGCACTATTCAACTTTGGACTGCACTAACCATTAATTATCATGAAGGTGATCCTTAAACTATCTTGGCAGGTCAGCAGCTGGTAGTTTTTGCATAGGATCGGGGACTAGCTGTCAATTTTGTGGTAAGCTCTTCTGCCACTGCTTCCTCCATTTCGTACTGGTGTCATAGTGTGGACGGCCAGATCACCGGATGGTCTCGTGATGTACGGGGAAGGAAAGTCCTGCAGGTCAGCGTGCAAGGAAAAATATCTGGGCCATCATTTCCTTTCTGCCATTGAGGGACCAGGACAGTTTGGCGTCTGATTTTTTGATAATAGATACCGAGGGACAGATGATAATGAACAGTTACTACTAAGAGAGGACGTTGACAACAGCTACGGAGATTGAGCCACCACTCAAGTGTTACCCGCTTCGTTTCTCCCCACAGCTTTTCCCCCAAGGCCTCTTAACTATAGTAGGAAGCCAGCGCACCTGCCCGTGTTATTACAGCATTAACATACAGCACTGCAGGCCCGCTGTTTTTGCGCCGCCCTGCGGAGAAAATCAGCGAAGCGTCAAACGCGTGTCGCCTGCAGCTCGCGCTTCGTTGCATCTCTGTTCTCGACAGCTGAGCGGCGCCATGTTCTTACCAACCTGGACGCTCTAATATCAGCGCTGGTTTCTGCGGAGGTTTTATTATTTTTTCAGACGAGATAACACAGAGAACTAATTTATTTCTCATCAGCAAGGTCTTAAATAGTTGACGTAGTCCTACACCACTTCTTACCTTCATATACTGGTCACCATATATCAGTCACCACCAGTTTCACATGCCAAAATCTTTACCTTCCTTAAAATTCTTCCAGTCACTCGTATCGTGCTCTTATTTCATAAACTGCGACCTACCATCCTACAATTTCGTTTTGCATGATTTTTTCACGAACTTCACCCTCGACTTGCGGAATAGTCCATTTTTTACGTCCTTCCAAATCATCCTCCTTTTCCTCTGCACTCCTACATATCAAGCTTCGCTCTCAAGCGTGTTGGGCTCTACATACAAACTTTTAGAACGTGGATTTTATGAATTTGTAATATTAAATTTCCATCTTTTGAAAACAGTTGTTTTTCCAAGCGTAAATTTTATTTGAGTACATACTTAATTTTACAGTTTACTTTATCTTAACGGAATCCTCTTACCGTCTTTAGAACTATCAGAAAATTCTATCCTGGTATTTCAATAAATGTTTACGTCTTTGTGTACTCTGAAGATATTATGAACATTCTCTGCATAACGACCTGTGTATGCCAGTCTGTAGCTCTATGGAATGTCTATAAAGTAGTTATTAGTGCTGGAGGGAATTGTGCTCAAGGAACAGGAAGTAATATGGCCATGGCCATATAAGAAAGCAATCCTGGCCTTTGCCCGGTACGATTTCGTGGTGCCATGAAAACGAAAATCAAGATGGCTGGAAATGGAATCGAAACCGCATTCTTTTAAATTATAGAGGATTTCTTCTTGGATTTCATCAATGCTCTTTTATGTGATGTAAGTTTGACAAATTGGTGACCCTGGCCATATTTTCAGAGCCGCTGCTGAACCATGCCTTGATCACTTGAGCACAAAAACTTTTTAAAAGAAAATATCAACTAGGCATCGTCGACTGCAATTTTGTGAGAGCCTATTTTGAGGCCGGTCTGATATTAGGTTTCGTAAGGGAACTCGTATTCGGAACATCTGGCTTTCAGCATTTGGGTAACTTGTTTGTGATTAAGTTTTTAACACGCTTTAATAGAGGTGGCTATGTTTCTTCTTCAATCACTGGGCTACAATATTGATGTTGAAAAATAACGAAAATCAGTCAGGCACTAAATAAGTTGAAATCATTACTTCAATAAAACGTAGATGGATCCACAGCACTAACAGAGCAATAACTGTTTTCATCGTGAAGCCAGTCAGTGGTACAGCGTAAACATCACATTAGCGCGTGGCTGCAACTTCTACTTTTCCATGTAACAGGACGTCACATATTAGGAGAGTCAATGACCTTGCTGCAAGCATCTTAACCAAGTTAACAAGTTCGTAATATCTGTAGCAGTGAAAACATCTAACGTCTAAATAGGTAACCACGAAAATCGTGTCTGAAGGTGGTTTCCACCAAAAAGTGACTTGGCACTGGAAACCACCTTGCATGGCCAGTTGCATTTTAATATGCTGACCGATTTACTTCTAATCGTGGAATTTCAGCAGTCAACTTGATGAGATTATAGTCTGTGCAGCCGCCTCCCGGTCTATTATATGTTTGTTGTTTTATGTATTATCAGTTCTTGTTTTTGTTGATAGTATAGCCTTTGTATGAAATTTGTCAATAGGATAGTGTATCGAGATCATACAACAGTTCCCATTCTGATATTAGATAGACTCTAATATTAGGTGGGTCGCGAAAATTTTTTTGCTTAAAAGTGGGTCGTGTACCAATAAAGGTTGGGAACCGCTGATCTATGCAATTGCTGTGACAGTCTTCAATTTCCGCTTTGTAACTACGCATTTCACAGTCAAAATACACCTTTCATAGAGAATATAAGTTACACGAATCGCAGACAGATGGCAACACTTAAGTTTCCTTCCGGCAAGCTGGAGAGTCGCCAATCCGCCATTGCAGCGTGACTCTAAGTGGGTCATGACTCTAAGAGTCCTCATTAGTTCATGATTCAAAATGGTTGATAAATAAATAATAACGCTACTTACATGTGTCATTATTACGTTGTGACGTGTGACGATGAGGAAAGAGTTAGGCAGCAGCAATGGTTTACTCAGTACGCATAGATAGAGAATATTGTTTTATATAACGTTTAAAGCATGTAGCTGGTTTTAGGCATAACATTCTTTTTTATCATATCCTTACGTATTTACTTTGCTGATCTCAGTATTTACTATCTTTGTCATTTCTGATAATACATTACTTACCCATTTATGATGCGTGCTGATGCCACACCAACCTTCTTTCTCTTATCTAACTGTATATACTTGTCGCGTTACATTCTTCTAAAATATTTTTGTTGCTTATCCTATTTCTTTATGCTTTTGCTGGATTTTTTAAATTTGATTACTTCAATCTGGATTTTATTTCTTTTCACTTCCGTTACACTAGCATATTACCATTGTAGCTTTATACAGCCCAGTTTTTAATTCTAATACCCGTCACTTATGTTTCTACAAACACAATTTTTTACACTTATCACAGTAAATTTGTAACGAAGACTCTCCGATTTTTTTGTTTTGTTTTGTTTCATCAATCTTTCGACTGGTTTGATGCAATCCTTCATCCCTTCCTATCCTGTGCTAACCTCTTCATCTCTACATATCCCTTACAACCCATGTCTTCAATTATCTGCTTCATATATTCTAATCTCTGTCTTCCTCTACAGTTCTTACCTCCGACTGTTCCTTCCACTAACAAATTAACCAATCCAGCATGTCTCAAAATATGACCTATCAGCTTGTCTCTTCTTTCTATAAGCTTCTTCCACAAACTTCTTTCCTCACCTATCATTTCCAAAACTTGTTCATTTCGTACTTTGGCTATCCATTAAAGTTTCAGCATTCTTCTGTAGCACCACATTTCAAATGCTTCAATTTTCTTTCTTTCTGGTATTAATAAATTCCATGCTATCATAAATTTCTGTGCTCCACACATGTAAAAAGTTCTTTCTAAGTCCTAGATCAATATTTGAAACTAAAAGATTTCTCTTCTTCATGAAGGCTCCTTCTGCTAGTGCTATTCTGCTTTTATCATTATTCCTGCTCTGTCATCGTTTGTAATTTTGCTTTCCAAGTAACAGAATTCACTTACTTCTCCTAATGCATGCGATCCTAATTTTATATTTAATCTACTGTGATTGGTATCGTTTCTACTATATTTCATCACTTTTGTCTTGCTTATCGCTTACCTGCTTCGATGCAACAAAAAATTTCCATAGTTTATTTCCACATCTCAAATGATACGATTTCACTCCTAAAATCGTCAATTATTAAAATTACAAGAGCGGTTTCAAAGAATCTTGTATTTATCCAATTTTCCTCCGAAGTGAGTTCCTTGATTCTTTTGCTATTACATTCTTAACTTATAATTCGGTATAAATATTGCTTAGAAGCTCTACACTATTGTTCGCTACCGCTTCGTGAGATCAAACGTTGAGAGCATCTTCCAGTTGTGTCCCATAAAGGCAGTTTGCATGTCTACAAAGCACATACAAATTTATTTCATCTCAATGATCGAATCATTACAACGACTTCCACAACGATATTGTTCTTCTCTCAGTTCAAATATCACATTTATTTTCGATGCCTTTATTAAGATTAATAATTGTTTTATTGTACTTGATAATATATTCCTTTACAGCTCGGAGATATTTGCTTATATTCATTTCTAACGATCGGAGTCCTTACAGAACCGTTCACAAAATTCATGCTTTTTTTCTCAGTATGATAGAAGTGCGGTTCTTATCCTTTCACGATAAGATTTAGAAATGCGCTGTTGTCAACTTTTGCAGTGCCAGTTATTCAAAACTTATAAAACCGTGTTATCTTCAACAAATATAATTCTTATGTAACACTAACCCTCTCTCATCTATTCTCTCTAGTTGCTTTTAAAATAATATTTTTAATCTCAGTCAATTTTTTGTCTGCTATCTCTTCTGTGCTGCAGTCTAAAGGAACTTTTTTATTTTCTTTTTCGCGTAAATATTGTGGCCTGCATTGAATTTTAAGGACATATAAATATATGTACTCCTGATTTTGTCTTTTATTTAATTATTATTATTATTATTTTATAATTATTTATTTTTTGCCTGTGGCTGGATGTGGCCACTAACAATATAAGCTTATTTTAAACTTCTAAGATCCATTATTGTGAAGATCACAGTTTTATTATCGATAATACATAACAAATCAGTGCACTAAGGCCCCAAGTACACTGGTTCGGGAAAGGGACCAGGCACTAGTCCTGGTGCCTACCTACCGGCAGTCTTGATTGCGGTTTTTAGATGCTTTCCAGCATTCATCTAGTCGAATGCTGCGACAATCATAAATTTCCGTCTCATAAACTACACATTTCACGATAAAAATATACCTGTCACAAGGGACGTAAGTTATTTTATTATTAATTTAATTATGATAGAGCACACACTCCGGTGGCAATGCTCTTAGTCATCTAATTACCCCCTTTCTTTTTCTTTTTGTAAATTATCTTATATAATTTGAATGTTTAAATTCTTTCCTTATCTACTTTTACGATTTGCAAATTTTAATTTTAAATTCCTTCAGCGTATTTGGCAAATCATTCATTACTTCACCTGATAAACTGTTCCAATCCCTGACACCCTTACCCACAAAAGAAAGTTTTTCCACTGCCTTATGCATGAAATCCAGTACCAGTTTGTGGTCATGGTCATCTTTTCCCTTCCATGCACTGTTCCTAATTCTTCGACCAATATCCCTCCAAGCCCCATCGCCGACATATGCCCTGTACATTCCCAGCACTCTCTTCATCCTGATCCTGTCCTCCAAGGACTCCCAATTCAGATCTTTTATTATGACAGATACTGACTGGGTCCTGCGGTAATTTCCACACAAAAAATCTAGCTGCTCTTCTTTGCACGCCCTCCAATTCCTGTATTTGATAGCAAAAATTTGGGTCCCAAACTACACTACTATATTCAAGCAATGTTTCGACCAAAGTTTTGTAACCCAATTTCGTCACTTTTCTGGTACATCTTATATTATTATTACTATTATTACTCCGCGATTCACTAAAAGTGTGTGGCGGAGGGTGCATTGCACCTATCGAAAAGGGTTATGGTTTGGAAGGGATATAAGGGATACTGTAACGATACGGGTACAACAGTTTCCTCCTGATGAACGGGAAGGTCACAAATCCGCCACTGAAGCAATGATGATGACCATGCTATACACCGTTGATGATCATCACCGATAACTCAAAGAGACTACAACAAATAATGAATTGAAAAGGCTGCTAAATAAAATACATAATACACTGTCGACTATTGTAATAAGTCGCGTTTCCAAGGCGAGGCAGTGTGCACAGATAAAGCGAGGGCTATTTTTCGGCGAGCGGAAGCCGCGAGCCCGTTCGTCAAGCCACCCGCTGCGCTGTTGACAATAACAGCAGAGACAGCCAACCTACAGACAATAGTGACCCGCCACTCGGATATTCTTGTATCCTGTTGCATGGAATGCTGCTCGGAGGTGGAGTGGAGACGAGACACTTCTGGACTGTATGTCTAGGTGAGAAGAGGGACTGCGAGACCGCCGCCATCCTCTGTGGGCCCGAGGTTCATTTCCCGTCCCCGGCAGTGAACAGTGCGCGGATACGGTGATGTGCCTATAAAAGTGAGACTCATTGCAACATATCAAGAGCCCGGAAAATACCCCTGAGAAGCTACCCTGATTAGCCGGATACTTGTTTAAAATATTCAACTGAGCTAACCATCCGTAAAACTTCACATGTCAGATTTGTGTCTTTAGTTTGGTCTTTTGTGAACCCATTTTCTTTATGGTCTTGTAACCCCTGAGACGTGTTATGTGCGAGGCTTAATATAACTTGTTGATTAAGAAAAGTTTCAATTGCTGACACCATACAGGGTGTCTAAAAGGTCGAGCCACCCCCACCAAAGAGCATATTACAAGATATGATCCTTTATATTTTGTTATTGTGACAGAAGGAGCTGTTATTAATTCTATGATAGTTCCGAGAGCAAACGTTGATAAATATTTCTATGTTTTCGTAGACTGAATAACCAATAGATGTTTAACGCCTGAATTATTCAACCTCTAGCTCTACCATTAGTACTTCGATATTATGTTGGATTCTTCATGAGTTAGAAAGTGTGTAAAAAAACTCAATTTTGTGTTAGAATTTATTATTTTTTAGGCGTAGGATCAAATAACTTTGTTCTTTTATTTTAAGTAGTTATTCGTACACATCGAATTCGTGATTAGACCTGGAAACAATGTCTAAGCTATTTTTGAATCTACTGTGAATCAAGAGCATTGCTCTTTATATGGGCGCCAGGAGGTGGGGTGCAAGGGGGTGCACTTGCACCCCCCTGCTATGAAAGAAAATACACAGAAAAAGATTAAGAAACAAAAATTCTATTTGATTCTTGGCTACCCTCATTCTGGGGTCTTCTTCCAGGGCAGAACTGCGTAAGACGCAGAATGAGGGTCGAAACGTCGGTTTTAAGAAACATGACGCGGCGCCACCCGGACAGCCAAGAATCAACTGACTCTGGCCGCGGAAGCCTACGATTACAAAAATTCTATTATTAAATTCACTGTTTGAATAATAACTTAAGACGCTTAGGTTGTTGTCCAAATATGTTCAACACCTTGTCAATAAATTCAGTATCCTTAGTTAATAAGTGTTATGTATAATATATTTAAAAAAAAACCTGATGCACCCCCCTGAAAGTAATCCTGCCGGCGCCCATGGCTCTTTATCTATACATTAAGAATTTCTTTGATTTTTACGACTCATATGAGGTTTCTTGTTTTTAGATGACATCGTTTTTCTTAAAAATAGTACGTAAATTTAATCAGTGTAAAAATAAATAAAGGTTTTGGGGATTTTTACGTGGCATGGTTAAAATTATACTGCGTGTTCAAAAACATATCTAAAAATTAAATGAGTCATTATTGCCACCTCCTTTTTTGACTGAAAATATTGAGTCACTAGAAATGAATGAAAGCATAATTCATCATTATCAGTTTCCATTTACAGAGCTGAACCATTTAAATACTCCGCCTTCCATATTCATTTCACAGAAGCGAGTTGCCCAATTTCAAATATAAA
This sequence comes from Vandiemenella viatica, assembly GCA_031002005.1. NCBI lineage: Eukaryota > Metazoa > Arthropoda > Insecta > Orthoptera > Morabidae > Vandiemenella > Vandiemenella viatica. Next base: position 87,128,213 of record JARYHS010009186.1, read on the forward strand.
ACCTCTAATTAAACACCATTGACATGTACGTAGCCGGATGCAATGATAATGGAAGGAAATTTCGTTTTCAACGGGTTTGAAAGCGCACTCGTATTCAGTAACATTTCAGTGCGGCATTTTGGCTGCCCTGCGTGTGAAGGCCCAGGTAATTATTTTATCGCTGTGAATATGCAAATGGGTCGTCGGCTGGGGTCAAGCAACCCGAGCCGCTGCTCGCTAATGGCCCCACATGTAATTGTTGTCCCGCCTGGCGGGCCATTGTTTGCTCATTACGAGCCCCTTGTAACGACTCCGGATATAGACTCGCATCCACGCAAAAAAGGAGGAATAAAAAGAAAATAATGGAAAGAGATCACGACAGCAGCACGGTACTTCCTGTGTATACTAAAGAACCAAGGTTAATGTTGCTTTTTATTCCCAAAGGCTGTTATTTAGTTGCGCTTAGCTCGTTTGAGAGACCACTTATTTGATCAAAATTACTGCCCACCGTGCTACGACAAAAACATGGGCCGTGCTACAAATGAATATTGAAATTTTCCGCCATGTATTTTACTGATTAAATCGTTTATCGAAGGATAAAACAAGCAAAGACAGAACGCCGCTTTTGTTTGTGCCCCGGATCGTAAACATCAGAAAAATATATCTTTTGTTCATAATAATAATATTTAATTAAATTGCAATGGAGCACACGCTCCGGTGGCAATTTCCCTACACACCTATCTTCCCCCTTTCCTGCACCCACCTACATTTGTCCTATACAGATTTTAACTTTAAATTCTTTCAACGTTTTTGGTAAATTATTCATCATTTTCCTTGATAACTTATTCCAATCCCTGACACGCTTACCTAAAAAAAAAAGAGAATCATCCTACACCCTTGTGCCTAAAATCGAGTGCCAGCTTGTGGTCATGGTCATCTTTTCTCTTCCATGCATTACTTTTCATTCTTACACCAATATCTTCCCATGCCTCATCACCAATATATGCCTTGTACACTCCCATGACCATCTTCACCCTCCTCCTGCCTTTATTAAGAACATAGAAAAATTTGGAAAAGTGTTTTTAATACCAACTCATATTATTAACTTATTCTTTAGACGTTGTTATTTTCTCGTGATATTTATTATCTATTAGAATGAAAAGATTTAATTTGCTCTTGCAAGAAAATATTAATTTCTTACGCATTTCAGAAAGCACGTATCTTTCAGTAGAGATTAACTGAAACCTCCTACAGTGTGATTCTTATATCACACAGCTCGAAGGAATCTCAACCATAAAAATAGAATAAAAGCTTTTTTTTAAAAAAAAAAAAACAAAAAAAAAAAAACAAACAAAACAAGGAAACGTGGGTAACAAATGCCTTGTTTAAGGATAGTACAATCTGCCGTTATTACGATGATAAGTAACCTATGTCTTGTTGACAGATTCTTTTGCATTATTTTTCTGCTTGGTGATATATGCTGAGGAAATTCCTTACACTGCAGAAAATACGTAAGTCAGTAAAACATGCTCCAGGATTTATGTGCCAATCAAAGTAACGACGTCTGTTTAAAGACTTCCAAGCTTTTACAGTCTCGGCACAGTAAATTATGCCTCCTGTTTTCTGAAAAGAATGGGAGGAACGAGGTAACGTTTGATTGCTTTCTATTAATGTCACTAGTTTTAAGAATAACATCATGTGCTATCTCCATTATCGGAATTGTTTTCGCAATGCATGCTTCTAGTATGCCATAGCCGTAAGAGTTTACGGTAATAACCGAAGGAAATAATGAACGGGAAATAATTGTCTTAATTTGCGTAATTTCTAATGCCACTATTTTTCACGGGGGAAAGGCTTACCAAAGACAAACGTGCGGAGGAATTAATTAGTTAAAGGATATATAAAACTGGAATTCTAAATCGGAAAAAATCTTGAAAGTTTACACTATTATCGAAATATTGACATTGTAGAAGGACCTATTCGCGTAGTTCTTTAAACGGAATCAAAATAATCTATTATCAGAAATACAAGACTAGAATCATGTCCACCTTTGAAGACATGTCAGCAAACCAAAATAGTAGGCGCTTGAGCAAATACAGTTTCGTAGCTTAAATAGTTCTCCTTCCGTTTACGACATTTACTACGAGAATAGTTTGTGCCGTCACGTTTTACACTTCAAATTTGCATGTGTAAAGCCTTCTTAGGTACAGAACAACAGTAATTTCGTGTTGTCTTAATGACATAGTGATAATTAGCCTCCGTCAGCTAACACTACCTTGGAAATAAGATCTACAACTTAAGGTGGAATGTGAACCACGAAAAGTTCTAGCGTACTCACATTAACAAAGCAAAGCTTTACCAAAATCGGAGGCCGCAAAAATTCCTGGATTCGAATCGGAACCACTTGCTCCCAATCATGTGCTTTGAACAACTTTTTAAACGGTTTTTATAACAAAATATCACATAATTACCATTACAGGCGCGGTACTTGATGCTTCAAATGTCTGTCCAATTCTAGGAAGTAGATCAGAGTGAAAATTGTTTCAGCGGGGAAAATTAGTCTGATCTCTGTCTTATCCAGTCCAGGTTTCCGAGTAAAATCAGCTATGATTGCTTATATTAAGTTTCTCTTTTAAGTTAAAATTTCCACCTGTTTAATCATTAAACTGATTTCAATATTTTCTGAATTCGCTTGTGTAATTTCATCTTTTTCGGCTTCGCCAGGTAAGAGAACACTTCGTCATAATTTAAGAATGATTTTATTAGATTTTAAAATTAATGACAGAAAAACAATTGAACCACAAGAGCAAGTATTGGTCATATCTGAACCACCTATCTATTATAAGATAACAAATAATATAAATCGCCTTACCGCTATATGAATGAAATGAATAGCTGCATTTTTTCTGGATCAACTATAATAGTAATCTACATGGTGGAGTAAACGATCTACGGATATGAACGAGAGAGAGAGAGACAGAGGAATGACACTCTGGTACCTGATTAGTGTTGGCTGTGGATTTTGAAGAAGTTAATGAAAAGACTAAACGTCTAAAATAAAAAATATCGAAGTAAGATGTGAGGCTACAGATTAGTAGTAAATTTATTATCTGCTGTACAAGAATTTATGAAAGAATTTATTTGGACAGTACTTGAATAATGGAAATTATTTTGTATTTAAAATGTTAATAAGGGAAGCAATTCACTGCTAATAAGCAGGGAAACGCATTGAAACTAGAAAGAAATAAGTGAATAATAAATATTTATTCAGTTATTAAGTAATTCTAAACGATGATAACATATTTTTTAGAAGTTTCTGTTATAATTGCTTTTAGTTACACAAGAAAAGCAAAAAGAAAGCACTGTAAGTGGACGAGGATACACAGCACGTAAAAGTGAGGAGCTCACAACAAAACGAGAAGAATAAGAAATAAATAATTAATAATAATTAAAATGGAAATCCACACTACCCACTGTATAGTTTAAAAAATTGGGTTTAAGTTATTGGGTCTATTGCGCCATTGCCAATACAAATAAGATGTAAAAGATGATGAAAAAACATGTTTTAATATATACGTATCTCACAAACAGATTATACTATAGAACTTATTTCGGTCAACTTCTTAACCTGATGACGAAAGATTAAAAATTTGCTGCAATGTCGTATTTTGATGAAATATCTGGCTTAACATCGATAAATATTAGGTAGAAAGTTTCTATTTGCTTACACAAACCATTCAAATGTAACTGAAGAGTAATATTTATTTTCTGAAACAAGTTTCAGACGTGAAAATCTAGGATAAGATGAAACTAGCATTGAATGTATTAAACCAAATTTATAATCTGTTCAAACTCTAGAATTAAGCTTACAACTCAACCAATTAAACTCCAGATTTTTTCCACATATAGTTCATGCACAAGATCATAACGAGCGTGGTTGATGAGCGGTCAATGCAATGGCTTCGCATTCCGGAGGACACCGGTTCGAATCCCCGTTCGGGGATCCAGATTTTGGTTTTCCATGGTTTCTGCAAATCACTCCAGTCGAATGCCAGGATGATTCCTTCATAAATGCCGTGGCTGAGAATTCCTTCTGTTTCCTTGTCCCCAGTCCCATCTCGCCTCTAATGACCTCGACGTCGACGAGCCGTAAAGCCATAAGTAAAAAAAAAGATCTTATTAATTACGAAGAAATAGGTTTTAATGAATACATCGTAAATAAATAGCAAATAGTGTAGTATAAAATTCGTCCTATGTTCAATAAAAATAAACGTGGTTAGATAATTTTGGGAAAACTTCGTTTTCATAAGGTGCAAACATACAGTGTTACTTATAATTTGCATACAGAATCGTAGTTAGCCTGTGTCAGGAAGTGAACACGTGACCTGACGCCGTTCAGGGATGTGCTGTAAACCGATCACGCGGGGCGATGCCATCCTGCTCCTAATTAATTTTTATTGCCGGGAGTATTTTCACGTTATCGGCACAGCGTGGGATTACGCGCGGGGATTTTAGTACGGCTTTAGATAAAATACTGTGCCAACATTTTACTCGAGAATGGCGTTCGGTTCGTCGTAAAAACTCCGCGTAAAAAGAGGAAACTGGGACAGAAGAGGTTTAAACTGTTGGCTAGATACATGTTGCCGGAAGGGCGATAGTTTGGTGATACGTGCAGAGCAAATGGATTTCTGCAACACGGGGCGCTTTATCCGATAAATGAACTCGGAATTTTAGAGCTTAATCTTTTCTAGAGAGGGAAAATATACCAGAGATTATCTCGTCTAGTTGTAATGTCCTGAATTATTGAGGGATTGTTCATTGTCACAGGAATAGGTGGGAATATTAGCAAATATGTGAGTCCGGCCGCAGCTAATACGCTTGGAATACAAAATAGAAATATCGGAAACACTGTTTACTTGAATCTGCAGCCATTACCAATCCTTACCGTCAAGTAATTCATCAAATAAAGAAAGCAGATGCAGCAGTCAAAAGTTATGTTTTCATGAAATCACCAGATTGAACAGCCGGAAGGCTATGTAGGATCAATTCGCATGGAGAGACAAAATTTTCAAATAGAACGATGGTTTGTCCGTATAAGTAACCTAGATGCAGTTTACGCATTTAAAATATCAGGCAACACAACACCACAAATCAATGTAATCAAATTTCTTTAACCGAAAATCAATGATGACAAATATTTTATACCAAATCTACGTTTAGAAAATACCAAAAATACGATATAAAATGCCAACGAAATTAAGGAGCACACTAATATGCCTACCAGAAAAATGCCCAAAATAAACTCTACCATGAACATCACTACCATTCAACACATCTATCAAAATGAAATACTAACAAAAAATAACAATACCAATAAACAATTCTACCAAATGTGATTTCTATCTGGTAACATCTCTTCTATTTACAATCCCTACAGCATGATAACTTTACAATAAACATCTCTGCCACGAGAATCTCTTCCAAACGCAATATCCACCACAAATATAACTAACAATTTTATTCTCTACCAGTTACAACAATTAACATGTCAACCAAATCGTAAACCTACCAAATAAAACATTAATAGAATAATTCTATACCCCCAAACACCTTTACCAAAAACATCCTACTTTAAGGTGACTTTACTGTTTTCTAACACTACCGAAAAACGACATTGCCAGGATTTAACCCTACCAGAAAAACCAAACTTGTCTATGTATCATGCAATGAAAAAACAAGAAAATATTAATTAGATTGCGCCCGTAAGACACATTTCGTGATATGTAAAATTTTTCTCAAAATTTTTCTGAAACAAAACATATATAGTTTGCTTAAAAACAAGAAAAAACAATGTTTTATAACAACTGAATTATTTAAATTTGTTAAAAAATTTCTTTCTTAAATCACTTTATGGAGTTGCTTGCTTTCTACGTGTAAAATGTGTAAAACAATCAACCGAAAATTAACAACTATTAATAACAATTCTTTGTGATTATTTTAATAAATAAATGAAAAATATTCAAATTTTGTCAACCCAAAAAATCGTCTACTTATCAGGAAATTTTTTAAAAAAATAATGCTATATGCTAAACTGATTGTTTTCATGTTGAATCACTTGAAAATACGCTAAATGTAGCCATAAAAATGCTAAATTGGCAGCTCTGCCGAAAAAAAAAAAAGAAAGAAAAAAAAATCAGTTTTGAAACGTTCTATACGTCACCTTGATGTAAAAAACACAGGACATAATTTGTAGCAATTACTCTTCACAACTTAAATTAAGAAAGTCTTTATACCCCTGACATTTACTTGGTACTATTAATCAGCTACTAAAATTACTTGTGAATAGAACTAGACTAAAACCTGTACTGAGCTTTGGTGATAATCGTCGACGTGAGACCATATATCAATCAAATCGTCCTCGGCTGGCTCCCACAATGTAACTGGCCTTGATTGGATGACGAACAAAACCGCAACAGTACTGAAACAGAGGGGATGAAATAAATTTTAATGACTAATGAGCTTCTAAATAAATATCCTTTAATTTTTAAAGCAACAATCGGCTTAAATATCGTAAAAAAAAAAAAAAAAAAAAAAAAAAAAAAATTAGTGAAATGGGTACACTTGCACCTAAGATCCTGTACTCAAATAATCTAACCAATGACGCATATTGTTAATATTTCGAGTGCATCCTACCATATTACCTCGGTATATGAAGGACTCTCTGATAGAAGTTCAACTGGCGATTAATGGAATGTATTGAAGAGAGAAATAATCAAAGATGGTAAAGAAACATTAGGTTTAGGGGAACACGACGGCAGAAAACCTTGAATAAAACCAGAATTTTTGGAGTTAATGGATCAGAGGAGAAGGCACAAAAATTCTCAGGATGAAGCAGAAAGAGAGCAATAAGACACTTCAAAAATCAAATAAACGAGAATAGCAACAAAAAAAAGGCTGCAAGAAATAGAAGAGGAAATGTAGATGTGTCAAACAGTAACATCAAACAGAATTTTGTAGAAATTAAGAAAACATTAATAAAGTTTAAAGCTGCCGATGTAAAACCTCTTCCAAATTCAGAAGATAGAGTTAACCGTAGAAGGAATGCATTCAGAAACTGTATGGTGGAGATGATTTGAACAACACTGTATCGGAAAAAGCAGGCGATGTTGACATTGGGGTGTTCGAAGACTCTGTATTGAGGACAGAATTTGGCCGAGCTATGAATGATTTGAAATCAAATAAGTCAGTTGGAATCGACGAGATTCCTGCAGAACTTCTGAAAAGAAGGAGTCTACGGATTATTCAAACTGGTCTCAAAAAGTTATGAAACAGGAGAAATTCCAACTGATTCTAATAAAAATATCATCTTCACACTTCCAAAGAAAGCACAAACCGACAAATGTGATAATTATCGTTCTAGAAGTCTTACATCACATGCTTCAAAATTACTGACAAGAAAAATAGTATACAGAATAATGGATATGTCAGTAGAAGAGATAGTATGTGAAGATAAGTTTGGGTTTAGGAAAAACCGCGGTACAAGAGAAGCAATTCAGGCTTCATGATTAATACTCGAAGGGCGAATCAAGAAAAAGAAATATACTTTTATGGCGTTTGTTGATTTAGGAAAAGCTTTTGATAATGTTAAAAGGGAGATGTTCAAAATTTTAAGAAAGTCTGGTCTGAAATATCGAAATTGAAGCATACTTTATAATCTACATAAGTATCATGGGAGACAAGCATCAGTTAAAAAGGTAGTGAGTCAAGGTTGTAGTCTATACCCGTTAATATTAAACTTGTATGTAGAAGAAGCAATAAAAAAAGTCAAAGAAAAATTTCCATGTGGCATGAGTGTTCAGGGAGAAAACATCAGCATGCTACGATTTGCTGATGGCATTGTCTTATTAGCAGAAAGGGCTGAGGATATTTAGAAGTTACTGAATGGCATGAACAATGTACTGAAGGAAGTTTTTGATTGAATATAAATCAAACCAAGACAAAAGTGATTAAATGTAGCAGAAATGATACCAATACTAGTAGATTAAATATAAAAATAGGATCGAATGCAATTGGAAAAGTAAGTGAATTCTGTTACTTGGGAAGCAAGATGTTCAAAATTTTAAAGAAGTCAGGTCTAAAGTTATAAACTATGTAACAATCAAGCAGAGAATCGTGAGAGACCTGCATCAATTAAAAATAGTATAAGACAAGGTTGTAGTTTGTCCCCATTAATATTCAATTTGAATATATAGGAAGCAATAAATGAAATAAAAGAAAAATTTAAATGTGGCATAAATGACTAGAAGAAAAAAATCAGTATGTTACGATTTGCTGATGACATTGTCCTATTAGCAGAAAAGCTTGAGGACCTTGAGAATTTAATGAATGGCTTGAACAAAATACTGAATTAAGAATTTGGACTAAATATAAACCAAAGCAGCACAAACCTGATGAAATATAGCAAAAATGATTGCAATAATAATATATTAAAAATTGTTTCGGATGCGATAGAAGTAGTAAGTACTTCGGAAGTAAAATTACTACTGATGGCCGAAGCAGGAATGGTGTTAAAAGCAGAATAGCACTAGCAAAAAGAGCCTTCGTGAAAAAGAGAAATCTTGTAGTTTCAAATATTAATCTAGGAATCAGAAAGTACTTTTCAAATTCTATATGTTATGCTAGTGAAGCAGGGAAAGATGAGAATTGAAGCATTTGAAATGTGGTGGTTTAGAAGGATGCTAAAAATAAAGTGGGCAGATTAAGTACGAAATGAACGTGTTTTATAAATAACTGGTGAGAAAAGAAGTTCGTGAAATAAGGCTGGTGGGTCATATTTTGAGACATGCAGGATTGCTTAATTTGTTAGTGGAGTGAACAATCGAAGGTAAGAACTGTAGAGGACGACAGAGATTAGAATATATGAAGCAGATAATTGGGGACGTGGGCTGTAAGGGGTATGTTGAGATGAAGAGGTTCTCTCAAAATAGGAAGATAATTGCTGATGACAGCAAAAAAAGAAGGATTTGTTGACTCAAATTAAATGCGGGATAAAATGAAATTGTGGCTATAAAAAATTAGTCATTAAAGAAATAACGAAAAACTCTGATAGACTTTCTTAATATTATGAAACAATGTCAATTTTACATTTCGGTCGAGGTCTAAATATTAGCCCCCTGACAAGTTGTGCCGAGAACATTCATGTGTGTCCTGGAATCAGGGTCTACATGTATATTAGGTGACATTGTATATTTTACTACACGATGTGACTGAGATGACGGAGTGTGCACTAGATTAATATCTTTTGTGAAAAAGTTATTACACTCATTTACGAAGCCAGTAAGCTTTGTTAACTGATCCAGGAAGTTGAACTGTACTGAAGGGTTGTAATGTTCCATTTTCCCCAAGAAACATTTACGGATGAAAAACTGTAAGGTCGAAAGTGCAGTTGTGACAAATATCTGTTGGTGTCGATAAAAGGTAGTGGTCTTTCAAGGCGGAAGCCCAGACGGAGGAAGATTTACGACAAGGGTCATAAATAAAAGCGGGTACACGCTTTTAGTGCGGTAAGAGACTTGAAAAAGAACGGCAGGTAGTAAAGGAGTAGGACTGTTCAGTGTTGTAACATTAGCGTTGAATTTTTATAAGCAAGTTAAGAAACTTGGCTTAGAAACAACACTTTTTTGAGAAGTACGTTTTTATTTACTGACGCCGAGAAACCGCACTTAATTAGAGAACTTACTAAACCAATCAGCGACGTAGATTTCTGTGCGCGGTAACATATCCCTTTTTTCTGTTACATGTTAGTCAATGGGAGCTGCTGAGACTTCCAGCCATTAATGGCTACTAACAGTATGACAACGAAACCTGGGCGAAGCTTTTCCCTCAGAGGAGATGGCTGGAGTGACTGGACGATTCGAGATCATCCCGGCTTGGACCACTGTGACAAGTACTTTGCAGTACAAGACTTCGCAGAGCAGCCAGCCAGGGAGTGACGATAGAATCAATTGTCACACATTATTCAGCTATCTTCACCGCAGGGGTCTCCGCTTTCTGCACAAGGACTATCATAGCTGTTTTCTCTCCGCTACACAATACGACGCCACTCAACCGCCAGCAATGCGTTAATACATTGGATTATTATTGTCCACAGCGATCGACCCCACTCAAAAGCCCTGTTCGATAAAAATCGGAATGACTTTCATATTCTTAATTAAAATTCAAAGATCGTGAATTGTTAAATTGCATTTCGATTAATGAAATAATTTTCTTCAATGCTTTCAAAATACACTCCTGGAAATTGAAATAAGAACACCGTGAATTCATTGTCCCAGGAATGGGAAACTTTATATACACATTCCTGGGGTCAGATACAACACATGATCACACAGACAGAACCATAGGCACATAGACACAGTCAACAGAGCATCCACAATGTCGGCACTAGTACCGTGTATATCCTCCTTTCGCAGCAATGCAGGCTGCAATTCTCCCATGGAGACGATCGTAGAGGTGCTGGATGTAGTCCTGTAGAACGGCATGCCAAGCCATTTCCACCTGGCGCCTCAGCTGGACCAGCGTTCGTGCTGGACGTGCAGACCGCGTGAGACGACGTTTCATCCAGTCCCAAACATGCTCAATGGGGGACAGATCCGGAGATCTCGCTGGCCAGGGTAGTTGACTTACACCTTCTAGAGCACGTTGGGTGGCACGGGATACATGTGGACGTGCATTGTCCTGATGGAACAGCATGTTCCCTTGCCGGTCTAGGAATGGTAGAACGATGGGTTCGATGACGGTTTGAATGTACCGTGCACTGTTCAGTGTCCCCTCGACGATCACCAGAGGTGTACGGCCAGTGTAGGAGATCGCTCCCCACACCATGATGCCGGGTGTTGGCCCTGTGTGCCTCGGTCGTATGCAGTCCTAATTGTGGCGCTCACCTGCACGGCGCCAAACACGCATACGACCATCATTTGCACCAAGGCAGAAGCGACTCTCATCACTGAAGACGACACGTCTCCATTCGTCTCTCCATACACGCCTGTCGCGACACCACTGGAGGCAGGCTGCACGATGTTGGGGCGTGAGCGGAAGACGACCTAACGGTGCGCGGGACCGTAGCCCAGCTTCATGGAGACGGTTGCGAATGGTCCTCTCTGATACCCCAGTAGCAACAGTGTCCCTAATTTGCCGGGAAGTGGCGGTGCGGTCCCCTACGGCACTGCGTAGGATGCGACGGTCTTGGCGTGCGTCCGTGCGTCGCTGCTGTCCGGACCCAGGTCGACGGGCACGTGCACCTTCCGCCGACCACTGGCGACAACATCGATGTACTGTGGAGACCTCGCGCCCCTCATGTTGAGCAATTCGGCGGTACGTCCACCCGGCCTCCCGCATGCCCACTATACATCCTCGCTCAAAGTCCGTCAACTGCACATACGGTTCACGTACACGCTGTCGCGGCATGCTACCAGTGTTAAAGACTGAGATGGAGCTCCGTATGCCACGGCAAACTGGCTGACAGCTAGCGCCCTTCGACGGCCAACACTGCTGTTCCAAGTGTGTCCGCTGTGCCGTGCGTTTGATCATTGCTTGTACAGCCCTCTCGTAGTGTCCGGAGCAAGTATGGTGGGTCTTACACACCGGCGTCAATGTGTTCTTATTTCAATTTCCAGGAGTGTATGAAACTAAAACCTGTTACAAGAGTTATTTATAATCCCACTCCAATAGTTTTAATTATAAAGTCTGACATGCAGACAAGTTCTACATTTCATACCAATATTAATAAATTACGAATAATAACTTCTGCAAAAGACATACCTAGACACATAATCTTTACACATTTCAGGGTTCCATGCGAAAATCGACGGCTACTTTGAAGCCATTCCAAAGGAGTCTTTTCTGTACTCCTAATTTGGTATTGAAACAGAAAGCTCTTGATTTATAGGGGAAAAAAAGAAATTTGAGATTAGTTATATTGTTTTAAGAAGGATGTATTGAACAGTAAAAAATGTAGAGGAAGACTGAAATTGACAGTAACAACATCAAATTAGTAGTTTTAGAAATTTAACTCTAAGCAATAAGGAATTTTCAATTGCTTTCTTCAGTTCACCTTTCACTATATACGAACTGCGTAAAGAAATTATAAGAATTTAGAATGGTATAAACGATTCAAGTGGAGCTGTGTAATATAAACGTAAAAATTTTGGTTGGCAAATTTGTTTTGAATACTCAATTTATTCGATTATTAATAATAAAAACCAAACTTAGATCATTAATTTTAAAATATTGCTCGGAATTTATAATGCTTCTGCATTATTACCCGCACTCATGTTGGATACAAACACAGCGGCAAGTTTGCAAACACAACAATGCTGAAAATAATCTACTATGTAAACACATGGAGGTGTGTTTTAGTCTTGTGTAGTTCGTGAACGAAATAGTTCGGAAGAGCGCTCCCACGAGCGAACTACGCGAACTAGTTCCCAGATCTCACGCTCCTTAGTTCGTTAGTTCGTTCGATCCTTTCCCGAAGACCAACTTTTGTTTTAGTTTATTATCTAAAAGGTAACACAGTTCGCTGTGAACACATTTCACTAAAGATACAGATATATATAAAAAAAAGTAACTGTTAAACATTAATAATTATTACAGAAGTCAAAAACGGAAATTTAACATGGAATGTGAAAACAAAACACACTTTGATCCGATTAACACTTAAAAGAAAACTATCAGTAACCACAACTATTATAACAAAGAAGAGAGCGCGTGAAGTAGCTCTAGAAAAGCGAGCGAACAAGCTGTCTTTCTGGAATTTCAGAGCGGAGCGAACTAGTTCGCGAACTAAACACAGCGCTACCGCTCGCGAACTAAACTGAGCGGTACCGTTCGCGAACTAAATTAAGCGCTACCGTTCGCGAACTAAACTGAGCATTCCCGGTCGCAAAACTATCACCATTCGCCGCTAGGATTACCAACATTTTTTCGGTTAATGGTAGAATGTTTTTTTTTAGAATAACCTATAAAAACATAGTACACTTCAAAAATATAATATGTTACGAAAGAGTAGAAAAGGACAAAGGATATGTTTTTTTACTATTTTATTTTTTGAGCTATATTTTTTTGCACTTCTTGCATCTTTAACAATTTTCTGTCTACAGTGAAATTGTAATATGCTTTATCGCTTTCAGTTGTTAAATTAATGTCGATCAAAAGCTAATTTTTACTAATGAAATACTGCTCTTACTTTTACCTAGATTTCGTGTAATATTGTTTTTCAGAGTAAAGTTCGTTCACTTTGATATTTTTTTCTCATAAATTTAGAACCTCTAATATTGTCTCAGTGCCATCAAATGAAACCTCGTGTTTTAAATTTAATTTTTGGATTTTCTATTAACTATTTACTAAGATACTCCAGACTTTTATCAACGAATACTAGAGCATTATTTTTAATATTATCACTTTCTGTGGAGAATTTGACTTTTAAATGCCTTTTCTTGTTTTCTTAACCAAAGAAACAGTATCTTTTACATTTTTCTAGCGCTGATTTTAAAGCTGACATAATATAATACTTATCTCAATCTGTTGGTTAACAGATCTGTGAAAGTTATGTAAAGAAATGACTTGTGAAATTCAAAAAGATTTTAACTTTTGTGTCTTCATCAGTTACATTCGTCGGCAAAATATTGTTAATGTGTGTTGGATTATCCTCCGCTACACTAATAAAAAAAATAGCTCAATGACTTCCAATTTACTGGAAATTTACGCACTTCCGTTATTGTTACCACTTTCTCATTCAAGGGTCACTGTCATTTTTATATGTCTAATTGTTAGGTATCACATTGGAAGTATTACTGTTACTTTTCTTAATAATATAGGTAATATTGTTTCCGTCATATAATACTTAACTTGTAGCCAATAGTAGAATTATATTTTGTTCCTGATTTCCAAAACTATATTTAAATGAAAAAAGCCGATTACTTATAAACGGGTATTTTAATTCTTCAAAATAAACGCATTTATAATATTTTATAAGTAATGTTGTGTTGTTGTTGGGGTTTAAGGGTGCGTCGACGGCGGGGTCATTAGCGCCTTTTAAAGGTAATGTTTCTTCCATGAACTAATAAATAAATCCTTTAAAAAAATTAATATTCTACGAATGCATGTAAAGTAAATAATAAAAACAGCACAGTTATTCAGTTTACCCATTTGTGCAAAGGACAATGAGCACTTTGGTTTATCGGCGGCAACTGATCATGTTAATGTCATTTGAAAGGGCTATTATTAAGCAATAACTTTTGTTAAGAAGGTCATATTAAATTCCATTTAGAAACTACAAAAAATGATTATGTATTAATAAAACTGACATAACAAACAAAATAGCGGGTGTAGTAGCGGTAGCAAGGCGAGCGAACGATCTGTTTCTCTGAATTCGAGACGCGAACTAGCGAACTAAAAGAGTGAACTATTTCGCGAGGGAGCTGCGAACTAAACTGAGCGCTCTTCTTCGCGAACTATAATGCGCAAATCTAGTGTGTTTAGGGCCTAAACTCGTCGTATGAGCTAAACAAACCTACATAGAAAAGTAACTAGTTGCATGCGGTAAATTCCCACGTTTTAATCTTAATTACCTTAGCGATAAAAAAATGTTGCTTCCGAAAAAAATTTCACTAGTTTCACAGATAAAGGGAGTAGTGGGTCATATACATATAAACTGCAAATTGTATTTAACATAAACTAACCAGAGCGAAACACATTTCCATTATTTTTTTACTTTTTCCGTTTAAAGAAGTAGACTGTGGTAAAAGGACAGAATCGTATCTGTTTTAACTTTATTTAAGTAACCAATATTTCTGATTCAGATCTTATGTTTATTTTCTTGTGACATACTAACGGTGATTACGGCATATCAAGTAAGAATTTAACAAAATTTTATGATATTCTGCTGAAATTATTTAACTTTGATGCTATATTTCTCACAATAACCATCATATTTTTAAGTGTTTTTATGTTTTTTCATTTCAGCTCACACATTATTAGGACTACCCCAAATTCCCAATTAACTGTAAGTGTTAAGACCTGAAAGAGGGCCTCTTAAAACACTCTGCTCCAAAATGATATAAAACAAAATATTTTTATTACTATGATCAAACGAATGTTGCTTTCATTATACGGGAAAAGGCAAGTGGCTACTGTATTGCAACTCGTTCTTTTTAAATTTTTTGCTACTATTATTATTATTTATCGTTGTGCCCAACTCAGGAGCGCGAGTGAACTTATCTAGCAGACGTGTTTTTCCTCTGTTCCCAAAATCCCTTCATTCTTTCGCTGTGCTCTTTCCTACGTTCATCATTCCAAGTGTTCCTTCTTCTAATATACTGTCTGTTGGAAAACTGGAGGTTATTAACCATGCTACTAAATAGTCCCGTATGATTTCGTCTGTTATTCCAATTTCTTGGCGAACCTTTTCAATTTCAGTTAGCCTGTTGTTTTTGATTTTCATTTAAATTGCCAGGTTTAGAATTCTTTTTGTTAGCCTGTTGTTACTCATTCTGATAATATGGCATTAGGATTTAATTCTTCTCTTCATAAATGTGTCTGCAATTTTCTCCGAATGTTGATATAGTTCCTGTGATTTTTTTTTCATCCAAATTCCTCCGATACAAACTTGGCCAAAGATTTTCCTTAAAAATTTTCTTTCTTGCTTTTCAATATCTTTAATCAATGATCTGTCCCCAATGATCAAAGTTTTCGATGCATATAATGCCTCCGGTTTTATTACAGTGTTATAGTGTCTTAACTTGGCATTTCGGGATATTGACTTTCTGTTGTATCTGTTCCAGGTGATTCTGAAGGCTTTTTGTAATTTAGTTATTCTCTCCTTGTTTGCCTCACGATTTAATCTTGCAGGTTGAATAATTTCTCCTAGATATCTGAATTTAGTTATTATTATTATTATTTGCATGGTAACAAGTTCAGGCGAATGCTTGAGAGTTATTGCACAGAGACGGTTTCACCATCGCTTCTAATGTACTCTGATTGGTAAAGCAGTCAAATAATCAGCAGTGAACGTGTAAGGGTGGAACAACCTTAAGCGTGAAATTGGTGTCTCTGAAGAGTAGAAAAGGGAATATTGCTAGAGCCTCAGGGTATTATGCATCATATAAATCTTCAGGATCCGGTCACAGCATGGCAGCCAACAGTGTAACGATATCTTAAACGGCACTCTATGGACGTCTCCGAGGCAATAGCAAGAGAGGTTCTGAATACCGCGCCTCTACTTGGAGACCAAGTCCCCCTTTGTGTTGTCTGCCATTTCGAGCGCGGAAGATCTTCTCCGTTAACTCCCGACCAACGTCCCGAGGATGCGAGATGAAAGAACGCTCTAAGACCGTATTCCCCACGCAGGAAGCAGGGGAGGGAATGAGGAGATGGGGAAGGGAATTTTCTCTGGCTTCCCACTTGTGCGATAAGCTGCGAGGGAGAAGGAAGGCCGGTAGCATTTATACCGTCACGGTTGTTGCGCAAACTCATCTGTAATGTCCGTGAAACTGGTATCGGTTTGAAAAATACACGATGTTTCTGAACTGGCAGAGACTTGGTATCCTGAGTAGTGAAGTAGTTAAGTAGAAGCTATTTGGGAATGTTTAAATCAGTGAGTAACATAGCTTCAGAAACATTGCATCTGTGGTACAGATTAACGTGAAAGATATAGCAAACGGTTAACAAGATTCAAAACTTAGTTAATATACAAATGTGTGATGTGAGTATGTTCATGATCAACCATCTTTGTACGATATCATCAGAGGAAAATATGGTAGAATATAAAGTTGGTAAGGAATCCCTTCGAATCTCCACGCACCAATGAAAAGCAACCTGGTACTGAAAAAGTTATTTTCCTTTAAATTAAATAATTTAAACGGAAAAACTATTTAAAAAATACATTATCATGGTGTTTCAGTTAGATTCTATAGTGCCCGAAACTACAGTTTAACGTAGAATGAAGTTCGTATTCCACGTTAAAGTGAAGATTCCTTTTACACGGTAGGAACACCAACCGCCTCTAAAGACCTCGCTGTTAAGAGACGTTAAGCAGTTAAAAAAAAAAAAAAAGGAACACCAAGTTATGTTAGGCACCTACTACAGAGGAATATTTCAAAGCCAGCAACAAATTCGTTCTGTCAACAGGTCACTAAGAACACACGAGATTATTATTTTTTAAATGTAGAAGCTTTGTATAAAAGATAACGACTAGTGTGAAAATAAGGATCAAACTAATCGGAGAAGGTACGATATACAAGAGATCTGGAGCTATGTAAATGTTTCTCATTAACACTATTTAAATAGAAAGTAAATGAGGTACTTAAAAAACAGTACAATAATTGTGAAATAACTGCATCCGGGAGAACGTGGGTTCGAATCACAGTGCGGCCATCCAGATTTGGGTTTTCCTTGGTTTCCCCAAATCGCTCCAGGCGAAGGCCGTCGTAGTTCATTCAAAAAGCATATTGCAGAATTCCTTCCCATTCCTTGCCCCTTTTCCTCTCCCGCTTCTAATAACATCGACGTCGACGAGGTGTAAAACCATAACCAAAAAAAGTGAAATAACGGGTTACAAAATAGTAGAAACTTCGTCATCAATTGTTTTTTGCTGTTTTTTGCTGATGTGAAAGTTGTTGGAGGATTACAGCAAGTACGTTTCAAGGGTAAATTTTTCGAGGAGAGACTCTTTGGTGATAAGCTATCAGAGGTAAGATTTGGTGATAACGTTCGTTGGGGAATGACTGTTTCTTGTTCGTCGAATGCAATACCTCGCTGTTCTCGCCAATGAATTAAATCCGTCATTAACCGGCGTTAATGGAAAATAAGATCAAAGCCAAGTAGAAAGTTAAAATTACCGTCTGCTCTAACCACTTCCCACAGATATAGAGAGCAATCACATGATGTAGCCTATATATAGTTACTATCCTACTTAACCCTCTGTTTAATGATAACAAATGTTGAAAAAGAACCGATGTAATCAGATCCAGTAATCCTAGTGGATAACGTGGATTTTTGCGAGGTACGTCACATAGGCAAAGCACTTTTGGCTAAACTCAGTCATTTGTCAGGCGCTGCACCAGCGTAGTTCTGAGAACATTCACTCCCTGACATTAACCTTTATCTGTCTACTCTGGAAGCAAACAACGAACAGTCAAGCACGCCACTTAAATAAAGCCAGTGTGAGGTGCACAACGGCATCACTTGTGAATTTTAATATTATAATATTATTTTCTATTAATCAATTATGATTTTGGATATTAGCTTTGGGTTTCTAAGGTCACAGAATGAGGTTCAGAGTCAGAGGTATAGAAGATCTCTGGTGACGGGAAAAATTGAAGAAAAGAAATAAGAGGATGTTTGGCTGGAAAAGCTTAATGAAGAAACTTGCCACAAAATGCTGGCGGGATTTAACATTGGAAATATAAGGCCGAGGGCGGAGGAAGAGTATGATAATAAAATTAGTGAATTGTAAATGTTGTATTTGGTAATTAATTGTCGTTTGTAAACGGAAGATGGAAAGATAAATGGATGATCTTTGTTTCTTATAGAAATCGTAATAAAGAAATGGAATTCATATTTAAAGGAAATTAGATATGATTTTTAACAGTAATTTTATTTCAGCGGAAGTATCAAAACACCAGTGACGGATATAGAGGACTAAATAAAAATCCTATTGAGCTGACTTGACACTGGAAATATTAGGAATATTAGTGTATTTAAGTATCTAAAAGTAAAAAATACCTGGTAAAGGTAAGGTTGTAAAGAATATACATTCATATACAACATACAAAAACCATTACACAAGAAAAAGATAAAACCACAAAAAATAAAGTAGAAGCAAATAAAAAGCAATAATTCAGAGGGTCTATGAATAATGAAATAAACGTATTCCGAAAATCGTCAAAGTTGAAACAATATTATGAGACGCACTTGTTAATTATGCATCAGATTTTCAAACAGTTAGATTGAACAATTGTTAATAAGGGCTGCAGAGAAAAAGAAACAACGAAGACAATTCTGAGATCATTGCGTGTCAAACAAATAACTGAAAGTAATTTATATTTAATACTGGAGGAAGAATAGGTAGGAAGTAGTGCAATGTTGTACCAAGTCAACTGAAAGAAAGATGATATCAAATCAATAAGCTGGAGTGCTAAAACAAAAACAAAAAACTGTAACCGTTCTAGAGCAAGGTTTCTCTTTTTTTTTTGCTTAGGGTTTTACACCTTGTCAACGTCGAGGTCATTTATAGGACCGGGAATTAAATGGAAGGAATTCCGCTGTGACCTTTTGAAGGAAACATTCCGGTATTCGCCTGGAGTCATTGCTGGAAACTATGGGAAAAAGAAATCAGGCTGGCCGGAGGGGAATTCGAAACCTGGCCCTCCAGAATGCCAGACCCAAGCGTTACCGTTCACCCACCAGGCTTGCATAGAAAAGAACGGCATCTAGAAACTGTTTCCTTCAGTAAACATTTATTATGTAGTAATTTCTTTCAGTCCTCTATTAGTAAATTGCCGTTGTGTTTTTAATGTTCTCAGCCCACTCTTGGTCATAACAGCTGTTCACTGGAGTGCGTAATGAGAATCAGCGGTTCTGGAGGGATGGATGTAGGGCGCACGCCGGTCGACGTTCTACCAGCCTTGCTCGAGGACTCCCACGGATATCACGTAGGGCTGAAAGAGCCGCTACAAACCGCCCCCGGGGAGGAACTGAACGGCTGCGTACGTGTCCCGCCCCTCACCAGTCGGCACTCAACGGCCCCACAGCGCCCAGGGAGGACGGAGGCACCAACAGCAAGTAGAATGCTGGGTTTCACCTTATTTACATCTTACAATATTGCGGTTTCAACCTTTCACTTTATTGTAACCCGTCTCGAATTGTTATTATCAATAAGATGCACTGCTGAATGCATGAAAGTACCACCATAAACGAATTTGTAGACACTATCTGTGACATTCCTAGTCATATTGACGGCTTATCTGGCACCCTGATGACGTATTTTTGCTTTTTTTATGGTAAGAATCAACGAACAGGAGGTTTTTACAATTTTAAAACTTATACGCACGACAAAGGTCACCTACCTTACCTGCAATTCTTTCCCCTCACATTTCTCCCATACACAGGGTGATTCCGTGATGAAATTACAAACTATACCGTTAATGCACCCCGCTAGTTCGAATATCCGTACAGCCATTCGGATTTGGGTTTTACATTGTTTCCTCAAACCACTCTAGGTGAATTCCAGAATGGTTTCTTTAAAATTTCATGGCCAAATTCCTTTCCGCTCCTTGACCCCAGTCCTTTCCCGGCTATAATGACTTCGAACGACATCTAGGCGTAAAGCCATTACCAAAAAAAAAAAATCTACTCATTAGTTTCATAACCAGGATTCTTTTCCTTAAATTGATGTACTGTATTTACCCTTCTCCATCATCACTGAAGAAAATCACGAAATCACCAAGTACTTTTGCTTCTTTATCCATTATGCTATTTCTAATATTCCAACATTATTTATATTTTCTTAAAAATTTCTTATAATGTAACGAGTATCGATATTTCAAAATGCAGGCAAATTACTCAATATTAAGAGGTGAGTCTTGATTCTCTATGCGCTTAATATCAAGGCACTAGTGTCATCACAACAGAGTATTGTCCATTAACCATTTTAAATGATCACCATATTGTAGTGCACGTCTGACAACCTTAATCACCTCCAGTTTTTTTTTTTTTTTTTTTTTTTTTTTTTTTACTGCTTTACGTCTTTCAACAGCGAGGTCTTTAGAGACGGGAAAGGATGGGGGCAAGGAAAGGGAATGAATTCGGCCATGGCCTTTTTAAGGAAGCATCCCGGCATTTGCCTGGAGTGATTTGGGAAACCATGGAAAACCCAAATCTGGATGCCCGGACGGGGATTCGACACCTCCAGTTATACATCCATCCATCCAACCCACAGGCCAGCAATCTTCCCGAAAAGGGAGCGAAATAACTGTCTTCAATTTCAGAAGTGACTGATTCTCCGAAGAGAAGCAGCACGTTTTGTCACCACGAGGGACTCACGTAAAAGCGAGCCACCATTACTACAGTGAAGACCTCCAAGTCCCTGTCCATATTAGCCCACATAACGCACTAAAACAAGTTAAAAGCCGGTAAGATGGTGGTCCACAGTTATAAGCTTCCATCTTCGCCACTGGGCCGGAAGAAACGGCTCAAATCTCAAGCCAATAGCAATGAGCATCATATTCTTGTTCTCTCAATGTGAGTGGATCATTACAGACTAGCACCATTACTGGGTATGATTTGCTTCAGCTGAAAATTAAACAAGAGTTACAGTAAAAACGCAAGGGAACAATGGGTTTTACAGAGGATACGTTGAAATATAATAATCTTTTCTTTGTAATTTCTCCTTAATTGAATTAACATATCTCATAACTATCTACAAAATAGCACTGTTTTACTTACTACTTATGTATTTCTTCTGTAAAATAAATAAATGTCAGTTACTCTTCCATTAAAAAATGAACAAACAGTAGAACAGAAAGTTTCACTGCTAGCATAATCATTGAAATGTGACACCCAGCTAGAACTGTGTGACTTGAAAAGTCATTGTTACGTCATTCACAGTTGGCGCAGAAACATCAAACGAGGTGAAAACGTGTATGGCTAAACAAAACACAGTAACTGCGATAATTTACCGAATTTACCGAAAACTTTGAAGGAATTTAAAGATAAAATTTGTAGAGGGTAAATGTAGGTAGGTGCAGGATAGGGGGGAAGATGGGTGTGTAGGGAAATTGCCACCGGAACCTGTGCTCCATTGCAATTAAATTAAATTAAATAAATTAAATTAAATTTGAAGTTTCTGAGTTATTCCTTTTTAGTGCTAGAGGTTAATCACAGACTGAGGTTCAAACAGCAGCATCAGCAATACGGCTCCTTTTAGCGGTGTGCTGGGAACCCTAAAATTGAGGCCCAGTGAGACTAAGCATTTGTTCCAGTATTAAAATATCTGTGGACAGAAATGTGCATAAACATGAAAAATAGCCCGATTACCATAAAACTTTATATCTGAAGTATTGATTACGATTTATTATAAATAATGTGCGTTTTTTGTTGATTAGATTGTCATAGAGGATTAAATAATTATAATTAATATTAATATAATACTTCCGTGTGGTCGTAATGACCTGGTGGATAGGTTTCTTTTGGCAGTGCATTACACCGCTGTCGTAGTCACCTTAACGTAGAACGGTAATCCTACCGGACCTACCGTTTAACTTGAAATCCGAATCACAAAAGCGTTCTGACTTACTTCACATTACACAGCAACCTGTGTCAGAAGTGAAGGTCGGGTTAAGAGCCTGTGAAAATCCACGCCGAGACAGCGATTTGAACCGGGGACCTTTCCATCCCCAATCTGATCTTTTTATCACTGAGCCACCAGATCACTCAAAGGATTAAATAATAAACTATATCAAAATAACTATGAATTGTGTTATAACAGAATAAACAATTTATCTAAGCATACAGGTCCATTAAACTCCGAATAAGTAAGGGAGCATCCATTAATTACGTGAGGTGTTTTTTTCCGATTTCCGGACCCTCTGGTGAGACTTCGTCAGATCTGGTCCACCCCCCTCCCCCCTATGGTGAGATCTGGTCCGTGAGATCTGGTCCGTGAGATCTGGTCCGTGAGACCCCCCCCTATAAATCGGCCTTGCAACTTTTTGAGACTTTTACTTAGGTCTCATCCTTCCAAAGGCGGTTACACCCAAACTTTTGGACGAAATACCCCTTTAAAATCGACTCTCGCGTCATTTGTAGACCCTTTTTTTTAGTTCTAGAATTTCGAAAACTCACGTGAGATTTCCGTTGACTTTCCCTCCCCCTTGGTGAGATTTCGTGAGATTTCGCTGGACCCCATCCCCCCCCCCCCCTATTTCACCTCACGTAATTAATGGACGGCACATAACAACGTGTTTTAAAATTATTTACAGTTATTTGAAGACGCAGTAAAAGTACTGCTCCAGGTTCGTTCATTACCTGCTATTTTAGACCAGACGTATTCTTATTGCTCATCGACCCAGATATTCCAACCTTTCCGACTGCTACTCGATAACTTCTATATTTGGTATACCTGTTACATCAGCTGTCTGATCGCGAATGTCGTCCTCTTGGTCCGTTCCTCCTATTGAACCAGCCCTCCGATTGCTTCGTCCCTCTTGATTATTCCACCAAGCCATTTTCATCCAGCAGCTGCACCACCGGAACATCCGATAACAGATCTGAAGTCGCTGCCACTGTAGAATAACCTCTTCCGAAAAGAAATGTCTCCTTCATGCTCTCAGTGAGGATTAAATTGCATTTGCTACTACATTATTATTGGCATACTATGCGGTTTTCTTTATTATTATGCTGACGGACTATAATCTTGTATACCTTTTAAACTAAAATGTCCTGTCGTACGTTGCTTAATCAATTGAATTTCTATCTATTTAGTAGTGTCCCATAAATTACACGTCTGTATCGTTTAACAAAATGTATACCACAAAACTTGTAGTTCCTGTTTCTTTATCGATAGAAATTTCCCATTTCGCAGTATTGACTTTTATAACACGACTCCTACAGCATAGCGGATTGATTTCACGCGATTGCGCACATTTAAAGATGAGCGTGATTGATTAATTTGATTACCCAAGATACCGTTGAAATAAAAAATGTGGATAAAGACGGATAATCAAGATATTTGAAGCAAATTAGTGAAAATATGAACTGTAGTTGGTACTGTAACGATACAATCGATTCATCGATACTTGACGTAGAGGGGAGTATCTTGGAAGAAAATGATGCAAAAGTTCCTTTTTCTGAATGGTGGTTACCGTGCAGGCGAATCTACGTTGTGCAGTCGGTGGGTTGACCAGCTCTTCATCACGGCCGGCTGCCTCACTGCTGTCCCCAGTAGTCAGCTGTTCGGTCGATCCACACCTCTCCGTCGGTAGTCAACCAGTCCCTCTTGTCTTCTCTCGCTGCCTCAAAGAAGCGTCGTTTTCCGCCCCCTCTTCATGACGTCTGCCAATCACTGTCTTTGGAGGGAAGCTTTTTCCGCTGGTTGGCTCGGGACATGCAACAAAACCACCCTTTTTTGTAATAAAAATACAAATTGTTCCTATTGGCACTCCTGGCTTCCCCTTACCCTTACCCTTCGTTCTTGGATACAGATTTACTTCTTATTTTATTTGTTTACTAAAACAGCCTAGGCTCCCACTCCATCTTTAGTCGCGGGCCTTGTCACGAGGCTGTTATGCCATAAGTCACATTTAATGGAAACACTCAGGGGCTGGCGTTCCCCAAACACTAGCAGAACCTCCCCTGGGACCGGGGACCGACACACACCAGACGAGAACAGAAACACGCGCACCTCTGTCTCTCGCGGATCATTACAAGCTTTGATAGTAGTGTCGGTGATAGCTTAAGTGCCATACAGTGATAAGTAAGAACTGTGGACAGTGAATTGTGTGAAGTCACATGTGTGGTGGTTGTTACGATCACAAATAGACTTGTTCACTGCTTAATCGAACCTTGCAATCTTCAGAACCACTAAGTCCGATAAGAATTAAATATCTGGTCGTTTACGACGGTGTGCTGTATCATCTTTGTGAACTTTAGCGTAATAAATAAGGGATAACTGTGTTCATGAAAGATTGTTTAATTTGTGTAGATGTGGTTCCTTTTAGTGACTTCAAGTATTTAATTTCGGGTAATTACCCGTCGCGGCCGTGATCAAACCGAATCTGCAAACATTTGAAGTTGATTAGCACCGATTGTTGTAATGAACTTGTATGGAACTCAGAAAAACGGAACAATATTAATTAATGAGTAGATTTTTTTTCTTTTATATCGTGTGGTTGCAAAGATATCTTCAAAATAGGAAAAATGTTAACGGTTAATTCTGAGAGTTTGTGTTTTAGTGGTTACTTTTAAAATTTTCATCTAGATCCGTCATAGGGACTTTTCAATAATCTTACACGTTTTTAGGAAATCTGGTGTTCAATGTAACCTTCACGAGTGTCCATCCGGATAGTGTTATGAAAACACAACGTTTCGATATCTGGTTCTGCTTTCTTCAGTCTCATAGTCGAACAGGAGGCTTACAACCACAAGTCATGCAACACCTCATGAAGAAAGCAGAGCAACCTGTTGAAACGATGTGTTTACATGACACTATCTGATTGGACACCGGTGAAGATTACAGTGTGGCAATACGTTGGTAAAGCCTCCACTCACAAATCCCATACAGTTACCAGTTGCATAATATGAACCTCTGATGAGTTGCTCTTAGGTCCCCTGTAAAAATTTCATCAACCAAGCCAAGCAACTGATATTCTAAAAATATCAGAAGTTTTGATATTAGAGAAATGTTGCGTGAAATTTTTTAAAAAATTTCAAATTAATTTCCAGTGGGAAATGAAGGAAACCTAAACAATTTTAACTTATTTGCGCTTTGTAACTTTACTGCAAAGAGATTGATGAGACAGTCCAACTTCGTTGAGTTCAACCATATACCGTCATTAAAAACTGAAGAAAAGCAAGTAATTATATAGAAATAAAATTGGTTTAATTAAAAATTTAACTAAAAAAGAATACAATAAAAATTAAAGTAATTAAAATTTTAAATTCCATTTAATTATTAAGATCTTAAACTCATTATTTAAGCACTATAAACGGCAAATCAGTTTCTCACAAACATAGAATGATTGGATGATGTATTAATAGTTGCATTTGGAAGAAATTTTAAATTAGCTCTTGATAGTAGAAGTAAATAAGCGCAAAAGTTTTCATTTGAAGGTATGCTGGTTAGGGACTATAATAAGTTGTAAAGGTATTTTCAATATACTCCTGTAACACCAATATTAAAATAACATTAGTTTCCTTTTATCAACTGTCTCTATAATACGTTTTTTCACATCCATACAGGACTACAATTAAAAACCAATGTTATTAATAATATTTATCTATACTGGACTACAATTGAAACCAATGTTTTTAATAATATTTTTCTTGCCCTCAAAATATCGTTATTTGTGCTTATTTTTTCTTCTTGTTAAATGTAATCTTTGCCTGGCCGATCCAACTTCTTATTTCCCACGTGTTTCTTTTTGACTTATATTATTCCGCTTTCCAGACAAGTAAATTTTTTGTAAATATATGATTCTTTGTTGTTATTTTCACTTCGGAATTTTCCTCTCTGCAATCAACAAAATTTTCCATTACGTATTTCTGGAAGTGATCCTTTCTTTCAATTAAGGACCACTTTGTTTGGCTCTGCCCACATTTTATCATTGCCTAAAGACTTGTTAGTTTTTAGGTTTCTCAGTGTCAACTGAAATATTTCTCCCATTATAATAGAGCCTAGGCTTTCTTCTTTCACCTCAATTTCTGCCACGTTAAGTCGATTTTCCTCTAAATTTTCATCTTCATGTAGGATTTTCATCTCTGGGCAGTCTCAACATGATCTAACAACATTTCCTACTACATCGCTCACTGCACTACTTTTGTTGTATCATTTTTAAAATAAAATCCTAAATATCTCATGACCGGAATCCACATTGTAATTTTTTTATCAATTTTTAAGCATACATTACTGAGATATCTATCTTTACAATTTTGGATTCTATGATAATAACGTTATTCAACCTTCTGTACTCAGTACTGTCTATTGTCATTGTTGCATTTGTTAACTTTCTTATACCTTCCACAATATCAGTAATTGATGCATTCGTTTCTAGGGACAACTTCAGTTTCGTCCCAAAAAAAAAAAAAAAAATCAGCCTCTACTCCTTACGTCTTCTTTCATGAGATACGTTTCTTATACGTTCGTTACTTTCTCATCCTCCTTCTTACAATCTATTCTCTTCTGGTAATTCATCCTGATGTCCTCAATTCCTCTGATTGGGATTTGATATCGTAATCTGCGCGTATTTTTCATTTACATTTCCTTCTTCTATGATAATTAAATCAAGTATTTCCTGTCACAAATTAATCTCTTGAACAAATTTCTTCACACTTATTTTTCTTTTCATTCGTCTTCCTCTGATCATACTTCTTTTATTTCACCACCAACCGCAGTCATGTCTCCTATTATTATGGTTTCTTCATTGCTATTAAACATCTTATAGTATTTTTACCTATTGCTTCATATGGGCTTTCCATTTCTTAATCCCCATGAGCAGATGTTAACATGTAAATTTAAATAACAATTGTCTTCTCTGATTTGTTTTTTGCCTAGCCACCAGCATTAATCTTTCAATAACTGCACATATCAATTGAATCTCTTTAACTTTCCCTTGTTAAAAATTATGCCAACTACTGCTTGATCTGCTTTGGCTGGGATTTTCCCAGAGTGTACAAATCTGAAATAGTCACTCCAAAAGTCTCATCTTCTGATAATCTCACTTCCGCCGTTACTTACTTGTGAATCTTTGAATCATCGCCTGCCTTACATACTCCAGCTTGCTGTATCTTAACATTTCCTTCGCATTGCGTGTTATTACTCGTTTTTCTCATTTATTTCGCTTTCTTTGATAGTTGCTCTCCTGGATAGCCAAGCTGGAAATTGTTCAGAGATTTCCATCATACTACCGATAATTCGGAATAATTACGAAAAGCAGTTTCCCTTTGCATTCTGCATTCCATGCCGAAGGTGGATTCATCCGCGTTTAGGAGTGACTTCTCACCCAAAAGGCAAGTGAGCGAGCTACCCTCTACACGCCCACCCGCCCTCCAAGTAGGACGTTGAAACTTTTAAAAAAAGGTATGGCCTCATCCTGGAGATATTAGATCCCTGTAATCGTTAGCCGCTTGTAACACACAAGCATTGTCCCTTCTCTACCATAGGGAGGTGATCCTCAGGATTGTCCCTCCCTTGAGCAGAAACCCTCTAATGTCACGGTGCGTGGGATTAATTAATTAATATAAGGTGTGTTATTAATATCAATGTCACTTCTTTCCAAAAAAAATTGGATAATTTAAACAATAACTAGTATGAATAAGTAACTGAGTTCAAATGAATTGTAACACAAATATCTACGGCATAACTCTAGTTTAAAAAAAATTGTTTAAACAATTTGTGTTAAATTTAATTAGCTTACCTGTATTTTATGTTACACCAAATTATTTTAAGCTTGAAAGACACATACAAAATGTTTGAATGAGTATGGGAGCAACACTCAGGGCATATGGTATGGATATTTAACTGCTCTTATGGACAATTATAAGAGTATGTGTGGCGTAACTTTGCTACTGGTGATGGAGGTACACAGCGGGTGAAACACTGGTTCCATGTGTTGTGGTTGCCTCGGCTACATGCAGCAAAATGACCTTCGTGAAGTCTTGATGTTATGTCAGACCACCGATCTACCATGCGTTCGACGCTAATGCTGTTCCAGCATATCCTGACGTCAGAACCGAAGTGAAGAAGTCCTCCTCCGTGCCAACCCAGCTCCTCCATTCTTTTCGGAGGACCAGTCTTGTAGTTCGGAAACGTTCGCTCTTCTAGGATTCGTTCAGTCATGCATAATGTTGCAAACTGAAAAAAAAAATGTTTTTTTTTCAGCTTAGTGAAAAAAAAACATGAAAAAAAACCTAGCACCCGTGTTTTTTTTTCTAAATTTTTTTTTCAGAAAACAATATATTTGATAAATTATAGTTTTATTTAAGGAACTTACATTTTACAAGCGTGTTTTAAGTCTTACTGAATCATATAATGTCTCACATAATGATTCATAAATCTATATAGGTAACATAATATTATTCATCCTCTATGTCAGTACCACATTCACTAGTATCAGCACTACCAACACTAGTTCGGTTGGTGTCGGAATTTTCTGTCTCTTCTTCTGTCTCCTCTAACTTCAGAAATAGTTAAATTTTCTTTTACTGGTTGTTCTTGTATTGTACGCAAAAGATTTTGAGATTGCAATTTTAAATTGTGAGCAAAGTACACACTGTGCATAAAGACTGCGCCGATAGTTCTGTATTACGGTCTTTTAAGTTTGAATTAAAATCTATTATCATACAAAATAGGAGCTTTATTTCTTTTCAATCGTTTATTTACACCAACGGTTGCAAGGAAAAGATTCATAATTAGGGACCGTGCACAAACTACGTGGCTCGGTCCAGAAGGAGGAGGGGTTAGCTGGAAGGCTACGCTGGGCTACGTGGGGAGAGGGGGGGGGGGTTCGAGCAAGGCCACGTAACTTTCCTTTCGTAACATTTTTCACAGTTAAAATGAGGAACTGAACTCACAACAGCATGTGAGTATTTATTTCCCTCAGTAAATTATATCCGTATGTAATTTACAATAGTCTGACAAGAGAAAACAGTACAAAATGTCTTCTGGAATCAAAACGGAAGAAAGCAACGTGCTTCGTGAGAATGGGGGGGGGGGGGGGACGCAAAAGGCACGTAGGGCTACGTGGGGGTTCACAGGAGGCCAAAATGGAGCTACGTGGTTTATGCACGCTCCCTTACTGACAATTTAATGAGTCAGTACCACTATAGTCTGAGAGTTAACAAGTATACGAATATAAGGAAAGCCCAATAAGGCAAAAAACCGTGGATAAATTTTAAATTCATAATTTTTTAAAAAGATCTGTAGGTAATTTTGTAGGGCTGGCAGCACTATTTCAAATAGCAAGTATCATTCCAAACAATGGGGAATGGGGATTCCTTCTCGCGCAACCTAGTCTCTTCGGGAAATCCCGGTTCATAAAGAAAATTTCAGTCAATTTTGCCAATATTTTCGTAATTTTTTTTTTCCTTCTGAACCAGAAAAATATAGTAGATTTTAAACTAAGATAAGTACTTAGAATAAACTCTAGAACAGTCATTTTAAACGATAACTGCCTTACAAATTTGAGATTTAGTAATTGTGAAAAAAAACGTGTTCCAGAAAAAAAAAAACTTGTTTTTTTTCATGTTTTTTTTTCGAGCCAGAAAAAAAACCGTTTTTTTACAACACTAGTCATGCAATAAATATATTTAAACATTACTAACTGCAATAGCAAAGTCTTCTGGTTGTTCCTTCTCTCTCCTCCAACTCGAGAACTCAGAAACTTTTCAACCTCGATTGTACATGTCCAGTATTCGTATTCCCAGACTCGAGAAGTGAATAACTTTGCTGTTGTCAGAGTCCTCATTCAACCGATGTCTACTGTAAAAAAAATCCTCTTGTAAAGATGCGTTCCCACGACGTCTTGTAACGGATGCCAGACGAAGTGTAGGGATCAGCACGCGCCACAGGTTAGCCCTCGCTACCTCACAGCCAACTCCCCACCACGTTGCCTAGTGTCGTTTGGCACAGAGCACTCCACAACATCAGAAGTGGTGCGCACCTCTGCTGCAAACAGATGGCAACAGCGCACCACTAGACACGCCTGTGATGTTTGCCGACAGAGAGTGGGTAGCTGCGTGCCATCTTCGCCAGCAGAGGCGGCCCCGTTCCCACAGAGTGTTGTGGGGTATCCGTCTGGGGCGGCCTCCGTTCAAGATGTCGTGGGAACGGACCTTTAGGCTGATGCGTGAAGGAAGTCAAATTCCTCGCAATCCTCAAGACAAGCTCCTGATCCCTTGGTGTCGTCTATCAAACACGAGGCTCCACAGACTAGATACTACTACTTTGATGGAAATTCTTAGTTCCTCCAGTATTATTTTAGTATTAATGTAAAGAAAATGCTTATTGTACAACATTAACGTTTCATTTAGGGTTTGAATCAGTTTCACTGCCCAGTTCTCACGATGGCTGTGTAAATTGCAGTGCATCCTCTGTTTCTCCCAGGTGGCGACAAATCATTAGAGGTGTTCCTCACTGAACGTGCATTATTCAGCCGGACAGGGCGTCGTTGCCAAGTTCCGGCGGTTGCTGGCTGCGGCAGCACCGGTCGAGATCAAAGGCGTCATCATGAAAGTTTCAGTGGGTAGAGCGGCGCCTGCAGTAAGGGGAATCCCGCCTTGTGATGTGCTCGTTATTAATATTGTAATTGCCGCGAGAACTGCTCGGCGGGCAGCCGGGATGTAAGGGAAGAAGGTAGGGACCGGAGGGAAGAGGCGATGATTTAAGACGCCGACGGTGGCTTCGGCACCACGGCGCTCCGCTAGGCACTTCAAAGGGCTTCAGGCGCTCATTAGCTGACTGCTTAGGGCCTGAGTAGGCACTCCGGAGGAACAACGGGGGAACTGGCGCCACTCAGCCTTATTGCTCGGCTCGGCACCCCCGTCGGTGATGAATGCCGAAGTTAAAACTCTGTGTCTGCCACGCGCACCTGTTAATCACGAACAAACTTCTAGGAGTGGTAGGGATGTCTTGCGAGAGAGAAGTGAGTTAGCGTAATTCCTGACATTGTGTTACACGTCAGGGTTAATTACACTGTACAAGAGGTTGCAGTCAAGTTCTTACCACCAAGCCGTTTAGCTTATTGCGTTAACCCACTCCATAGTAGAGATACAACCAGCCAATAGACGTCCTGATCACAGTTTTTAAGCACGATTTGGTAAATCACCTGGCCACTGCTTAAACTGTCCTCAGTTGTCGTGGAAAAATGAACTATATGAAGCTATGGAGCGTCTAGACAGCTACACCTAGGTGGTTTAGTCCAAACGATCACCCAATATAAATTCCATCTACTATCTGATTCAAGCGCTGACAAGGAAAAAACACTTTACTTCTTACCATGAAAGTGACGTAGGATATTAACAAAAATGAAATCCTGGATAGACAATTACAAAAGGATTTATTGATATTTGTAGAACTAATAGAAGCAGGGTAAGGAACTAATGTAAAAATTTAGTAAATTTGTCTCTGCAAATTAAAATATTCAATCAGAAAAATGTTTCAATGTCACATTCAGGATTATAACAGTTGTTGGGGTCCTTCCAGTACGCCCACAGAAGGAAAGGGAAAATGTACCACCCTGCATTCGACTGGAATGATTTGGGAAAACCATATAAAACCCAAATCTGGATAGCCGGACGGGAATTCCAACCCACGTCTGCCGAATTTGAGGCCTGAGCGTTAACGCTCATCCACTACACTCGATAAAATTGTTTTCTTCCATTGAGTTATCAGCTACCATGTTTACACTTTTGTGAACATCAAAATTAATCATTAGTGGAGGCACACGAAATGTTAATTGGTGCATATTTCAGAAAAGGCCGCAGAGTACGTAGATCTTAGGGATAGTGTTAACAAATATTGCTAGCACCAGATGTTGGAGTTGTAGTTCGTTATCTTTACTGAAAGCTACAAGTGCTGACATTCTTTTTGAATAGAAGTACGTTTCATTTATCTATATAAAAGGCTGCTGTTTCATTGTATCTGTAACGCTGATGTTATGTGTTCGCGTTCGTCACTGTACCAATTGCGGCCAGAGATATTAAAGAAAAGACGAGGTTGTGGTCGTTACTTAATAACTGTTTATAATCGATGTAGATGTTTTTGCTATATCCTCTGTCACTGTAATAGTAAACTCGAAGAAATAAATTGCCAGAACTCTGCGTTCTACCCATAATTTTTAAAGGGGTTAGAATCTGGTAACATAATACCACAAAACATCTTAGCCCAAGTCTTAGACGTTTCAGCCGACAGATGGCCATTTTCGCATAGCACATGTCATCCTTAACATCACTTACAATACTAGAAAATTAAACCTAAGCAAAATGAAATTTTTCATCTTTAATCTCACTGCTCACTTTATTTCCTGTACACAGATAATAAATAAATAAGTTTAATGTAAGATTAAATAAAAATAAAAAAAGTCCAAGAGTTCTCATACAATATTAGTGATTATTTCTACAATAAATTAATCCATAGACTATCTTTCAAAAAAAAAAAAAAAAAAAAAAAAAAAAAAAATGTCTCGGTAATATTGTACATCCTTGCACTGAAATTATTGAAAACTGATATTTGCTTTGATGCTTGTTAAAAATGTAAGTCCCATAATTCACCCAGTTGCCATCAATGAAAGGAATGGAAATATCATTTTTGCACAGTAAATCAAACGTGTTTAATGTAACTTGAAGTGAAAGTCGCTGTTATGTACAGTATAAATAACTATTAATCTCTATTTGAAGTACTGGTCAGCCAATATCCGAATAAAATACTAAAGTTCAAAAGATGTTAATATTTGTTAACGCCACTCAGGTTTCGAGATTTCCTGAGTAAGTTAACTTCGAACAAACTTACTTAAAAAATTAATAACGTATTAATAGTTCTAGGCTGTTAACTTTAAAGATGACTTTCGCCGTTGAAGGCTTTCGCAGCCAGAGTCAATAGTTTCAACGATCTACAGCAGGCAATAGGTCATAGTACAAAATGCTTCAGCTTTTTAAGGCAGAACTGCGATGCGACATGTTTCGCGCGCTCTGCAAAACCAAAGTGAACTGGCGCTCTGATAGGTTTATAGCCTCCTCGACCCTCGAATCCGTAGAGCTAAAAAAAAAATAAAAAGGTCTCCAAAATTACAATGTTGGGGGTGGACCTAGATACTTTTGGGGGGGGGAGGCTTGAGCCCCCTAGCCACCCCCCTGGATCTACCCCTGGGTCCGGCCAGTCTGGCTCTTCTGATTGGTCAATCCAGCCGAACCTTCCAGAGCGTCGAACGTTTCAATTGTGTTTTGTAGAACGCAGCAGCGCAGTTCAGCTTTAGAATGAGGGCAAAGTATGTCAGAAGAAACACCAACATTTTACACTAGAAACCAATGTTCACTCTTGTAACAGTGACGTGGTACATCGTTACATCAAGCGTAATAGATTTGCCCTCACCGGAGCAACACAGAATGCCTAACGTGGTTACGCCCTGTTTCGCATTTTACTCAATAGTTGTGTCTCTTAGTATGCAAGCTGTGTACAAAACCCTAGCGGGGCATCGAATTAGCAGGAACCGGAAACACGTCAACCAGTATCGATTGGCAATAACGAAGGCGCTTTCAACAACACCGAGACCGCATTGGGGAGCATCGACGCTGGAGCATAATGGAGGTGAAATTAAATCCGGCGTTCAGGGCGCCGTGAGCGAGCGAACTGCAGGAATAAAAAAAGGAAGGGGAGACAGGAGGGGCACCTCCGGGACCGGATTAGAGCCCGCGGTAGGAAATTGTGTGGGGCGCATCGGTGACGGGAAATAAGAATGTGGAATTGGGCGCAGGTTTGGGGGGAGGAGAGTGATGTAATACAATAGAACACGCACGAGAAAGTTCCCCAGGAGATGGTGTGCCGCAAGGAAGAGTGGATGGCGTTTCTCCAGGGAATTCGATCCTGTCAGTATGGCAAAAGTGTTGAAACGCGCGGTTTGCCTTGTGTGACTCCATTTCTGTAATTTATAACCACTTACATGATACCCACAGTTTTTCATCTATTAACATTGCAGAGGGAGCACTCAGCAGAACAAACCAAAGCTGAGAACCAACGTATTTTAAAGTTCTAAAAGCTGGCAGCGTCACAACTTCGGGCAAATGTATTGGTAACTTCGGTTAGTGGAAGAGAGGATAGAAATGTGTTATCAATTACTTACTTGTAAGAGATTTTTACCTCCATTGATGAGGCAGCAGGCTTTGGCATGCTAAATGATATACACTTTACAATCATTTGTTTCGTTATCATCACAATGAATCAACAATATATTTATGTGTGAAACACGTAAGTTTCTACTACATTAAAGTGTTAAACCAGCAGAACCTAGAATTTTGTGTACAGCTCGGCAATGATAAACTCAGCAACTTCCTAAACCTTAAAATTTATTAATGAAGATGATAATTGGTCTTGATATTTTTGCCTCAATTGGAGTTACATATAGAGGCATCATTAGAAAGGTGTTTACGCCAAACGATTTCAAAGGGGGTGCCAAGAATGTTGAGTACATATAAGAAGGTTGTACAAGCTGAAATTTCTCTGAAGCGTTAGGAGTGTTCTCTGTTAAAAGATAACCCAATATCGATGCTCATTCTCACTTGAGATAAATCATAGGTAAGCCACCATGCTTCAGAAATAATGAGTTTGAGTACAGAGAGCTATGCAGTAAGGGAAGCATCTCTGAAGACAGAAAAAAAAAACATTTGTCTGTTACCAGGTTTTCAAGATCATTTTTCTGTGAGCGGTCAATGCTCCATACTACTTTCAAATCTTGGGCTATCATATACACATTCTTTAAAAATCATTTTAACAACGCATGGATGTGAGAAAGCCACAAATTCAACATTATAATTTATAACCTTCTCCTCCGATGCTAGTACACAACAAAACTAACTGCTACCCATTTACTACCGTAGATTATGTCTTAAGCAATTCAGAAATTTGCTACTATAAACCTTTGGTAATTTGTCACTTTCAAGATATAAATGTTTATTGGCTTCCCATTTATAATTTTAATATTTACTTTAATTAATTTTCACTCTGCAGCTACTCAGATATTATAAATTACTCAATGTAATTTATAAGTAACTTTTATACAAATAAACTTCACACTTTGAACTGAATTGAATTTAATTCTGATGGAGTGGATGCACTAATAAAAATCTCCCTACTAATCTGATTACCTGTTACTTATTATTTGATTATTATTATTGTTGGGTTTTAAATATGCTGTAACATGTATTTGACATGAGAAGTATTTATTTTGTATGAAACTTGAGAGCAAACATGTAGCAGAGAGCAGTTCGCTCAGAATAATAACAATCACGTTATACGTTGGTCACAGAGTACAAACTATACTACGACAGAGATATTATTAAGTGTGTGGTGATTCTATTTCAATGAATACAAATAAACAACACTTTAACACTCCTACCGAATTAAAGCTTTCCTCAAATAATTATAAACCAATGTTTTGTCATATAGTCACTTATATCACTGTTGATCAAGTAACAACTGTCGTATTTTTAAGAAATACAATATCACTGACAATGTCAGCATCACTGTATTTAACTAAGTCAGTAGTGTCTGTGTTAGATATATAACACAATCCATGATTTTTTGATTCTCTCAAGTATTTTAAGATTTTCTTGACAGCAATCCAGTGAGAGTCATCATAAGAATGTAGAAATCGACTCACCTGAATTACAGCAAACATTGCTGCATGCATAAGTAATCCCACTGCTGTTGGGATGTTTTTTTTATTTTTTTTTTTATTTTTGTTTTTTTTTTTATTTATTTTTTTTTTTATTTATTTTTGTCGTCTTTATAATTCTCACAATTGGGTCAACAGGAATACTGTTAGGATTTGCATCAATCATATCAAATGTTCTCAACAACTGTTCTATATACTTAGTTTTGTGTATGAAGATGCAGTCTTTAGCTCTCTCTATTTGCATACAAACAAAATTAGTAAGAGGGTAAATCTTCAAATCAAAATTCTTTTGCAGGTCATTAATTACTTCATTCAAAACAGTCTTATCTCTACAGATCAAAGTTCATCATGAATACACACACAAACATAACATTTGATATCATTGATTTGTCCACTGATCTACTTTGGTTTTCATAAAATCAAATTTATTTAAAACTTAATTGAATTTTGTATTTCAGTATCTAGGGGCTTGTTTTAAGCCATATAAAGATTTGATAAGTTTACGTACCATATTTGGTTTGCAGTCTAGTCCCTTCGGTGGTGTCATAAGTAGGCCTATATTATCTTTCAATTCACTATAAATGAAAGCTGTAGTTACATCAAATTGCATGATCTCTAAGTTATGTTGAGCTTCAATCGACAGTAACAGTCAAATAGATTCATACCTTACTGTTGGTGAGAAAGTCTCAACATAATCAATCCCTTCAGTTTGAGCATATCCCTTTGCACATAGTCTGGATTTTTAATGTGGGCCAGTTGGTTCATCCTTAATGGGGAACACCCATTTACATCCTATTACTTTTTCATCCTGAGGATTCTCTACCAATGACCATGTTCCTTTTTGATGATGAGATTTTAATTCCTTGTTTATAAACATCTTCCACTTTTCTGAATCAGGTTATGTTATTGCTTCATTGTAGTTTCGTGGAATAGGAATTGTTGCATCTACGCTGTAGCACAGGTAATAATTTTCAACTTTATCTTTTCCTATAGAGTATAATTTATTTCTGGGTATCAAAGTCATATTTGAGGGTAAAGGTGTCTCAACAGTCCCTTCTGGTTTATCTCACTGCTAGAAGTGGTATTGCTATCAGAGAAGTATTTAGTGGTAGTAATTGTGGAATCTGATTTGTCACAGGGACTCTCAGGTGTCCAGCTGGATGGTTCCATGTAAACCAAGAGGATTTAATTGCATCAGTGTGCCGAGAAAGTCACCACTCACACATCTCTGATGTGTGATTGTCATTTAATTCTGGTGACAAATCACACATTAGTTCTGTCAAATCAACAGGGATATAATTTCTTTTGACAGTAAATTCCAGAAAAACAGCATCTCTGCTTTTAATCACTATCTGGGAAGGAGGGATTATAAATCTATAACTTTTTTTAATTCTCACAGTATTCAACAAATTTAGCTTTCTGTGCTTTAGGATTACATTTCCTTCATTTTTCTTTAGGTAGATGTATCATTGCACCACAGCCAAATATTCTTAAATTACTCACATCTGGTTTTCTTCATGACCACATTTTCTCTGGTGTTTTAATGTCAGTTATTGAACTAGAGTTTTGTTGAAGATGTAAGCAGCAGTATGTATAGCTTCAGCCCAATATAGTTTATGAAAATTAGCATTTATTAACATACATTTTGCTCTTTCCACTAATGTTTGGTTCATTCATTCAGTAACACCATTTTGTTCTGGAGTGTATAGTGTTGTTGTTTGATGGATTGTTCCAGCAACTTGTAAGAACTCAGAAAAGTAGTTGTTAACATATTCAAGGCCATTGTCTGACCATAAACATTTTTATGTTGAATTCTAATTGTTTTTCAACTTGCATTTTAAAATGTTTGAATTTTTCCAAAGCTTCTGAATTTTTATAAAGAAAATTAACAAATACTTTTTTTTTTTTTTTTTTTTTTTTTTTTTTTGAACGGTCAAGAATGAATGTCATGAAATATTTAGTAGTTCCTAATGACATGGTTTCCATTGGACCACAAAAGTCAGAGTGTACCAGTTCAAGTACCTTTGTAGCTTTTGATCCATTGTATTTTAAAGGTAACCTGTTTTGCTCTCTTTCTAACCAAGTTGTACAAGCTAATTTGTCTGCTTTCTTGGACAATTTTACACCTTCTTTTTTTTTTTGTCAGTCTTTCGACTGGTTTGATGCTCCTCTTCATTATTATACAGCCCTTACTGTTGAACTTTACTTGACCACCATTTCTAATTATCTGGCTGACAGATAGTAGATTTGCCACATATTGGACAAATTTTTCTTTAATTGACCATTAGCTTCATACACATTCAAACTCAGCTTACCTGTGCTTGTCATTTGCAACCTTAATTAATTTGATGAATGGTACTGTTTCTTCTAGTAATATATTTCTATCAATGGCCATGTGCATAGAAGCATTCCTATACTGGGAATCAATGTTACTCACTGAAGATATGAATGCAGTGGCATATCTAGAGATTTCCTGATTTTCAACTTTGTGTTTCTTCTTTGCTTTAGACTTGCACTGTGAACTCATGTGGCCATCCTTATTACAATTGTAGCAGTGAGGTCCCTTTTGAAATTGTTTCTTGAATCCTTTTTTGCTCTTATAGTTTACAGAAAAAGCTGATGTGTCACCATCGATTGTTTTTACATCATGTAAAATATTAGCCTTTACAAAGTCAGCACTTATTTTCATACCGCACCTTTTGATGGCAATTATCATCAGTTTCTATGCATCTGGCAGACAGGAGAGAAGCAGAGTTCCAAGCCACTCATCGTCTACTTTAAATCCAATGTTTTGTAACTTGTGTGCTGTGGTCATTATTATGCTAACGAACTCTTCTATATTTTGACATCTGACTACAGTTGTTGTGCACAGATCACAAAGTAAGCCCACTCGCGCGTTGCTCCACAATCATCAAAGGCATTTGCTAAGTTGTCCCAAACTACTTTTGCTGTCTTGGCTTCTTGAATGTGGACATAGTTCATGGAATCCACTAACAGAATAATTTTTGATTTGGCTTTAAAATCTCGTTTGGGATCGATGTGATCATCACTTGCGTTTTAAATACAGTTCCATAGTTCTTCATGTTCCAGATAGGATTTTACAGAAAATCGCCATGTCGAGCAGTTTTCTCAACTAGTGAGTTAATCAATCAAAGCTAACCGATTGCTTGAACCCATATTTTCCAAACTTTGGAATGGCACATGTTGCCTAGGTTATAACTTTTATGTATTACACTTTCATCAGATTTTCACCACTTTACATATACCTTGCTGTTGGGGTGATAAGCTGTTGGGTTTTTAAATATGCTGTAAACATGTATTTAACATGAGAAGTATTTATTCCATATTAAAAATACATGTAACTTGAGAACACAAATGTAGCAGAGAGCAGTTTGCATAGAATAATAACAATCACAGTTTATATGTTGGTCGCTGAGTAAAAACTATATTACAACAGAGATATTATTAAGAATTGTAGGCGGTAATTCTAATTCATTGAATAAAAATAAATGATACTTTAACAATTATCCTATTTAATTTAAATGCTTAATTTAACCACCCATCTACTGTTTCCATTCATGAATTTTGATTTTAAATTCCTTCAGCATTTTTGGTAAATTATTCATTACTTCCCTTGGTAATTTATTCAAATCCCTGACATCCTTACCCACAAAAGAAAATTTTCCATTCTCTTATGAATGAAATCAAGTGCCAGCAAGTGCCAATTGTCATCTTTTCAATGTACTATTCCTAATTCTTCGACCAATATCACTCCAAGCCCCATCACAAATCTATGCCTTGTACAATCTCAGAACTCTCATTACCCTCCTCCTGTCTTCCAATGACTCCCAATCCAGCTCCCTTATAAGATCACTTACTGGCTGTGTACAGCGGTAATTTCCACAAACAATTCAAGCTGCTCTCCTTTGCACGCACTCCAACTCCTGTATTTGATAACCAAAATGTGGGTCCCAAACTGCACCCCCATATTCAACCAATGGTCTGACAAAAAATTTGAAATTCAATTCCCTCACCCTATCATCACACTCCAGTGAATGACAGGTTTTGTAACCTTTCCCTCCTAATATCACATTGTGACTTGGCCATGTGAGTTTATTATCAACCAAGATATTTACACTTCTAACCTTCAACCAGCATTTCTGTCACCAGCCTATAGCCATAAACAAACTTTTTTATATCTGTGAACCTAATAAGCTGATTCCTCTTTGATTTATCTTCATCGTGTTGACATACGAAGTTAGATATCCTGTTCAGTTCGCCCTACAGCTGTTCACTGTCTTCTTTCATTTTAATTCAAGTATGAAACATTGCATCATCTGCAAACAACCTAACTTCTGATTGTA
This sequence comes from Vandiemenella viatica, assembly GCA_031002005.1. Lineage (NCBI taxonomy): Eukaryota > Metazoa > Arthropoda > Insecta > Orthoptera > Morabidae > Vandiemenella > Vandiemenella viatica. The sequence goes on from JARYHS010009186.1 coordinate 87,168,711, forward strand.
AAGTGTCAATAGAATTTAATGTCATTTTATGGTGCACTCTGTCAAATGTCTACACTATCAACTATCATCGTCCATTTCATTCAAAATAATTTGCATGTATCCCATTAACTTAGATTCTCGTGAACATTCTTACCTAAGCCCATGTAGTTGATTTGAAAACTAATTTCTCCTTCACAGACATATCTGATGTGATTGCATTTCAATCTCTCCATTAATTTAACAAAGCCTGATGTCAAAATGAATGGCATGTAATTTTTTATCCTATTTATCACCCCTCTTTTATGGAATTGAACCACTATCGCACTTTCTGAGCACCACAGAAAGCAGCAAGTATTGACACTCAATCTAAATAAAATTTCAAGATAATGTACAAAGTCATATCCTGCTTTCTTAAGACATCCATACTAATATCATCTATGTAATCTGCTTTAGTTTTTATTTTCATTTATAGTTTCTTCATAATATGCTCAGTATGAATTTCAATGTTTTTTCCGCTCATTTTTAATTGTGTCAGCAAGCTTGTTTTTTGATTTACATGTTCCAATTCCTAATTCATATTTATTTAAAATTGCAATGGAGTGCATGCTCCGGTAACAATTTCCCTACACACCCATCTTCCCCTTATCCTGCACCAACCGACATTTGCCATCAACAAATTTTAGCATTAAATTCATTCAACAATTTTGGTAAATTATTCATCATTTCTCTTGGTAACTTATTCCAATCCCTGACACCCTTAACTAAAAAACAGAATCTTCCTACAACTTTGTGCCTGAAATCGAGTGCCAGCTTGTAGTTATGGTAATCTTTTCCCTTCCATGCATTACATTTCATTCATACACCTATATATTTCCATGCGTCATCACAATATGCACCTTGTACACTCCCATGACCCTCTTCCTGTCTTCCAATGAATCACATTCCAGCTCTTTTATCATATTTGTTACAGATTGCATTCTGCGGTAATTTCCAGAAACAAATCTAGCAGCCCTTTTTTGCACCCTCTCCAACTCCTGTATTTAATATCCAAATGTGGATCCCATACTACACTACCACATACAAGCTATCATCTGACCAAAGTTTTGTAACCTAGTTCCCTTACTTCTCTTGTACATTCCCTCATCAGTCTCTACAACAAGTGGAAAATTTTGAAACCTTTTCCTACCACCCTGTGACCCTGCTCAATTAAGCTTGTTATCAAATGTAATACCAAAATATTTACATTTCAAGTCTTTGACAAGCAATTCTTTCCCCACCTTATAATCGTAATCAACCTTTAGTTTTTTATTTGTGTATCTAATAAGCTGACTCTTCTTTGCATTTATCTGCATGCCATGTTTACCAACCCAACAAGATATCCTGTCCAGATCACCATGCAGCTGTTTAGTCATCTACCATTTTGATCCTTTTACATAACATTATGTTGTCTGCAAACAATTTAATTTCTGATAATAAACAATCAAAACAATTATTCATTAGTTGTCGAAATACGCTATCCTGTGGCACTTCCATTTTTACTTCAACTTCTTTTGATACTACATTTCCTACCCTAACTTTCTATTCTCTACCTTTCAAAAACTCTTCTACACACCAAATCACTTTCTCATCCACTCCAATAGTTTTTACCTTATTTACTACCATTTTATGGCTCACTCTGTCAAAAACCTTTGAAAGATCTAGTGCTACACAGTTTAATTGGTCACCCTTGTCTAGTTCATCTGAAATATCTTGCTTGTATCCCACCAACTATGATTCACATGAACATTCTTGCCTGAAGCCATGTTGGCTACTTGAAAACCAATTATGCTCCTAACATATATTTCTGATGTGGTTGCATATTGATATCTCCATTAATTTACCTTCCACTTATGTCAAATTGATTGGCCTATAATCTTTGGCTCTATTTCTCACCCCTCCTTTATGTACTGGCACTACTAACGCACTTTTCCAGTCCTATGGTAAGCAGCTAGTATCCAGACTCAGTTTAAATAATATTTCAAGATAAGGTACAATGTCACATCCAGATATCGTTAAGACACCTGTAGTAATATTATCTACACAAGAACCCTTTATGTTTTTTCAACTTTCTTAGTTCCTTCATGTGTATACTCATGATGAATTTCAAATTATTTGGTCTGCCCATATCCAATTCTGTTATTAAGCTTGTTCTCCGATTTAGACCCTCCCATTTCTGATTCATTGTCCCTAATGCTCTCGATAAATTGGTTAGCCAAAATCTCTGCCTTTTTCAGATCCTCAGTAGCTTCTTCTCCATCCTTATCTATAGGTGTCTCACACTAGGCTAAAAAAAAAAAAAAAAAAAAAAAAAAAAAAAAAAAAAAAAAAAAATGGTTGCTTCAATCCAGTTACTTAATATCTCCACCTTTTCAAATTCTCAGTAACTTTTCCTCCATCATTATCTGTCTGAATGTCTTCCCTTCCCCTCATTTTTCTAATATAGCAATAGAAAATTCTATGTGCAGTAGTCAGTGCTCCTCCTGCTATCAATTGTGTTAAGCCTCCTTTCCATACTAAAGTATTTGGAAATTTCTGTTCTCTTGTGTTAGTAATCTAACTTCCTCCCACTTGACACCTGAAAAAGAGCAAGTTTTGAGATAAACATAAGAAGGGGAAAAAATAAAGCCTTAAGATGGAATGAAACTACAATTAATCTCCAAAACTTGGAAGAAAACAAAAAGAAATTCCAGCTGGTTCCACTAAGTTATTTCAAGAAAGCAAGGAGAATGATCTGGTAGAAGTCCAAGTTATAGCTTTAGACTTCTCTGTAAGAATGACAATAACTAAAACAAATCCAGTCATAAAATATCTGTTGATATCTGCTTTTAAAAAATAATAATAAATAAAAAAAGAAGAAGATAAAGAGGCTGAAAATGAAGATTTAATCTGATTACTACATTATTTAGAACTCTGAATTGAAGTTGATATAAAGGGGTTCAATGATGACATCATATGATACATATTACAGCATCACCTAAGTTTGAATAAAGCTAAGGAAAAGCTTATACATGTTAATAAGCATATGGTAGTACTCTGTCGAAGTAACATTCAAATTTTTGATGAAGTAAATGAATCGATGAAACTTTGATATTATCACACTTGTCCAATGTATCAGAGGCACCACATATACTTCTTTCAAAGCGAGATTTTCCCTGTGGAAATATAACAGTATGAGAAAGGAAACTACTGTTGGCAAAAATTTGTTCTATGCTTTTATGATAAAACAATCTGGAGGAAAAACTATAAATTACTTGGAAGAAATCCATCCTTTCCTTCACAAGGCATCATTTAGCAGCATTAAATGAAATTAAGATTATTCTTCTGAATAGAAGAAGAGAAAGTATCTGTCTCATCAATAACTGCTTCCTATATGCATGACCTCGGTCTTATCAAAGCTCTTGTTGAACTGAATCAGTTAAATCCATGTTTTTGCCAAACTAATGAAAAACAAGGATTCTGTTGCAGCTTTAGTACAATACACCACATTCTTTAGCAGAACAAATAAACACCAGATGCATTTTTGTGTAGCATGTTTCTTAGAAAAAGCATTTTATTAATTGAGGTAGGCTTTGTAGTTCATTTAGTAGAGCAACTGATCATTTAATTGCACATGCACCAGTGGCAATTTCTCTACACACCAATTTTTCCTCCTTTCCTGTACCCACCTACATTTGCCCTTTACAAATTTCAACTTTTAATTCTTTCAAGCTTTTAGTAAATTATTCATCATTTCTCTTGGTAACTTATTACAATCCTTAACCCCCTACCTACACCCTTGGGCCTAAAATTGAGTGCCAGCTTGTGGTCATGGTCATATTTTCCCTTCCAAGCATTACTTTTCATTTTTACACCAATATCTTTCCATGCCTCATCACCAATACATACCATGAACACTTCCATCACTCTAGTCACCCTCCTCCTGTCTTCTAATACCATTCCAGCTCTTTTATCATATCAGGTACTGATTGTATTCTAAATTCATAGGTTACTGATTGCATTCTGCAATAATTTCCAGAAACAAACCTAGCAGCCCTTTTTTACACCCTCTAAAACTTCTGTATTTGATACTGAAAATGTGGGTCCCACACTACCATATTCAAGCAATGGTCTCGCCAAAGTTTTGTAACCCAATTCCTTTACTTCTCTCATTCATCTCCTCATCACTCTCTCCATCAAGTGCAGAATTTTGAAACCTTTTCCTACTACCTGCCTAATTTGTCCTGTCCAATTAAGTTTGTTATCAAATGTAATGCCAAGATATTTTCATTTTGAGTCTTCAACACCACAGGGTAGGGTATTTGGACCATTGCTGACCATTATTGTAATGAATGAATGAGTGAATGTTTTAAAGTTAGAGACTACAGTATGTTGTTTGCAGATGACATGACTGATGCATAATAGGATTTAAACAGAATAAATTTGGACAGGATATCTAATACATACTTAAAATAGAATTAACATAACTGCCAAAAACAATCAACTTTTTAATTACGCAGATACAAAAATAAAGATTTCGTATGGTTATAATGTGGCGGAGGAATTGCTTATTGAAGTCATAAAATGAAAATATCTTGGCTCTTTCTAATAAACTCAGCTGGGCAGGATACATTGGGCAGGCGGTGGAAGAGGTTTCAAAATCCTTCATTTTCTGGAGAGAGTAATGAGAGAATGCACTGAGGAAATGAGGTAAATTTGATTCAGAAGCTTGGTTAGACCTTTGCTTAAGTATGGTGGGATGATATAGTATTATGATATCAAATACTACAGGGGTACAAAGGTGAGCAGCTAGTTTTATTTATGGAAATCAGTAATTGATGTCATAAAGGAGATGGATTGGGAGTCACTGAATGACAGGCTGTTGATGAGAATATGTTTGCAGTGTATAAGGCACATATGGAGGACTATCCCTGTTTGGATATTTGCAGAAGATGAAAGAGTGGAGGTGAAGATGACCGTACACTAGCACTTCATTCCATTTCATAGAGTAGGAGTTGAGGGAATTAAGGAAATAACTGAATAACATGCCTAACAATTTATTTGTAATGTTCCAAGAACAAATTAAAAAAATAATGAAATGTGAAAGATGGTGAGTAGTAAAATTGCCAGTTGGCATTAGCTCCATCCTAACTTAATTAAATTAAATTTTAAGAAGGAGAATTGAATTTATTTAATGTATGCTCATAACCATTTTTGTTTGAGGACAAAATATTTTCCAGGAAAAGCATGTTTTTGTTTTTATCCAATGTGATATTCAGTTTAAGTTTGTACACCAGAAGAGATGGTACTGCATAAGATATAAAAATAACCTGTTTATTGAGGAATTCTAAGTGGAAAAGGGGGGTGGGGGTGTGGGGTGGGAGGAGGTGATGCAACAGATAAAAACAGCCCATTGTAGTCACCTCAGAGTATCAGAGGAGAGCACTTCTTGAGTTCTTCCTAAACTGTCCCCTTTAGAATGGGAAGCAATTGCAACTTCAACTATAAATTCCTTCAGAAATTTTGGTAAGTTATTTATCTATGTTGAAACTTTATCATGTTAAGTATATGCTCACTCAGAACACCTTTCTCATAATTCTCAGTAGAACTCATTTTCAAGGTTTCATACCCATACCATCTGCCCAATAGCTATTTAGTTTGTGCCAATTTCATGTTAAATTCATACTCTGAGTCACGCACATTCAATCTGCAGCATGAACTTAAATTATTGTAAGGTTATTACTAAATACTAGCTCATGATGCACACATGGCCAAGCAGAAATTTATCTTGATCACACGAAACTACCAGATTTATCAGTTCATCATTGACAGTTAATTTTATCTCTGCTTACCTAACTTTATGTCTACGTGGTCCTGTTTTCACAGCAAAGTGTCTGAGCTATCTAGAGCCTAAAACTGAATAAATGGACAATCAGAAAGTGATGAACACACTAACTCAGACGCCAAAGGATTTTAAAGTAAACAGGAGTATGAATTGTATGAAGGCATGCAGGGAAATAGTCACCGAGGCATGAGTTCCATCACAATCAATTAATAATAGTAATAATAATTTATAATTATTGTGATAATTCAGTTTAGGGTAGTAGTTAGGTATCTGAAACATAATCGTTATACACACATACATTCAGAATGAGTGGGATTCTGGAACCTGTCAATAAATAACTTGTTAATCACTTCCCTGCAGCTATGTTACAGATGATATTCTATCTAAGAGCAGTTAGGTAATCCATGAACTAACCTATGAAAAACCTACTTAACATAGCGAATAAATTTATGATTAATAACAATGATGCAACATTATGTTAAACATGTACCGGTACCACATAATTTGCAAATATATTAATATTATGAGCCAGAGTCTCTGCTTGCTGAATTTAAATGAACTTGATTACAATTTGTAATTGCTTATTGGCTGCCTAAAGTTCTTAAAACTTTAGAAACAGTGATTAAAATGATTAGAACCAAAAAAGCACATTGCATCCTCATACTCAAAGCAGAGAAGATTAAATGCATGGAAAGCTACACTTGGAGTGTTGTGCCCTGAGATGTAAGACGAACATGGAAATGTAGAGCAGAGTACCGTACTGAAAGAATCTATTTTCTTCCTTTCAATATGAAACTTAATGAAGGATAAAGGAATTTCATGAAGAGTGAATTATTATGAAGGCATTTCCTGCCAATAGTGATACTGATTTAGGGATTTGTTCAACTGAAGCAAAACTCTCTTAGGTATATCCAGAGCGATTCTTGTATTTACAACAGAGGAATGAGTTTCGAAAATCACAAATACTTTGTATAGGAATATGGAGAGTGAAAAAAAAATCAAGAAATAAATAAAGAAAGAAACATCTTTCAATAAAGTACTCCCCGTCGTTCAGAAGGATTCAACGACGATAACGATTAGAGAAAATACATTGGCTGCTTCAGAAAATCTTTAATACCCACCATATAACACAGGAAATCACTAACATCGTGTGTCCTAATCATTAGCTGAAGGGTTATGGAGTGCGGTCCAACTGTCATGTCGGGTTTCGAGAGCGGCTACCGACATAGAGCGGTTTGGGTGCCCGAGGGTAATTAGGGTAAATGCCTGCCGCCTCAACATGAGACGCGTTTTAACTCGATTAGCCGCTCGATCGTAGTCGATCACCTGTCCATCGTAATGACCCATGTAAAATCGATCACGGCGCTAATAATATACAGTATGTGGACCCACTTATACACTGATATATACTATGCAATTACCCAAGTGTTCGATTATGTTCGTCTGCTTCGAAATTTTGCCACCATCATTCTTGTGGCAAAACTGTGGGATTCCTGTGTATTTCGTAGTTTTACTTTTAAAATATCATATCATTCACTCAATTTCAGATTTTTTTTAAAAAAATTCTTCCATTACAGCACAACATTTAATGTTTCTTCCACCTTTAATCATCTTGAAAATGATGGTAGCATTCAGAAATGGGGCTCTGAGGTAAATGATTAATCGTTAGAAAGAACAAGTAAGACATGAATGGCTGCTTTTTCTGTCACCTACATTAGAAATTTATATGTTTAACACTTTTTGTCAAGGATACTATTCTCGACGAACACCAAGCGTCAAGAGAATGCTCTACAAAATTATCTCTTGATTTTTTCTTAATATGCAGCGATGTACAGACGTTTATCCTCAAGAAAAAAAGTTAATACTCAACAATGTGGACTCCGTTCTTTTGTAACTGCTTTATGTCTCTTTTTAACATCGAGGTCTTTAGAGACGGGAAAGGATGGGGGGCAAGGAATGGGAAGGAATTCGGCCATGGTCTTTTGAAGGAAGCATCCCGGCATTTGCCTGGAGTGATTTGGGGAAACCATGGAAAACCCAAATCTGGATGCCCGGACGGGGATTCGAACCGCCGTCCTGCCGAATGCGAGGCGAGAACGCTAACCGTTACACCGCCCCGCTCGGTGACTCCGTTCTTAGATAACAGTACGTCGCTAAGAAAGAGTACACAAAAACCAAGAAACTACGGGTAAGAAGGACCTGAAACAAATTAAAAGCATTTGTAACACGAATATGTGAATGAAAACGTCCTTTGGACCACAGTCTAAAAATAATTCAGCAACTTCGCATACTTGATGAATAGAAAATTTTTGTAGCCGATTATATTTAAAAAAAAAAGGCAAAGTATTATATCATTTGCAGTCATTACACAAACATGCGATTTCACCCCGCAGTTTTCTGAACTCATTATTAGCGCTCCAAGACCGGAGGATTAAGACGACGGATATGAGCCCTTAATCTCCGCCGCTGGTGTAACTGGGCTCATGATTTTGATGTTACCCTCTTTACAATGTAGATGAACACTGGGATTGTCCCCACATTCCACCTCAAAATACGCTTTTCACAAACAAAACAGCTATACCAGTGTTTCCAAACGTGGGGCCCACACCCCACAGGGGGGCAATTTGGTTTTTTTAGGGGGGACAACTTAGAAATTGACTTGATACGACTTACCGCTTTCTCTTTGGGTTATTTAAAAGCAATGCCAGATATGGTTACAAAATATAGCAAAAAAGCAAATTCTTAAAAGGATCACACAAAATTGCCATAATAAATGTTTATTATAAATCTTTTGAATTTGAATTTTAGTATTTCATTATATGTTCTTTAATTTTACTTACTGTGTTTTATGATAATATTAAAGTGTTTTCTTTCAAAAACTATCCTATATCAGTTTCTTTAATAACAAATAATTTTTTTATTATAAATTATGTATGGGGGGCAAAAAAATGTTGAAAGTGGGACATGACCCAAAAAAGGTTGGAAACACTGAGCTATACCATATTAGCAGATGCCATAAACAGCTGCAAGGTGATCTGGAAAAGATATCAACGTGGCATAAAAATAAATGCAAAGAAGAGTCAACTCATTAGTACACAGATAAAAAAACTAAAGGTTGATTATGATTATAGGGAAGGTAAATTTAGATACTTTGACATAACATTTGATAACAAACTCAAGTTGCAGTGCGGTGGTCGATTGGGGAAAGGTATATTGCTTACCGTGTATAATTTAAAATTATCACCTTCCACTACCCTCTGAGAAACATATATATTAACCTCGGGAAGCAGAGGTGAAACCGTTACTTCTGTTTTTAGGATTTGAAAATTACCCTAAAATTACTCGTAAATGCTTACAAACAGAGGCATATTTATCTTTCATCTTAACATCTATTTGTTCAAAATTAAATCAACGCAGTACCTCGTCTTACAGAGGAACAGCAAATAAACATTTATGGTGACTTGAAACTGATAATGGAATCAATGTACATGGTTAAACATTACAAATATTTACAAATTTCGTATACGACTGAAACAAAACTCTCTTAGGTATATCCAGAGCGATTCTTGTATTTTCAAAGATTAAAAGCAACCTTATATATTTAGATTTAACTGGAAATTACAGGGCGCCAGGGAAGTAATTGGTTCCCGCCAATAATGGTGATTGAATGATTCCAAATATAGAAATCTGTCTTTCAATGCAACATAGAAAAAAAGAAAGCACACGGCTTTGAGACACATCTAGTTCAGTGTTTATAAACTTGGAAACACAAAATCTCACTCTGGAGGCCTTTGCAGGGCTGCCTGAATGATTTACTGAAGTACACACTGTTTTTTGTGGACATATGATTACCGCTACTGTTTTGGCTGTATCGGCGGCGCTATCGTTCCTCGATCACGTACCTACACCACCTTCAGTTACTCGTCATCCAGGAAGCATATCCAGAACGCTGTGACAGCATCAATAGGACTTGGCGTTCAGTGAGTCAAGTCATTAGAGCGAAGTTGTCAGTACTGTAGTCAAGTCGATCTTGTTCACAAAAAGGTTCCTCTCTCATAGTCCACGCCCCCTTTCTCTCGGCGTGTACCTTGCACAGACAAAATTATCTGAAATTACACAATCACCTGAGGAAATACACACACAGGATTGCTTTCACAAAAGTCTCCCGTCTTCGCTGGCGAAAGCATTCGCTTGCCATTTGCTAACACTGTTTGGGTGCTGACGATATTTTTCGGGAGGACTCGGAAATCCTCGCCACGTTGTCCTGTGCCAATGTCCCGAGGCCACTCTTCCCTCACCGGGATTACTCTCGCCTCGCTAGAGACAAGTTCTCTCTAGCCGATCCCGGCAGCGTAAGGGTAGCGTGCTTGCTTCGCGTTGCAGGGGTCGCCGGTTCGAGTCCTGCCGAGGGCATGGTTGGTTTTAATTAAGTGTTGCGTTCGTCTTGTGTCGTCCTTACAAAAGAGAGAAAACAATCACACTTGGATGAAATCTATACATTGTAAAACGAAAAAACACATTGAGCTGGCTGAATGACTAACATGGCCGAATGCCATTTTATTAAAAATATAATATATAAGCTCTCTCTATTGTTTCGTACCTGCTTGCGTCTGGCGTCTACTTGGCCCGTCAAATCGTCGACCCAACTTAACGGATCTCTCAGCTGTATGCCTGTTCCAGCCGCCAACTCGATACAAATGAGATTCCATTTATTTTTTACATTTTGTAAAAATTAAATCGTAATAATTATTCAAAATTTGAATGAGATGACCCATACTCTTCATCTAGCTATAAACTAGGCATTTAGTAGGAAAAACGTTTCAATTTTTTTTTTTTTACTTGTTGAGAAAGTCGGGAGGAATGTTCGAGAGAAGTACGTGAACTGGGTTACAAAACTTTGGTCAGACCAATGCATGAATATGGTGGTATAGTATGGGAGCCACATTTTGGATAACAAATACGAAGTTGGAAGGGATGCAAAGAACGGCTAGATTTGTCTTTGGAAATTACCATGGAACCCAACCAGTAACCAATATGATAAAGGAGCTGGAATGGGAACCACTGGAAGACAAAAGGTGGGTAAAGAGAGTCATAGGAATGTACTAGTCGTGTATTGGTGATGTTGCGTGGAAAGATATTGGTATAAGGATTAGTAGTAGTTCATAGAAGGGAATAGATGACCATGACTACAGGCTAGCTCTCGATTTCAGGCATATGGATGAGGGAAGATTTTCTTTAGTAGATAACGGTGTTGGGGATTCGAATAAGTGGTCAAGAGAAATTAAGAAAAATTTACAGAAACGATTAAAGGATTTAAATTTGAGATTTGAAAACGAAAAAAATAGGAAGGTGCAGAAAGGGGAAATTTGAGAGTCTAGGAAAACTCCCACTGAAACATGGACTCAATCACAATTAAATTTAATTTAATTAAATAAATTGACTAAACTAGACTTAATGGTTCCTGTGCCGTTAACAAGATTTGATTAAAAGAGGAAAAGATAAGATTTCGCGATCCGTGTTTGAGTGGGTGGCAATTTCAAGTTTTTGCTCCAGCTCGGAAGCTTTGTAGATCCACCGCTGCTGTTAAAGATTCAGCTACCCAACTAGGTAATTACACATCGCTATAATCCATACATACAATAATTATTACTCTATTATTACAATTACTGAAGCTATTTGAAATCCTGACAATGCCTGTAACTGACTAAAAAATTAATAATGTTCTGTTTCAATTTACTCATATGATACTAATAAAATTCTAAGCTTGGTTATTGTGTCTATAACGCTGTGACGTCTGGCACCCGGCCTTCATTGTTGGATCAACAACGGCCAGAGATGAGACTCAATAGCAGAAGTTATGACCATTATTTGATAACAATTCTATTTAGTTAAGCAAGCGCGACGAATTTCGATCCCAGTATCTGTTGCATTCAAATTAACATATTAATTTTATCGACAGATATGTAAGTTATAAATAATGAATAATTTACCAAAAACTTTGAAAGAATTTAAAGTTAAAATTTGCCGATGGCAAATGTAGGTGGGTGCAGGGAAGAGAAGATTGGTGGCAGGAAAAAGCCATCGGAGCGTGCGCTCCATTGCAATTTAATTAAATTTTAAATAAATGCTTTGATTTTTGACTGGCAGTGTTAGCGGAAATTTGATTGGATTGAAATTTAGCCTGTGTCAGAATGACATATACCATTCACGTTAAAGTAGAGGCCATAAAAAATTTAATTTATAAAAATAGAGTAATTTAAGTTGTTAGAAAGCACTCCTAGTTACAAGAAATATTGTTTTGTTGGAATGAAAGTAGTTCCACATTGATCCGCGATGTATGTAGCCTAAACCTCGATTAAAACCAATACTATGCGACAGTCTGGTTATTTCCGAACAGCTACTTCAGCGCTTAACCACTGCCACTTCGTGTGGTGACTGGTATTTGTTCAGGTGGCCAGCGAACAGGTGGACAACCATTAGCGATAACTATCAACAAACAAGGAACGTGGTTAGCATTCTGGATTACAGGGTACAAAAGTAGGTTGCAACATACTTCCATGAGCAGGCTGCATAGCCTGGGATTCGTAACGGCGCAGATACACAGAAATATATGAGTCCCCTACTAAACGCATCAAAAATATTGCTAATATATTATCTTTGATTCAAGAAGAGGTACGAATGAATGAAACTGTATGACCGAAAAAAGGCGTGATATCCGACCAGCAATCCAGATTTCGATTTATAAACGTGTTCCTAAAACACTCAGATATTTGGAGAGAGCAGGCATTGGTGTCCAATTCAATAGATATAGTTGGCTCCTTGTCTCAACACGCACAATTTGCCAGTTGCCAGTTGTCAGCATCTTCCTGAAAGAATAATAAAAAACATAAAAAAGAGAACTTATTTTATGAGGAAGTACTAAGAATTACCATTCACTAAAGATAGCCTCATGTCTCTTCAAGCACATGCTACATTACATATTTTCAAAACGAAAATCTAAATTTTTGTTTCCACTCTGAGAGGAAAAAAAAGCAGCTTTAAGCATTGTAGCTGATTAGAAAATAAGATACATTCGATTCTAAATCATAACTTTTTCGCTTTAAAATACGTTAATAACGTGAATATAAAAACCAGTGCAACTAAAATATTTGAAATGGTATAACATCGAGGAGGGTGTCTTTGGCTATGTGAGAACCAAACAAACAAGAAATTGCAACTTAGCAGGCATATTTCTATTACTATTTCACCGTGTTATTACAGTGCACATACTTAATCAATCAATGCCTTGTGATACAGTACAGGAATATTCCATATACGTTGTTCCCATCTAAATTCGACCTATAAATTATAGCTTAGAATTTGAATATTCCACACAACTCCAATTGATCTAGCAATACATGCTAATAATTCGTTTTTCATCATTAGCATAGTAAAAAAACGGCACTTGAAATCATTATTTATATATAAAGTTTAACTTTACTTCCTTTCACGCGTTGAAATTATTCCTTGATATGATATATCCTGGCTTCATTGCTTACAAATGATAAATGTTCACTTGCTTATGCCTAAAATCAGTACTACTTCATGGTCATAGTCCTTTCTTCCCTTCCAAAAAGAGCTCCTAATTATAAATTAATTCACTGGCAAAGATATGGAAAACATACCCACTTTTCCACATCGTGTCGAATTAAACATGGATTCATTATGAACCAATATAATTAAAATTCTAAAATTAACACTAGTTAACAGCATTAATGATAACTCACGAATTGCAGCTGCATTACAAATATTTCAAAGGATTTATTAAATTAGGTGTAACGATATTTCTGCGACTGAAACAGACGAGACGTAGCGTGAATACCGAACCAATCCTTAATCTAAATAAGACCTTTCCCATGTGATTTCAACAATGAAGCGATTTTCTGACGTTTGAGTGTGTAGTCCCGATCATTTAAGAGTTCCTAATCCTAAAGTAAGCAGGTAGTCCTCCCAACAAAAGTAATCTGTACACTATTCATTCTAATCCTGAATGGCATGAAGCAAAAAAGTATATATAAAACATTTTTACATCACCTTATTTCTCTAATCTTATCTCTGCTGTCACTGGTTAAGAAATATTTCATCGCACTCGTAAATTAAAGTGGGTTGACTGTATATTTACCAATAAGTTAAAACAAAGTTTACGTCGTCTGTCTGCCAGACAACCCCATCCCCATTTATGTATCAGTTCTGTGATGTTTTCGTAAGAACTGTGGCAAGTAGTCAAGAATCGAGTGGGACATCTCTATACTTTCTCTGTACAGTCAATCAATCCCTTAAGAAATAGATGGCAAACGAGGCAAGTTTCTCCATCATGAATCTGTAGTACTAAGGTACATGTCCAGTTCTCTCGTTTATTGCAAGTCTTCACGCTCGGCCTAAATTTTTTTAATGAGTGTGGTACGATTTCTCCATCACCTGTCTGTCGGACCCATTTTAAGACTGTCTACTCCTCACTAAATTATTTTTTCTATTCAGCTTTGTTCCAAATATCTTATGACTTTATCTCTAATTTCATAGTCTGCTTATTAATTTTCATCCGATAGCTCCTGCTCTGAAGTTTTCACTAACAGGCTCAAAATGCCAATTGCTTCACTGTTCTCTCGTTCTTGTAATCAGTATCGTTGGCCCCTCGCCCCTCCCCCAACCTCAATTATCATCATGAACTATAGTTGACTAACTTATTTCCATTGTTAATCAAAACCAAGTGCTAGTAAACCTTCCTTTGGACCTAGAGTTTAACGTGAAATCCGAACTATGGAACGTCCTGTCTTAGCATATAGCCACATCTATACACAGAAATTCACAAAGTTGAGTGTGGCAGAAGGTGCTTTGCACAAAAACTAACACAGTGCATTCCAATCCCGAATGACACGATGGAAGAAAGAATCGTGTACTGACACAGCTGTAACACAACACAACGCTGACAAGCTGCAATCATAACGAAACGATAAGAATTACATAATAGTACAACCGAAACATGGATCACGACAGACAAACAAACCGGAATTAGAGGCTACGCAAAACTTATACAAAACGTTACCAAGACTACAGAGGAGAAATTGTTCTTCAAAACAACATACCTGTCAAGCAAGCTCACCTATCCAAACAAGAAAGCCACTTATAGACAGCAGTGGTGATTATAGCGACATAACTTAACACACCTTGCTGATAGCATACATATATAATCCTCCACGAAATAATTTCCTGAACAACTTCCTTCACTACCTAATGAGCTGCAATGTCTGTATACTAATTGGATATTTCAACGCTAGACATTAGTCTTTAAATGACAATCAAGAAAACTTTAACAGGCAGCAATTATTTCACCACAGAAAACATATGCAAGCTCCAAGTAGTTGGACCGAGATTCGTGGAACGTCAAGGAAAATCGACTTCGAAGTGAATTTGTTATTAACAGTGGCGGATTAACTGGTTCGAGTCCCTGTGCCTGGAGAGCCGCAGTGTCACGTGTGGCATATGCTACGACACCAATTATTCAATTAATAGTTTTATAATTATTATTTTATTAAAACTACTGTTTTTATGATCAATATGTATATGTTAATTAAATTTTAATAATAAGTATGACGTATTAGTGCTTTCGAATTCCACAGGCTATAATTTTAATGTCATTGGGTATATTTAGTTAGATCTGTAAGAAGTAATAATAAGTTCTTTGGTCCACTAGCGCAGACAGAGTAGTTGAAGTAATGGAGGAAAGAAATATATGGGGACGAAATACCGCTTATTCTGCGACGCCACCTCTAAACTCTCGGCTGATACTGCACATGCGCAGCGGCGGCTGCAGCCATATTGCATATCCATGCAATTGCTATTTGGAGACATTATATCCCGACAACTAAGCAAGATATCGAAAAAATTTTACTCTTTATTTTCGATTTGTTTTTATGGTGTTACATAAGAATCCATCATCAAACTTGACTTTTTGCGAAATTTTTCTTCTGCATTTAAACTCAAGACACCTCACTTTCAAGACAGAATATCTCGAGAACTAGGCGAGACATCGAAAAGTTTTATTCTTTATATTTTATTTGTCTCGTCTTTTTAAATAAGAATCAATCATCAAATTTGACTTTGACCAATTTTTTCTTCTGAATTTCAACCAAAAACATCTCACATTTGAGACAAAATATCTCGAAAACTAAGCAGGATATCAAAAAAAAAAAATATTCTTCATTTTTTATTTGTCTCATCGAGTTACATAATAATCCATCGTCAGATTGTGGCGTCACGTTTATCTTAGAGTCCCCTTGAGGTTTTGTACATATTCCCAGTGTCTGTATGCATAGGTAATATGGAGGCCACACCTCCCCATTCCTCTCCGTCCCGCGTCACTTCAATGCGTGGTGAAGGTCCCTTGCGTCGTCTCCATATATTTTTTTCGTCCATGGTTGAAGTCACGCTGTGTTAGAGGTAGGAGGTATATCACTGACCGCATACACGTAACGGGCGATATACGGGTATGTTGCATGCTGCGACATAAGTTGTTTGTTTTTGAGTATATAACGCGACTAGAACTGAGATACAAGATTAGCAGATGTATTGTAAAACGAGTTATAACAAGTGTTTCATTGATTAGTTTGATATTAAATCCAATCATAGTTGGTTTTAATTAGCTCATTTTTCATTGATTAAAAGTAGCAACCTAACCTTGTACTAGAATTGAAGGTTATTTACAGTATAAGTTAAAATAACCACCATGCTACATGCGCGTGTCGAAAGACGGCATTAAGGGCAAAAACCGTCCAAAGACCTGTATTGAAAGTCGTCAATAATCTTGAGCCAAATTTGGTTAGGACATTATGTTAGGTGACTTTCTCCTTGAAGCAATTAAAGGAGGAGGTTAAACATGGTACGACAAACCCGTATCCCGGACACCAATCATTCAGCCACGATTACATGGTAATACTGCATTCGACCAAGAATACTGGTCTTTACTTGAACGTTTTTACTTCGTTTGACGGCTCTGCACCGGTTGAACATTGTAAAACTGTCTGGTCAAAGCGATGAAGCTAGTGAAAAGTACATTAATTCCATCCACGATAGTCAAAATCTGGATAAATTGTGTATTCAGCTGAGGCAGAGACCATGTTATTAGACTCACTACACATACATACACATTCAGCAACTTAACACTACAGTTATTTAGAAAGTAATACTGAAAGGAAGGTAATGCCAGAAATCAAAGAAAACTTGAATATGATTGAAGGTGACGTGACTATAATGAAATTTATTCCACAGTTTTGAGATTTGACAAATACACAAATGATAAGAACTACCAAATTGTACATACACTTAGACCCTGAGTATTCAATATGGTGTGAAGCCACCAAGTGCTGCAATCAGCGCATCTAGAGTATGTAGGTGGCGGATTAGCATATTATAACCAATGGCACACCCAAACCATCATACTTAGCGTTTTTCCGCTATGTGGCTCAACAATGCAATCTGCTCGATTGCTCTAAATGTATAGTAAACACCGAAGTGTCGACGATCATGAAAAAATACGCCGTCTCATAACTATCGACTAACATGTAGTAAGGAAGGTAACACTAACCTCTACTCTACACATTCAAATTCTGATTGGCACGAAGGAAGAAACAATTAATATCAGCATCAGTAAGGTAAATTATTTCTCTTATCTTATTTCTCCTTCACTGGTTTAAGTAAAGTATTGCATCGCACTTGTAAATGTGGATATTTTATCCAGCCAATGTATGTCTCATGCCTGAAATCAGATGCCAACTTGTGGTCATAGGTCAACTTTTCCCTTCCATGCTTCACTCCGAATTCTTCCATTAATATCCATTCTAACGTCATTATACGCCATGCACTCTCTTTACCCTCTTCCTATATTCCAATGACATCCTATCCAGCTCCTTTATTAAGTCAGTTGCTGATGGTGTTCAGAGTAATTTATACCCACAAATGTACCTGACTTCCCTTGCACTTCCTCCAAATCCCGCATCTGATATCCAAAAATGTGAATTCCATATTACACCACCATATGCAAGCAATGGTCTGATCGTGGGTTTGTAACCCAAGTGCTTCATTCTCGGGTACACCTCTTCATCACCCTATAAAATAAATTATTTTTGTTTCCTAGTACATAATAGTGAACAAATAGATGCAGACATTTCGTATCCAAATACATACGATAGCAGAGGATACAGAGCGCAATTAGTGCGAAATAGATGAGTGCCTACTAGTGGTTGCAGGTACATATGGATGGTAAAATCTTGAGGACGAGTAGGCTCCTATCGTCATAGTTAGGCACACATCCCACCATCTCACCTCTTCCACACACAGCTCTCCTTGTCATTTAATAACATGTATCCCAAGTACCAAACTGTTCATATCATCATCGTCTCATCTCTTTCATATTACAGCCTCCTCTCCCATTCAGTAACGTGTGACCTTTACTAAACTGTTCACATGAGCACCTTCACATCTCTCCCACACCAC
Organism: Vandiemenella viatica; assembly: GCA_031002005.1. Taxonomy (NCBI): domain Eukaryota; kingdom Metazoa; phylum Arthropoda; class Insecta; order Orthoptera; family Morabidae; genus Vandiemenella; species Vandiemenella viatica. The sequence continues at coordinate 87,187,078 of JARYHS010009186.1, forward strand.
AACCCTCTCTGCCAATTAGTAAGATGTGCCCCAGGTATCATGAGTTGCAATAGAGACGTGGTCATCAGACAGATACCATAACTCACATACAAGAGCTCACACATCCACAAATACATACATCACCACACGCAAATATAACTGGAGGAAAGGGACTGCACATGCTGCATCCTGACATCCCAGCTAGAGGAAGTGCAAAGAATGCCATGTCCTCACATTCACTTTAATGTTTATCGATATGATGTTTTCGTCACACCCAATTGATTGCCATCAATACAGGTGACAACTGGAACTGAAGTATTGTTCACTGTTTTGTCAAAGTCATTTGTCAATCTGATGTAGTTAAGCTTCTGACAAACTTGTATCAACCTACCTGGTGAGGAAGACCGCGGGCGCATATATATTTTATAACATACGAGTATTTTTCGCAGTAACTTACCTATCTATTTAAAGCGTCTATCATCTACATAGAAATTTTCACCTCAAAGTTAAAAAAAAAAAAAAATCCTTCAAATCGGTTCAAAATTTCTAGTTTTTGCCCTTCTCTCCATATTAGAGGTTATTCGGAGACAAAATGGAATATACATAAGTTGAGTTAATAACTTGCTAAATTATTACGAAAAATTTTAACTCAATATATTCCATAATTTTCCCTTATCCGAAAAAGAAACTTTTTTTTGTACCATCTATGTGTAAAACGTCAAAGGAATCATTGTGCCGTAGTACTTTTTGTTTAATATCTAGTACAAAATAAAAGATGCAAATTTTCGACTGCTTTCTCTAACTTTGTTTGCGACAGACTGCTCCAGTTTTGTAGCATATGAGAAGTTTTTGCAGCGATCTAGAATCTAAACAAAGGCTTTAGCGATAAATTTCAAGATGTTCTTCCTCACTGTTTTAAAAAAATTCCTTATATTGCTACTCAAAATTTTCAGTTTGTGGCCTTCTGCTAGTGGCAAAGAAAAGTGGAATACACTAAAGTTGATGAATAAAGTCCTTTTCACTATGTAAAATTGTAACTCAATCTATTTGATGGTTTTTCTTCCATATCCTCAAAAAAAATTTTTACCGTTGCCTTTGTTCCTTGCAGACTGAGCCAATTTTATAAACACGAGTAGTTTTGACAGCACCTTTAGATCTATTCCATCTCTTTTAACCTCCTAACGTCCCTCTTATAATATGTAGGTTCCACACTGTTCTTTATTTTCTGTTTATGTATAAACATTCTTGTTTGCATTCTTATTATCTCCTTGAATGCTCCACTTCAACTACACCATACTTGTGCTTTCTTACTATGTACTAAGTCTTACCCTGAAATATTTCTTAAGTTCTGAAATATGTGCCGTTTTATAACTGCTTCTATTACCACGTTAAATTTTTGTCATTGATATACTGAACTTTCTAATATCCTTCAGAACGGCTTCATGAATACTTATTCTTTCAGTTACTTTAGACTCTACAAAATTATCACCCGGCTTTATTACCAATATATCCAACATGTTGTGTCTCCTTATGCCCTACTCTACCACTTGTGTGAAACGTCCTTCCTTACTAGGATATTTACAAATATCTGTTGCATTGTGTTAGTAACTTCATTCTCACCTTTAACGTCAATTCTACGCTCACTTCTCAACTCAGAATATTCATTTAGTTTCTCACAATGAGCCGAATCATCATTCTTCCACTCTGATAAACAGCCAATACTATTTTTTTTCTTTTTTATCGTCCCAGAAATCATCTAGCAACTCATGCTTATGATCTTTTAATACCAATAAACTATAGTAGTTTTTGCCAACCAATATGAATACCCCTCAACCAATTGCTCCTTTGTTTCTACAGTACACTATATAACTATCGGGGTAAACCTCACTGTTTAACATTCCTTCATAAACCAAGATTACACTTATATAACTACTTGTGGTTTGTATATCACTAATAAGTTACTTTGTTCATTATATTCCTTCAATTCACATGTAACAGTCTTACAACTGGCTTGGCGATATTTTCAGCGTTAATCTACGTCTTCCCAGTTTTGACTCCATCACAAATTGTTTCATCGACTTCATCTGTTTCTTTAGCATTAATGTATTTTTCTATCGCACATCTGCTTTCCGCATTCCTTTGGTCACCTATTTGTATCCCATCTAATGCAGTATCTAATTCACTCTCTACCCTGCTCTATTTAGGTGTAGGCAATGCCTAGTGAAACTCCACCTGCCAATGGTATCCACAGGCACAACCCTGAAGACAAATAACGCCTTTCAGGTTTACCTGCCTCACTACATGGTTCACTTGGGGTGGGTCATGGTGATTTATGAAATGCATGAGCTCAACCTTGATAAGCTGCACCTCCTTCGCCACTTTCCTCAGGCAACTCTCTACACTACAACTCGCATTTCTACCAATACTTTTCTCCCACCATCCACCATCAGTACCCAGTGGCGGATCTAGGAATTTTCCTAGCCGGGGTAAAAACTGTGAGACTTTGGCCCCTACGAATATTATTTTACCACCCTCATTGTCACCACCCCGACAGTCACCACCACCCACACCTTCGCTGCCACCCCGAGTGTCACTGCCACCCCGATTATCGCCCATTGTCACCGCCTGGGGAATTAGAAGTCAAGCTAAAAAATAAAATAAAAAAGATTTGTCCCCATTCAAACATGAGTTTGCCTCCTTCTAGAAGTCGCTGCTCGGGGCAAGCGCTTCGGTTTGCCCTCCGTCTCTTCCACCTAGATCCGGCACTGTCACTACACTATGCTCCAACAAAGTGAGTCTGTATCCTCTATTAGCTGAACTGACGTTGCAATAGGTTTGAAATAAACTAGGATCCGTTGTCATCTGCCAACCACCTGTTGCAGCCTCCCACTAAACTAACGATCTCGCCTTTCCGCTACTATAGGCTACTAAAGGACCCTAATCGTTTCGCGCATCTTCCTCTTTTTCGCCTATCTCCCTGATTTATTCGTCCCGTTCTGAAACTTTCCTATTCTTAATACCAAGTGGACAAAGCCTTGGGAGAGCTTTTGCACCATATTATCACATAAAGGAAATATGCTGATGCATATGCTGTATTGTAGTTGTTTGAAGTTCGATTTTTTATGGATTTATGTGATTTAAAACTTATCTCGTTTAGTTTTGTTATTAAAAAGTTATGGTATATTTTAGATTCTGATTGGCGATCTGTCAATATAACTTTTTATAATTCTTATTTTGTACTGTAACCTTTTACTAAAATTTGTATAATTAATGAAAGCTTTATGTACTCACTCACTTTTTTGTCATTATTTATTTGAAAAAAACGTCATTTTATTCAATATTGTTACAACATGTTGCAACTAGAGAATATCTCTGCTGGTATTTAATAGAATTTATGGTGGTATTAGATTGTGGAGCTGGTTTTTGTTTGTTGATATTGTGTGTATTGCATAGTTGTAACAAAGAGGAAATAAAGCTGCAAACGTAAATGAAACGCATAACATTAGTGTAAGAAGTGGAACCAATTTTACGCGAGACTAAGAAGTGATTGACGAGACTTATCTGGAGGCGTAATTACCAGTCTAAACGAAGAAGAGGTTTCTACAGCAGCTACATATTGACGAGGTGAAGACTGCTCTTGCAGACTTCGAACTATAGGTAGCGGGAATTAAGTCAGAAAAGATAGTTTGGTTGGAAGCTGGAACAAAAGAGAAGGGAAAAGGTCTTGAATCGTTCGATTTGACCGATTATTTAAGAGGACAGTTAGTTGGCACTGATGAGACCGACGTAGAAAATCTTACACAAATAATGCAGTGATTATTAGCTTGAAGTCAGTGATGTAAGCTATTAATTTAGAGATGCACTCTACATTTAAGTCTGATGTATATGAAATTTAGCATTGATGGCTTAAGATCCGAAATTGGATATACAAAATGACGGTTGAGAAAAAAAATCACGGAGTCAAAGTTTACTCTTCAAGAAGAAGACGCCGAGAAAATGTCTGCTCCGTGAGAATATGTTATTCAGAAATCTATTCAACGTAGAAAAGGAGTCAGTGATATGACAATGGAGTTTGAAGTTTAGGACTGTTTGCTGGTTGTACAGTTGTCAACCAGTGTACGGGTAAAATGAAACCACCAAGTTTTGATGGCCAAATAGCATGAACAACATAAAAGAAGAAGTTTGAAGCAACAACAAAGTTCAACGGTTAGTCCGATATGGAAAAGGTCACTGCGTTGATTTTGGTCAAATTTTCTGATGTTGTTCAGTGTATCCCAGCGCAAAACGTTGACGGCTACAAGTATTTTATGCTGCTTTGGGCAACAGGTTCGAGAATGACCGTATGGAGATGGTCTACATAGTTAGTAACATTCAACGACTTGGACAATCTTTCCAGGTACCGAAGATGGATTCTGAACGACTAGCCATACGCTGCTATTTCGGATGTGATCAGCAAATAGCAAGCAAGTTGATTTGTGACTTCTCTGCTATGATAAGTTACCCTAATGTTAAACAGCCTGTTCTGGCATGTGGCAAGGCTGACCTGAAGGAACTTCTTGCTCACGCACTGATAGTAGCCGTGGCCAAAAGGATTGCGAAACCTAAACATTGAGTAAGTTTTTTGTCTGTAAAATGGTTACAGAGGAATATTCTGGTAAGCATTGTAATGATAGGTTTATACGCATGAACTGCTTCAAGCCCAAGAAAACAATTACAGATTTGTCCGGTGGTGGGGTAGGACCTACTGAGCAATTCTGCAGGAATCTAAAATCGGTAACAAAAGGGAGCTTTGTTATTTTGGTTGTCCGGGTGGAATTTATCAAAACCTAACGTTTTAACCATCATTCTGTGGCTTTCTTCTGAAGCACTGCCACAGAATGATGGCTGAAATAAAATGACGCGAATCCACCCGGACAGCGGAAGTATGCGCAATAAACGGGAAATAGTTCGAGCGGGCGAAAATTAGCTGTTAGTAATAAGGCTTATTAAGTGTGGGAATTTCGAGGCCGTACTACGCCATCTATCCGGAACAAATAGATACATCCAACTGTAAGAGGGGGGTTGTATTATAACATGTATAAAATAGAGCTATGAATATCTCTAAAGAGAGTTTTCTAGAGACAATATAATGCGAATTGCAGTATTAAAGCATCTCTGAAGTTGGTTTTTGCTTGTTGACATTGTAAAGTAGAATGAATAAAGCTTCAAACGGAAAAAGATACGTGAAAACACGTACCAATTTTATGATTTCATTGTGCGGTTCGTCTATTGCAAAACATCCACATCCGTTCTTCCAGCCTTAGTTACTAAATTTACCAAATTACTCTCTTAACTAATTTAATCCCTAAATTAAACGTATATCCAAATGATTGTATTAATTTGTTCTTGAAAGTTGTGTGTCTGTTCACTTTTCAACCAATTATGAGTATTTATGATTTGCCTAATTCAAACCTAATGACGGTAATTACTACATTGTCTTCTTTATGATTATTTCCTAATCCATACATAGTCTATACGTTTACAATATTTACATTGTCTTTTACATACACACATTTGTGCGCCAGCAATTCCGTGGCAATCCATAACGACGAGCCGCATCGCAAGCCAAATAACAATCGTTACAGATTTGAACGTGGCGATCATGGACGACGGTAACCATACACACAGATATCTCAGTTAACAATTTGCTCGCGGCAGATAAGACTTGGTTAGTGTCTAACAAGTTAAGTAAGACGAGCAGAGAATTCGTAGCTCATTTAATTGAGAAATATCAGCAACATACTCCATTGCGAAAGGTGAAACCGAAAGAGTATGCGAACAGAAGTTTAAAAAAGAAAAAGTAGGATATAGTGCATTGATAGAGGTTTGTGAGAAATATAATATACAAGTTGATAGTGCATTAATAAAAAAAGAATTGCGGAGCACTTTTCGCAAGAAAAAAAAAAATCGACAAGAAGTGGAACAGGTGAAGACAAAATCTACAAAACTAATTTACGATATTACTACCATTTTCTACTGTCTATGAGAGATCAACACGAACCAATGGACAGTATCAGCAATATAGGAAGCCCAAATTATGAAAGGGAAGATGTATCTGTGCATTTATGTAATACTGAAGAAATCGAAGAAAATGCTTTTCAAATAGTACAAGTAGCAGTATATGATCGTGTTTATAATCTTCCTGCTACCACTTTTTTTTTGTCATACTGTCCGTTTCTTTTTCTTTTTTACATATCTAATATAAGCTGCTGCACGAATAAATACATTTTTTTGTGTGTAGAAGTTAAAAACATGATTCATTTGAATATCGTCACCTGGCTGTAACATAACCTCACTACACTTGGCTCGCGATGTTTTTGAATTCCCAATGAGCCGCGAGCCGGGAAATCATGACGGATAAATCGGTAGACCACAACCATAAACACAACAATTTTAGCGCGGCGAGCCAAATGAACGACAAATATGTGGACTGATTTTCCTGTGTATGGGCTCTGACAAGTACAGGCTCATCGCGAGAATATCTGCGCGCAATTCTTCAGCGAGCTTACTCGCGCACAAATGTGTGTGTGTATGGGCAGCTAATACCATGGAGGATCCTCCATGGCTAATACTTATTTGTTTGAAGGTCTAATTTCTATATCTATGGTTTAGGAATATCTTTAGACTATTTGATCTTTGATATATGTCGTGTATTGTATAATATTGTCTCTGGTGTAAGCGTGTAATTGTGTTGTGTGCAGACTTCGTGTTTGCGGTAATTTTGCTTGTTAAGTGTTGATGCCACGTAAGTAAGAAGTTTCGCGTGAAATATTTGCCGCATGATCATTGCTTTTTATGTCTCCTAACTTTTTATTCATATTTCTTTTAATTTATTATCACGAGTCCCAAAAATTAGGAGAAATTCGTGCAATTCACGTAAATTGAAGTAGCAGATTTAAAAAAAACTTATCTATCAAATTCGTCTACCAGATTTTTCTAGTATTGGTAGTGGTAATTTGTTCACTGCCAATACGTTTTCCTCAAACTGATTTAATGTAATTCATTACATCACTGCTGTGTGAACTTCTGCACCATTTCCATGACATATGCAACTGTTATATGTTTCGAATAATTGTATGAAGGCCAACATAACATTCCAACTGTCACCAGAGCAGGTTTGCCTTCCCCCCCCCCCCCCAAAAAAAAAAAAAAAAAAAAAAAATTGAATTAGCAATTCTCAATACAGGCCTACATTAGGAGTTTTCAAAGGTGAGCGACAGCACTCCAACCTTTAGTCTCAATTGGCTACCTTTTGGAGAATAGGCCTGTATCATAGGAATTGCCTTAAATGGCTGGAATGAAAGGTTCTCAGTTGGTATATGGTTTGCATGATGCCACACTTTTATTAAGCAGAGTTGAAAAATTATGCTGAAGTAATAGATTAAAAGATTAAAGTCAAATTCTTTGGATTCATATTAATTTTAATAAGACAGAACTGATAGTGAATAATAAAAGAAAGCTGGTTCAGCTTACAGTGATTTTGTATCCTCCAAGGAGCTCATCAGTTCATTTATCTAGCCTATATTCATTAGTGAATGATACTGATGACTACAGAAAGAAAATCATCAGGTGTAGTGTTCTGGATCATACAACTATGGAAAAACTATATATGATAGTACAGTGCTGAGCAATAACTGTCAACACAGATAAGAGATTATTTTTCTCGTTTCCTCAACTTTCCGGGATTATTGGAGAACGCAATACCGCTAGACCTACTTTCCGCCGCGCTATACTATGGTGTCATATTGTGTGACTGGTTATAATTATAACTAACTCAGTTCTTTTGATTTCAAAATATATTGTTTATTATTCGCAACTCATATTCCTCTAGGAACTACATCGGACGTATAGTATTCAAAGAATGCAAGGTTCTTCAGCAATGAAATGGTTTCAAAGCAACCGTTCGGTCTTTATGTCGCTAACCTCTAGCTATCTCTGACTTCCTGATCGCCATGGCAACTTACATTTCTTTGCTATAGGAGTAAATATATCGATTTTTGTTTAATCTCATGGCACAAAAATATGGTTTTCTTATGAAATAGTTCTCTTCTGTCACAATAACATGGCGCACATGACGTAAACACCAGCCCCCGCAGCAACATGTGTAACTTACGGGAACTAGGGGGTTATCTGGGCGGGGAACAAAAACAGTAACTACTCAAAACACCTTTTACCAGTAACTGACAAATACTGGTATTGTTATCTCCAATAAACCCCATCCATGCAACTATACAACACGATATCACCAACTTCCCAAAACACCAACCATTATAAGCCAATTACATCACATAGGCCTACAACAAACCGATAAAACATTAATCAAAATCAGAATATCCAATGCAACGAAAAAATGAAAAAAATAATAAAAAGCAATGAACTATTATAAAAAAACTTCCCAATACCTTCAACACAAAAAATACATACAACCACTACAAATTATACACAAAAATACTAATCTTCAACACACTTGTAAACTGTCTTCCGCCGTAAAACTTATGTACCAACAGAAACTTGCGAAATGAAATGCCTCCCCAAACATCGACAAAGAAAAAGAAATACACTAAACAATGAACAACATAATAAATTTTAAACCACAGCAAAAACAGTAGCCAAGTAACTATAAATCAAGAAAACATTTATACAAAACTACCACACCATATAACCGAGAATTTTTCATTAACCACCATAAACCATACAACACTTGATTGAATGAAAAATGAACAAATTCACCAGCATATAATTCCCCACCATCCTTCACTATAAATTGTAAACACAACACCGAAACCACACACCAATAAACATAAAATGCAAATATACACTTTCACTAGATCCAGCCTAAGCTGACAAACAGCTCCTCCTCAAAGACATGATGCAAAACCACTCACAAAAACTTCAATATCAATGCCAACAAATCAAAATACCACAAAACAAACATATGTCAAAGTAACAAGCCAACTACCTGCATAACTGACCACACTCCATCACTGTGTATCAGAGTAACACAAAGTAAACAACAGATTTGCAATCCGACCAATCTAAGGAAACTATGCGACATAACTACCACATTGTCAATCGATCACAATCGATACATACACTAACCAACCGACAAATTACGCCACAAAAAATAATACCAAATATTTCATACAAAATTAAAATCTTCACCAAAATTCACACAAAACAATAACAACGCACTGCTCACACAAACATAACGATGAAAATTACATAAAAATCCTACACACAATACCACTACTATGTGTACACACAATGTTATTGTACCAGAATCGCGATCTCCAGTAGACCCAACTTTCCTGTGTGGCTAAATACAATGATGGATATCTTGCTGCATACATCTGGTCCACTTTTGTGCTGGCCATTCCAGACTATACTCCAGAGACACCAGACACTAGTAGCAGTGTATATGATTTTTGGAATATCAGACTGACAATTGGTGTGTTGGTTATGAAAGAAGAAGATAACAAATAAAACTTGAATTGTCATATGCCGAGAATGCAGCCTGGACCTTAGCAAAATGAAATCATAGAGCATGTTATTGCGAATGCCATATTTTCATGTCATTATCATTATTACTTTGGTCCATCCTGCGTTACAACCTAAACGAAAAAATTATGTTTCTATTATACACACTATTGCAGATGCCATATTCTCTTGTCCTTAATGCTGCTATTACGCTACGCGAGGAAATGTGTCTAGCAATATAACAAAAATAAATATATAATTAATTGTGCCATATCTGTTATTGAAATAACTTTTAATACAGCTATATGCTATTATTCAAGGAAAATTTTATTCCTATTGTCACGGCTGCCTAGATAGCAAATGAGTACAGTATAGATACAAACGAATACAGTATTGTCTACAGAATACAGTCCGGAATGGCTCGTGTAAATATAGACAGGACATATGCTGCAAGACAGCTTACAATAACTGCATAAATATTGATAAAATGTTGGAACAGCTGTATGAGTAAATGATTCCATCCTGCAAAAAGTGGTGATATAAATAGTCTATGTAAATTCAGGGACCAGCAGGTATCACATTATGAGTAGGAAGGATGACAACCTAAGTTAACCAATAGTAAAAGGAAAAAGAGAATCTGTGTCGGGAAGATTTAAAATTTTGCTAGCTGGTGGATACTCTAATTAAACTGCTCAGCCACATGTAAAATGTCCATAGAGATAGAAAACCTGGTGAGAAATTCAACACACAGTGATAAGGTGTTCTGAGCTCAGAAGTGATTAATAAGAACTATGTGTGAAGGTGGCTGTTAAGCTTCCTGTAGAGCACTGTCTTGAGAATTATACCATTACTGGCATAGTATAATCCATATTAATATCCATTGTATTTTCTGATTGTTACCACTTGTAAAATAATTATTGTTATAGTAGTAAAACTTATCTTCACAAGGAATACAATTCACTACCCTTAGTTCAAAAAGGAACAACAAATTTACTAATATTCTACAGAAAGATTCCAATTGATTTTCTTGTCTGTTAGGAATTACATATGGGGGAAATATTAAAATTTTTGATAGAATTTTGGTTTGAGATACAGGCAGCACTACTTTTTTCCTCATAATACATTAGCTTTGTTAGGATTCATTGAAAGGAGACAAGTGAAGAAAGTGCTGGAAATGTTGGCAATGAGGCTTGGATAGGTGGTGTTTGAAGTATTTAGGGCAGTAGTAAAATAACAATGAGATAAGAAGGAATTGTACTATTCGTTTGAAATTTTTCACATGCGTTCCTTACGTCATCCATTTTGAGAAAAAGTGTACACGAAAGCGAAATGAAACTTACCATAGATGTGGTGCCGTGCAAAAATTACAAAACAGTGCAGACTGCCATTTCAATTCCAGTTGTTCATGCCAAAGAAAGTATCTAAACTCTATTGAAATGAATGTAAATCGCTGTCACATTTACGTGATAACAGACCAGCTGGACCAGATTGAAGAAAAATATAAATTGTTACAGCAAAGAAGCGAAGAATTTAGTTTTCATTAATAAATTAAAGTTGCCTGATTTTTTTGGCGGCAATATTGGCATGGTGGTTATGTTGTAATGCAGCCTGGACCACGGTGAAAAAAAACACATACTTTGTTACAACAGTATTAGATGTGAGGAATTAGTTTTATATTCCTTGCTGTATATTGCACATACTATCTTTGGCAAGAACAATTTTACTGCAAATGGCGGTATTTTTAATAATGGACAGATGGGCGATCTTTTTTTTAGTTCTGAGGTTTGTTAGCAGAGGCTCCCTAAGCTTAAGCCCTTGAGCTGAGCTTGGGAGCCCTGGTGCACAGCACCGCCTAGCCCTCCTATAGCTACGCCACTGCTTGTAACTACAGTGTCATTCATTTTGCCAGACATTATTACAGCTTCTATAGATACATTGTAACTAGTACTGCAAAGGTCTCAGTTACCTCCTTGATCATATCTTCCCTCTAATGTTTAAGAAGAATGGGAATTATTTCCCTGTGACTACCTGTGTACATATTAAAGCATTATGCACATTTTTACTTTAAATTATTTTGTTCTTTGAGGTAAATTGTTCCAGTTTCTGGCTCACTCATTTACAAATAAAAACCTTAAAACTACTGTAGATAAATAGTCAAGTTCCAAAAAAAATCCTTGATTTCCTTCTGAACCCTTTTTTGCCGCTATCAAATTGATGTCTTAAATTTTTTGTGAATTTTGTTGCCGTTATTGAACAGTATAATTTTCACTTTCATGATTCATATTTGTTTGCTAGCATTAGGATAACTGATTTATTTCTGACAAGGTATTACACAGTTTATTTTGTAATTCAATATACTGAAAATGTATTACATATTTTGTAGGATGATAACAGACGTTCAGTTGGCAGTATTTGCTAATGTGTTGGGAGTAACACTCTTTCTTTTGGTAGTGCTGTACCATTATATTTCTGCAAATCATTCAAAATCCTGACTTGATAAGCAATGTGGTAAGTATGTTTTGTATTTATCACATATTTTTCTGATTCAAGTTTTATATCTACTTCTACGTTTTGCAACAAATGGAACTGAGGCTTTCATACTTGCTTTGTAATCACTTCTTTAGTACTATTATTCATGTGCAAAGAAACGACTGACAAGTTCAGGTGTCAAAGATGCATCTATTTTTAGACCTGAGGGCAACTGGTCTACATTGTTTTTTTCATACTACACTGTCCGTCAGCTTCAAAGCACTACAATACTGAAAACATATTCAGGCTGTATCCCAAACCAGTTGAAATATATATAGGCTTTGTGGCCAGCGCTTTGTTATATCATACTCACAACAACTTTATGTTATTAACATAATCATGTGTTCTAAAATGATTAAATGGTAAACAACTATTTTGGCTTGTTTTGTGTATGTGCTGTTTAACACTAGTCCTACTCTTTTTTCATATCAGATATCTCTAACACTATTTGTTCACAACATACAACATGTTTTGGATTAATCCATATACCCATGTCCTTTTAAAAAAAATCTGTTTTCAATTAAAATTTTTCATTTTAAAATTAATGACATGTACGAGGGTGAGTCAAATGAAAACATTAAATTTGTAATAAAAAATCGAAATTTCGCACCGTTATCCTGTAAGTTGGTAAGCATGCTACAAGCAGCGTGCAGAATGGCCTGTAGGTGGCAGCATAGTGCAGATGCACAAATCCCGTCGCAGTATCAGTATAAAGATGGTTACCCCACTTGAAACTTGCACCAGGTAAGAACAGCATTCTGTTATTCGGTTTTTGAGTAGTGAAGGTGTGAAACTTATTGAAATTCATTGAAGAATGAAGGTTCACTAAGGTTATGCATGTTTGTCACAGCAGCAAGTCTACAAATGGAGTAGGAAGTTCGCAAATGGTGTGACTTCAGTGGAAGATGCTCCTCGTCCAGGCCAGGCACAACTAGTTGTGACTCCACAGAACATTGCAGCATTTGAAGCCATAGTGATGGAAAACTGCCGACTGACACTGAATGAAATTGCAGCATGTTTAAAAATTAGTCATGGTTCAGCACACCATATTTTGCATGATGTGCTCCAGTTTCACAAAGTGTCTGCAAGATGGGAGCCACGGCAGCTGACTCCTGAAATGAGAAAACGACGTGTTCATGCTTGTCAAGAACTTCTTCGGCACTTTGAACGAGAAGGTGATGGCTTCTTTGCAAGAATCGTTATGGGGGACGAAACCTGGGTTCACTTCCACCAACCGGAAATGAAGAGAGCGAGCAAGGAATGGCACCATTCTTCATCACCAAAACCAAAGAAGTTTCAAACAGAACAATCAGCAGGGAAGGTTATGCTCACTCTCTTTTGGGACAAAAAAAGGCATCATTTTGTAGCATTACATGCCTGGAGGGACCACTGTCACCAGTGCATCATACACAGATCTCCTAAAAAATCATCTTCGGCCTGCAATCAAATCAAAGTGACATGGATTGCTGTCATCAGGTGTCCTTTTGCAACATGACAATTCAAGTCCCCCTACTGCCCGTACAACAGTTGCAACAATCACAGGCCTGCATTTTGAGTGTCTTCCTCATCCACCATACTCACCAGACCTTGCCCCAAGTGATTTCCATATGTTTGGACCACTTAAAGAAGCAATGGGAGGAAAGAAGTTCCGTTCTGATGATGAGGTATGCCATGCGGTGCATGAGTGGTTGTGCGGACTACCAAAAGAATTTTTTTCTAAAGGAATTTATGCACTTTGTAAGTGCTGGAAGACTTGCATTGAGCGTGGGGGAGATTATGTTGAAAAGTGATACAGCTTTGTACCACTTCTGCACAATAAATAATGTTTAAAAAAATATTTAAGATTTTCATTTGACTCACCCTCGTAATTTCTTGAGTTTGAGGATGATATTTACACTGCAAGAGCTAACTCTTAATAATAAGCTCATAATTTATACTTCAGTTTCAGTTTGGGGGCTGTTTCTGATGTATAAGTAATTACATTTGGGCCTTGTCACTGTATCATGATTTACTTTACCAGTTTCTTCACTTTCCTGACATCCTCACATCACTCTCTCTAAAACCTCTCTCTACCACCTGCCCAGTTTTTCCTGACCATCTGAGTTTACTGTAAAATTATATACCACAGTCTTTACATTTATGCCTACAATAAGCAATTCTCTCTCCACTGTACATTTCATAAAAAAAACTATCTTATCTGTGTATATAATAAACTGACTATTTTTGGCATGTGTTTGAATTCCTTGTTTACCTAATCAACTGGACATTCTTTCCATATCCCTTTGTAGTTTGTAAGGACATTGCTTGCTTCAGTTATCCTCTGCATGCCTATTAAATGCTCTACATCTCTTATGATCTCGCTGGTTTGTTCCTGTCATTGGTAGACAACTTACGTTACAGCTTACTTTGTTTTACAAGATATCTTGCTTCATGTCTAGTCTCCAGATGGTCAAACAGTTACAAAACTGTAACTGACAATCCCCTCTCAAAATGTTAATTAAACTCAAGGGTGAAGATTATTTTTTCTTTTATGTAACGTGGCACCTTGTACTGCAAATACTTGCGAAGGAATATGACACATAAAATTTTTCTTATTTATTATAAAATCTTTTTGATTTGAGCGTTATGGTTTGTCTGTGTAGAAGTCATCAAAGCCAGGATAGGATAGAGGGTAAGGAATGGCACAATTTGGCCTTGGATTTCTGAAGGAACCATTCAAGCATTAGCTGGAGTGATTTTGGGAAACCTTGACAAACTGAAATCTGGAATTCCAGACAGGGATTTAAACTTGCATTCTACCAAATGCCATACCTAAGCATTACATCTCATCTTCTATGTGCTGTGCAAAACTTGACCCAAACTTAATCAAATGACTGAAAAGAAATCCTGAGCTTGGATGGCAAAGTTTACAGGAAGCCATTCTTAACCAAATGTTATGGAAACACACTTAACATATCATTCTTTAATTTGGAGTACTTTACTGAACTATCAAGATCATTAATAATCACTGAAATGAAAATTTAACATTTCTAAATTGTCACTACACTTTACAGCAGCCTAAAAATTACAAATATGAACTGCGAGGATCGTTCAATAAGTAATGCCCCATATTTTTTTTCTCAGAAACTATTTATTCAGAAATGTTAAAATTTATTGACGATATAGCTACACGTTTCTTCTACACGTACTATTTTTCATCAACTCCATCAACTTGTATGGTCGTACGCCAGCATGAAACAAGTGCCTGTATTCCCTGCTGGTCCTGTGCACGATGCCATGTTTTCACCACTTGAATTATGCTCTCATCATCATCAAAGTGTCTTTCATGCAAACCGTCTTTATGAGGCCTGAAAAGATGGGGGTCTAACGGTGCCAGATCTGAGCTGTATGGTAGATGGGGCAATGTTGTACAACCCAATTTGGTGAGATGTTCCCGGGTTCTGAGACTTGCGTGTGAGTGTGAATTATTGTGCAGGATCAAGATTTCAGCCGGATTCTTGTCATACCTAACTCACCGGAAATGCTTCTTGAGTTTGTCCAGGGTCTTCACGTATGCTTCGTAATTAATGGTTGTCCCTCTTGGCATCACATCAACAAGAATGACCCCTTCACTGTCCCAAAAACAGTAACCATGACTTTTCCAGCAGAGGAAGTTGTCTTGAATTTTTTCTTTCATGGTGACTGAGGATGGTGCCCTTCCATTGACTGTCTTTTGGTTCCCGGCTCAAAGTGGTGCACCCAGGTTTCATCACCCATCACAATCTGGGACAGAAAGGCTTCCCCCTCAGCATCAAACCTCTCCAACAAATCAGATGAAATGGTTGCTCTTTACATCCTGTGTTATGCTGTGATGACTTCTTGAGACCCATTTTGCGCAAGCTTTTGAATATACGAGAGTCTTGATCATTGCACACACACTTCCACTGCTGACTGACAGCTGTGAGGCCAATAGTTGCACTGTGATGCAGCAGTCCGCAAGAATAATGGCATCCATGCGCTTCACCATGTCTGGAGTGGTGGCATGACAGGACGCCTGGAACATGGCAGATCTTGGAGTTTAGTTGTTGGACTGTCTGGTCCCTTAACTCTCTTTGCCCACCTCCCGACAGTGTTCCTATCGACTGCACAATCTCCATACATTGCACACAAATGTTTATGGAATTTTCCCACGGTTTCTTTCTCTGCAATCAAGAACTCAATCACTGCTCGCTGTTTGTAACGTGGATCACTAACAGACGCCATTTTGAAAATTCACTACAGCTCTGCCATCTGTTGGAATGATTTGAAACTTCGTCCACCTGGAGGAGAAACACTGAACTTCAAGTACCTAGAAGTACAACTTTCAGTTTTTGCTCATTGAGGAGAAAAAAATATGGGGCATTACTTATTGAAAGACACTCGTAAAATAGTCTGGAAGTAAATTTGAATGTTTATGAAGTTAGTTAAAGCTTTTAGCTGGAGTTTAAATTCAGTATGTAGTTCACGTGACTGGAGATCGCGATTCTGCTACAACAACATGCAGTAATATCGTTGGAATATTGCTGTAGTCAGGCGCAAGAGGTATTATTTTCAAACAGTAATTCCATTGTAATACAGCCTGGACCATTATTTTCAATCAGAAATTAGATTTTGATACAGTCTGGACCAGCATGAAACCGTTAAATGTACTTCGGAAAGAATTTCTAGTGGAGTCTAGTGTATTTGACCACTCCAGTATTATTACGCCAATTCCTGGCGGAATCGCAATCTCCAGTAATCCCAAAAATTCATCTAAATTACTATTGCTGCACTCATGTCCCAAAATTATTGCATATTGTTGATTGCATATACTAATTTCCTATAATTTTATTGGCGATTTGTTCTAAAATCATTTCTATCAATATTTTCCATTCTGTATATCCAAAATTAATTACATAAAACTTATTGAAGTAAGCTAAAACGGTATTGTTCCAGTACAAGTTGTTCACAATTATCACTCTTTTAATCATCTTTTGTGAAGATCCTTATTTTTTTTTTTCTTTTAGCCATCATTGGAATCATTCTTTAGAGGAATGAAAAGTGATAACCCCAATATGTCAGTTCTAGCTCAAAATGATAATTTTGATAGCAATTTTAATTGCTTC
Organism: Vandiemenella viatica; assembly: GCA_031002005.1. Taxonomy (NCBI): domain Eukaryota; kingdom Metazoa; phylum Arthropoda; class Insecta; order Orthoptera; family Morabidae; genus Vandiemenella; species Vandiemenella viatica. The sequence continues at coordinate 87,204,225 of JARYHS010009186.1, forward strand.
AGTGCCTCATTACCAGTCTCCTCTGCTGTAATTGTTAAGAACCTCCAATGAAATATTTTTCTAATTTAATCTGCTTGTGTAGCTCCATCAGGTACATCAAACTGAAAGAAGTATTCATGTTTGAACATCTTCCTGTAGGATATATTTTAAAAGAATATCATGTTGGTGCAGAAGTTATCACATATGTCATATGTGTGGTTGTAGGTTTCTGTGACTAAGTTGTCTCTTCGCTGTATGGGTGACGCCACGTTATGATAAGTGAAGCTGACATTTTGACCTTCCTTCTGCAGTCTGCTCAGACACTATTTCTGCTAAAGAAGAAGATGCAGAGTGACGGTTGAAACATCAGATCGTCTTATCACAGCGCGGCGTCACCCAGACAGCCTAGAGACATGTGTAATATCTGTTCTCTCAGTTTATCTTTGATATAAGAATTACATGTGGAGAAAAATAAATATATTTTAATTGCAGTCTTTTATTTGGGTTACTGCTTAAGGTACAAAATTTGATGTAAAAATATCCGCCCCCCCCCCTCCCCCCGAGACTTGATTTAATATGAATGAAAAGTTACTCTTCTAGTGACGTCTCTAAATAAATAAATACCTAAGTCACTTCATTCTTATGTGTGTTATAAATTATTTTTTGTTTCATTATTTTCTGATATATTGATTTTAAAATGTATGTTTTACCTGAATAATCAAAAAGTTTCTTGAAATCCTTAAATTGTATTAAGCTCTCTTAATTCCTCCTGGTAATAGTGCTAGGATTACTCATATTTTTCTCTCCTGAATCCAAATTTGCATTCCTTTTAATATCTATTTCATGTACCTTTTTACTTTTATGTGTTCTAGTTAATAACTTTGACACATTTTATGTTGGTCACAGTATAGTATAATCCAACTTTATCAACTTGTGATTTCTTTGGAAGTGTGTAATAATTAAAATACAAAATTGTTGGTGTCTCGTAAATCTCATGGACTGTTTGTATCTGTATTGAATCAGCTGTTTGCTACCTCAAATAAAAATTTTAATAGCTGTAATTAAATTTCAAACATACATAGTTTTTATCTCTGACCAAAAGTTTCTACTCTACTACTGTCATGTGAGGTACATTGGTTGACATACTTAGTTTATAGATTGAGCACTCAGCAACTTCGAGTACCACAGCTGCACAATTTGGCAGGAAGTCAGTCAGATGTTCGGTGGTAGCTTTGGAGATAAAAATCCATGCTGCATTGATTTGTAGCCAGGTCTGATCCACTTAAGCATTGGGTGCAGATATTGTCAAAGACATCAACCAATCATAATTCATACATATTTGAATGAGCTAGCTGTGGAAGAAATAAGAAATAGTCTTGTGTTAAGAAGGCTTATATTGTAATGCAACATATAGAGGAGCATTTTCCTGCCTAAATGTGTTAGCTGTTAGCACATCAGAGCAGCATCCGGGGTTTCAGAATTTCTGTTGTATACTGAAGTTCCAACGTAGTACCCCATATGTATAGAATGAGACATCCCTCATGTGAGGAACCTTCCTAAACCTTTGCACTTTTAATATTCGGTTGGATACAGGTTTCCTGCAACAATTCTTTCTGACATTGTAAAACCTAAATCTTCATGTCTCTAGACACAATTTTGATTCACCAGAGATGAAAATCTGCCACCATTGAGTTCTCCATTTCTGCCATAGCTAACATTAGTACATTTTTCATAACTGCTCAAAAGTATTATGATACTTCATAAATTATCTACCGACCGTGGTCGGTGAGTGGTAAAGCTCTGGCCTTGCATTTGGGAGGACATGGATTTGAATCCCTGTCCTGACATCCAGTGTTGGGTTTTTCATGGTTTCCCCAAATAACTCCAGGCGAATGTCTGAATGGTACCTATCAAAGGTCTTGGCAAAATTCCTCTCTTTCCTTGAACCCAGTCCTTTCCCACCTCTAATGACCTCAATGAGATGTAAATCCAGAAGCAGAAAAGGGGGAGGGACTAATTGCCTGTCCTTTTATAAGGCAAGCTGATCTTCTACCCGGACATGACTTGACTTGTAGAACCTCAGATAGTTAGACGTAATATCATTATGTGTCAGTTTGGTTTCCTGTAAACCAAATATATATCCTCTGTGGAACTCTGACAGAATGTGATATGGCACTGCATTATCTAGCTCCAATAACATTGCATTTACCTCCACAGTTCACTGTCAGTTGTTGAAGAACTTAAAAAAGTCTTATTGGACATTTTAGCATTAACTATAACTAGTGTTACAAAAAAACTTTTTTTTCTGGAACACCTTTTTTTCACAACTACTAAATCTCAAATTTGTAAGGCAGTTATCATTTAATATGACTGTTTTAGAGTTTATTCTAAGTACTTATCTTCATTTTTAAATCTACTCTATTTTTCTGGTTCAGTAGAAAAAAAAATTACGAAAATATTGGCAACATTGACTGAAATTTTCTTTTATGAACGGGGATTTCCCGAAGAGGCTAGGTTGCATGAGAAGGAATCCCCGTTCCTCATTGTTTGGATTGATACTCGCTATTGGAACTAGTTCTGCCAGCCCTACGAATTTATCTGTAGACCTACGGATCTTTTCAAAAATTAGGAATTTAAAATTTATCTACGATTTTTTGCCTCTTTTTATTACTTATTGTGCTTTCCTTATATTCGTATACTTGTTAAACTCCCAGAGTATAGTGGTATTGATTCATTAAATTGTCAGTAATTATGAATCGTTTCCTTGCAACTGTTGTTGTAAACCAACGATTGAAAAAAAGTAAAGCGCCTATTTTTTATGATAATAGATTTAAATTCAAACTTAAAAGACCGTAATAAAGAAATATTGGTGCAGTCTTTATGCACAGTGTGTACTTTGCTCACAATTTAAAATTGCAATATCAAAATATATTACGTACAATACAAGAACAGCCAGTAGAAGAAAATGTAGCTACTTCTGAATTTAAGGATATAGAGGAGACTGAAGAAGAAACAGAAAATTCCAACACCGACCAAACTAGTGTTGGTAGTGCTGATACTAGTGAATGTGGTACTGACATAGAGGATGAATAAAATTATGTTACCTATATGGATACTGAATCATTATGTAAGACATTATATGATTCAGTAAGATTTAAAACACACTTGTAAAATGTAAGTTCCTTAAATAAAACTATAATTTGTCAAATACATTGTTTTCTGAAGAAGAAAAAAAACAAATTTAGAAAAAAACAAGGGTGCTAGGTTTTTTTTTCACAAAGCTGGAAAAAAAATTCAATTTGCAACACTAACTATAACATCACCTGTTATTGTCACGTGCAAGATACTCTTTGTGTGTTGAAGGTTTCATACACAGATTGTGTATTAAATTTGCTTTAAAAATGCAAAGTTTTTTTTAAAAAAAAATCAATAAAATTTTTAAAACAGTTCATTATATGTTTGGCAAAATTCTTTGGAATCTTGTATATATATAATAGGTGTGTGTGTTCCTATATTTCACTCTGCAGCCACCACTACCTAGCGCAGAACACTGGTGTTGATGTGAGGTAGTAGCTTGGAGGCAAGCATTTTGCACTAAGTTTGCTGCTTTTCAGTAGCTGTGGAGATATGGTAGTTGAAAGTGGTCAGTCAGGGGCATCTTCATATTTCGACCAAAGATATGTGTATCCCAATATTTCACTCTGTAGCTAAAACTCCCTAATGCAGACACTGGTGTTTCTGTGGTAGAAGCATTGACTCTTCCATCATGCACTATGGTGCTTGCATGTTGGTAGCTGTGAGGGTGTGGGAGATATGGTGGTTGAATATGGTCATATTTTGATCAAAGACTTGTATGTCTCTAAATTTCACTTTGCAGCCACATAACCCCAACACAGACTACTAGTATTTGTATGTGGCAGTAGCTTGGAGTCTTGTATTGTGCACTATGGTGGTTGTATGTCGGTAGCTGTGTGGTACTTTAATATTTCGACCAAAGATATGTGTGTCTCTATATTTCACTTTGCAGTCACAACTACATAGCGTAGACCACTGGTGTTTGTCTGTGGTAGTGGCATCAAGTCTTCCAAATGGCATTAAGTTAGTTTAATGTCGGTAACTGTGAGGTTGTCGGATATCTGGTGGTTTTGAAAGTGGTCGACCTACAGTATGTCTGTAAACATAAAAGAACTAGGGTAATGTGCTAACACAAATGTCCAAGTTAACAGGTTCAGAAGTTATGAGGGTGTAATAGGCTGACAGACTGACTAATGAGGGAATTCAAAATGGTTAATTTTTTCACTCAGAAAGTATTATTGTAATTGCTTACAACAGATTGGAATAGTTTGTTGTTGCTTATTTATGGATAGAGGATCGTAAATTATATAGTTTGGTAGGTTTTTGACGAGTCGTGTGAGAGAACACTTTTGGCAAGCAGCACATTTCAAAATCTTACTCTGACCGTATAACTATTTGTGAATTCCTTTCATTTTATTTCCTTTATTATTATTATTATTTTTTTTTTTTTCCAGGTCACTATTTCCAAGGTTGGTCTGATAACATTTCTCTTAGTATGTGTTATATCATTTTGATTGCTCTTTTTTGAAGCCTTAGAGCAGATTTCCATCAGCAGGATTTATCTTTTCATTTGCTTGAAATTATGTTCAATTATTTTTTGCTCTGCATCTACACACTACACAATTTCTTTCCCCCCTCTACACATGAAGTCCTTTACTTTTGGCTTTCTTGCATCTGCAGTTTGTTTCATTTTGAAAATATCAGATTGCAGTCTTCATTTACTAAAAGCATTTTTCTTCTCTCCCCTTGGATCCATCTAGTTCAGAATTGCTGTGGTCTAAGTTTTGTTTCTTTTTACTAATATTGAAGTATCTTTATTCAGTATGTCCACTGTTAACTGGAATTATGTTCATTGCGTGTATTTTTAGAGAGGTTTTCTGGCTTATCCAATCTTTCTGATCCTAATAGCATCTTCTTGAACCATAACATTATCAGTGTCATCTTTAACTTCCTTGAATTTCACACACACACTTGTTACATTATTTTAACTTTGAAATGGTTCTTGCAAACTCATTAACCTTATTATTTGTTACTTATTATAATAGTGTGTTTAATTTCACAATTATTCTATCCTTTTTTTCTGTCCATATGTTGTAAATGTCATTTCAGTCTTTTCTTGTTCCCATTTTTCTGTTGTAAGATTCTATTTAAGTCAATCATTAGATTTTGATTATCTGGGTAGTTCTTTTTATATCTTTATCTTGGCTGTTTGTGATTACCTCTCTTGAGGATCCAACCTTGAAGGAAAGACTGCAGTTTAACGATCTACCTTTTAATCCTTAGTTTTATTATGAATGACGTTGGGCAACGTTATATGACACTTTATAAGGGGAGTCATTCATTCACCAAAATCTCATGTGAATAAGCATTGTGTTCCAAGTGAAGTAGGGGTTGTTTAGTTCTACATAGAATGTATGGTATTCTCTTGCAAATCTCTGCAGTTCTGTTAAACATAATATTTGTTTGTTACTTATTTAAACTTTTTAACATTTTATGAACTTTTAATCTGATAAACATTTTTTCTTTTATTTCCAGATAAACAGAAAAACTGGTTTTCTTCATATGACATTTGGGCCCAAGGTATATATATATCACCATGTCACTTGCATCAAAATTAACTCTAGTTCTTGCTTGCTCAGTATCAGTTGGAATAATTGGATATGTTCACTATAGACAACAATTTGACAGAGAAAAGTTACATGAAGGTGTCATTCGAGATGTTCAGCAACAACAGCGAAGAAAGACTGAAAACCTCTACTTATTACAGCAACAGATTGAATTAACAAAACAGTTAAAAAGGAGTGAAAGTTCATAAAACTGAAAATACTGTAGAAATGTTTTTGTTATCAGGTTAGTATCAATAAAGTGTGTAAAAACCAGAATGTTGTATTTATTCAAGAAATGTAAATTAACCTTTTACATATATCCTGGGAAATTACTTGGTTCTAGGTTAAATACAAGCAATTCAAACTATCATTGCTTACATAGTCATTCACAACATGGGGGGAGGGAGAAGCAGTGGCAGATCTACGAATTTTCAGAGGGGGGAGGGGGAAACTGGAGATTACCACCCCTTTGAACATGAATTTGCCACCCGGCTTAGTATAGAGATGTTTTTCGATTTTGCTGCCCATTGATGGTTGCTGCTTGGGGCAGTAGAGCGAAAAAAGGTTTCTACCATTTGTCATTTACCCCCCCCCCAGATCTGACACTGGGGAGAAGCCAGATTTAAATTATAATTCAAATTATATGTCTAATGAAGGTAAGTGCTAATGGATTGGTCATACCTGGAAGGAAGGTGAAAGTTCAGTTAAACAGTCTCTGAAATGGAACCCCACAGACTGGAGGAGATACAAAGACTGCAAATTGGCATTTATGAATGTGGCAAGAGACAAATGAAATTTTAATTGATGGAGTGAAAGAAACAAGTGTCCTATCAGCATTATGGCTTGATTCATTAGGGTAATACCTTAAAAGTGCAATGTTATTTGTTCAATAGCTATGAGTGAAGTAGAAAATTAAATTAAAGTTACAGTTTACTCACCAGACACTATTATATATATTTAACACTAATAACTGTTCTTATTACTATTTTAATACTGCTGACACTGTTTGCACTATTGTCACAAAATATTTACTGTATCACTGTTATGTAGTTGGGACCATAAAAGGAGAGTATGTATATGTTTCCAAGGTAGCTTGATGTTAGTTAGGGGTGTCAGGGATTTGAATGAGTTACCAAGAGAAATGATGAATAATTTATGGAAAACGTTGAAAGAATTTAAAGATAAAATTTTTAGAGGGCAATTGTTGGTGGGTGCTGGATAGAGTGAAGATGGGGATGTAAGGAAATTGCCACCGGAGCGTGACCTCCATTACAATTAAATTAAATGCATCCATATGAAACAATGCTTTAATATGAGGTTCTTACAGTTTAAAGCCAGGAAGCTTCATAAATTTATTGAGTATTTTAATCGTAAATAATCAATTTAGTGATAGAATTTTAGACAAGTGTTTATAAGTGAATTAAAGCTTTTAGCTGGCCAAAACCTGTTCAAGATTCAAAAGTGTTTTAGAGATCTGAAAGCACCTACAGGAAAAGCTATATTTTTCTTCTCAAGGAGTACATGAGATATAAATATGGAGTCAATGGAACAAAACGGATAAAGACTGCATTTAAAATTTAATCATGCACATTATTTTGACTAAACATTAATTCAGATTCATTTACATGACTGAACAATCTGTATTTCTTCAATGTTTTGCCTTTCTGTAATTGAGATATCAGTTACAGAGCATTTCAGTTCATTTTGTAAGTTGTTATTTTTTAGTGAACACTTCCAGCCTTTTTGTCCTCTGTGCTCTTACTATATCTTGTTAGAATTTCCTCTCACTTTTCACATCACTTACATCGCTGGTCAATACTTTGATTGTGTATCAGGTTTAACAAGTGAAACAGGACTTTTGTAGATAATAAAAGAGAAGTATTAGAGATAGGCGGTAAGAATATCATAACAGATCTTGAAATATTATTTAGATCATGTGTAGAGGCTGGAAGTGGGCATAGTAGTGTTGCTTTATAAATTGGGATGTTGAGAACTCTATACTTGATCTCAGTTTTAGGGAAAGTTAGTGGAAAGCTAAGCAACATATGGATTGCCTGTGAAGAAAGAAAGATATATGTAAGCAGAAATATGGGTTTAGAAGAGAAAATTCTTGTGAATCTCAGATGATGGGTTAAAATTGCAAGCTATTTCAGATGAAATTCACAAGATAGGTCAAGTTGATTGTGCGACACTGGATCTCTCCAAGAAACATGGGGGAGAGGGGGCAAGTTGATAGTGTAGCACTAGATCTTTCTAAGGCATTTTGCAGAGTGAGCCATAAAATAATATTAAATGAAGTGAAAACAATTGCACTGGATGAAAAAGTGACTTTCTGGTGGAAGTGAATATGGGGATGACCATTTCTGTCAGCAAATCTTCTGTCTTTAAATCTTGTGAAAAAAGTACTTTTTAACTGGAAATGATCCCAGGTGATTCCTGATTTCATGAAAGGAACTCGGAGAGATCCTAGGAATTATTGACCCATATCTCTAACATCTGTTTGCAGTAGAATTCTGGAGCATGTCATATACTCTAACATTATGAAGTTTCTAAATAAAAACGAATTACTTATACTGTACCAACACGGATTTCGGAAGAACAGATTGTGTGAAACACAATTTGCCTTATTTTTGCATGATGTAATGAAAGTTATCGACACAGGTTCATAAGTTGATGTGACCTTCTTGGATTTTCAGAAAGCTTTTGACTCTGTACCACACAACCGTCTTTTAGCGAAGATTCAAACATGCAGTATACCACATAAGATTTGTGAATGTATACATGATTTTTCTAACAGGTCGATCACAGTATGTTGTTATTGATGGGGAAGCCTCTACTAAGCTATATGTTAGGGGCATCCATTAATTATGTGACCTGGAATGGGGTGGGGTTGTCAAAATCTCACGTCATCTGAGGGGGGGTAGGGGAGTATTGACCGGATCTCACCAGAGGGGTGGCCCGGAATTTTCGAAAAACATCACACGTATTTAATGGACGCCCCGTTACTAAGGGCATTCCTCAAGGAAGTGTTCCTAATTTTTATAAACGACCTTGGTGACAACGTTAATTCCAGGTAGCGATTGTTTGCTGATGATGCACTTCAAGTGAGTATCCAGGATCAGAACTAGAGGGGGGGGGGGCAACTCGTTTTTTTTTTCCGAGGAAATGTGGTGGGGGACTGAAACATGATGATTTCTTACAAAATAAAATTCAAACCTATTGAAGAAACTATTTTTATTATGGATTAACTTAGTAATCCAAGGACCTACTATACAGTTAATCAAGATCGTAACTCAATTATAGTTTTTTATGTTAACATTAATTGTCTCGGATTCTCAGAAAAATTTTCAATAACTTAATTTTTCAATATCTCACTGTGTGCTTTCACGACATTTCGATGCACACGTATCAGGCATAATCCAGTCAACCTTTCCTCTCACATAGTGCTCCTGGGCCAGTTCTTCACTTGTTGAAGCGTACGATTTTTCTCCCAAGGGGGGGGGGGGGCAACTGCTCCCCACCTGCCCCTCTCTGGATATGCCCATGATGCACTTATCTATAGGGAAGTAAGGTGCACTGACGATTGCTTAGAAATTCTGCGCGATATGGATGTTACTTCTGAATGGTGTCATAAATGGCAGCTTACACTTAACTGCAAATAGTCAAGGCAATGCAAATAAGTAACAAAAAGAATCTGTTTGTTCCCTAGTACAAAGGTAACAATTCAGTTGTTGACACAGTATATTCCCTGAAGTAACTGGGTGTAATAGTACCAAGCAACATGAAATGGGACGTGCACATAATTTCTGTCGTAGGTAAAGCTAATTCTAGATTTCGATTGACAGGTCGTATTTTGAGAAATTGTAATGCTCATACAAAGGAAATAATATACAAATCACTGGTGCGTCCACATTTGGTTTACTGTTGTGGGGTTTGGGATCCTTATCACAAGGGATTGATTAACACGGAGAAAATACAGAGGAGAGCCGCTCGATTCGTGACTGCTAGTAATAGTCCTTACGAAAGTGTCACAGAATTGATACATAAATTAGGCTGGGATTGTTTGGCAGATAGACGACGTCGTTTTCGTTTGAATTTATTGGAGAATATGTGACATTCTTTAATTTTCGAGTGCAATGAAATAATTCTTCGGCCATCCTATCTCGGTAACAATGGCAGGAGGAATAAGATTAGAGAAATAAGATGCCGTACTGATGCTTTTATGTATTCTTTCTTTCCTCGTTCTTTTTGGCATTGAAATGCACAGAATTAGGATTGGTGATGAAATTGAAGACATTTCTTTTTTAGTTCTACTTCTCTCTAAATGGCAGCAATCTGAAATAAATAATTTACATGAGACTTTTTATGGACTTCTCCTATCCCTTGGTGAGATTTTGTCTGATCCCTCCCACCCCCCTTTCTTCTGTCCACTTCATTAATGGACAACCCATTGTCTGTGGGTGACTGCGCGGTTAGTATGAACGCGGCAATATAACAGTACAGTCAGCATGCCTCCTGATGTGATAAAAAAAGATGTTAAAATTAATCGAATTAGTTAGAGGATAAACATTTCTTTATAACTTGAATGATAAAAGGTATAGTGATAGTAAATGTAAGAAGATTCGAGTCCCTTTTGATTTGCCTGATTTGTATGAAATCACAAGTGACATAAGAGGGCATTCATTAATTACGTGAATTGTTTTTCCGGACTCTCTCTCTCCGCCCCCCCCCCCCCCCATGGTTAGTGGTAAAATCTGGTCGGACCCCCTCCCCCCCTTATGATGACATGAGATCTTGAAGGGGACCCCTCCTCCCCCGTGCTGACCGATATGGTAGTTTTTTTTATACGTTTCTTTTTCTTTTAGCTTTCCAGCTACCTAGGGTGGTTATACCCCCACTGTAAACCGTAGACCTTTTTTTTTTTTTTAGCTCTACTGTTTTTCAAGAAATTAAAAAGATGACGTGAGATTCCCCCCCCCCCCCAAGTGAGAATTCACCAGGCCCTCCCCCCACCCTCCTATTTCACGTCACGTAATTAATGGACGCCCCCTAATCATATAAGGCGTTTCATTGCTGTTTTAGTAGTTGCATGTTCGATACCTGAATGACCCATTTTTTTTTCTGCTTGTGTTTTTGTTTACTACTATTCAAAGTTTGCGACATTAAAAAATTCTTTTTTTAAAAAAATGTCTTATTGAAATTGCACATATTGTGGACTTTCCAGTTTGTTCTTTGGATCATGTTAATATTATTTTCGACTTCTCGCTCTTTGTGTAGGTTTGTTTACTGAACATGTACTTTTACGTAACTTTTATTAAAGAGTATGCTGAAGAGAGGCGATTTAATTGTATTCCAATTTTAACAATGTACATAAGCAGTTTATTAGTTGACCAGGGCAAAATTGCGTGCATGAATATAATTTAAGTCTCAAATTCCAGCAGCAAAGCAATTAATGTCTGGCTGTGATGGTCGACTCAAAATTACGCTTTTGAGGAAGAGAACAATATAAAAGGTAGTAGCGAAAAGGTTACATGGTTTGCCGATAAATGGAGGGTGCCATTTCACTAAATTGAGCTTTTAGTGTTCATTATTTAGTCTATAAAATATAAGATCTGAAAGGATATTTTGCAAAGAAATGGCAGTAATACGTTGCAGGGAACAGTGGGACATGGACACTTGATCTCAGAGGAAAAATCTGGGAAAGTTTTCCTTTGAAAGGGACTGGAATAAGTATGTTATCAAGAAGGATGTTGTAAACAATGTTATACGAAAATTTAAATTAAACCTTTCACATAACCAGAGGAATCCCCGGGGTAAGTAACCAGCTCAGACCGACGAAACTTCTTACGTGTACGGTTTTTTGCTGCGGGCAAAATCTAGTGAGTAGTGTCTGCTATTTACATCTGATCTGTCTTGTTTGAGAATCTCTGCAGTTCCTTAATTTGTGCATATCTTGCCTAACTTTCGTATGAATTTTGAGGATTCATTTTAAGTGAAATTCTGAGAGTGCTTGGTTCGAAATTGTTTCACACTGCCTGAGCCTGGGACGAATTGGAAATATTTGTTTCCATTCAAGCTTTATACTATATATTCTATTGGTCTTGTAGAATCACAGATTTGGTTGACTGATTTTGGAAATTTTATTTTTTTAATGATGAGAAATACCGAGTTTAACAACATGGGAGAAAAATACCTTGGTAAGTAGCATTGAAAACTATAATCAATCTGTAAGCAAAGGCTTTCACAGCTGGAATAAATAGCTTCCTAGGTTCTGCAGACACAAATTTGGTTTAGTAGTGCATCTGAAACAAATACATCTTGGTAAATTTCCACCCTAGAAGGAGGCTGAAGCAGATCGATGGAAACTAGTGATTAGGGATTGCAATCCAGCAAAGCGGATCTTTAATTTAATTGCAATGGAGCACGCGCTCCAGTGGCAATTTCCCTACACGCCCATCTTCCCCCTTTTCCGCACCCACCTACATTTATCCTCTACAAATTTTAACTTTAAATACTTTCAACATTTTTGGTAAATTATTCATTATTTCCCTTGGTAACTTATTCCAATCCCTGACACCCTTATTTAAAAAAGAGAATCTTCCCACACCCTTGTGCCTGAAATTTGAAACGCGCTTCGCTGTTAACTTCTTTCTTTTAGTCGTAATTTTCAGAACTAGAAATAATTCATATACATATTTTCAATGAAGGAAGGCTCGTTTTATAATAACTCCATTTTAATAACAACGATTCCTAAAGCTAAACCAACACCCGTCATACAATCTACATGGGTTGTTGTTTAAGACTTCCTTTTCGAAAAATTGCGGGTTCATGAATTGGTAATCTGATTTCATGAAGCGACGTCTACTTTTCAAGAAGTTTAGTGTTCATCTGTTTGTTGATAATGACCAGGGAGAGGTAACAGGAAATCCAAAGCACATATATTTAATGTTCTCCATGGAATTTTAATCTTTCATTTAACTTTCTTAAATGGTAAATAATTTTATAAAGTTATTGCCTTTTGGTATTAATCAGTCCCGTTACAAATTGAGTGCCAGCTTGTGGTTATGGTCATCTTTTCCCTTCCGTGCACTACTTTTCATACCTACATCAATATCTTTCCATGCCTCGTCGTCAGTATACGCCTTGTACACTCCCATGACCCTCTTCGCCCTCCTCGTAACTTCCAATAAATCTCATTCCAGCTCTTTTATCATATCTGTTACTGATTTCATTCTGCAATAATTTCCAGAAACAAATCTGGCAGCCATTTTTTGCACCCTCTCCAACTCCTGTATGTGATATTCAAAATGTGGTTCCCATACTACACTACCATATTGGAGCAATAGTCTGACCAAAATTTTGTAACCCAACTCCCTCACTTCTGTCGTACATCCCCTCATCACTCTCTCCAACAAGTGCAGAATTTTGAAACCTTATTCTACCACCTGTCCCCTGTGTGTTGCCCAGTTAAGCTTATTATCAACTGTAATGCCAAGATAAATACATTTCAAGTCTTCAGCAAGCAATTCTTTCCCCACCTTATAATCATAATCAACCTTTGGTTTTTCATTTGTGTATCTAATAGACTGACTCTTCTTTGCATTTATCTTCATCCCATGTTTACCAACCCAACTAGATATCCTGTCTAGATCAGATCTGGACAGGATATCTGGCAGATCAGCCTGCAACTGTTTACAGTCCTTTACCGTTTTTACCCTTTTATATAGCATTATGTTATTGCAAACAATATAATTTCAGATAGTAAGCAATCAACACAATTATTCATTAGAATAATGAATAGCAATGGTCCCTGTACCCTACCCTGTGGCCCTCCCATTTTTACTTCCACTTCTTTTGATTCTACAATACCTACCCTAAGTTTCTGTTTTCTATCTTTTAATAATTCTTCTACCCAGCAAATCACTTTCTCATCCTCTCCAATAGTTTTTACCTTATTTACTACCATTTTTATGGCTCACTCTGTCAAAAGCCTTCGACAGATTTAGTGCCTCCCTTGTCCATTTCATCTGAAATATCTTGCATGTATCCCACCAACAGAGATTCGCATGAATATCCTTGCCCAAATCCATGCTACCTACTTGACAACCACTTACATTCCTCATATATATTTCTGATATGGTTGCATATCAATCTTTCCATTAATTTACCTGCCACTGACATCAAACTGATTGGCCTATAATTTTCGACTCTTATTTCTCAACCCTCCTTTACGTACCGGCACTACTATCACACTTTTCCAATCCTCTGGTAAGCATCAAGTATCCAGATTCAATTTAAATAATATTTCAAGGTAAGATACAATGTCACATCTGGCTATCTTTAAGATATCTGTAGTAATATTATCAACACCAGCCCCTTTATGTTTTCACAGCATTCTTATTTCCTTCATGATTTCCTCAGGATGAATTTCCAAATTTTTGGTCTGTTCATTTCTAACTAGATCCTCCTGTTTCTGATTCATTGGCGCTAATGCTCTCACTAAACCAGTTACTTAAAATCTCTGCCTTTTTCAAATCCTCAGTAACTTTTTCTCCATCCTTATCTATAAGCGCCACAACACCCTCCCTTCCCCTCAGTTTCCTAACATAGCCATATAAATTTCTAGATGCATCAGTCAGTGGTCCTCCTGCACTGACAATACTCTTGATAAACCCATCCTTAGCCACTTTGTTTGATATTATCAAGTCCTTGTTTAGTTGTTTAAATTTTCCGTACTACCCTGCTGTCTCTTAACTCTGTTATGTTCTCTTCTCACCAACTTCTTTAACCTCATCACTTCCCTATTATAGTACATGGGTACTCTACTTCTCTTTATTTTCTGCTTTGGAATAAAAAAAATTCCCTCCCCCCCCCCCATTTCTTATCATCTCCTTGAACTCTTCCCATCTTGACTTTTCTGTACTTGTGTTTTCATTCCATTTGCTGAAACGTTCCCTGAAATATCTCTTCAAATTTGAAATCTCTGCCTTTTTATAATTGTACCTATTTGCCCCTTAAATTTTGGCTGCTGATTTACTAAATCCTCTAGTATTCATCAGAACTGCTTCATGATCACTTATTTCTTCGGTTATTTGACACCCCACAAGGTTATCACCCGGCTTTATTAGGAATATATCCAAAATATTTTGTCCCTTAGTGTTTTGCTCTACCACTTGTGTAAATCCTCCTTCCCTTATTAAGGTATATGCAAATCTCTGTTCCGATCCCACATCATTAGACGCTGGCGGATCCGCAATCCGCTAAAACGTGTCAGCCTGCGTGACTCGCTGCCCCGTTGTTTTCCGGCCCCACTCGGTCTCTATCAGATGTGTTGCATTGTTTGCCTGTACCCTTGAAGTTGGCATTTGACTCGTATGACGGTATGAACAAACGTTTGTTTTTGTCAACCTTCGTCAATTGTACTTTAACGTATTCATTAAATAATTCATTAATCATTTGAGTTATTTTGCGTATTTAGTACAATTTTCTTACTAAACAGTATTTTTTTTTTGTGTGTGTTGCACACGTCATCTGTATTTTAGATTAAATAATTGCGACAACTTCTTGTATTTGCGGCTGAAAATTTGATTATTCGTTGATACGAAACTATAATAATAATTTCGTGTGGTCGGAATGACCTGGTGACAGGGTTTCTACTGGATGCGCATTCCGTCCCTGTCGTAGCCGCCTTAACCTAACCCGGCAACCCTGCCAGATACAGGGACCTACAGTTTAACGTGGAATCCGAACCACGGAAGCATTCTGGTGTACTTCACATTGCACATTTCCTCACGTGGAAAATTTCGTGTTTTTACAACGCAAACCGGTGTTACACCAGTGACGATTTCATTGCAATTATATGCCTAGAAAGTCTCATTTCTTACAGAAAAAAATAATTTCCACTCTAAAAAAAGTCGTTATGTCACTTAAAGTAAAACTGAAATACTTGACAGTTTACTTCTTGGTGAGTAGTTTCTTTTAATAACAATGAATCAACTACAAGATCAATCAAGACATCAGGAGAGATAATAATGAATCCCACAAAAACAATTCTTGTAAAAATTGACCAAGCTTTGTGCTTGTTCAGTGACAAAAAGTTATGTGATCTTGTTCTGAGCCAAGTCTGCACTTTACAGAGTATATTCACTTTGTGAAATAGAATTCTTTCTCTCGGTGTTATAGATCGTTTAATTAGAATTTTTAAAAAAATCACTGGTAACTTAGCTAGTATGCATACCATGTTTGAAAACTGGTTTCATTTATTGTAATGTACATAAAATGACCTAAGACTGGCAATTTTGCATTTTGATTATTTATTTAAAAATTGGTTTAGATTTTTTTCAAATTTAAAGCTCTAAATGTTCTTACGACAGTCTAAAAAAATTAATGTCATTTTGCCAATTAAAATATTGCTGTTAATTTTTATCATTAAAATTGATTTATTAATTTAATTAACAGACGTTTATTATTTAATTTGTTAAAACTTTAAATAACTTTTTTTAAACATAAGCATTGAAAAACTGTTAGAGCCAACCCCGCGAGATTGGCGCAAATTCCGCAAAAAATCACGCGGGATTAAAAAAAACTGCGGGATTGCAATCCTTAGTTCCATGCAACCCTTTCCACTCGTACTTTCTCCCGACACACCATGTGTCCTTATCGCACACTCGCCAACCATGATCCAACGCCATAGCTTGTTGGACAGCAAGGACCCGTGTTGTTTGTTTTGGAGTCCAATACGTCCTGCATGTAGTCCTCTAACCCCTTTCACGGCTCATCAAGAGTTCTTTATCGAAAATCGGATCAACGTAGATCCTACATGTTGTATTGTGATGGGCCTCTAGAGCGGTGAAAAGGCGGGTGGAGGAACGGAGATGTGCATGGCGTGGCCTTGTGCTTGACGCTTGAATTAATCGGCCGCGAACTCCGCAAAGTTCATATGACATACTTTTCTAGAAACGTGCGCAGTTATTTAAATAATCGAATTCACTTGTGAAATCATCCCCCTAATGGAAGAGTCGACATTTAGTACCAGGCGCGGCAAAACCCTTGAAGCATGGAAACTGCAAACACCTGTTTTGAGCGTTGTGCATAATGACGTTTGAAGCTAGTCCAAAAGGCATTTTATCTGCTAAAAGTGCTGTAAATTCAACTGCTAGCTAAACAGCAGCAATTACTTCAGAAACAGAGGTATTAGTAACAGTGCCAGTCAGACAGGATAATTTACAACAAACCAATTGGAAAAGTAAGCAGGCTAAACCAAAGGCAAGTGGTTAATTAAATGTACGGTGAAGCAAATGTTCAAAATTTTGGGCACCTGATCTGAATCTCCATTTTTTTATCAAATAAAATTAATGAAATTGTAATCTTTTTATTGCTTGAAGTAGCAAAAGTTTTGAGCCACAATTAAGAAATTCTACTGAATTGCTCTATTTTGAGTTATCGTTTTTCCCATCCGGAGTAGCGATCTTCGCAGTATCCTACCGTAAGCCTTTGGAGTGGAAAAGTGATTTTTGCTGTAAAGCTTCCTTTGACAACCACAATTTTATGAACTGCATGCTGTTGATATACTATAATTGTCCAATCTCTTATTTTCTTCAATTTTGGCTACATAAGGACAACGGAAAGTAACCCTGTGCATTAATCTCGATTTTTTTTTTTTTTTTTTTTTTACTATACTTCCAATACCTCTTAATCATTTCACTTCGCTGTTTCCTACTTTCTTCGATCCAGATGTTGCTATCTTTCGTCTTCTTCTGGAAACCCTTGAAATATTGTGTCAATTTCCTGAATGTTGCCCTACCTTGTATTATATCTACTATTATTCAGTCTCTGTCATGCCTTTCTTAACTCCTTGGATCGACTGATTCCCTTTCTTACTCTTCTAAACGTGTCTGAAAAATCTTTTTATAAGTCTGTTTTATCCATTCTCATTATGTGACCAAAGAATTGATTCTCTTCTTTCTGATCGTGTCTGACATCCTTTTATTTTCTTCTTCTTAGTGTCGATCTTTTTATCACTTTTATGGTAGAAACTACAGATAACACCTTAAGCATTACAAGGTCAGAATAAATTAATACATCTGTGAATTATAAATATTACAAATTTACAGTAGATATATTAGCTGCTATTTTATAAAATTCTTCAATTTTGTATGGGTGCCTCCATTAATTACGTGAGCTTAAAATACGGGGAGGGGGGATGTGGAAGGTGAGATCGACGAAAATGTCACGTCAATTTTTTATTTCAGATTGCTGCCCTTTAAACAACAGTAGAGCTAAAAAATAAATATCGTCTCCAGAATCACGAGGTCGATCTTATGTTGGGGGGGGGGGGGGGGTGTGTCCCAGGTCCCTCCACAGGGGGAAAAAACACCTCACGTAAATAATGGACGTCGCTTATAAACTATTATTTATAAAACTTTTTTTTACATTCTTGAATATATTAATTAAATGTTATCTTATTCTTTTTGGTATGGCATTAAAAAAACTTAATCATTTCAGTTTTTAACGATCCACTCGATTTTCCTCGAGATTTTCCTTTTTCTCTACCCCCTTTTATTTCTCCAGATTTCATGGAGAACATTAATTTTGAGGCTTAAAAATCCACTGGTTTGATTACTGTGCCTTAGCAATTGATTTTAATTTTCCTTGAGAGATTCTTTCTTTTGTATGTAATTTTAGTCAGCTGAAATGCTAGTTCTAATTTGACCCTTATATTCTAAGAATATTCAGAGTGGAAAGCTATCTCGACACGACGCCCTTCCCCATTTGTGAGATAACAACCATAGGGTTAGTTAATTGTAAAATAACTAGTGTAAGTGATAGTAAAAAATACTATGGTGGGATGTTTAAGTTGGCAAACATGTAATGCCAAGAGTTATACAATGAATATCGCTGACTGTATTCATGTTTTGGTTTTTCGTGGACTGATGGTTGTCATGGATGTTTTAGTAGTAGAGGTTTGACTTGAAAGTCGTTGAATTAAGATTTGTTAAGCCTGTGAGAATTTCAATACTGAATGTGAAATAAATAATCGATGTTGGAAAAATGATAGAAGAATTATTTAGTGAGTAATGAATAAAATTTATCAAGATAATGGTTTGCACTAATCAGCAGCCAGGCGGCTATCGTTCGTAATTTTTTGTTTAAATCCAGAATTCATAACGGGCCATGTTAAACGAAAAAAGGAAGCTTTAACCTCGCACATTTCATTGTTGAAGCAACCTAGATCACTGCAGTTCAACAGTAGTTCCTGTCATACACATTGTCTCAGTTCTCTCACTTTGAATACCTGCTGTTAGCATCTATCTGTAGTAGTATCAAGGTCATGCTGGGTGTTTGAAGTTTCATCCGCGGCCACAATTACCGTTATACACGAACAGCTGATTGAATGTTCAGTGCTGTGGCGCGCGGAAGCTAGTTGTTAGAAAGCGTTATAATGGTGGTGATGAGAAGAAGCAGGCCGGGCTGTGCCTGGTGAGTACCGTTGAGCGGTGCCGCTGCTAGCGGTATGTAGATAGATCCTCGTGCGTGCCGGACGGATGGCGGTCGCCGTGCGACCAACCGGTTCTCCCAGACGCCGCCGGCAACGGGTCATCCCACCCAAGCTAGTGGAGGCGAGTCGGTGCGTCGAAAGTAGTCCAAGTTCGGAGCGCGTCGCGGCAGGTGTCGCCCAGCTCAAGAGGAAGTCGAGAATGGTCCCTGGCGGAGGATCATAAAGTTTAGGAATTACGGGAACTACCAGTATCAAGGTGAGTTCATTGGACCACCACTCTCGCTGAGGAACTTGACTCCCACGCGAGTTGTCCCCTATTGTTTCTCGGCTCACGGGGTGCAGTTGCTCGTAACGGTTTGCGAAATTTTGTATTTTATTGCTCACTTTGTTTCCACCTTGAAGTTACAACGGCATGCCTTCAGAACATAGACAACAGCGTGACTAACACGAAAACTGCCCTAATTTGTAACAATTCATATTAAGTGACACTATCACAACCTTTACATGTCTCTTTTTTTCTAACCTACACTTTTTACAATTTCCGAAACAAAATTCCACAGAAACAACGGTAAATAAGCCATTTTGTTCACATAAAGCATCTCGCAAAACCAAAAAAGTATTAATTTTCAGATTAAAATGTGTTTTCGTAAATCATTATTTTTATTAACTATTTGTCCCAGAATTCATATTATTACTTCAGCCTTTGCCTCAGATAATTTTGAATCCTATAGAAATAAATCGCTCCTTCAGGTATGTGTTGTGAATATGCTTTCTTAGAAGAGAAATTGCAATATACTTTCCTGTTTCCAGCTCGATTAAAAATAAATAAATAATAAATTTAAAAAAAATCCATAATTTCAATTTTTAGCCTTTGCGAAAAAATTACATTTTACTGCCGTTTTATCTAATTCTTTTGAAGTTTAAAAATCGCTTACCGATTTAATTAACTATCGCAGCTTGATTCACTCAAAGAGATATAACAATTTGAAATAGCTTTTTTTAGACAACATATTTTTCTCAGTAATATTGATAGCTCCGATGATAATGAAGTTTAAACCAAGCAATCTTTGATTTTTTAGCTTTTTTGGATTACCCGTGAAACTTGAAAATCGATCATGTACCAATTAAGCAGTGGATTTTATAAATTACGAACCAAGTACTTCCATTAATAAGAAAGAATCAAAGGCCTACTCTTCAATGTACAAAGAATTTCTGAAAAAACTCTGTCAACGATTAGATACAGTTTTGTGGATCAGAATAGATAGTAAAAACACTGTTAAATTCTCGTTCAAAATCGAAATAAGATATTAAATCGCATTTGTTCGGCTTATGAGCAGGTTTGCTCCCGTTACCGTTTAATGGATCTACCTTTAACAAAGATAGATTTAAACATGACTTTGAGATAATTGTATTTAATCATTTTCTGTCGATTTATAACATATTTAAGAAACACACTACTTTTTGTATTAGATAAAGCTTATAGGCTTAATAACTCTTAATACGGAAGCTGAGTTAATTACTGTGCTTTATTTTAATACTGGACGCATGAATTTAGGACAATATTTCGCTAACTGAAGGATGTGTCATTTCTCAAATTCTAAGTTAATTAAAATCCGAGCTGTTTTTCTTTTTCACTTTAATCAATTTCTGTAGAGTGATAAGTAATGAGGTCAGAATAAGGATTCACGCAGATTATTTAAAATTGAGAAATTTCTATAATTCTTCCCAGTTTTAGGTAACTTTTTTATATTTATTCTGTTGATGCGATGCTAACATCATAATTTATGTGCATTCAGAAGCAATCATTCGCTTCTGCCATGCGAAATAAATTTATTCAGTTATCATATATCTTAAAGCATTAATTATTAATGATTAAGGGATGTTCACGAAATAATTTCTGTAAGATTAGTTCTAGATACGTAATCTTGAGTTAGGCACAAATGAATTCAAGTGCACGATGTTCAGCTGGTTAGCTTCATTTACATTTCACAGTAATACAAGTAAAATGAGTCATTAGAAAAACCATGCATAGTAAACCACAAGGTTCGACGGAGGAACAATAAATGCGTAATTATTATTATAGATCGATCGAGGGTGTATTTTTTCAGGGGCTCACTTTGACTATGTTTGAAGTTAATCAATGAGCTTGATGGGTGAGCGGTACCGCTTTATCCTCGCATTCGGGAGTACGTGGCATCGAATCTCCGTCCGATCATCCAGATTTCGATTTTCTGTGTTTTCCAGAATGCCGGGATTGTTCCCACAAAAGGACGTCTGAATTCCTTGCCCCTAGTCCTTTCCTGCCTCGAATGACCTCGACGTCGGTGGACGTAAAACCATAAGAAAAATAACATGAAGTTAATCGTGTTCCCCTAGCAAATAACTGGCAATTAACGATGCTGGTTGGGCATTTTATTTTATGTACACGACAGGAGAGTTGGTGTATGGCCCGTACCGGTCAAGTAAAAACATGTATTATGCTAAACACATTATCATGTGAATTTATTTTTGTGGAAAGCAAAATACGTTTTCGCTTTGCGTAATTTATTTCTAAGCACTGTACGATAGTTGTACGAAACAATTTCGCTTCCAAAATCATTTTAGATCAAAGCAGGAAAATCAACAAGAGAAGAATGAGGATTGATATTCGATAAAAAGAAATTCATTTATTTTTGATATAATTATTTTTAAACATGGCGTCGAATATTGTATCCCATGAAATGAGCATTAATTAACTTATTCTTTCTATTGTTTCAATGAATCAACATCAATAATCGCAATCAGTGTTAATTTCGGTTCTTCATTGTGTTCATATTCTAAATCGAAGTTTGAAAGTATTTTAGTCGGGATACATATTCTTTTAAAGTGTAGTGTAGTCTTTTGGGTATTTTATTCATATTTGGCATGCAAGGTAGTGACATTAAGAGATGTGTTAGCCCATATTACGAGAAATGTTAGCGGCCACTGCTCTGACATGAGAAAGTAAAGTGAAGCATGTTTAGCTGGCAAAAACAATAATTGACAAAGACAAACTTATTTATTGGTAATGTCTAGAATCCAAATCTTGATTTTATTACAATATATTTTTCAAGGTTCACCATTTCCTTTTACGACGACGGCACAGAAATAAACGAAATTTTGTATCTGTCAACAGCACTTCCATAGGAAACATTTATTTTATTTCAAATTAAAACAATAATTATACTCGTTATGGTACTGCTTTTTATAAAAGATATTTGATAAATTATCTGGATTCGCTCAAATCTCAAGCAAAGATTCTTGGAATGCGATCGAAATGAGAGTAACTAGTTTTTCCATTCATTATGCGACACTATGAAAGTATTGTCATAATTGTATGCTTTTACGATACTCCCGCTATCTGATAGAAAAAAATATATTCTTATGTTTTCTAGTTTTCAAAGTTCTCTCCGACTCTGAGTTGATGGGCGGTTAAATTTCGGGCTTGGTATTCTGGAGGGCGTGGATTAGATTCCCGGGCCGGCTATCCAGATTTAGGTTTTCGTGATTTCCAGAAGTGCCAAGATGTTTAGTTATCTTCAGTCCTCTCCCAGTTCTAATGTCTAATGAGCTCAAAGTCACCGATCCTTTAAAATAATAGTAATAATAAGAAGAATGCAAAATCGTTGCAGTTCTCCGAGATTTTGTACCCCCCCCTCCCCCCACCCAGAATCTGGGCCAGAGGGTGAGGCGCCTGTTGCTGTAACACGACGCAATCTGCAAACACATTACAAAATTATTGTCATCTTAGGAATGTTTTTCTGTAACCTTAATCTGTTTATTACATATTACACTTATAAGAGAAACATCTTTTTCAAAGGCACCGACTGCATCGTGCATTAGAACAGCAGTGCTTTTGTGGTAAAAGTATATACGTTTTTCGTAAACCACAAGCAGTCCTAGTTTACAAAACATTGTCGACATGGTCTGCGCTCTGAAACACAGATGGATCGCATTACGTTTCTGCCAAGAGAACCTGCAGAACTTGCTCAAGAACCAGGCCACTAACTCTGGTACAGAAAATCATCTGGCTTACTGTCTTTACCCTTTCATGTGAATGCATAACGAAACTTTTCTCTGCTAATTCACCGGTCACTACGAATTTTTCAAAGTCCGCCCAGAATAAATAAATTCACTAGCTTAATTAGTTTGCATTTGGAAAAAAGTAATTTCTCCCAACCATTTGCAGGGGCAGATAACTGAAATTACGTCTCATTTTTTGTGTATCAGTGGAATTTTGGCAATCTGCCTAAATGAGTGGTTTATTAAAAAGTCCTCTTATTCAAAATGATGTGCTGTTATAAAGCATCCACTTAGCGTGGTGGGTGTACGGTTAACGTTTTGGCCTCGTATTCGAGAGGACGCCGGTTCGAATCCCCGTCCTGGCATCAAGATTTGGGTTTTACATGGTTTCCCCAAATAAATCCAGGCGAATGCCGGGATGCTTCCTTCAAAAATGTTACGGCTGAATTCCTTCCAGTTCCTTGTCCCCAGTTCCATCCCGCCTCTAATGACCTCGATGTCGACGAGACGTAAAGCCATAAGTAAAAATAAATATATAAAGCATTCAGTTATTTACTTTTAGACGGATTCTCATAAATTAATAAAGAGTGAAGAGGCGTTCAATGTACTATGCCTTTTCCTTATTCTGAAACAGACTGATCGCAGGTTAGTTTTTTCTGTGGAATTTATTTACTATTAGCAGAATATCCGGCGTTGCTCGGGATTTTTGTAGTTGATTAACTGTTATAATATCGGTTACCAAGTTTCATCGAAATTGCCCCAGCCGTTTCAGGAACTTAACAAAACGTAGACTTACCCACAGCACACCCCGAAGGGTTTATATTGGTACTGATCTAACCCTTCACTATTTCCAGTAATATAATGAGAGGCGTTTGTAGCAAGTTTAATCAAAACAGCCCCACCATTTGAATAAAAAAATATATATTTGGAGGAATCTTTATAAAAATAAAGTTTTAATATTACAAATAGTGAAAACAGTAAAAAAGAACGCACGCAGAAAAAAGTATTGCTTCGAACAGGGATCAAACCCGATGTCTCAAACTGCACAATCATTTTCGCACTTCTATTTTATTGACTTCTTTACTGGTATACAATAAGCATTTATTTTCAATTGTTTACAGAGCTTCCCTGTATACAATATTATTCGTTACACCGTTGGAAGCATACACAAACATATTGGTGGAATCGCTTATTCTGTATAGTCAATGGCTGAAGCAGCTGGTGGTGAAGTCCACGTCCATGGTCCACAGCGTCAGCCCTTGTGCTTTATTTAACGCCACAGCAAAGCAGACGATTACCGGAATCTGTACGCGCTTGAAGCGGAACGTGAAATTATTTGGTACTAGCTCGTACCCGCGACTTCGTACACGTGGATTAAGATTTTTTTTTTTTTTTTTTGCTATAATTGAATATAGAAAGTTGTTGGTAACGAATGATTGGTCCCAAACAACACCGAGTCGGCATAATATGAAAGGAAAGCTATCACTATATCATTCTGCCATCGAAAGTGTCTCTTGAAGGGAATCAATTTCCAACATATTTCTGTCACCATTCGATAAGGTCTCAAAAATTCGTGACTACAACTGTTAATCATACTGGAAAAAATGTCCTGTACCCTTCATACAGATTTTATTGTCAAATTCCATCAATATCGATATAGCCATTTAGTCGTCAAAACGTAACAAAAAGACAGAGACTTACTTCCGTATTTATAGTATTATTACTGCGGTTCACACACACTCTCTCTATCTCTCTCTCTCTCTCTGACTGAGGGATGATTATAACGTAAAAAACTGTACACCTACAGCATTGCAAGACTACTTATGATTTGTCTCGCATTGCACCCCCTAACTTTGTGATATCTACAGTTTAATATTCAATCCGAATAACCTACGGCCCAGGCGTGACTCTTGTTATCAAAAACAATTTTTAAAAATCTTAGCCTCCAGGGAGATTTCAACCGGAGACCACGACCCAAACACTTGTAAGCAAGCGCTTTATCCACTGAGCTGCCTGACCGCTACACGGAAAAATAGTACAGAGACTTCGATATCCAACGCGTCTGCCTATCGCCGTTCAGTAGTATTTTGAAATTATGTGAAAACATGTATTATTTATACAGATAATTTTTCAACCAAATGTAGACGGTATTTTTCTCCTTGTTTCAAAGGATAAGTGTGCAAAGTTTCATCGAGATCGGATGAAAACTGTGGATTTGTATGAAGAACAAACAAACACACATCGTTATATATATAGATAAATAAAACTTGTTCCCCGGCACCGCATCCCGTCAAAATCTTTGCTGCTATTAAGTTGGTCACTTTAAGTCCGGTCCCGTTACATAATATTGAAGGACCTAAATTTTGCAACAGGATAAAAGTCACGTCAACTTTTAAATTTAATACATGCGACGGAAGTCCGGTTACAGTTAAGAAGTTTAACAGCTCAGTAGGGTAGATGGTGACCTCGCCTTGCTCCACGACCCATTGGGGGGGTTTACAGGCAATATTTTCTCTATCTAGGCGAGCTCATATGATGTTGTTAATAAAGACAGCTAGATCATTGCAAATAGTCAATATTGCTCTCACGCAGAGTCTCTCTATTTGTTGCTTTCTCTATTTCACTTAAACTGATATAATTAATTCCTCATAAGAAGGAACGACTACATATTAGCTAGGTGGAGGTCCAACTTTACCTCATTGTTTCGGAAAAGTATAGTTACCAATTTCGAGCAACAAATCTCAGAATCTTGCCACAACTAAATGCCCGCATATTGATTGTCAAGTGCAATCTCGTAATGTGAGGCCAGAAACATGAGCTTCTGAGACAGGCATTGAATTCTTCCGGTCTTTTATCTGTAACACTACAGGCAATGTTGACCTGATGTAACCACAAAACAACATAGTGATGCCTCCTATAGGTCTTTCATTTTGCTAGATATCGTTTAATGTGCTGATGACAGCCTCTACCGCCTTTCGGTGAGCCATGGTACTGTACATTCATCCCGTACAATCAGACAACAATCTCACAAAACGCGCGCTTTGTCACTGTTTCGCGTGATGTCACAAACCGGTGTTTTTAATTGTATAGGTATTTTAAACGCTGAATGTATAGTTTTATAACAAAGAAACAATGCCACACCTAGAGCATTCTTGCCTTGGTTGCGTATTTATGCCAGTATAAAATTTGTTAGAAATGTTTTTCCGGTATCACCAGGCACTTACAAGAAAATAAATATTCCCATAACAAAAATACGAAGTAAGACGCTCTTTTGTGCCTGGTAGGTCGTCTCGTAGAGTTATCATTACTTCAATAAAGTAATGGCTCTTTTCGGAGTATTCTCTGTTGCCACGCTGTTCATTTGCGTTTGTTGTGGGTTCGGCCAAGCCATAGTTTGCCAGAGGATTTCCACTGGTAGACAAAACTGTGTCTTGAATGGTCCTCAGGCAGAGATTCAAAAACACATTGGGATCGTGACCATGTCTTAACAATTCCTCTGCCAAATCATGTAAAAGTTGTGTTGCATCAGATAATCCGTAGAATACCAACATCATGGAAATCAAATGGCGCAAGTGGCACGAACTGTTGGTAACGCAACAGAATGAATAAAACAAAAAATTACTTCGAAAATTTTGAGAGAAGAATTATCTTCACCCTCCTTTACTTATTGTTGTAACTTTCGACGTCGTAAGTTATATGTGACGTTTGAAGCTTTTTTTCCCGTACAGTTTCAGCACTTTCTAAATAACACTTATTACACGAAGCAAGTAAATTCTGAAATTTATAAGTAAGTAATTTTAAAATTTATTTGGATTCTACTCACGAATCCCATCACTCATTTCATTGCCAATCGTGTAGTATCGACGAAGATAAAAATTCTCTCTCACATTAACTTTCTCGGGAAGGAAAACGTCTTTCTCTGGTTTTCATCCACAAATGGAATCCATCATCAAAATCTACTGTGATAAGTTTAGCTCTCGCTTTGAGTCGGCTTTAGTCTCTTCATCTGTATTAAATTATTATTTTAATCCAGGGAAAAAGTGGGTTTGGTGGTTGGGGCACAAACGTCGACTAGTAGCTTCACAAAAACTGATAAACTATGAAAACACAGTGCATGATATACAGGGCTCAGAAATATATCAACAATATTTATCCGTCTGCCGTGGCCTAAAACATTATTTAAAACGTGTCTAATATATTTTGCTTGTTTCTGCAGATCTGGACACAGTTAGACTGGTTTCTCATAGCATTTATTTATTTATTTTGATTTAAAAAATAAGGCTACTTAGTACTTTTAATGGTGTGAAGTTTACTTTTGTTCTTACACTTTCGTTTGGCACGTACTAACCGAACTATTCAGATTGTTTCTTTGTATATTGGATTGAAAGTTAACTGAACAAATTTTGACACGTGGACTGCTCCTCTCACTAACACAACATGAATGTGTATAACCTATTTTATTTCTAACATTGTGTAAAATTGTCATGGAGACAATGGTACAATTTTTTTTACGAAGATTTATTACAAATTGTAGGAAATTATGTTCTTGAAAAGAGTTTCAAAACAGCAAACAATCGAAATAGATTTTTTTTTTTAAACGAGTCAATATTTTTCATAATCAAAGTCTATCACATAGGCACTTCATTTAATTTCCCTAATATGTCATTTTTCTTTGCACCAAAAATGTTCATAGAATTGCGTCTGGATCATATGCAGGGGCGGCGCTGGGATTTTGGGGCCCGGGGTAACCAGTTGGGGGTCCATGGTGAATTCATAAGTTAGGGCCCTCCCTCAGACCAACTTCACTGTCAAATCAAAGTACCATTCTTTCTTATTTATTTTTTTTTTTCTCTTTTCTCTCTCTCTCTCTCTCTTTTTTTTTTTTTTTTTTTTTTTTTTTTTTTTTTTTTTTTTTTTTTTTTTTTTAGCTCTACAACTTTTCGAGTGGGGGACCCTATAGAGCCGGTGTCGGACCCCTCATCAGCCCCACCCCCTCCCCACTAACGCCGGCCCTGATCATATGAAGACAGTGTTTTTGAAACGGCACAAAACACTGTTTCTTCGAACGGCGGTTAGGTTTTTATTATTATTATTATTTTATCTGATTAACGTCTCTTAACAGCGAGGTCTTTTTAGAGACGGGAAGGGATGGGGGCAAGGAATGGGAAGGAATTCGGCCATGGCCCGGCGGTTAGTGAATGGCTGAGTCAGATATAAAAGACCCACTCCAGACGTCATGATTCTTCCTCTCATCTTCCAAACAGGCCTACCAACTTTTCAGATTTTCAAATGCCGAATTTTCTAATATCCACGACCGGACATTTGCTCGCGTGAGAAGAGGGAGAAAAGGGGGGGGGGGGTTGTATGTTACAAAAAGTAAAATTTACGGAGCAATTTTTTAAATTTTTACAAATAATTATGACAATTGCGACTAAATATAACTATAACCCCTGCGAAGAAACCTGGTTCCACTGTCTTTATGCCATTAATTTTCGCAGTAAATGTAATTTTACACATTTTACAATACCTGGTGCAATCGTTTTCCTAATGAAGCTAAGTTTTAAACCCGCCATTTTACAACCACTCGTTTCTGAATCGACAATAACGTTTCTGTATTTTCTTTGACAACTCACACATTAATCATTATGTATTTGTAACGTACAAATTAATAACACTATTAATTCCTTAATTAAACGCGGACAAAACGAGCACGACATAGAGTAGGTAAATAAAAGAATAAAGCAATCGCTTCACGATAGATACGCGCAAACTTTTGAAAAAACAGCGAAATAAATGAATTACGTTCAGTGGATGGGGAATAAGGAGCGAGACGCGGTGACCTTGTTTGCGTCCTGCATATCTGAGAAACCATTAACCCATAATTTTTAAAATTTCGTACTAACCGGACATTTTGTGTCCGGTCGCATATAGTGAACCGGACACGGACAAATCGCGCTAGATCCGGACAGTCCGGTCGAAAACCGGACGATTGGTAATCCTACTTCCAACCCACATCATCTGTAGATCAAACTGTAAACTTTTATTTCAGGTTTGATTTTTGTTTTTCTATTTACTTTTTCCTTTAGTGTATTGATGAGAGTTCATTTCATACAATATGACGTCGCGGATTTAGTATCATTGGTATGTCAGACTATGAACCAAGTCGTCATGGAAGAGCGGAAAGTACAATTACAAGAGGGGGAAAACCAGAATATGTAAAATTAATTTATGAGCCAAGCCTAAATTGAAGTTTCCCCGAAAACATTTTAATGTTAGAAAGAAAGCACATCACTTACCAGAATTCGCGACGGTTTAGAAAAGAAATACGTACAGACGAAAAATAAAAGTTAAAATATCTGCAATTATGTCGTCATGTAAACACTCTCCTTTCTCAAGAAGAGAATTCCCGGAAAATATTATTTATCGTTGCGAGTGTGTTTATATGTTTCTACGCTGTCATTGAGCCTTGCTGGTGAGCAGTTAACGTTCAAGCATGATTTAGTTTCTAGTTTCCGGTCCAGCCATCCAAATTTCGGTTTTCCATTGTTTCAGATATCACTCAAGTCGAATATCGGAATGGTTCTGTTGAAGTCCATGGTTGAATTTTTTTACCATCCCTTACCCACAGTCTCCTCCCTGCTCTGCTGACGAACCATTAATCCATAATCACACCACGCTCTTTATGGTACAGCAAATGATAACCTTGCTCGCTATTCTAAATCGAGTTACGCTAATAAACATAATTTCCTGACTATGCAACTAATTAATGTCTTCTTAGAAATTGTAATAATACTAGTAATGATGCAGTACCGGATTAACCACGTAGCAGGAGTTAGCAAATGCTACGGGCCACGCGCCTAGGGAGCGTGCATAAACCACGTAGCTCCATTTTGGCCTCCTGTGGACTCCCCCCCCCCCCCCCCCCCTACGTGGCTTATACCTCTACTCCCCCCCCCCCCCCCCACGTAGCACGTAGCTTTTTTCCCTTTTGATTCCAGAAGACATTTTGTACTGTTTTCTCTTGTCAGACCATTATAAATTACATACGGAGATAATTAACTAAGGGAAATAAATATTCACATGCTGTTGTGAGTTTAGTTCCTCATTTTAACTGTGAAAAATGTTATGAAAGGAAAGCTACGTGGTCTGGCTCTGAACCCCCCTCCCCCCACGTAGCCCAGCGTAGCCTTCCAGCTAACCCCTCCCCCCCTAGACCGAGCCACGTAGTTTGTGCACGGTCCCCTTACTGGGGGGCCCCGCACCTTCTGGGGAACCCCGCGCCTTCTGGGGACCCAGCGCCTTCTGGGGACCCAGCGCCTTCTGGGGACACCACGCCCCGTCAGGCCAGATGGGCGACCTTTCATGATGTATTCATCGTGTGGCTTTTTGGAGAAGTTGGTTCTAAAATCAACATTAACGCCCCTTGGGTGCATTTAAAATTAGGTGTAAATTTTTAATTACGAAAAGAGTTATTAAATAGAACCATTAAAACTGTTACTCTCGAACTTAAATTAAACTGATTATTGTGTGAAAACAGGATCATTACCATGTATTGATACTATTAATGGCGCTATTCAAGATGAAAGCAAATTATAACTTTTCTTGAAGTTTACGAAACTTACATGGTTATTCATATTACTGTAATTGTACCCAAAGACCATGTCATGGCGTTTATGCACGAGATTAAGTTTGTAATATGTAATCTCTAAATATTCGTTTGGCTGAAGAATGTAGTTTATTTAACATCTTCTTGGAAACCACCGCAGAAACTACGTTATTGGGTCACAGAAATGTCCAATCAGATATCCAAAAATTTTCAGCGCATACGAACATTTAAAAAGAAATTACTGTAATGCTATCAACGGATGTGGCATAAACAGTGAATTAACAATAGGGTGGCAGGCCGGCAAAATGTCCCTTTAGACCAGGGGTGGCCAACCCGCGGCCCGCCTTCAACATTTTTTTGGCCCGCGAGATGCATCACATTTTTACAAAAAAAATTTATGTTTGATTTTCAGTGTTACATATTTCTTTCAATGCGCGTTTAGTATCATTATCATTGTATTATCTATGTTTACATGTAAGAATAATAGCAAACACAATAATAACTCATGTTTCAATTTTTCACTCCAAAAAATGTTTCTAGTGGGGATATATAATTTTATATGCGGCCCGCGGAGTTACGATGCACTTCCAAAGTGGCCCGCCAGATCATTTGGCTTGGCCACCCCTGCTTTAGACAGACCGCGTCCATTGTCGCCGCCCGAGGCAGTAGTGGAGCTAAAAATTTTCTCATCTAAATGGATCATTTACTTCGCATTCCTTCTTCAAAAACAAAACAAAAAACATGTGGCTGACATAATGAGGAAAAGGTCGTGTGCTTAGTATATTAACTCATATTAAGTCACTGTAACTTCTGTAAAATACCTCTCAGTATATTAACATATGAATCGTACGAAATATCAAGAGGTGAGTAGAATACTAACACTGTAATATACATTTGTATAAAACCTGTCTGGTTTCTATTTTATCGCAAAATAGACCTATTTTTCTAGAAAAAGATGTTCCAAAAAATGTCACGTGAAGACTCTGGAGATCTTTAGAAATTCATGAGAATGTCACAAACTGACTTTGAACTTCTTTTGAGAAAAACTTAAACAAAATACTAGATTTAGGATACCAATACCAGCAAAATTTCGATTAGCCACAACTGCATGGTTTTTAGCTGCTTGAGACAGCTTCAGAAATATTTTCTATTTGTTCAATATTTCAAAAGCAGCTATATCATTTTTTGAAATCAAGTTTGTTAAATTATCCAGTCTTAACGGATGAAAATATAAAGAAGGAAAATAAAAATGTGTTATACTTAAATGAACTAAATATTTTTTGTTGCTGTTATTATACTTATTTATTTCGTTTACTAAAATACAATCACATGTATTATTTAGTCTTCATGTAAAATTCATTTTCTTACATTTATTACACTCGTGTTCGTGCTGTCTCGCGTCGTCTCGTGCAAGCTCGTGCGAGCGTGTAAACGCGGCATCACAGTTTTTGACAGTTTTTGGACCGGGTTGGAAAATTCCTGGATCCGCCTTTGTCTACAAGGGAAAAGATTGCGGGGGAGAACCTAGTAAATACATTTGTTGATGGAAGCAATACTCGACGGCAGGGAGTACGATGTACGGACGGTTTCGTACATCATGCAGAGATACAAATGAGATTGTATACCGGGGGGAAATTAACTTCTGAATACATAAATATGCCTCCGATAGTGACACGAGAACAAGTCGAATACTTCATGTATCGAATGTTAGGCGCTTACTATGAAGCGATGAGATAATGGACGTGGGGAAAGATTGCTTGTTGAAGACTTGAAATGTAAATATCTTTGTATAACATTTGATAACAAGTTCAACTGGACAGCACACATTGGAGAGATGGTAGGAAAAGGTTTCAAAATTCTTCACTTGTGCGAGAGAAGTAAAGGAATTGGATTACAAAACATTGGTCAGACCATTGCTTGAATATGGCGGTGTAGTATGGGATCGACATTTTGGGTATCAAATACAGGAGTTGGAGAGGGTGCAAAGAAGGACTGCTAGATTTGCCTCTGGAAATTACCACAGAACACAATCAGTAAACGATATGATAAAAGAGCTGGAATGGGATACAATGGAAGACAGGAGAAGGCTGAAGAGAGTCATGGGAGTGTACAAGTCATGTATTGGTGATGAGGCGTGGAAAGATATTGGTGCAAGAATTAAAGATAATGCACCGTGACCACAAGCTGGCACTCGATTTCAGGCACAAGAGTGTGGGAAGATTTTCTTTTGTAGGTAGGTAGGGTAAGTTACCAAGAGAATTGATGAATAATTTACCAAAAACGGTGAAACAATTTAAAACTGGAATTTGTAGAGCGCAAAAGTAAGTGGTAACAGGAAAGGGGGGAAAATGAGTGTGTGTAATACCCGCCGGAGCGTACGCTCCATCGCAATTAAAATGAACATCAAGAAAAACAAATCATTTATGAACTTTGCAATCATAATTTCAAAATTCATACTGTGGACAAACGTACATACATCTCAGATTCATAGAAGCGGTTGTGCATTATAAGGCGCACATTAAGATATGATACGTCGTACGCCATAGTTGTGTTAGATAGACTTATATTAAATAACAAAAAATAATGTCTCCAAGTTTATCCAATAGTTAAAATCGTTAAAGACAATCTACATTAAGAGATGGAAGTTTATGAAATGAAACATGTAATTCGTGCACTGATCATGTCCGTTATGGTATTCTGTTTCGAAACGTACAAAAACCGTAAGCCTGTTAGTTGATGGTGAAAACCGAAGCAGTACTTCACCAAAGTGGTAACTTAATGCATTGTGCCAAAGAGCCTGACAAAATATGCTTCTGAATTTTTTTCTTTTAACAAGACAGTTGGTTCTGAAGTTTCTTGGACGTCGTCGATTACCATTCTGCAAACAAAAATGTCTGGCGATTAAAGTTAAAAAAAAAGATTTCCGGAAGACAATTTCAGTTACTGATCAACACTAAAGGTGACCTGTTTACCATAGTTATTCTCAGTTACTATTTTTTCTAGGATTGGTTCGAAATTTCGGGTAATCGATTAAGCATGATTACGTACCGGTTTTAAAGGTTCGCTACACAGACGTTAATACAGCTAAAAGAATCAATATTTCCTTCACGAAATGGCTGTCTATTTTAAACATGTATCGCAACCTTCGTAAATAAAATACAGCTGCTTTTATTTCCGGAGCTGTGGCATATGACGTTCCGGAATAGCTCTCCTCGTTCTACTCGGAGTGAAAAGATTTCTACAATTACAGTGTAATTATAAATGAAAGCAGTGTCAGGTGGATATGATTGCTGTGGGAGACGACCACAGAAAATAGAAATCGAGGGCATGAGCGCTCTTTGCTTTACAGACTGCTAAGTCAGCATCGAGTCATCAGCTAAACAAGAGTTTCGAGTAGCGAGTTCTCTGCTTGCTTTGAAAGATGTAAACAACCGTATCCCGCCACTTCCCATTCATCTCACCCTCTTTCAGTTAGAATGAAGGTATCAGTCTCGATACTCAGTCTGAGTTTGGAAAAGTACATTGTGATGGAATGATGTGGCATTTACTCCCTACTCATTATCATCCCGTGTTCGAAGACACATTTATGACAAATACTTGTAGAAGGTGAAGAATTTCGAGCATTTCCTGTTTAAATACGATGAGCAAGATATAATATTTTATAACAAGTAATTAAAGGTAATACATTCTGCATCTCAATTCATGGAGGTCTCTTGCAATACTGAGTATTATTAATTTTCCTCTGTAATAATCTATTATTAGCATGATGCTTTATTTCCTCTTATTTATACGACGGTATAAGAAAGCAACACAGACTTTCCTAAAGATATAAATTTCTATTACAGGAAATTATTTTAAAAATTCTTGTTCATTACTTTATAAAGCTAAAAGAGGCAGCGTTTAGTTAAATTCAAGAGAATTCGTATTCTACTTGGGATGAATGGGGAAAAAGCTATAAAAGTGAGGGCTTTACGCCTCATCGATGTCGAGGACTGGGGCAAGGAACGGAAAGTAATTCGGCCATGGCCTTTTGAAGATTCATACCGGCATTCGCTTGGAGTGTTTTGGGGAAACCATGGAAAACTCAATCTGGATGGACGAACGGGGATTCGAACCCGCGCCCTCCCGAATGATAAAATCAAGTAGATCTAGCGCCGTGGGAGAGCGATTAAAACAAAGTAAAAAGTGCAATAAACTCATAACAAAATCCATTAAGGGAAATATTTTTTCGCAACAGACTATACAACGAAACGGGAAAAACTGCATAGATTTTAAAGCTACTAACGCTAAGGTACAAAAAAAATAATATTGATATTTATAAGAATGATGATATTACAATTATACTATCTGATTCAGATTAAAAATAGATTTTTTTTTTCAAATTCTGGCCTCTACTTTTTGCTGTAGTAACACTTAATTTTTTTACCGTAATTTTACCGTGTTTTAAATATAAATTACAACATAATTTCGGAAAATATACCGATATTTTTGATAAATTCTACCATCAGCTAGATTTCAGGGTTGGCAACACTGGGTAGCATGGCAGCATTTCGTAGTTGCGTTGTCTCCAAGTATTTAGTCATTTTTAAATTCATTTGTTGGGAATTTTACGTAAAATGAGAAAGAGCAACGTGAAGAGACATTATATGGAATCAGTTAATCGAAATTTCGAGACATTCAGTCCTCACATTTGCCTTTAATAGTGACAACAATGTTTTACGTTCAAGTGTATAATGAAAAGGGAAAAAATTGCAGTTTGCATAATTGTTTAATCTTACCACTCAAACTTTCGAAGCAGTGGGAATCAACTATTGTTTGTTTGTCATGTTCCGTTATGATTCTCATAAGATGTGATTATATCTCTCTTACATTTTCGGCTTTAGTAAAAGCTAGTAATACAATACAATACAATACATTCATTTTACATTGATCCCAATATAAGAGACTGGCTCTGTGGGATGTGGAAAGTTATAACCGCAAGTTCCCTTGCGGATATAGTAGGGAACTGGTTGAAGGAATGTATCACCTGAAATAGAAGATCTGAAGCAAATGCAAGGAATTTCACTTTATACCAAAAATTTGAAGAGTATTTGATCATTTACTTATTCAGAGGTTGACAGCAAACACCTTAACCACTCTGAGAAAGAGTTGACTCTTTGAGTGAGAGAAACATCAGGAAATAGAAATAAAGCACAAATGTCTCCTGTATGTTATGCAAGGGTTCCGCCTTTGTTTCATTCATGTGGCAGGTCGGGATGTGACCACATCTTTCCCCCTGCCACATGTCTCATCTCTCACATGATTAAGGCTCATATTGCGCATTTGTGGTTTTTTTTGTTTGTGTGTGTGTTTTTACGTGTTTGTCTCGCCCTCCTGCCTTCATCTGTGGTAAGTGACGGGTATCTGGTTATCCCCCCCTATCCTATCTTATTTTCAAAGATGGAAAACTAATAATTCTTTAAAATTTTATAACATTTAGGTTGTTAACTGAAAGAAAAGATGGAAAGCACGAAATTTAATTAAAAACTATTTTGTTTATTCAGACTGCAATTGTTAATTTCGGAGAGATACCATGCTTCCATAGTATCTGACTACCTGAGAATTTTGATAGGCCATTTACATTCTAAAAGAGTTTTATGATAGGTCACATTTTGTTGTTATTTTTATAGTGGTTTTTCTTAGTAGGTTCACAGATAAAAAGCTAAAGATTGATTATGATTATAAAGTGGGGCAGTAATTGCTTATTGAAGACTAAAAATGTAAATACCTTGGCATAACATTTGATAACAAACTTAACTGGGCAGGACTCATTGGACAGGTAAATTAACAGAGGGGAAAAATAGGTGGGAAGAGGAAAGGAGAAAGATGGATGTGTAGAGACGGTGCTACTGAAATGCACACACTATCAAAATTATATCAAATTAAATTAAATACTTAGCAAGAAACACTCTGTTATGCCTTTTCTTTCTTTCAGTAAAATCAGTATCCATAAATCACTGTTCAACCTAGGGCAGTGGTTGGCAACCTTTAGAGGCTAAAGAGCCAATTTCACCTTTAAAGGCATCAGGAAACATTTATAAGAGCCATAGGCCGAGACATATTTTAATTTAAAAAAAATTAATATATTTTATTGAATAATAAATTCTCCATCATACATACATATATGCAAATAATATATTCATAAATAAGTAGTAAGCATTTTAATTACTGAGAACAGTGTGCTCGTATTTTCTGAGAAATTCTTACGGTGTCAGGTGCGTAGCTTGTTGTTTTTAATTTTAAACATTAATCCAAGTTCTCATAAATTATTTCAGTTCTCAATTTATTTTTAATAAGGTTAAACATTTGTGTTGAGCCAAAGATATTAAGAATACCAAATGCAAACTTTTTGAACTCATTGTATGAATCTGGAAGACTTTTCCAAGTACTGAAGATAGTAGCATCTCCTTTTTTTTTTAATTTCTTTTTTAATTTTTTTTAGAACAATTAACATGTCCTTTGAAACCAACAAGCGTTTTTTCTTTCTATGTTTTCAATTACTATTGTTTGTAAAGATGTATAAAAAAAATATTATCAAAGAGCCGCATTAATCTTTGAAGAGCCACATGTGGCTCCGAAGACACGGTTCACTGACCCCTGACCTAGGGTGATAAATATAAGCTAAACCTGACTAGAGAATTTGTATAAAGTTGGGAAGGGGGTCTGCTGGTCTATTAGGCCATGATTACCCAGTTACTGGCACATGAAGGGTAACTGCAATATTTAACACTTTTTGTATGTTACACTAGTAAAGAAATATATGATGAAATGTACTTCTTTATATCATACATATATTATGCTCATCAAATCTTCCCACATTGCTGTGATTCATCTCTAACACTTCAGGCAATGTCTGCCTAGAAAACCTCAGTCATCCCAGTTTTCATCAACAAATTCAAGCATAATAAAACCTGTTAAGTTCCTAGTTTATGTAGTGTGATAAAATATTCAATAAAACCTGACCAGACAATGAATCTGAAAATCATGGGTTTCAGGTTTATTAATAGATAGACAAAGGAATGTTGCATTTTGTAACATGTATGGATAAATAATTACTTTCTTAGCATTAGAAGTTACTGTAGAGCATTCATTGATCAGATAACTGATGTGAGTCATATTGACTTTGTGATTGAAATTGTGTGAAATGTTCCAATGGGTAAAAAATGTGTTTTTTTAAGTAACTCTAAATATTAATCTTGTTATATGATATGCTGACAAGCATAAAAAGAGCGTGTGTGGTATCAAATTTCTCAATAATTAATTTGGAAAATACTACACAATATGGAAATGGAAGCATGGGCAATGGAAGACAATTTTTATATATTTTTTTTAAAATAAGAAAATGAATTTTCTATCCTACATGCCAAATGGAACTAGAAATTATTCACATGTAATTTTACATCCAAACTCTCCCATATGTCTAGTATATCATCCCTTCTGTAAAAGTAGGTTTTTAAAGCCTCTTCCTACTATCTGTCAAACATGTTCAGGTCATTTGAGTTTATTATCAAATGTTATGCACTTTCAAGCAATTATCATCCACCCTATAAACTGACAAAACCTTTATTTTTCTAACTCGGCACCTAATGTTATTTTTCGTGTTTATCTACATTCCATGTTGAACAAATCAGGCACATGAAGATTCCAGACTCAAACTAAATAATATTTTGAGGTATGATACAATGCCATATCTCCAAATGAATCATTAACTGCAGAAAGGTAACATATCCACATTTCTAAATTTTACAGGAGAGACAAAAAACTGAATACAACCTGACATATGATAAATTATTTTTTGTTTATATTTTATTTTCATTTAAATAGACAACCTTTAATTATATGTGCTTTACAGATTTCCGAACGACTCATCACAAAGCTGTGGGAAATTTATTTTGTGTTGTTGACATGTTTCCTTCGTCCAGTAAACTGGATTTTGAAAAGAAAATTTGTGGGGAAAAAAGAATGCAAATTTCAATAAAAATCAATTTAATAGTACAGAAAAACAGTAAGTATGTCATTTGAAAGTTACAGTTTTCAATTTTGCCAATTTCGTCCAAAGATGCCATTTTTATAGGCTATGAAGGTGTTTCAAAACTCCAGCTTCTCTTCAGGTATAGAAAAACCAAAGTTTTCTTTATGCCATCTTTTGTTTAGGCTTTTTTGGTAGGTAATTCCAATGTCTTAACTGGGTTTCGAAGTTTAAAAGTGTCAATTGTCAAGCCAGAAATTCTCATGTTGCATTGAACACTGTACAGATCATTTGCCGAAAAGCTCATCTTCCAGTACTTGGATATCCTGAAAGATCTCTTTTGATTTTCGGGTACATTTTTGCCATTTTGTAGCCATGAGCTGTAGTCAATGAAATCATCAGTTTTCATATCAACTATTGAAAACTTATTAAGTTTTTTTGAGGAATTCTACGTAAGTGCAACAACTTTATCCATTGTGTAATACCTTTTTTCTTTCCTCCTTCTTCTTCCTATAATACCAAAATCCTTGTCGTTGATCATAAAAGAGTGAAAATAAATTTAATGTTATCAAACCTCTTTATCACACATAGTTGGATCATTGTTCTCACCACAGATTTTTTTTTTTTTGCCCAAACAGTTATCTCCAAAAATATGTGACATTGTTACATCTTTGTCAACGTTATTTTCTGTGTACCTCTTTGGCATAGTACAGACTTGTAATTCACTAATGTCTGCTCCCTTGGGTTATATCTTTTTCCTTGCCAGTCCATCCTAGTGAATTTAAATCTGCCCTAAGAATGATCATTCTGCAGTTGTGTAACTCAGAATATTAATTTAATTTTTTCCCAATGATCTTATCTTGGTTATTCATTCTTTCACTATGTTAAACAGTCTCTTAGTTTTACTTTCTTACCCCCCAAAAATCTAACCTCATTAACGAATATAATGTGTAGGGGAATTGCCACCGTAGCGTGTGCTCCATTGAAATTAAATTATATAAATTTTTTTTAAAACTACTCCATCATTTCTCCTTTACCATGGATGTACATTTGAAAAACCCTGTAGAAAAACCTAATTGTCTAGTAATAAGTCCTTTGGATAAGACATTACTCCTATTACTACTTGTGCTTTGTGCATCTCTTTTTAGTTACCAAACTATGTTACTTTGTTCATTATGCTCCTACAGATCATTAGTAGCAGTCTAATAACTGTTTTGGCATTGCTGTTCATCCTTTTATTGCTTTACCAGCTTCAAAAATTTCTTTGGTATTTATGATTTCTTACATTATGCTTCTGTATTCAGTAAGTTTATAATCTTACCAGCAACCACTAGGATATTCTCTTAGCTAATACCTGAAGCAAATAATTGAGGACATGGGTTGTAAAGGATATGAAGAGATGAGAGGTTAGCACAAGATAGGAAGGGCTGGAGGATTGCATCAAACCAGTTGAAAAAAAGTACATAATTATTTTATATGAGTCGATGATCTATGTTCATTACCAGGAAATTATTGCCAGAAATGCATTAAGTGTCTTCATCATTTAGTTTTAAATTTATAACAGCAGAACTTGATAGAGTTTGGTGTATGCATATTTGTATTAAAAATAACCAGTTATATATTTCTCTTATATCTGCAGTTCCCTCTTTTTGCACTTAATTTACCAAGTAGTCTAAGCTTACTGCAAATAATAGAAGCCATTCATTATAATTCTTAATTTGAACTTCCCTCCCAAAATTGCCTGCCTTCACAATTAACTGCCACTGAGCAATGTCTGATTAGCTGTTTTTAGATTCCCATCTTGTTTGTTCCATGTTCAATCCTTTGTAAGATAACCTAAAATTTTGCAACTTCAGAACTAAATTTGTTCACAGAGCAGGGAGATCATTCAAATAACTTTGCAGATCAGGTTTAAAGTCATTTGCTTAGAAAATTCAAGTCATATTTCAGGTTGAACAGTTATAGAAACTCGGAAAGTAGTATTAGTATATCTGGTATTTGCATTCAGAACATTTCATAAAAGAAAACATTGATCTCATTTCTAGAGCTATTTCAGACTATAACCAGTAGAATGAAGTTAGTAACCTCACAGGTAGAAGGTTTTCCTGAAGGGATATGAGACTTTGAAATTTGGAATCAGCAAGAGAATTATGTTAAAATGATAAAATAGACAAATTTAGAAGGGAATAAATTTAAAGGAGACACCAGGTTTAAATTAAAGAATTTTTTCTTGGCACTGCAATTGGTTTCTGAATTGGTGCAATATTTTTGGTGATATCCGAAAAAGAAGATTATGGACAAACTAATTAATATGGCTTCTTCTGGTAATTGCCTGTAATTGTCGGAAGGACAGGAAAGATAAAATTAGAGAAATAAGGTGCCGGACTGATTCTTATATGAATTCTTTTTTCCCTCGTACCATTAGGGATTGGAATGCACAGCAAAAGAGATTAGCCTTGGTGCTGAGCACCCTCTGCCACCCACAATTTTGTGAATTGCAGAGTATATATGTAGATGTAGATGTAGATGTAACGTAAGAATTTGAATCTAAAATAAAATTTTCTTATCTAGTGAAATAATAAGAGCTGTTATTACTACAATTAGAGAGTAATGATTTCTTATTGAAAAGGGGACGTAGAATCGTTTAAAATGTGTTTCAGATCTGTAATTTAAATATTCTAAAAGATACACATTTTCGAAATTAAAATTTGTCTAACAATTTTGATTCAACATGTTAGAAATTAGTAAACAAGGTAAGCTTGGCACCAAATGAAAGAGTAGAACATTAGAAGCAAGTTAAAAGTTACATCAGCTTTGTAGCTTTAAAACTGTGGATGTTCATAAACATTTTTAGAATTACACAGAAAATAATTTTTTTTGACGAATATATGATAGCTACGAAAAATGTTATTAGGATTGATTTTAACATTTATAAGCCTACCTAACTACTATCAAAGTTTCTGACTGATAGGAGTTTATTAAAGGATGTTTAGGACATCTGATGTCACAATCACCAAGCACGGAAGTATACTTTTGTACATGCTGAGTAGGGACCACTTCCTTGTCCATAAATACCACTCCCCTTCCCCCATCCCCAGGCTATCCTCCAGGCTGTCGCTGGAAACCACTTGAGCAGAACTCACGCCAGTCAGAGTAGTGCTTAGCGCTGGTAGGCTGGCGACCTCATGGTGAAGTGAAATTCGATGTGTCCTCTTGGAAATTTTGTGGTGCGGTGGAACTTTTCAATTATTCTCATGTGACTAAAATTCAGTTAGGGGCTTTATGGGGATTGGTCTGGCTTGAATTACTTATCACTACCTACAGTCAATACATTTGGTGACGATTTCTGATGCCTAAAGGATTATTCGAACTTCTAAAGTTATTTTCAAGAATATAAGAATGTTTTGAACTTTGAATTAGAAGCAGCGACTTTTATTTCATAAACCTACTTTTCCATAATTGAGGCTCTTCTATATGGAGGCTACCACAAACTGTAGAACATTCTGATTATCCAAGGTGCACAGCATGGTTACAGTTGAGATGTAAACTGCTTATCACAATCCCCCACAACAGTTTTGTGCTTTACATATTGGAAAGGGGTTTAAGACAAATAAGAATCTGTTCTTATTTAAATTTTCCATTCAGTTCTTTTTGTTTTCAATAAGATCCTTAATTATAAAAATATTATAAAATATAAATGTTATAAAATTATGCAAATACTTTTGAAAGGAAACACCTTTGGCCCATGAAAAAAATGAAAAGGATAGGGAAAACAAACCTCATCATTCACCAAAGTTGGAGAAATGGATGGGAGCTATGGAGGGGCTTAAATAAAACAAAGCAAACTATAGATAACTAAGGAAAAATTGTATATCTGGAGGT
Source organism: Vandiemenella viatica (assembly GCA_031002005.1). Taxonomy (NCBI): domain Eukaryota; kingdom Metazoa; phylum Arthropoda; class Insecta; order Orthoptera; family Morabidae; genus Vandiemenella; species Vandiemenella viatica. Next base: position 87,246,920 of record JARYHS010009186.1, read on the forward strand.
TGAATACATCGATAGATGCTCGTATACAAATCTAATTAATAACAATAAATAAATACATAAATAAGAGAGAAATAATGGAAAAACAGACAAAAAGTGAATATATAAATAAATAAACAAAAAATTAGTGATGGGTTGATTGGAAGGATCTAATCGGAGGTTCAGGGCAGGTGGGTGTTCAGTGGTCAGGATATGTTGGTATGCTAGTTCCCACTTCAGAAGCAGAGATAGTTTCAAGGAAAACTCTTACAGATTTTACTATAAGACAGTTGTTGAGATTTTGCCACCTCAATTGTTACCACACAGCGACACCAAGTGTCATCAGCCAGACCAGTAGTAGAGCTAAAAAAAGATCACCACAACTTAAAGTGCCAACCCTTTAAACACAATTTTATTTCCCCCTCAAGTTGCTGCCCGAGGCAAGTGCCCCAGTTTGTTGCCCTTTTGACTGGCACTGGCTATAAATAATAGGATCTGAAGAATTTCCATAATGCAATCACAATGCTGTTTCGGAATTGAGTATTATGCTCCTTTACGATACTTATGGAACAAAACTAATAGTACCCTTAGCTAGAAAACTGCAGACTTTACTTTTGCCATTGGTGGGGGTGGAGGAACACGTTGACTAGGATAAAACACTATTTTATTTAGTAAAGATCTTTTATACAATTATTAGATTTTTTGTTCAAAAAATCACACTGCATGAATTATGATGTAATCATGACAGTGCATATAAATATGAGTTTGAATCAGAAAGAATGATGTGGAATTAAGTTTAAGGAGCATAAAAGTTATTATGTCCATTTTTTGTTTATTTATTTTCAGGATGGTGATAACTTGGATGCTGGGGATATTAACAGCTGCCACAGGTCTTGCTGCTACAACATTTACCAAACCACCACAGGATGCAAATGCAATTATTGGTAAGTAAGAAGAATCTAGTACCAAAATAATTAGTCTATTGAATAGATCATAATAAATTACAGAAAGAATTTTTGACATATTAAATGTAGACTCAAGTGTTTTGTTATTAAATTAAGAGAAGTTTTATCTTATTTTTTTTATTATGATTACGGTATTTTACATACTATAAGCTGCATTTTTTTCTTCAAAAAATTGCCTCCAAAATTCAGGTACGTCTTATACTCAAAACTAATAGCTATAAAAATGTCCCGTGTTTGATTTAAAAGTCCCACCAGTCTTAAAAATAGCCTTATATTTGATGCTTCGGGAAACCTATCTGGCAACATTAGATTCAACTGGCGGCAGCAATTTACCGATGCGACAAACATAGGTTGTGGGGATTCACAAGCTTGCTCACACTTTTTTCCCTCCTATCCTACCTTCACAAACCCAGAACATTGTCTAGCCTATGATGTGTCATTGCAATCTACAGTGCCAGGGAACTTGAATTGAAAGTGATTTGTGTTATTGGTAACAGTACAATATCTTTGTTAGTAGCTATTTTTTGCAATGAAAAAAAAGAAGGGTTCATATGCAGAAGAGCATGGAAAAAGAGCAGCTCAGTGGCATTTTGGCCCTCCAGCAACAGGAAAAAACCATTTGCGATTGGCGGGCTAGTAAAGAAGAACTGAATAACATGAGGATGAATAAATGTGCAAATAGAGGACTGAATGCAAAATGGCCAAAACTAGAAGATGATGTATTGAAATGGATTCAAAGATACTGTCAAAATGGCATTAGAATTAATACAAAAAATGATTCAAATATACCCTCGTTAGCTAGTGCTACAGTGAAACTTAACAGACTTTAAGGGTGGAGTTGGTTGGTGCTACATGTTTATGAAGCATCATGGACTTAACATGTGAACCAAAATATCTCACAAATGTCTCAAGTGTATGAAGAGAAAATTTTATTTTTCTATTACTTTATTATTCAACATCGAAAGAAAACCAATGTGGAACTAAGCCAAATAACGAATATGGACGAAACTCCTCTGACATTTGATGTGTTGAGTAACAGAACGGTTGCTATGAAGGGTGCTAAAACTGTAACTATGAAAACAATTGTACATGAAAAAATGCACTACACTGTTGTCCTTTCATGTTGTGCTGACGGTACTAAACTTAGTCCAATGATCAGTTTCAAGCACAAAACAATAGCAAAACCTTCTGTAATACTATTCCCAGGTGTTGTTGCTCACATAAATGACAAGGTTTGGTTGGACAAGGCTGGAATGAAATTGTGGATTAATAGAGTGTGGGAGAAAGGTGCTTTATTGAAGAAGAGTTCTTTTATTGTTCTAGATCAGCTTGGTATTCATTTGAAAAATTATCTTAAAGAGAAATTGAGACAGGGAAGTGCAGAGCTTACTGTTATTGTGGGAGGATTTACTTCACAATTGCAACCTCTTGATACCTCAATAAATAAACCATTTAAAGTGTGTATGAGAGAGGAATGGAACAAATGGACGATGGATGAAACCCAACATGAATTCACACTGAATGGAGCTTTAAAATAACCTACAATCAAAAAAGTGTGTCAGTAGATAAAACATTTGTGGTCTAGAGTGAGAGAGGACATTACTAAATTAATCAAGAAGTGCAGCATAAGTAACCCTCTAGATGGCAGTGAGGACCATTTTATATATGAAGATGACAACGATGACGATGATGAAGAAGAAGATTTTGAGGGATTTTAAAGGTCAGTTCAGTTTTATAAACTAAGAATTGCTTTTAGTCTGGCTTTGCAATCTAATAATAAAAATGGCAAAATATATTTTTTTTAATTGCTTAAAAATTAACGTGCATCTTATAGTCCATAGTGTATTCATAAAATACAGTTTGTTAAGTGATTCTGAACAAACTACTGAGGTTTTAGTTAATGAACATGATATGTATGCATTGTTTTGATCAATAGCTTAGTGGCATTTCCTGAGGTCTCTGAAGTTTTTCACGGGTGTATAGCAGGAAGACAAGTAAACATAACACAATGGTCAGAAGTGTACACTTCAAAGGGTGTTAATACAAAGTCAGATTCCTTTTTAAGCATATTTCTAACACTTTTTGAAGAAAGCTTTTTTTTTTTTTTTTTTTTTTTAAAAAAAAGGAAAGCTGTTATTATTCCAAACTATGAACTGGGTAAAGGAGTTCACTATAAACTTTATTCTCAAATACCAAGAGAGAAATTAGGTATAGAAAAAGAATATCATTATATTGTCCTAAGGCTTTTCTGTACTGCTTTCGCAAATATATTTGTGGAGATGCAATTGCCACCAGTAACAGTCTCAGAAATAAATAAACTCATGACGGAATTAAAACCTAAAAATTTTTACAGCTATTACAATATTTCAGGTAAATTACCGATTATATCAGACACATACTTGCTCACATCTGTAATGAATCCTTAATGCAAGGAGTATTTTCAAATGTGCTAAAATATGCCACTGTAAAACCATTATTAAAAAGGAGAAGCAACATGAATAGATAACTATCCTCCCACTTCTCCACTTCCAAGATTTTAAAGATTTTTTTTTAAGTCGTGTATCATAGATAGATGAAACATATTGCTGACTGTAATATTCTCACTGCATCACAGTTTGGATTTGGAAAAAGGGACATTCACAGAAATGGCTATATATTCATTTTTAAATAACACTTTACTGAATAACAAAATGTGCCTCATAGAAATTTTTTGTGATCTTAAAAAAGTGTTTAATTGTGTAAATCATTAATTATTTTTGAAAAAAATGGAGTACTATGGTATTTGTGGAACTGGAGGTAACTGGTTTAATTCATACATGGAAAACTGTATGCTAAAACTCTCTTTTTTTTTAATTCTAAATCTAGCGTAAGCCCATGACCGTTTTTTGCGTATCCTCTCGGGTCTAGAATAGTTCCAGTTTTAGAGTCAAAGATTATGATAGGTTGACCTGATTTGGCCAAATACGAACTTGACCTGTGTTTCACCCTTAGGGTGAATAAAATCTCTTGAGCTTGAGGAACTCAGAAGTATGAATAGAAGTAAGTATTAAACACTGACAGGGACGATCGCGTTATCGTATAATTGTTTCAAAGGTCCTATACTCAAACTTGCTGAAATACAAACTTGTATTTGACACTAAAAGTTCACTCTGCAAAATTTGAGGAATTCCTGTTTACTTTGAAAACATCATGTTGTTTTTTATTGAGGGTGGGCAAACATTTATAATGTAATTTTTGGTCACAGTGTCTGTAACAGCCAGAGAACTTAATACAGATTCCAGATTATTAAACAGTTGATCAACTCCAAAGAAATGAATTGCCAGAATACTTGATTCGGTAACATGTTTGGTCTGATGTTCACTTTAAATAACCTAATATCTCACGTACCTCAAACATTAACAGACCAATAACAAAAGTGGTCAGTAAAACATGTGAAAAGCAAATAAACCGTAATGTATAAACTCTGGTCAAGCAGCAACGCTAGCGAAAGTTTTAGTTAAACTTAAATTCAGCCTTGGCCGGAGTAACAAAAATGTGGTCATAGCAGATACCATGAGTAATTTAAGTTTTTATGTTACTTTTATTACCGTCATATTACAGAAAAGTACTCGCAGTTTCACCTTTTTCAACCGTAAAATTTGTATATATTTTTTAAAGAATAAAATACTACTAAAAACAAAATTATTGAATGTATTCTGGCAATTAATTTGGTGGCAGTTGCTTAGCTATTAAATTGTGGACATAACCTCTAATTTCTTCTAATGATATCTCTGGTGGCTATTAATTTGCGAGCAAAGGCTGACAGTTGACACCGTACTCTAGCCAATAGTTATCAAGGTGAGTGAGTAAACTTAGGAAATTGTATAGTAGATTAGTAAATATGCAAGAAAATAAATTATGCCATTTCACAAGACCATCCTAGGACTGCTTCTGTTGTTATTATACATCAATGATCTCTCTGGAATCTTATCCGACTAGGCTGTAAGCATTATATTTGCTGACAAAACTATCCTAACTGGGAAAAGAAAAAGAAAGGAAGGGAGAGAGAGGAAAAAAAACCCAGTAATCTAGAATTTAATGGAAACAAAGTACTTATAAAGTAGCAAACTGGTTTAAGATAAACTCATTAAAATTAAATTTTGATAAAACACATTATATTGTTTTTAAAACAAAAAAGCATTTGCAGAAGAATTATATATAAATTATAGAAAATAACATGATCTTGGAAATAAAGTGTATAAAATTCCTTGGCATTCAAATAGATGAAAAACTCTGTTGGCAAGAACAGGTCACATTACTACTGAAGAAATAATGCAATAAGAAGAGATTTTTTTTTTTTTTTTAAATGCAAATCTACAAGTGATGAAACAGATGTTCATTCAGTCATGTTCAATGGCATAATTCTATGGAGAAATTCTTTACAAATTAAAAAAGCTTTCACTGCACTGAAAAGAACTATTAAGATGTTGTGGTGGGTAAAACCAAAAACTTTTTGCAGACACCTCTTTAAAAAGCTCAGTATTCTTTCAATAACTTCTCAGCATATATAGGCCCTCCTCTCGTGTTCTTTGTCACAGAACTTTTTTTCTTCTTTGCATCAAATTCACAGGTACACATTTTCAGCACAAGAAACAAAAACAACTTGTACAAAACAGAAACATCACTGTCATTAGAACAAAAATGAGTTAATTATTCTGGGATACATCTGTTCAATAAACTTTCTAAAAGTATAAATCAGTTTGTAGAAAGTGTAGATGTATTTAAAGAAAAATTGAGATATTATCTTTCTGCCAACTCCTTTTACTCCATTGAAGACTTTGCACTAAAGGATTAATTGTGTCTAATATAACATTTGCAAAATACAGTAGTAAAAATTTTCTTTGTTTTATTTTCATTTTTGTCTATATAATATATAATATTTTTTCCAGTAAGATTTTTATTAATATTCTATATGTTTATATATCAACTATGATGTGTTTCACATCCCATAGGTCATTCCTCAGCAGGGATTAGTAGTATTATATTGCAATTAATAATTTGTAATAATATTGCAAGTAATAATAATAGTAATAATACAAGTAATAATAGTAATAATAACGATAAGTAATAACAAGTAATTATTAGATATATCTATCTTCTTTACACAATCTTCTATTTTTGAATATTTTGGTTATTGCTTTTATCATCATATGGTACAGCATATAAGTATACTTTAACAATATGTTTTCTAGTATCTGCAGTTGATTGTCAGCCAGCCATCTTACCATGGTAAGGGAAAATCAACATAAACAGTATGGGGTAAATGCATCAACAAATGGAAAACTAGTGTTTAGTGCTCCTCTTCACAACCATGGTTTTTGCAATGGCCATCACCTTCTCAGTTGACAAAACAGTCTTCACTTTCTATGTCACACTTTCACGAGGCATTATCCACTGCTTTGACTGCTCCTTCAACTCAGGAGTGTAATGTTGGTTCCAAGTTTCATCTACAGTCTCAAATTGCTACCAAAAACCCTGTTGATTGCACTTCATAACCTAAAACTGTGTTGAAATGTACTTTCATGTGCTTTTGTTTTTGAGAGTCAGCAATTGTGGCACCCATCATGCGCACAACTTTATATGCAATTTTTCATACAGGATGTTATGCGCTCGTTCCATCGAGATGCCTGTGGCCTCAGCAATCTACCACCCCTTCACCCAGAGATCTTCCATAACCTTATCATGGATTTTATCCATAATATTTGGTGTGGTAACCTTAACTTGGTGTTCAGTATGTGCTTTGTCTTCAGTGCTGGTTCGACCATGTTTAAATTCACTTATCCAGGAATAGACGGTTTTCAACACAAGAGCAGAGTCCCCATGATCATTGTCTAACTTTGATTTGATCTGCATCGTTGTCCACTTATTTAAATAAAGTGTTTTATCATTGCATGGAATTTGTTTTTGTACATCTTTGTGTCAATTGCTAAAACGCTCACTTCAAATGACTACTGCACATGAACTAAGCTTCACTACTGCCTAAAATTTGGCCTGGTGGGAAGTAAAGAATGGAACTTTACAGGCATCATATAACCAAATTGTGTCATCCACTAGAAATTTACCAAACCTATCAAATGACCCTCATAATAGGATAAAAACAGTAGAAGACTGTGAACAGCTGCAGGGTGATCCAGACAGGATATCTAACTGGGTAGATCAAGATGGGACGAAGATAAATGCAAGCAAGAGTCAGCTTATTAAGTACACACTAAAGTGTGATTATAAGGTGGGGAAAGAACTGCTTGTTGAAGACTTGAAATGAAAATAACTTGGTATAACATTCGATAAAAAACTCGACTGGAAAGAACACATTAGACAGGTGGTAGGAAGAGGTTTCAAAATTTTTCATCTGTTGGAGAGAGTGATGAGGGGATATAGCAGAGAAGTAAGGAAATTGGGTTACAAAATTTTTGTTGGGCCATTGCCTGAATATAGTAGTGTAGCATGGGACCCACATGTTTAGTATCAAATGTAGGAGTTGGCAGGGGTTTAAAGAGTGGCTTCTAGATTTGTCTCTGAAAATTACCACAGGATCCAATTAGTAACCATTATGATGAAGGAGCTGAGTGGTATTAACTGGAAGACAGCAGGAGAGTGCAAAGTGTCATGGGAATGTATAAGATGTATATTGGTGATGAGGCATGGAAAGCTGTTGGTGCTAGAATTAGGAGTAATACATTGAAGCGAAAGGATGACCGTGACCACAAGCTGACATTCAATTTTTTTAAAATTTAATTTAATTTTAATTGCAATGGAGCACAGGCTCCGGTGGTAATTTCCCTTCACCCCCATCTTCCCACTACCCTGCACCCACCTACATTTGCCCTCTACAAATTTTATCTTTAAATTCTGTCAACATTTTCGGTAAATTATTCATCATTTCTCTTGGTAACTCATTCCAATCCCTGACCCCCTTACCTAAAAAAGAGAATCTTCCGACACCCTTGTGCTTGAAATCGAGTGCCAGCTTATGGTCATGATCATCTTTTCTCTTCCATGCACTACTTTTCATACCTACTGCAATATCTTTCCATGCCTCATCACCAGTATACACCCTGTAAACTCCCATGACCCTCCTCATCCTCCTCCTGTCTTGCAATGAATCCAATTTCAACTCCTTTATCATATCCATCACTGATTGCATTCTGCGATAATTTCCATAAACAAATCTAGCAGCCCTTTTTTGCACCCTCTCCAACTCCTGTATTTGATACGTAAAATGAGGGTCCCAAACTACACTACCATATTCCAGCAATGGTCTGACCAAAGTTTTGTAACCCAACTCCCTCACTTCTCTCGTACATCCCATCACTCTCTCCAACAAGTGCAGAATTTTGAAACCTTTTCCTACCACCTGTCCAATGTGTCCTGCCCAGTTAAGCTTGTTATCAAATGTAATGCGAAGATATTTACATTTCAAGTCTTCAGCAAGCAATTCTTTCCCCACCTTATATTCATAATTAACCTTTTGTTTTTTATTTGTTAATCTAATAAGCTGATTCTTCTTTGCATTTATCTTCATCCCATGTTTACCAACCCAACTAGATATCCTTGTGATAGAACAGAATAATTTCATAAGAAAATCATATTTTTGTGCCATGGAATTAAACAAAAAATGATATATTTACTCCAATAGCAAGGAAATGTAAGTTGCCATGGCAATAAAGAAATCAAGAGATAGCTAAGGGTTAGCGACGTACAGGCCGAACGGTTGCTTTGTTACGAGTTGACTGCTGAAGAACTTTGCATTCTTCGGATACTTTACGACCGATGTAGTTCCTAGAAGTTATATTTACATCCTGTCAGGTCACCCTGCAACTGTTTAAAATCCTCTATCATTTGATTCTTTTACATAACATTATGTCATCCGCAAACAATCTAATTTCAGATTTTTTAGGCACAAGGGTGTGGTAGGATTTTTCTTTTGTAAGTAAAGGGGTCAGGGATTGGAATAAATTACCAAGAGAAATGATGAAAAATTTACCTAAAACACTGAAAGATTTTAAAGTTGTAGAGAACAAAAGTAGGTGGGCAGAGGAAAGGGGAAAAAGGGGCATGTGAGAAAATTGTCAACGTAGTGGGCACATCATCACAATTATATTGTATGTTGTGAGGACTCACAATGTCAGATATCTCACAATTATTTGTTACTTCTCTGTGTAAAACATACACATTCCCATACATTAACAAAACTTAGTAATCAGGAAACTAAACTAAAGCCTGGAATTAGCAGACTCTGGAATCTGATATTGTTTCATATTGTTCTTTTTATGTACTAAATTGGGCATGCACACTGTTTTTATGCAATTTGTGTACCTTGTATTCGCTTCAGTAATTATTAATGTAAAATTAAATTCTATTTTTAGGAGCCATAGTAGATGTGCATAAAAGAGGGAATGGGTTATTTGGATGTGGAGAACTGACTGAAGATGGAATCATAATGGTTGAAGCCATGAAATGGATGGCTGAAAACTTAAATGAAGATGGTGGTAAATTCTTTTTGCCCAATATATCCCTTGGTAAGTATTTGTATAACATATTAATTTTTTCTTGTTATATGTAATTAGAGTTGTAGCAGAGGTCATCTTTGCAGATGCAGTTGTTCAGTGCTTGACATCCACAGATAAAAAAAAAAACAACCTTGGGACGATTTCACAAGTTAATTAAACAATGTTTGTCATTTGAAGCTTACACAGTTTGTGGATTGACTAATTCAAGCATCAAGCACAAGGCCATGCCATCAAACATTTCCGTGCCTGCTGCCTTCTTTTTTACCATTCTAGTCGCCAATTTATAGGACCTATGATGATCCAATTTTCCAATAAAGAACTTTTGTTGAGCTGTGAGAGGGGTTGCAGGACTACATGTAGGATGTGTTTGATAATGTTGGACTCCCAGACAACCATCATGGGTCCCTGCCATCCTACAAGCTATGACATTGGATCCTGATTGCAGGAAATATTCTACAGAGTGTGATAAGGAGACTGGTGTGCTGCGAGAAAGTATGAGTTGAAAGGACTGCTTTGATCATCTTGTTGGACACCTTCTATTAGTGTGAATGGGTAGTTTTACTCAGACATCGTATAAGTTGTATCATGAATAGACCATTTTAGTTTACATCCAAGATCAAACTTGTAAATTCGCTACTTTAATAGTGGCACCATTCAGTTCATTGTTACTTTTATTGCAGGATAGTAAGAAAAAAAACCATGTTGTTAGCAAAGCGAAGATTGGCCAAATGTCATATAAAAAGAAAATAATAATAATAATAATATTCACTGAACAGCCAGAACATTTTGACTGCCTACCTACTATCAATATAATCCTGTCCAGGTGATAACAATGTCACTTCATGATGAATGACTGCGAGTCAGACGCACGCATGGTGCATGTAATATCAATCAGTGTGCTATCTGTGTTTAGAATGGGGAAAGTGCACGATCTATCTGAATTTGACCAATGGAAGATTGTCATGGCCTGGGGGCTCGGCAAGAGCATTTCATAAACTGCACAACGTGTTGGGTGTTCGAGGAGTGCTGTGGTGAGTGTCTTCAACAAGTGGCGAAACCAAGGTGAAACGATGTCCAAACGTCGAGCGGTTGGGTGACCACCACTCATTACAGATGTCGGACATCGTAGGCTGGGCATACTGGTAAAACAGGCAGTGAATTGTGGCAGAACTAACATCAGACTTTAATGCTGTGCAGAGAATAAGTGTGTCTTGTACACACAGTGCACTGGACACTCCCCAGCCAATGACTCATGCATGTGCCAATCATAACACCATGACATCAGCAACTATGACTGAAATGGACACGTCACCCTCATCACTGGATGTTGGCGCAGTGGCAGAGTGTTGCACAGTCTGATGAATCCCTATACCTTCTTCATCATGCTGATGGGAGGGTGCAAATCTGTCATTTTCCAGGGGAACAGCTTCTTGACACCTGTACTGCAGGATGGAGACAGGCTGGCAGTGGCTCAATTATGCTCTGGGGAACATTCATTCTGGGCATCCATGGGTCCAGTGGAGCTTATGTAAGGTAATGATGGCCAATAAGTATCATACACTGGTTGCAGACCACATACACCCCTTCATGACAACCATGTTTCCCAATGGCAGTGGCATTTTTCAAAAACATAATGCGCCATGTCACAAGGCCAATAGTGTGATGGAGTGGTTCAAGGAACACAGTGGTGAGTTTCAATTGATGTGCTGGCTCTCCACCTCGCCAGATCTGAACCCATCGAACACATCTGGGATATGACTGAACATGGCATCAGAGCTCATCAGCCCCCTCCCTGGAATTTACTGGAATTAGGTGACTTGTATGCAAGCTCCTTCCAGCGACCTACCAAGGCCTCATTGCTCCCATGCCAAAGTCAGACATACCGACTATTAGGTAGGTGGTCATAGTGTACAGATGTATATTGCAATGTAAAAAAAACAATAAAAACTCTGTTATGCATCCATGTTAACAATTGCTGATTCAGATGCAGAACTGGAGGTAGAATTCCATGCAGAACTTCCACACGTGTGGACATGGATGCGGAGCTCTGCTACATCTCTATACGTAAATTAAACTCTGAAAATTATTTCGCTACATTCTGATGCTTCGTACTTTGGTTGCAGATATAACAACTTATTGTGATATGTCTTCTGTTAAATTGATGTTTTTTACTCTTGAACCCACAATGTAACATAAATTTGTCACTGTTTTATATATTGATGACTTAAAAGTTTTGAGGATTCTTTCATCAAAAATCTGTATCAACCAATTAAAAATTTTCTAGTAACTATACAAAATTGGATTTTTGTGGAGAAAAATAAAATAAAATTACACAAAATTAATCAGTTTTATTTATTACTGATGCATAAATAAGTTTCTTCACAAATATTTGCTTTTTTTTTAAATTGGACCATGTTCTTCTGTCTGTAAATAAACTTTTTAAAAACTTCTTGGTCACTTAGATATTAATAGGGATTACAACAGTGGCGGATCCAGAGAGGGAGCTAGGGAGCTCAAGCCCTCCCCCCAGAAATTTTTAGGTCTGCCCCAGACATCGTAATTTTAGCTCTACTGATCTTTTAAGGGTGGTATGACCATAAAGCCTACCATAAGGCCCCCCCCCCAAATTAAATCTGCTCAAGCTCCCCCCCCCCCCCCAAACCAAATTCATGGATCCGCACTGGTTTACAATATATAAGTAAAACAGTTACACTTTTAGCATTAGGATGGACATAGGATTCTTTTTTGTGTAAATAATACATACTGTCTTTTAATATTGAAAAATTACTGAACGGTGACAGACAGATGTGTAGCATGTATGAGTAACTTTCTGTAGTACCCTCCGGTATAGAGGGTTGGTAGCACAATGGATAATGCACTTGCTTACTACTGGTTGGAGCATGGTCTCAGGTTGTATCCCAGTGGTAGCAAGATTTTTAATAATTGTTTTTGATCGTATAAGCCATGCCTGGAAGATCTGTTGTTCAGATTCCATGTTAAACTATTGATACAAAAATTTCAGGGGTGCAATGCATGGAAAATCATAGGCAGTCTAACAATGCTGTAGGTTTACACTTTTTTATGCTATATTGATCCCTCAGGCTTTGTTTCTCTCACAGTCAGTCAGCGTGTGATCTGCAATAATCTTTATATATAAAGATGAATGTATGTTTATTTGTTGGTTGGCTTGTTTGTTTGTTAGATTGTTTGTTCTTCATCCGATCTCGATGACACTTTGCACACTTATCCTTTGAATCAAGGAGAAAAATACTGTTTACATTTGGTTGAAAAATTATCTGTATAAATAACACATGTTGTCTCATAACTTCGAAATACGGCAATAGACAGACACGTTGGATATGGTCGCCTCCGTACCATGGTTCCGTAGAGTGGACTGGCAGCTCAGTGGTTAAAGTGCTTGCTTATGAACGTAGTGGTCTCCGGTTCAAATCTCCGTAGAGGCTAAGATTTTTAAAAATTGTTTTTCATCGTAAGAGTCAGGCCTGGGCCGTAGGTTATTCGGATTGAATGTTAAACTGTAGATTTTAGAAAGTTAGGTGTGCAATGCGAGGAAAATCTTAGGTACTCTTGCAATGTTGTAGGTGTACACTTTTTTACGTTATAATGATCCCTCAGGTGTTGTTCGCAGTCAGTGTGTGAGTGTGAACCACAGTAATATTATTATAAATACAGAAGTAAGTCTCTGTCTTTTTGTTATGTTTTGACAACTAAATGGCTATATCGTTGTGATGCAATTTTATAAAGAAATCAGTATGAAGGGCATAGGATATTTTTTCCAGTATGATTAACAGTTGTAGTCATGAAATTTTGAGACCTTATCGAATGGTGACAGAAATATGTTGGAAATTGATTCTCTTCAAGAGACAGGTTCGACGGTACAATGATATAGTGATAGCTTTCCTGTCATATTATTCCTACTCGATATTGTTTGGGACCAATACTTTGTTAGCAACTTTCTATATTTAATTCTGGCAAAAAAAATTCTTAATACACGCGTACGAAGTCGCAGGTACGGGCTAGTAATATTATAAATGTGGAAGTAAGTCTCTGTCTTTTGGTATGTTTTTACAACTAAATGGCTATACTGATATTGTTGGAATTTGACAAGGAAATTCTTTGTATCTGCAGGATGAGCACAGGACATTTTTTTTTTCTGGGTATGAATAACTGTTTTAGTCATGAAATTTTAATAACTTATTGAATGATGACAGACAGACGGATGCGTGCAGTAGTTCGTAATGTTGGTCAGTTGCTCAAGCTGTGCTTCTCGTGTAGTCTGTTAGTGTATGATTTTTTAATAAATTTTGTTTAGAGACAAAACTTATTAAATAGTGTAGATGTTGATTTGCTCTACACTGTACTATTACTTTGTCAATTACTGTACTATTATTGCCTAAAATTTTCTGGCACCAATTTATTTTGTCTCCTTTTTTGATTTGCCTTGCGGGCGTAAAGCTGGCCTAAAGTGTAGCTCTAAAAGAGCATGAGCAGATAAAGTTATTAGAACACAATAATCTGATGCTCATGCTGAAGAAAGAAGAAAAGACCAAGCTGAAACAATGCTGTCCTCAGTTAAACCCCTTCCTCCCCTCATCCTCCCACCTTCGTTTGTTTTTCTGTTTTTAAATATGTTGGAAATTGATTCTTCTCATGATGGTAGAATGATATAGTGATGGTTTTCCTGTCATATTATACTGACTCGGCATTGTTTGGGACAAATCTTTCGTTACTAACAGCTTTCTGTATCCAATTCTGGCAGTGAAATTCAAAGTCCACGCGTACGAAGTCGCAGGTAACAGCTAGTATCTTCATAGAAATAATGTCAAAATGTCAATATTATGTTTTGGAATATTTGCAGATGACATAGTTTTCACTTCAAATGTGTGACTCCAAAAGATGTATCAAATGATGCCTAATGCAAGCATTTATGAAGAATATAGATTAAACTTTCAGCATTACCCTTAGATACAGATGGGGTTATTCTCTGGCACCGCAGTATTATTTTTTTAATGTCTTACTCTTTTCATGGCCTAAAATCCATATAAATGTCTAGTTCCTCTCTACTTAGTGATCTGATATAATATTTTCTCATTATTTTTCTCATTGTATTTGATAGCAGCATTTTTACACCACTATCCAAAGCACATCATTTTTGTATTTTGACAGATTCCATACAATTATGATAATAATTAAAGAAGGTTAGGGAATGTAATCATAGGAGAGGAGAGATGACGAAAAGCAAATTAGAAAACATAAACAAAACAGTAAGAACACAATTCACAATATTCAGTGCTAACCCTTAACCATGGGACACATGGCAAATAAAACAGATAGGTATGTAATATAATCTTCATGGACTTTCTGCTGGATTGTGTTGAAAACAAATGAGCTTTTGGCGGCAAGCTCTGCCACCATCTTCAAGTCTGGTGTTACTGCTGTGACAACCAGAGCTGCCATGAAATTAGACTGGCCAAGGTCACACAGTCTCCACTGCCCTCCCTGCCCGCACCATCCCCTTGTCCCTAGATTCAGCCAGTGACATTGCCATATTCATCTTTGCCAGCCATTCATGTGTATCTTCATATGCTGTCACTTTATTTTGTTAGTTTAAGACCTTTTTGGCTGCTGTTAATGGTGGTGATGTTCAGGAACAGAATCATGTAATTAGTGCATTAACAGACAGAAGTAATATTTGTGAACCTGTAGACAGCTTAGTCATTGGAAACCAAATTAAAATCGTTATAGCAGATATTTTCAAGTGTTTGTTTTTAGGAAATATTAACAATAACTTATTGGAAAAAAAAATCACTTCAGTCAATTACAAGCACTGACATGGGAGTATTCCTGAGCCATCATTTCAAAGTATAATCGGTGCCTTATATTTGATACATTAATTTTTGTTTTGTAATTGCTACTCAAGTTTTCTGGAGGAATTTGTAACACGTAGTCCACTGTGTACAATTGACAATAATTCTTACCAGTGCTGAAAATAACATATAACATTTCCATGGAGTACGGGAAATATTTTCCAGCGACCAGCCGGTGTTGTGCAGTCATTGATGCAAATAAACTGTGAAACAATCAAGAGGCATTGCCTGAAGATGATGAATGTGCTGCCGAAATTAATTTCAGTGTTTTCTTAAAAACTTTCTCAATTGCAATTTTTACATGAACAAACAGAATGGAAATTAGTCAGCAACAACTTCATTTTACATTACAGTGGTGAAACAACCAAGCGATTCCTTTAACACTTCAGATATGTTTTAATGATTAGAATATATTTCATTTAGATCTGTTAACTTTAAGGAAGTCACTTTTTTTGCTTATTTCTTATGATTTTTTTGTTTCGCTTTTTCTGTTGGTTTAGGTGAGAAAAGAAATTTGATTACTACCTTTATTGGAAACCAATTTTTTTTTTTTATTTTTAGAAAAATAGTAATTAAAAAAGCTTATCATCTTATTCTACAAGTATTATTTTTTAGATTTTTTCACACTCATTACCGATAGCTAAATTTTTTGCTGATTTGCAACACTGTTCAGAGACTCTGTGACATATACAGGACTAATTCCACGTTTGTGACCATAGTAATGCATTATATATTTGTGGACCAAGGTAGATTGAATCTTTTTGTCCTCTTAGTGTCTTTAGCTGAGGGATGTGTACTCCCATTTTCTTTTGTAGCCTAGAACTTACATGTGACTGGTCACTAACACAGATAACTTTTGTATTGGTATCTAAGTGCATGATTTTGTTTGAATAAACAGCTGATGTATATTTAGCATCATGTTTTGTTTGATCAATTCACAGCTTGGAAAAATATATGGCTTTTAATATATCACTTTAGAATTCAGTGCTGGCATCTATTTATCCAAGTCAAATGTGAATTAAGTATCTATCCCTAACTGTTTATTCCACAGTGTGGAGATGTTTGAACTAAATAAATGGTTCTTAATGCTTTGGCTGGAAGAATTTTTATTAGCCTATAAATTACATAAATAATCTTTTGTACTTTGGCAATTACATTAGATGGATGAAGACTCCATATCAAATTACAGTCTATTTCTATTACTAACTACATAATATTTGATCATGATTTATAGCTTTACGGGCTATACCGTGTCATTTATTGGATTAAAGGTTTCAGCTGTTATACTTCAACCTGCTTCAGAGAAGTACAACAGCCGAAAGCTTTAATCCAATAAACGATGTGGCATAGCCCGTAAAGCTATAAATCATGTACAAAGACGGCCTTGGAAGTCTTAACAATCATTTGCTTAATATTTGTTACTTTCTGTATTTTGTAGCAGTTACATTTTGTATGATTATTGCAAATGAGATGGTGGAGTATCACAGTTAGGTGGTTCAATGGTTGTGTTGCTGCACTGTAAGAAAAGCAAAGATAGTTTGTCTTGTTTTAATTTTTAGTAACAAAGTTGTTGTTTAACTATTGCTGGAAAGCACATTTCATTTTAAATTATTATTATCCTATATCATGTTACAGGTGTCCATGTTTTTGACAGTTGTGAGAGAATCTGGACCGCTGCAGCACACCTTGCTGAATTTCTTCCTGAAATTCAAGGAAATAACAAAACAAACCCAACTACATCTATCTTGAAACTGGGAATGGTAGATGGTGCTCAGCTTTCAGACAATCCAGAGATCTGGAATATATTACAGAAATTTAAAATTCCAGCAATTCCACTGAAATCATATGATGTGTATGTTACGGCAAACGAAAGAAGCATGGTGAGTGGAAGATTATTTAGTCATCGATGCCAAACTGAAATTAATGAGAACATAGTTGTTGCAGATTATTAAGTACCCTTTTGAGTACAGGAAAAAGGCAATCAGTGAAACTCTTCCTGATCAACATTCAATCCTCTACAAATGATGAAAGATCTATAATTAGAAAATTCATGTCTTTTCATATTTTGCAGTAACATATTATGGCCTACACTGTCTTGCACTTATTATGGGTTGGATTATATCTTTTTATTGTATCTTTATTGGACAGTCAATTTTTAAGATATTTGCAACATGTATATCACCTTCCACTATTCAAAAGCAAGTCTCCAATATCTAAAGTGAAGAGAGTTTAAGTAGATCAGACCTTTGCACTCTTCTATTAATTGATCTCCTGAACAAATACAGACTACATGGTTACCATGATTTAAAGATTTTGATTTAATACAAAAAGGAAAGAATTTTATGTATTTTGTTTTGACTGTACTACAACTAAAACAAATTCCCATTGCTTTTAAAAATGTTATTAATCTATTTAAAATGAATTAAATTTGTGATGCTTAAATAAATGTCTGTTAAAAGAAATGACAACTCAAATATAGGCTACTGATCATCAGAAATATGTTTTTATTCCTTTTAAGGCAAAGCCTGCTTCAGGTATTTTACACATGCATCTCAGAAACAATCGAGTAAAAAGCACTCAAGCAAAACTAGCCATGTCCTTCATCTACTATGTTTATGAGTGTGGGAAAAGCTAAAAAGATGTGTTTACTGTGTATGAATTCTATTTTTTGTTGATGCCTCTCAGTGCAAACATTCAGGAACATTTGAAATTCAAGTGATGTACACATGCTCAAAGGCTAACTAACACCGAACTGAGGGAGAATTGCCTAATTGCAGCCAGTTTTAGCAAGGCGACTTCACACAAATTATCTACAATTTCAATAAAATAAATAATTTACAGGGAATGTACATAAAACAATATAAAAGGTTGGAACTGCTAGATCAAAAATACAAATGACTAAATTGTTCTAAATGTTTTTTTTTTTTTAAAAAAAAAAAAAAAGTTTGATTGTTGATGGTGTTATTTCAACTATTCATGTTATTTAGAAAGAAAATATGGAGTTTAGCTTTCAGTGCTAAACCATCTTGCTGCTGAAAATTCCTATCATCACCACTCAGAACAAAGAATCTATACAAAAGCAAACTATTATAAATATTGGTATGGTTCTTTCACAAAAATAACTGTATTTTTAGGACTGCAGTATTAAGTTAAGAACAGTGCTTTGTCTCCATCTTATAAAGGAATTTGGTATATCAACGCAAAAATGACAAGTGGCTCTGATTTTTTTTTTTATTGCTCTGCACTTACTGATTGTAATTCAATGGGCAGCTACTTATTTTCCTGCACTCTGAAGATGATCTAATATAGAAAATTCACATTTTATTTATGTTACAAATGCATATTTTTATGAAATTTCTTTTAATTATATGTACTGTAACCAGTAGCAAATTTGTTCTCCTCAGGGCAACTTTGCTAAAAAAAGTGAAAATCTTCAATGATGATGTCAGAAGAATTTTCTGAAACACATTATTCAGTGATGTGGTAGGCTTAAAAGTTTTACATTGAACTTTTGTTTTTGACGTAAAAAGGTAAATTTCAAATTAATTTTATCAAATGGGGAAAATTTTCCTGCTTTATTTTTTCATATTAAATGTTTTTATACTAGTTAACAGTTAGGATGAAAGTGATGAGTCTAAAAGGGTTCTGTATGATGAATAAGAAAATGAGTTCATGCTATCTTATTGTCAAAACCAATTATAGTAGAAGTAGGAAGTAATGGTCAAAGAAAGGATGCTATTAAAAATGATAGTTTTGTGATATAACAGAACTGTTTGTCTTTAATATTTGTATTTTTCGGTGAAATAATTTCCTTTTTTATCTAGTTTATTCTTGGCCTATTCCATCAAAGAAATACATCAGAGATCCACATTTTGAAGAAGAAAAAAAGTAAATTTCTTGATTTATCTGCTCCTAAAAAGTGAAAGGAAACATTAATGCCAAAGCTTGTAATTTTTGATAACATTAGCAGTATGGAAAATGATATTTCGTGAAAAATGGTGAAAATGAGTAGCAAAATAATGTCAAATTATGTTATTTAGTATGTTTTAAATCCTCTCATCCAGTGAATGACCAGAAGAATATAGGAAATTGAGTATTCAGGATAATAAGTTAAAGCATTCATTGACTTTAATTTTTCTGGAATCAATAGATGCAGGAAATGATGTAATAGGCAAAATTGTAAGTATAATATTTGAATTGCTAGAAAAGTAAAGCACGGCGATAAGTTGTCAGGCGGTCGGCGTAGCAGGCATTGGCCGAGGAAAGTAGGTTTCGATAGCGTCAGCGATTGTGCAAAATGGCCAGTCGTAATACCGCAAGGAGGTCGCATGCGGAGGCTCGGGAAGCTAACGTAAACAGCTGACCCAGTAAATAGGAGCATTACGCGACCAGCCATCGAGATGTTTCGAGAACACGATGGAAGGTGACTACCTAGCCGTAGGTTAGGAAAGCGGTCACGCCGACGTCACTCTGGGTGTCGCGATATATGGACACGCCCAGGGGTCGTAAGGGGGCAGTCGGGGCTAGACCGTGAGGCTAGTCCAGGTCAGGTCAGTCTTGGCAGCCTGTCCGTCTGATTGATCAGTCTAGTCAGACACTATGTTGGTTAGACATCGTTAGTGCAGTAATCGACTGTCGCTATGCTAGTTAGAGTATCTACCGCTGCGCACCACCGCCAGGCAAGCCGTCAAGCAAGTCGTTAATAGTTATGCATCATGATAGCCAAAGCATTCATCCGTTTGGAGCAGTAGCAAGCTATGGAGTTCTGTTGTAGGGAAACCAGCGAAGATGTATCACATGGAAATAAGGTGTCAATAAACCAAGAGGTGTACCAATAGAATGTTTCAGTAATAATCACCTCAACATTATTTATTCCTCAAGAAGATAGGTAGCGAGACAAGAAGAATGCCAGAGCCGTGTCATCGTGTAACACATCCTGACAAGTAAGTTACCGCACGGCCATATAGCCAACTCAGCCATCCTTGACAAACCCCGCGGCGGAAATACGCCGCGACATGTGGTGTCAGAAGAAAACGGCAAAACGACATTTGGTGATCAGTCGTGGTCTTCGAGCCAACCATCGGTCCAAGAAAGACTCGTTTAATAGAGCCGAGGTCGAAACTGAACGTAGCAAGAGAAGAAGAAGGAGAAGAAAAGAAGAGAAGAAGAAGGAGAACAAGAGAAGAAGAAGAAGAAAAGAAGATAAGGAGAAGAAAAGAAGAAGAAGAAGAAGCGAAAAACAACGGAGACGATAGGCTTTGAGTAAATCTAACACTTTGGAGGCGGCGTGCAAGATAGGCAAGCAGCGACGATTCGAACGGCGCGGGCAGCAGCAGCCGGCGAGACATCTGGCGGCAGAGGCGGCACCAGTCCGGTGAGCAGTTGGTTGCAGTACGGCCAGCTGTCAGTGGGAGTTAGTCTTCAAGCGGAGAAGGAGCTGTACAGCGTCGGCGCGGTCGACTCTTCTCGCGTGGCGCAGTGGGCGTGTCTTCAACCTTCCACACGGGGTGAGTAGTTTTCAACCCAAATCATGACTAGTACAGGCACTCAGTCCCAAGCACAAACCGTGCAACAAGCGGTAAGTGAAATTAGCCAAAGAGTCGAGAATTTAGAAGTTCAAACAGCTTTAGCAAAAGATGAAATGAGAGAATTACAATTATTAAGCACTTTTTTATCTCCAAGTGTGACATTCAGTGGCGAGCCGGGAGAGAGCGTTAAAGAATTTTTTTCACGCTTTGAAAATATAATTAATATGTTTTCTTTATCTTCACAAACAAAGTTGCGTATTTTAAAATCGCGGTTATCAGGAGCAGCATTCCGTCATATATCGGTTGACCATAATTGCAAAATAACTGAGACATATTTAGGTCTTAAAGCAGAATTGATCAAAAGATTCGAACCTAAACATAGCACTATGTTCTATCGAGAGAAGCTACGTAATACTAAGAGAAGGAGCGCGGAATCCCTTCAGGAATTCGCAGATAGGCTTAAAGCAATTAACGATCACACATATGAATTGTCTGGTGATGAGAAACAGGACCTAATCACGTCCTATGAGGCGGATCAACGTCTCTTAGCAACGTGGTTAGCAGGAATAGATAATGAGTTGTACGAACATATAGCTCTTAAAAGACCAAGTACATTTGAACAAGCATTACAGTTCGGCATATTGTTTGAACAGGTGAAAAACAGAACGACAGAAAGTAAGCCTAGACATTCTAATCAAGTGTTCTATGCTCAAAAAATAGTAAGATGCTATTTCTGTGGAAAGAACGGGCACCTTCAGAGAAATTGTTTTCGAAATCCTCAAAATCAAAGAGCAAATCGAGCTAAGCCTTCACAGGGCAAGTTTTCGAATCCTAGGAGTAAGTTTGAAGCTCAATGTCCGCAGTATTATCACAGAAACACACAGGGAAGTAACCAAGGTAATGGAAATAATTACGGAAATCGTAATTACCAGTACAAAGGTAAACCAAAGCAATGGTCAAAAAACGGGAGTTCGAGGGAACCTAGCAGTGACAGGTAAGTGGAAAAATAGATAAGCAAGATCAAACCTCGCCTAACCAGTCGGAAAACTAAAGCAAGGTAACCGTGAGCCCGTCCTGTTACCTGACATTAGAATCCCAATAGCACAAACTTGGGATAGTCTAGGGCAACAATCAGGGGATCTCACAATTATAGCTAACTACCAGGGAAAGATTTGTAATTTTTTATTAGATTCTGGCGCGAGTTGTAACCTGTTATGTGAAGAAATATGTGGAACAAAAGGGCTAAACCCACCCAACTGCAAAATAGTAGGGTTAGATGCTTCTAATGAGATACCAGTACGGGGAATTAAAGATGTAGAATTTGAAATCGAGGGAGAAAATTTTTTGACAGAGGTATATGTTGTACCGTCTTTAGGTCCAAAGATAGATGGCATTCTTGGATTACCATTTTTACGACAGTACAAAGCGGTTTTGGATTTTTCAGTCAGCACTATTAGTCTTAGGAATTGCCATGGCAAACGCCAGCTAGTATTGCTCAAAGACCCTAAAAAGCGTTTAGTGGGGAAGGCAGACGTGCAATCCTCTGCAGAAAAGACGCATTGGTCAATTGTAAAATCCGATGCCGTGTACAAAGTTCCAAGCTCTTCAGGGAGTATCTTTCACATTCCAATTCCCAAGGGAATAAAGGTGGAAGTTGGGACTACCGTGGTAATAGATCCTTTGCAGT
>JARYHS010009186.1:87270512-87316123 GCA_031002005.1 Vandiemenella viatica
TAAACTAATGCGAAGTTATTATTGGACTCAAAAATTTTTTTGTGGACAATAGCGAATGCTGTTTGGAGCACTATCTGAAAATAGCAGTTACACTGTTGATTAATCACGTAACTCGTACCAATGTTAGTTAATTATTATGATTAGGTTGCCAGCGCGAAAATATCGCGATTGATATACGATAAATAGCGACGTTTGTGGTTTGCAGTAGGATGAAAGAAAAATCGGCTCATTTGTAGCAATTGTTTATTTGTCAACCGAAACAGGTACGTAAAAAACATTTACAGCATCTTACGAAACTATTACTGAAACAAAAACATCAGAAAAGCTCCTTGTTATAGAAAATACAAACATTTTATCCATAACTCTGTGATATTTGGTGCCAAAATCTACCGATACTGAAATCACTCCTAATCCATAACCCTGTGATAATTGGTTCCGCTATCTAGCTGTAATGAAATCACTCCTAATCCATAACCCTGTGATATTTGGTGTCACTATCAAGCGGCAATGAAATCGCTCCCAATCCATCACCCTGTGATATTTGGTGCCACTATCTAGCTGTAATGAAATCACTCCTACTCCATAACCCTGTGATATTTGGTGCCGCTATCTAGCGGTAATGAAATCACTCCTAATCCATAACCTTGTGATATTTGGTGCCGCTATCTAGTGGTAATGAAATCACTCCTAATCCATAACCCTGTGATATTTAGGTGTCACTATCAAGCGGCAGTGAAATCACTCCCAATCCATAACCCTGTGATATTTGGTGCCACTATCTAGTGGTAATGAAATCACTCCTAATCCATAACCCTGTGATATTTGGTGCCACAATCTAGCGGTAATGAAATCACTCCTAATCCATAACCCTGTAATATTTGGTGATGCTATCTAGTGGTAATGAAATCACTCCTAATCCATAACCCTGTGATATTTGGTGTCACTATCAAGCGGCAGTGAAATCACTACCAATCCATAACCCTGTGATATTTGGTGATGCTATCTAGTGGTAATGAAATCACTCCTAATCCATAACCCTGTGATATTTAGTGTCACTATCAAGCGGCAGTGAAATCACACCCAATCCATAACCCTGTGATATTTGGTGCCAATACCTAGCAGTAATGAAATCACTCCTAATCAATAACCCTGTGAGATTTGGTGCCACTATCTAGCGGTAATGAAATCACTCCTAATCCATAACCCTGTGAAATTTGGTGCCGTTATCAAGCGATAGTGAAATCACTTCCAATCGTCTCCAGAGCGAAGCTTATCAGCTTGGCTCTGAACTACCTCATTTTGAGCAACAGTTGTTTACTTGCAAACTGAAATATCTACCGGTAATGCGATCATGACCCGAGCGAAAATTTCGATATGTGACGCAGCTATCTAGTGCAAATGTGATCACTCTGTAAGGTTCTTTATTTTTTAGATAATATGAAAATGTACTTAATCCACTTAAATATAATACTTTTCCTTATATTTCCTGCGTCAGACTAGTTCAAATAGGATATTTATTTATCTCTGTATGTCCGTCGCTGGTTTTCTTTCGATACCACCTCTGAAATAACACTACTATTAAAAAATCACACCAAATGTACTTTAAGAATCAAATTCATTATTTTTATTATAACTTCAATATAAAATTTTAAAAAATCCACTTATCTTATCATCATCTATTTCTCAAAGGACAATCAATTACCAATTACAACTTTCATGTTTCATTAACTTTATACTAATCTTCTGCCCTCGGGCTTAAATTCTCCATTCAAATCCCGCCAGGATTTTTTACAGCTTTTCCTTTAAGCTTTTTCATCTACACCTTTTCTCATTACAGTTTCTCTTAAACTCCTTTCTTCTTCAACTGTTCTTTTTCACCAAAGATGTCATATACCTCTATTGACATTCTGTGACCTTAGAAACTCAATGTTAGTTCTGGTATTTACAATTATAACTACTACATAAAATAATAAAAAATCTTACCAATATCAACAACAACAAAAAATCACAAATGGTAAGGTTGTGTACCTCACAACTCCTTATCGACTCTGAACTACCGCGTACTCATTTCCTTGATTGTTGATAATTTTGCCATTTACGGGTTGAATTTCGAAAACAACACCATTCATAAGCACTTTAATACGAACACAGCTGGAAGTAAATACAGTACCAACAGTCAGGAATTGACCTGCCAACGGTGTAAGGCTATTTACATCGGACAAACAGTCTGAAAATACAAAATTCGATAAAAAGAACACTCGAGGGCTCTAATCATTCTACCTTTGCATAGCATTTACATGAAAATAAGCATGAATACAGAGAAATAGTAACAGATATGTAGATATTGACAATCAACAACCACAGGAGAAACATGTTGACAATTTAAGAAAATTTCCATATTCAACAAGCAATAAAAGAAAGGGAAAATGTGATCAACAAATATATCTATCTCACAAACCAGACTTTATTCAGGACACTAAAACGAACTCGCATTCAAACGAACACACCGCTATAACAAAGATACTACTCAACTGCATGAAACAAAACAAAACAGGTTGGTAATACATTTTCTATACACAGTTAGCATCTTTTAAAATAAGATATAAACAATAATAAACGCGTTTTATCCATGATTCATTGTGTTGACGTGACTGTATTAATCAGACAAATGGTAGAATTAAAACAACCTTCAGTCACTAGGATGCAAATTTTATTGTGTTACACAATGCATTTCGGACCCTGTGGATCCATCTTCAGGTGTCTATTGTATTTAAATTGGTTTTAAATTTTTCCTCAATTTGTAATACACATCATGTTTAAACTGATTTGTTTTAAAATTGTTCTGTTCATATAACCATGTGCACCTTAAACGATATCGTGACTAGAACAGTGCATCTCAATAAATATGTACATGAAATTGATTATTCAGCATCTCGTCATTTCTGGGAAGTTTTCCACAATGTTTTCGTATTTACTCATTTTCTCTCTTGATAATACGTGTTCACGACACTTACTTCAAATCCTTTTTCAGCACAGGAATAAACTTTGGTAGGCACGAATCTTGATTAAGGAAAAATTTAAAGCCAATGTAATTACAATAGACGCCTGAAAATTGATCCACAGGGTCCGAAATGCATTGAGTAATACAATAAAAGTTGTATTATAGTGACTGAAGGCTGTATTCATTCTACCTTTTGTCTAATAAACGCGTGTTAAAAAGTTACAAGCGGAAAATAGTAATGTGTATAAACTATTTTGTATACCAAAAATTCACAGTGAGTGTTGTGGCACTCAAGAAGCAGGGAAAACAAGACTGATATATTACAGTTCACAACTAAAATGTGATATAAGAAAACTGTAAGTAAAGTAAAAAAAAAAAAAATCTATACATTTAGTAAAAAATTAATAGTATTGGTTGCATAAAATATTATTCTAAATATCAAAACTCTTACATAACTAATTTTAAGGCACCGATGATGGTATAACAAACCGAAACGCGTATGCCAAAACGAAGATTTATTTTGTAGCTGTAGGAGACGGATGAAATCCTACTATTAGTACAGCAGCTAAGGAAAATGTCGAAAAATTCCTTTCTGAATTATGCTGTTACCAAAGCGAAGAACTTAATTTTTAAAATGTCACCTCATATTTTAGTTAAATATGAAGGAAGATTGCTCGTCACAAGAAAAACAGCTTTTACAAATATCATACCTATATTATAATTAAGAAGTAAATAAATACCGAGTGACTGTCTGGTCCACGTGGACATAGTTATGGACAGAAGCCAGTAGGAAAGTAAAATCATAAAACTTTCGTTTACATTGCGAGGTGCTTGATGGAACAGCTTTTAGGTTAGTCAAACAAGGAGGCCCTCATTGATGACAACAGTTTACAGTACTGCGGGCTTGGAGCCGGTTCTGCAGCTGGCTCTCTGCCACTGTGCAGGGATCTGAGGTGACTCCGGAGGCCCCGCGTCTGACCCTTGCGATTAGCATTGGACGCCGCAGCTGCGCATTTGTCACGGTGGACCCGACCCTCGGCTCCGCCAATCGGCTTTGCCGGCTTGCCCCAGGCGTCGCCGTTCCCGCCCTTATCTGCGGCTTACGGAGCACCGCCACTGGTCAGCATTTTCCCACTCGGGACGTATTCTCCCCAAATAACAACAACGATATATTTTTCCTGATATGACGCAGTAACTATGGAGGAGTATCATTTGCAGTGGATTCACATCAGTATGAAAGAGTCTCGTAACTACATTAACGATCCACGCTATGTGAGATAACTGCACTTAGTAATACAACGGTAATTCACTAATTAAATAAAGTTAAGGGAATTATCGGCACCTCAGAGCAGTGGTTTCTAATTAGTTTTTCCCGAACACCCTTTCAAGAAAGAACTCAACCTCGCGTACTCCTTACAGCGGAAGTGAAATGGTAAATAAAAATTAAAACCATTTTCCATGAGTTATTAAACTTATCCAATAAGAAAAGACACTAAAAATCAACAAATATACCACTTAATTGCAAAAATTGCAAGGCAATGCGAATAAGTAACAAAAGAACCAGTTTGCTCACGAGTACAAATTAAACAATTCAGTTGTTGAGACGGTTGATTCTCTGAAGTATCTGGGGGTAATAACACAAAGCAACATGAAATGGGACTTCCAAATAACTTACGTCGTTAAATCTAAATTACGATTCATAGGTCGTATTCTGAGGAATTGTAATGCTAATTCAAAGGGAATAGTGTATAGAACACTAGTGCGTCTGCATCTGGGTTACTGTTGTGGAGTTTGGGATACTGTACGTATCGCTAGGGCCTGATTGACCAAGTGGAGAGGGTACAGAGGAGAGCCGCTCGATTCGTGACTGGTTGCTACGGCCATTATGAAAGCGTCACAGAATTGATACATAGATTGGGCTGGGACCGTTTGGAAGACAGACGACGTCATTTACGTTTGAATTTATTGGAGATTATGCAAAATTGTATGACCTAAGAGTGCAGTTAGATACTTCTTCCGCCAACCTATTTGGGTCGCAATGACCGGAGGGATAAGGTTCGAGAAATAAGATACCGTACTGATGCTTTTATGTATTCTTTCTTTCCTCGTGCTAATCGGGATTGGAATGCGCTGAATTAAGATTGGTGCTTAGCACCCTCTGCAACCCACAAAGTTTGGGAATTGTAGAGTGTGGATATTCAAAAATATATTTGGCGATAATACTTTTTTACGTAATTTCTTTAATCATCTTAGTAGCATTAATTGGGAACCACTGCCATGGACTATGTCCACGACTTCTCATTGATGAGACATGTTGGTGAACCAGTCATACTAAGTGTGAGTAAAGAAGTAACCATAATGTTATTGCTTTGAATAGCACTGTATTTATATGTCAGGTTTATTAAAAGTTCAGACTCTGCTATTCTCAGAAAATTCAGACCTAGTAAAGCTATACATTGATTTAATTCACGCGTAACGTCAACTATTTGTGTAACAAATCCCTCGCTTAAAAATCAGATTTAGTGACCACTTAAAATACTTATGAACCAATGATTTAATCTGATTGTAGCTTTAAATACGTTTTAGCGGCAAATATTCTGCATTATCTGCCATAAGAGGATTTCTTCTACCTAATTCTAAATTTCTTTGTTTCTGTTACTTGTGTAACAACATAACCTCCCATTACATTCTTGCTGATACGAAAGTTTTTACCTTTAAAGTGTTGTCGCTTGCTCGATAGCCTTCGTATTCACCTGATTCTACTCCGCTAGGGAAATTTATCTATCGGACGAACACAACATTACGTTAGGAACGTCCAAAAACGTTTCCTTTATGGAAAATAGACATTACTTACTCTACAGAAGCTCTGAAGGTTAGTGCTTCCAAATAAAGTACACTGACTAATTCCTTGTTGAGTTAAAAAAAGAAATTGACTAATTTCCCGCAGGGATCTTCTCCATTTTTGCTGCCAAGTCATGGTATTTCGGATACGTCCTTCGATGTGAGTTGAAACCTGGGTTGTGGCATCAAGATTCATGTTTTCAATAGTTCTGTGAAATTTATTCTGTGAAATAATGGGGTTGTTAATAGCGTCGACTGCGCTGAAAATCTCATCATATTTTTGGTGGAGCACTGATGAAAGTTATTATAATAACAACATTACGAATGATGAACTAAATGAAAGATTGCAGGTCCCTTAGGGAACACTACAAAAAATTTTCAACCGTACGATATAGAATTCTAACTACTGTTTTGGAAATGTGATTAATCCCTGTTTGTTCCAAACAGGATTCGTTAATTTATCTTCACCTGACTTGCTTCTCTATTTGAAACAACCTGTTCGAGAAATCTGATTTAGCTGCTTGAATTCCAGCGACGAATTATGACTGCACTAGAACCTCGAAGACCGCTGTCGTTTAGTACATAGCTCCCAACAAATTCCTTGTTAATTATAGCAGTTACCATGGTAAATTCGGATGGCAGAGTTCCATTGAGATGCAATGTTCTCTAAACGTCCATTTAGTAGATATGTTCGTTACGACCTCTGTGATTTTATCGGAGACAAAATTTACAACCATAATTTCGTGGATGGCTTAGCATTTAGTTATAGGAAACTAATACGAAAGTAAGTTTAGTAACGAATGTATTGCGCTAAATTAACGCAGATGTAGTTTTCGTCGTTTTTCGCCCGTTTCCGACATTTGGTCACACAGACAGTAGCGCCTGAAGGGATTCGGACCATGCAACTACATACACAGTTCTGTACAGCGGGCTTGTAGAAGACAATTCGACTTAGCTCCTTCCCCATAGATGGAGATAGTCTTGATTTAATATTATATCATCAAACACCATGATATCACTTAAACTCAGCAAGTCCGCTGGAACCACTATTAATCTTCTAGATAATTATATACTGTATGTGACCTACATCGCGGTAGATAAGTTAACCACTTTTGGCAGAGATTAACGAACTATGTATTAAATATTAGCACAGCGTGCCAATCCTAATCTTTTGACAACTCTTGTTTACTGTAGAGATATACCTGTGAAAGAGAAATGAAATTTGATTTAATTACATATTTCCTGCTGATATATCTCCATTCGACGAATAACATTTGTCTGGGAAAGACAGTAAACATCTCAGACTTATTTTTTCCAACACGCACGTTTCTCTACAGCAGAAGAGATAAACCAATGCTTCACAGGAGACAACAAGAAGGTGGTATCAGCACGCAACATAGGTCCTATAAAAGGTATTTACTAAATTGCCGGCAAAAGTTTGCTTTTTGTGGATTATATTTGTGTTTCAAAATTTTTGCCTTGCAATCAACATGGCTTAGTGAAAACGATGGCAGTAACTCCCATTTTTCGGCACACTATTTCCTATTCTCACCGGTAAAACCAATTTTACAGAAAAAGGTGTTCACATGTGATAAAAAACTTGCACCATTTGGATTCTCCAATAATTTGTTGAAATCAGATAATACTAGTTTACTACTGGATTTCTGGTTGGACAGTGTTCCCGGTTGAAAACGATGAAAATATTGTCACTCATACACACACGGTGTTTTAGTAATGATGAATAGAAGTGCAACTGTATTAAATTAAGATACGAAATCCCAGTCCGAAATCGCCTTAGCCACAAATTATTATCCAAAATAGTTTTTCGTAGATTTCAAGTTATTTGAACGTAGTCCATCATCGTGATGAAGCCCCACTCACTTTTCGCAGAGTCACATTAGTCAGACGTTACTTGATAATTAATAAATAAGAAGGGGAGGTCACGTTTCTTGGCAAACTCGTTCGTCTGATATTGACATTTTTGTGGTTTCGCATGAAAAATCTTGTATACAAAACACATACAGAAACTGAAGAGGATCCCCTGTCAAGAATACTGGATGCCTATTATATCTTTAGAACGTCACAGAAATTGATCCACCGTAGCATGGTGGTTGAGCAATAACAGTCTGGCCTGCATGTGGATTCAACTCCCCCTCCGGCCATCCATTTTTCGTTTTTTTCATGGTTTCTATTAATCACTCCAGACGAATTCCGAAATGTTTTCTTTAAAAGGCTACTGCCGAATTGTTTCCCTTTTCTTGCCCCCAGTGTATTCCACCTTTAATGACATCGACGTCAACGAGGGGTAAAGCCAAAGCTGGGGAACACCACTTTGAACAAGTCTTGCAAATATATTCGCATCTTGTAAAAGCAGTGCATTTAAATACAATTATTGAATCTGCAGACAAAAATTCGTAATTGCTCTCATTCCATATTCATAGATACTCCAAAGTAATTGTGGCTTATAACCTGCGACAACCTGGAATGTGGATTCTTGTCTCAATTAAATATATTTTCCCTAATCCATCACCCCTGAAAATTTGTATGGTCATCATCGAAACACCCTTCATAACATTAACAACGGCATGTAAGGAGTACGAGATATTACAAGCTTAGAATTATCAGTATGTTCGTTGCAAAACGATTTTCATAGTAACTTTATCGAAATAATAGGTTAAATTAAAATTTTAGTCAATTTTAATGGCTTTACGCCTCGTCGACGTCGAGGTCATTAGAGGAGGGAAGGGCTGGAGGACAAGGAACGTAAAGGAATTCGGCAATCGCCTTTTAAAGGCAGCATCCCGGCATTCGCCTAGTACGATTTGGGGAAACCATAGAAAACCCAAATCTGGATGCCCGGACTGGAATTCGAACTCTTGTCTTCCCGAATGCGTGGCCAGAGCGTTACAGTATCATAACGTGCAATAGTGATATGTTATGCGATACGTGTCACATCCGTGTCCAGTCACAGGCTGTTGTAATGAAGGATGT
This sequence comes from Vandiemenella viatica, assembly GCA_031002005.1. Lineage (NCBI taxonomy): Eukaryota > Metazoa > Arthropoda > Insecta > Orthoptera > Morabidae > Vandiemenella > Vandiemenella viatica. The sequence goes on from JARYHS010009186.1 coordinate 87,279,346, forward strand.
TACTCCTCCATAGCAATTTTCCGGGGAACTGTTTACTGGGGTGGTTTCTCACTACATTAAGGCCCATTCCAACTGCGCGTGGTAGACAGTACGCGCCTTTCATCTTTTACCGCCTGGCGGTGGGTCGAGGCGCGCCGTACCTGCTAACATATGGGGCAAAGATGAGAGGCTTCCCCTAACACGCACCGTGGCAACGCGACTTTACACAGCGTGGAATTGTTCGTAAGAGTTACCGATGACTGTAATTTTTTGAATTTTAGCGCATGTGTCGTTTGTGTTGTGGATGAGAGATGAAAGAAGGGAAAGGCTGAAACTCGATATCTGTTAGGTCCACTTTTACTTAAGACGTCAAATTCAACGTCACCGTCTGAATGTTGAATTACCGAGAACAGTGTCGCACGCCTCCCCTCCATACCTATCGTGCAAAGATGTAGTCTTTCATCCAGTACTTTGGTACAAAATCTGGTGATTAGGAATCGTGCACGACCATCTCTCCCTCTCTGGGCCAACGAGGTGGGCTGGTGATCAGTTATTACTATTTTATCATTGTTGTTAGAGTGGAACCGCACATCAGAGTCCTCTAATGAAAGCCACAGAATGATGGTTGAAACGTTAAGTTTGAATAAATTGACGTGGTTCTACCCAGACAACCAAGGTAAACATGAACAACGACCGCGAAAGTCTACCCAACCAAATTATTACTGTTATTTATTTTTGGCATGCAGTTGCAAAGTTATAGAGTGATATCGAAGGAATCTTTCCATTCGACTACGTCATCTGCAGCAGTCTGCTCAACGCCACAGCCGCAGTAAGGGTTGTTCATTACGCCGCACTGTTCAACTTTGGACTGCAATGACCATTAATTATCATGAAAGTGATCCTCAAACTACCTTGGTAGGTCAGCAGCTGGCAGTTTTTGCATAGGATCGGGGACTAGGTGTCCATTTTGTGGTAAGCTCTTCTGCCACTGCCTCCTCCATTTCGTACTGGTGTCATAGTGTGGACGGCCAGATCACCGGATGGTCTCTTGATGTGATGTACGGGGAAGGAAAGTACTGCAGGTCAGCGCGCAAGGAAAAATATCTGGGCCGTCATTTCCTTTCTGCCATTGTTGGACCAGGACAGTTTGGCGTCTTATTTTTTGATAATAGATACCGAGGGACAGATGATAATTAACAGTTACTACTAAGAGAGGACGTTGACAACAGCTACGGAGATTGAGCCAGTATCACTTGAAACCACTCAAGTGTTACCCGCTTCGTTTCTCCCCACAGCTTTTCCCCCAAGGCCTCTTAACTATAGTAGGAAGACAGCGCACCTGCCCGTGTTATTACAGCATTAACATACAGCACTGCAGGCCCGCTGTTTTTGCGCCGCCCTGCGGAGAAAATCAGCCAAGCGTCAAACGCGTGTCGCCTGCAGCTCGCGCTTCGTTGCATCTCTGTTCTCGACAGCTGAGCGGCGCCATGTTCTTACCAACCTGGACGCTCTAATATCAGCGCTGGTTTCTGCGGAGGTTTTATTATTTTTTCAGATGAGATAACACAGAGAACGATTTTATTTCCCATCAGCAAGGTCTTAATTAGTTTGACATAGTTCTACACCACTTCTTACCTTCATATACTGGTCACCATATATCAGTCACCACCTGTTTCACATGCCAAAATCTTTACCTTCCTTAAAATTCTTCCAGTCACTTGTATCGTGCTCTTATTTCATAAACTGCGACCTACCATCCTACAATTCCGTTTTGCTTATTTTTTTCACCCTCGGCTTGCGGAATATTCCATTTTTTACGTCCTTCCAAATCATCCTCATTTTCCTCTGCACTCCTACATACCAGGCTTCACTCTCAAGCGTGTTGGGCTCTACATACACACTTTTAGAACGTGGATTTTATGAATTTGTAATATTACATTTCCATCTTTTGAAAACAGTTGTTTTTCCAAGCGTAAATTTTGTTTGAGTACATACTTACTTATACAGTTTACTTTATCTTAACGGAATCCTCTTACCGTCGCTAGAACTATCAGATAATTCTATCCTGATATTTCAATGAATGTTTACGTCTTTGTGTACCCTGAAGATATTATGAACATTCTCTGCATAACGACCTGTGTATGCCAGTCTGTAGATCTATAGCAAAATTTTAGAGGACTTAAACGCTATTAATATCTTTATGGAATGTCTATAAAGTAGTTATTAGTGCTGGAGAGAATTGTGCTCAAGGAACAGGAAGTAATATGACCATGGCCATATAAGAAAGCAATCCTGGCCTTTGCCCGGTACGATTTCGGGGTGCCATGAAAACGAATATCAAGATGGCTGGAAATGGAATCGAAACCGCATCCTTTTAAATTATAGATGATTTCTTCTTGGATTTCTTCAATGCTCTTTTATGTGATGTAAGTTTGACAAATTGCTGACCCTGGCCGTATTTTCAGAGCCGCTGCTGAACCATGCCTTGATCACTTGAGCACAAAAACTTTTTAAAAGAAAATATCAACTAGGCGTCGTCGACTGTAATTTTGTGAGAGCCTATTTTGAGGCCGGTCTGATATTAGGTTTCGTAAGGGATCTCGTATTCGGAACAACTGGCTTTCAGCATTTGGGTAAATTGTTTGTGATTAAGTTTTTAACACGCTTTAATAGAGGTGGCTATGTTTCTTCTTCAATCACTGGGCTACAGTATTGATGTTGGAAAATAACGAAAATCAGTCAGGCACTAAATAAGTTGGAATCGTTACTACAATAAAACTAACGCAGATGGATCCACAGCACTAACAGAGCAATAACTGTTTTTATCGTGACGCCAGTCAGTGGTACAGCGTAAACATCACATTAGCGCGTGGCTGCAACTCCTACTTTTTCATGTAGCAAGACGTCACATATTAGGAGAGTATCTCATATTTCTGTCAATGACCTTGTTGCAAGCATCTTAACCCAGTTAACAAGTTCGTAATATCTGTAGCAGTGAAAATATCTAACATCTAAATAGGTAGAAATCAGGAGAATGCTCCGTCAGAATAAGTCAATCACTTTGGTTTTACAACTTGTGAAGTTTATAGTCAACGTGGTGGGTGGGCGGTTTACGTTCTGGCCTCGCATTCGGGAGGGTGCCGGTTCGAATCTCCGTCTGGGCATCCAGATTTGGGTTTTCCACGATTTCCTCAAATCACTGCAGGGATGCTTCCTTCAAAAGGCCTTGGCCGAATTCCTTTCAGTTCTTTGCCCCAGTCCCATCCCGCCTCTAATGACCTCGACGTTGACGAGACGTAAAGACGAGGCGTAAAGACGAAGTAAAAAAAAAACCAGTAATTTATAATGATTCAATCATTACAGGAGAGTCCATAATTAGGGACGTAGTCTTATATGGATCATTTCGCTGTTTCCCAACCGAATCTTGAAACAAACTTAGATGAAATCTTCAATCGTAAATCCATCCTTCATCGATAAAAGGTTCATTTTTTCACTTCTGAGTTGAAATGGGTGCAGGTTCAATGCTAAGAGGGATAATGGGTTAATGAAATTCTGTGGTTTGCAATGATTAGAGACACCACAGTCTGTGTAAAGAACTTTCATCAAATCAGGATGACAGATCAATACACATCGTATTCTCTAACTGATCAGAATTTAGTTCTTAAGGTGGCCATACACGATCGCTTCATTTGAATGTCATCCATATCGATGACATCCATGCGGATGACATCCAAAAGCGTAACACATACACGATCATTCCATCACTCCAGTCAGCCACGACAATGAAAAAAGAGGCAAAGCAAGCAACAATAGGTTGTCAATTTGCTATACAACAATCTAGTTATGCCAAGTACTAAATAAAATGAGCCCGAATTAATTTTAAAGGATATTCAAACTATCGAATACTGAATAAAAGTCCTGAGAATTAAATAAACGTCCAAAAAAGTGCGAAATTATGAAAAATAAGCTCTGTGATATTACGAAAAATACTACAAAAAGATTATAAAACAGATTTATTAAATTGAAATAGTTTAGCGGGCTGAAAATAGTGACAGGTACGTCAAATGTAGTAAAACAACATATTTAAACAAGTAGGCTAACATAAAGTTAATCTTATCATACTATGATATTTTTAAAAAGAAGACCGCAAAGAATTATGTTTTTTTTCCAACACGGTTTCTCTGTTGGTGTTTATGTCTTTATTTCTGAATAATATTAGCAATTGATCTATTGCCACATTTATTTAAATTTTGTCATGGTAGTCAGGATTAGAGATCCTACAAGCATAGTAAGTCCTTATCCTTCTCAATAATCTCCAGTCTTATTGAGATGACATTATTTTTTTTTTAAAAAAAATAATCGTTCTAATTGTTACTTAATAATATTTAAAACTGTATTATTTTCAATTCTACATTCAAAATAATATTTAACTTGTAGCAAAACAAATATTTCTATAGCAGATTCAAAACAAAAAAGATATGGTAAAATGTTGCATAGTCCACTCAAGGCCCGATGTTGTCTGCTCGGTGGTCGGTGACAGAATGAGAAGAGTTTGGACCGCGGTTTCGGCATACACGAGCCGACTGGAGTGATGGCTTGGTGTCGCTCCACGTGGTTTTCCCCACACACCGTCAGTTGGCTTGATGGTATGATGGGCGAAACTGATGGATATTTGACTGACCGGATATCCAAATAATCCTGTCACTCCACGTCATCCACATCAGTTTCCCCACACACGACGCGATAATGGAGTGACATCGCTCCATTTGGACGGATGGAGCGATCGTGTATGGCCACCTTTACACTCCACACAACCCGTCAATGAGGCTGTTCGCGTTAAGGCGCCTCAATACTGGAGCAGGGAGGTACAACGGAACCGGGATCGGTTCCTTGTCTCCGTGCACCGACCGTCCTGGTTTCTACGATCATCTAGGCCAGCGGTTCCCAACCTATGGGTCGCGACCCACTGGTGGGTCGCGGCGTGTGTTTTGGTGGGTCGCGGAACAATCTAGGTTTTTGCCAAAAAAATATATCTTTTACTTCATCTATTTTTGAAGAGGAACATTTGAAAGGCCCAAAACTCTAAACAGCTGAAGAAAACTCGCTAATAGAACTATCTTGCGATTCTTCTTTAAGAACAAATTTCAAGGTAAAATCCTTAATTTCTTTCTGGATGAATGTACAAACAGAGCATCCAGAAATCTCTAAATTATCTGTACTTGTGTGAACGAGCATTTTCTACTTTATTGTTTTTGAAAAACAAATACAGAAATAAACTATGTGTAGAAAGTGTCTTAAGGTTAAAATTAACCAGTGTTAACCCTGATATCGATGCCCTCGTCAGTAAACACCAGTGCCAGAAATCTCACTGTTTGTGAAGTTGTGCTTTTATAATAGTTAAACGTATTTTTCATTATCTTTGTTATAAAGCGGGAGGCAGCTGCACAAAGTATCACCTCATCAAGTTGAAGGTTGAAATTCCAGGATTAGTTAAATCTCTATTTGCACATTAAAATGCTATTGATGTGCCAAGCCATATCTTGGTGGAAAACTCGTACATATCCCATTTTCGTGGTTGACTGGTAAGTTTACCATTGTGTTATCCTGCTGCCGGTCTTCCATATTTTCATACATTTGAGTGCAGTAAAACACAATTATAAACCTACCAATCAACAACTAAAATCGTGTCTGAAGGTGGTTTCCACCAAAAAGTGACTTGGCACTGGAAACCACCTTGCATGGCCAGTTGCATTTTAATATGCTGATCGATTTACTTCTAATCGTGGAATTTCAGCAGTCAACTTGATGAGATTATAGTCTGTGCAGCCGCCTCCCGGTCTATTATATGTTTGTTGTTTTATGTATTATCAGTTCTTGTTTTTGTTGATAGTATAGCCTTTGTATAAAATTTGTCAATAGGATAGTGTATCGAGATCATACAACAGTTCCCATTCTGATATTAGATAGACTCTAATATTAGGTGGGTCGCGAAAATTTTTTTGCTTAAAAGTGGGTCGTGTACCAATAAAGGTTGGGAACCACTGATATATGCAATTGCTGTGACAGTCTTCAATTTCCGCTTTGTAACTACGCATTTCACAGTCAAAATACACCTTTCATAGAGAATATAAGTTACACGAATCGCAGACAGATGGCAACTCTTAAGTTTCCTTCCGGCAAGCTGGAGAGTCGCCAATCCGCCGTTGCAGCATGACTCTAAGTGGCTCATGACTCTAAGAGGCCTCATTGGTCCATGATTCAAAATGGTTGATAAATAAATAATAACGCTACTTACATGTGTCATTATTACGTTGTGACGTGTGACGATGAGGAAAGAGTTAGGCAGCAGCAATGGTTTACTCAGTACGCACAGATAGAGACTATTGTTTTATATAACGTTTAAAGCATGTGCCTGGTTTTAGGCATAACATTTTCTTTTTTTTATCATATCCCTCCGTTTTTGCTGATCTCAGTATTTACAATCTTTGTCATTTCTGATAATACATTACTTACCCATTTATGATGCGTGCTGATGCCACACCAACCTTCTTTCTCTTATCTAAATGTATATACGTGTCGCATTACATTCTTCTAAAATATTTTTGTTGCTTATCCTATTTCTTTATGCTTTTTCTGGATTTTTTAAATTAGATTACTTCAATCAGGATTTTTTTTCTTTTCACTTCCGCTACACTAGCATATTACCATTGTAGCTTTATACAGCCCAGTTTTTAATTCTAATACCCCTCACTTATGTTTCTACAAACCAAATTTTTTAAACTTATCACAGTAAATTTGTAACGAAGACTCTCCGTTTTTTTTTTTTTCCCCATCAATCTTTCGACTGGTTTAATGCAATCCTTCATCCCTTCCTATCCTGTGCTAACCTCTTCATCTTTACATATCCCTTAAAACCCAGGTCCTCAATTATCTGCTTCATATATTCTAATCACTGTCTTCCTCTACAGTTCTTACCTCCAACTGTTCCTTCCACTAACAAATTAACCAATCCAGCATGTCTCAAAATATGACCTATCAGCTTGTCTCTTCTTTTTATAAGCTTCTTCCACAAACTTCTTTCCTCACCTATCATTTCCAAAACTTGTTCATTTAGTACTTTGGCTATCCATTAAATTTTCAGTATTCTTCTGTAGCACCACATTTCGAATGCTTCAATTTTCTTTCTTCTGGTATTAATAAATTCCATGCTATCATAAATTTCTGTGCTCCACACATGTAAAAAGTTCTTTCTAAGTCCTAGATCAATATTTGAAACTAAAAGATTTCTCTTTTTCATGAAGGCTCATTCTGCTAGTGCTATTCTGCTTTTAACATTATTCCTGCTCGGCCATCGTTTGTAATTTTGCTTTCCAGGTAACAGAATTCACTTACTTCTCCTAATGCATGCGATCCTAATTTTATATTTAATCTACTGTGATTGGTATCGTTTCTGCTATATTTCATCACTTTTGTCTTGCTTATCGCTTACCTTAACTTCGATGCAACAAAAAATGTCCATAGTTTATTTCCACATCTCAAATGATACGATTTCACTCATAAAATCGTCAATTATTAAAATTACAAGAGCGGTTTCAAAGAATCTTGTATTTATCCAATTTTCCTCCGAAGTGAGTTCTTTGATTCTTTTTTCTATTACATTCTTAACTTTTAATTCGGTATAAATATTGCTTAGAAGCTCTACACTATTGTTCGCTACCGCTTCGTGAGATCAAACGTTGAGAGCATCTTCCAGTTGTGTCCCATAAAGGCAGTTTGCATGTCTACAAAGCACATACAAATTTATTTCATCTCAATGGTCGAATCATTACAACGACTTCCACAACGCTATTGTTCTTCTCTCAGTTCAAATATCACATTTATTTTCGAAGCCTTTATTAAGATTAATAATTTTTTTATTGTACTTGATAATATATTCCTTTACAGCTCGGAGATATTTGCTTATATTCATTTCTAACGATCGGAGTCCTTACAGAACCGTTCACAAAATTCATGCTTTTTTTCTCAGTATGATAGAATTGCGGTTCTTATCCTTTCACGATAAGATTTAGAAATGCGCTGTTGTCAACTTTTGCAGTGCCAGTTATTCAAAACTTATAAAACCGTGTTATCTTCAACAAATATAATTCTTATGTAACACTAACCTTCTCTCATCTATTCTCTCTAGTTGCTTTTAAAATAATATTTTTAATCTCAGTCAATTTTTTGTCTGCTATCTCTTCTGTGCTGCAGTCTTAAGGAACTTTTTTATTTTATTTTTCCCGTAAATATTGTGGCCTGCATTGAATTTTAAGCACATATAAATATATGTACTCCTGATTTTGTCTTTTATTTAATTATTATTATTTTATAATTATTTATTTTTTTCCTGTGGCTGGCTTGTGGCCACTAACAATATAAGCTTATTTTAAACTTCTAAGATTCATTAATGTGAAGATCACAGTTTTATTATCGATAATACATAACAAATCAGTGCACTAAGGCCCCAAGTACACTGGTTCGGGAAAGGGGCCAGGTACTAGTCCTGGTGCCTACCTACCGGCAGTCTTGATTGCGGTTTTTAGATGATTTGCAGCAATCATCTAGTCGAATGCTGTGACGATCATAAATTTCTGTCTCATAAACTACACATTTCACGATAAAAATATACCTGTCATAAGGGACGTAAGTTATTTTATTATTATTATTAATTTAATTGTGATACAGCACACGCTACGGTGGCAATGCCCTTAGTCATCTAATTACCCCCTTTCTTTTTTGTAAATTACCTTATAGAATTTGAGTGTTTAAATTCTTTCCCCATCTGCTTTTACGATTTGCAAATTTTAAATTCCTTCAGCGTATTTGGCAAATCATTCATTACTTCACCTGATAAACTGTTCCAATCCCTGACACCCTTATCCACAAAAGAAAGTTTTCCCACTGCCTTATGCATGAAATCCAGTACCAGCTTGTGGTCATGGTCATCTTTTCCCTTCCATACACTATTCCTAATTCTTCGACCAATATCCCTCCAAGCCCCCTCGCCGACATATGCCCTGTACATTCCCAGCACTCTCTTCATCCTGATCCTGTCCTCCAAGGACTCCCAATCCAGATCTTTTATTATGACAGATACTGACAGGGTCCTGCGATAATTTCCACACAAAAAATCTAGCTGCTCTTCTTTGCACGCCCTCCAATTCCTGTATTTGATAGCAAAAATGTGGGTCCCAAACTACACCACTATATTCAAGCAATGTTATGACCAAAGTTTTGTAACCCAATTTCGTCACTTTTCTGGTATATCCTCTCATCACCCTCTCCATTAAATGAAGGATACTGTAACGATACGGTAGAATAGGTTCCTCCTGATGAACGGGAAGGTCACAAATCCGCCACTGAAGCAATGATGATGACCATGCTATACATCCTTGATGATCATCACCGATAACTCAAAGAGACTACAACAAATAATGAATTGAAAAGGCTGCTAAATAAAATACATAATACACTGTCGAGATATGATCCTTTATATTTTGTAATTGTGACAGAAGGAGCTGTTATTAATTCTATGATAGTTCCGAGAGCAAACGTTGATAAATATTTCTATGTTTTCATAGACTGCATAACCAATAGATGTTTAACGCCTGAATTATTCAACCTCTAGCTCTACCATTAGTACTTCAATATTATTCTTCATGAGTTAGAAAGTGTGTACAAAAACTCAATTTTGTGTTAGAATTTATTATTTTTTTAGGCGTAGGATCAAATAACTTTGTTCTTTTATTTCAAGTAGTTATTCGTACACATCGAATTCGTGATTAGACCTGGAAACAATGTCTAAGCTATTTTTGTATCTACTGTGAATCAAGAACATTGCTCTTTCTCTATACATTAAGAATTTCTTTGATTTTTACGACTCATATGAGGTTTCTTGTTTTTAGATGACATCATTTTTCTTAAAAGTAGTACGTAAATTTAATCAATGTAAAAATAAATAAAGGTTTTGGGGATTTTTACGTGGCATGGTTAAAATTACACTGCGTGTTCAAACACATATCTAAAAATTAAATGAGTCATTATTGCCACCTCCTTTTTTGACTGAAAATATTGAGTCACTAGAAATGAATGAAAGCATAATTCATCATTATCAGTTTCCATTTACAGAGCTGAACCATTTAAATACTCCGCCTTCCATATTCATTTCACAGAAGCGAGTTGCCCAATTTCAAATATAAAACCTCTAATTAAACACCATTGACATGTACGTAGCCGGATGCAATGATAATGGAAGGAAATTTCGTTTTCAACGGGTTTGAAAGCGCACTCGTATTCAGTAACATTTCAGTGCGGCATTTTGGCTGCCCTGCGTGTGAAGGCCCAGGTAATTATTTTATCGCTGTGAATATGCAAATGGGTCGTCGGCTGGGGTCAAGCAACCCGAGCTGCTGCTCGCTAATGGCCCCACATGTAATTGTTGTCCCGCCTGGCGGGCCATTGTTTGCTCATTACGAGCCCCTTGTAACGACTCCGGATATAGACTCGCATCCACGCAAAAAAGGAGGAATAAAAAGAAAATAATGGAAAGAGATCACGACAGCAGCACGGTACTTCCTGTGTATACTAAAGAACCAAGGTTAATGTTGCTTTTTATTCCCAAAGGCTGTTATTTAGTTGCGCTTAGCTCGTTTGAGAGACCACTTATTCGATCAAAATTACTGCCCACTGTGCTACGACAAAATCATGGGCCGTGCTACAAATGAATATTGAAATTTTCCGCCATGTATTTTACTGATTAAATCGTTTATCGAAGGATAAAACGAACAAAGAGATGTATTTTAGACAGAACGCCGCTTTTGTATGTGCCCCGGATCGTAAACATCAGAAAAATATATCTTTTGTTCATAATAATAATATTTATTTAAATTGCAATGGAGCACACGCTCCGGTGGCAATTTCCCTACACACCTATCTTCCCCCTTTCCTGCACCCACCTACATTTGCCCTATACAGATTTTAACTTTAAATTCTTTCAACGTTTTTGGTAAATTATTCATCATTTTCCTTGGTAACTTATTCCAATGCCTGACACACTTACCTAAAAAAAGAGAATCATCCTACACCCTTGTGCCTAAAATCGAGTGCCAGCTTGTGGTCATGGTCATCTTTTCCCTTCCATGCATTACTTTTCATTCTTACACCAATATCTTCCCATGCCTCATGACCAATATATGCCTTGTACACTCCCATGACCATCTTCACCCTCCTCCTGCCTGTATTAAGAACATAGAAAAATTTGGAAAAGTGTTTTTAATACCAACTTATATTAACTTATTCTTTAAACGTTGTTATTTTCTCGTGATATTTATTATCTATTAGAATAAAAAGATTTAATTTGCTGTTGCAAGAAGATATTAATTTCTTATGCATTTCAGAAAGCACGTATCTTTCAGTAGAAATTAACTGAAACCTCCTACAGTTAAGTGATTCTTATGTCACACAGCTCGAAGGAATCTCAACCATAAAAATAGAATAAAAGATGATTTTTTTTTTACGATAGAGACAAATGCGTTGTAGATCTATAAGTCAAATGGCAGAAGCTTGATTTAGATATTATGATGTAAAGTAATTATATTTAAAAAAAAACACAAAAAAAAAAAAAACAAGGAAATGTGGGTAACAAATACCTTGTTTAAGGATAGTATAATCTGCCGTTATTACGATGATAAGTAACCTATGTCTTGTTGAAAGATTCTTTTGAATTATTTTTCTGCTTGGTGATATATGCTGAGGAAATTCCTTACACTGCAGAAAATACGTAAGTCAGTAAAAGATGCTCCAGGATTTATGTGCCAATCAAAGTAACTACGTCTGTTTAAAGACTTCCAAGCTTTTACAGTCTCAGCACAATAAATTATGCCTCCTGTTTTCTGAAAAGAATGGGAGGAACGAGGTAACTTTTGATTGCTTTCTGTTAATGTCACTAGTTTTAAGAATAACATCATGTGCTATCTCCATTAGCGGAATTGTTTTCGCATGCTTCTAATATGCCATAGCCGTAAGAGTTTACGGTAATAACCGAAGGAAATAATGAACGGGAAATAACTGTCTTAATTTCCATAATTTCTAATGCCACATTTTTCACAGGGGAAAGGCTTACCAAAGACAAACGTGCAGAGGAATTAATTAGTTAAAGGATATATAAAACTGGAATTCTAAATCGGACAAAATCTTGAAAGTTTACACTATTATCGAAATATTGACATTATAGAAGTACCTATTCGCGTAGTTCTTTAAATGGAATCAAAATAATCTATTATCAGAAATACAAGACTAGAATCATGTCCACCTTTGAAGACATGTCAGCAAACCAAAATATTAGGCGCTTGAGCAGAAACATTTTCGTAGCTTAAATAGTTCTCCTTCCGTTTACGACATTTACTACGAGAATAGTTTGTGCCGTCACGTTTTACACTTCAAATTTGCATGTGTAAATCCTTCTTAGGTACAGAACAACAGTAATTTCGTGTTGTCTTAATGACATAGTGATAATTAGCCTCCGTCAGCTAATACTACCTTGGAAATAGGATCTACAACTTAAGGTGGAATGTGAACCACGAAAAGTTCTAGCAAAGCAAAGCTTTACCAAAATCGGAGGCCGCAAAAATTCCTGGATTCGAATCGGAACCACTTGCTCCCAATCATGTGCTTTGAACAACTTTTTAAACGGTTTTTATAACAAAATATCACATAATTACCATTACAGGCGCGGTACTTGATGCTTCAAATGTCTGTCCAATTCTAGGAAGTAGATCAGAGTGAAAATTGTTTCAGCGGGGAAAATTCGTCTGATCTCTGTCTTATCCAGTCCAGGTTTCCGAGTAAAATCAGCTATGATTGCTTATATTAAGTTTCTCTTTTAAGTTAAAATTTCCACCTGTTTAATCATTAAACTGATTTCAATATTTTCTGAATTCGCTTGTGTAATTTCATCTTTTTCGGCTTCAGCCAGGTAAGAGAACACTTCGTCATAATTTAAGAATGATTTTATTAGATTTTAAAATTAATGACAGAAAAACAATTGAACCACAAGAGCAAGTATTGGTCATATCTGAACCACCTATCTATTATAAGATAACAAATAATATAAATCGCCTTACCGCTATATGAATTAAATGAATAGCTGCATTTTTTCTGGATCAACTATAATAGTAATCTACATGGTGGAGTAAACGATCTACGGATATGAACGAGAGAGAAAGACAGAGGAATGACACTCTGGTACCTGATTAGTGTTGGCTGTGGATTTTGAAGAAGTTAATGAAAAGACTAAACGTCTAAAATAAAAAATATCGAAGTAAGATGTGAGGCTACAGATTAGTAGTAAATTTATTATCTGCTGTACAAGAATTTATGAAAGAATTTATTTGGACAGTACTTGAATAATGGAAATTATTTTGTATTTAAAATGTTAATAAGGGAAGCAATTCACTGCTAATAAGCAGGGAAACGCATTGAAACTAGAAAGAAATAAGTGAATAATAAATATTTATTCAGTTATTAAGTAATTCTAAACGATGATAACATATTTTTTAGAAGTTTCTGTTATAATTGCTTTTAGTTACACAAGAAAAGCAAAAAGAAAGCACTGTAAGTGGACGAGGATACACAGCACGTAAAAGTGAGGAGCTCACAACAAAACGAGAAGAATAAAGAAATAAATAATTAATAATAATTAAAATGGAAATCCACACTACCCACTGTATAGTTTAAAAAATTGGGTTTAAGTTATTGGGTCTATTGCGCCATTGCCAATACAAATAAGATATAAAAGATGATGAAAAAACATGTTTTAATATATACGTATCTCACAAACAGATTATACTATAGAACTTATTTCGGTCAACTTCTTAACCTGATGACGAAAGATTAAAAATTTGCTGCAATGTCGTATTTTGATGAAATATCTGGCTTAACATCGATAAATATTAGGTAGAAAGTTTCTATTTGCTTACACAAACCATTCAAATGTAACTGAAGAGTAATATTTATTTTCTGAAACAAGTTTCAGACGTGAAAATCTAGGATAAGATGAAACTAGCATTGAATGTATTAAACCAAATTTATAATCTGTTCAAACTCTAGAATTAAGCTTACAACTCAACCAATTAAACTCCAGATTTTTTCCACATTTGGTTCATGCACAAGATCATATTAATTACGAAGAAATAGGTTTTTTTGGATGAATGCATCGTAGATAAATAGCAAATAGTTCAATATAAAATTTGTCCTATTGGCAATAAAAATAAACGTGGCTAGATTATTTGGGAAAACTTCGTTTTCATAAGGTGCAAACATACAGTGATACTTATAATTTGCACACAGAATCGTAGTTAGCCTGTGTCAGGAAGTGAACACGTGACCTGACGCCGTTCAGGGATGTGCTGTAAACCGATCACGTGGGCCGATGCCATCCTGCTCCTAATTAATTTTTATTGCCGGGAGTATTTTCACGTTATCGGCACAGCGTGGGATTACGCGCGGGGATTTGAGTACGGCTTTAGATAAAATACTGTGCCAACATTTTACTCGAGAATGGCGTTCGGTTCGTCGTAAAAACTCCGCGTAAAAGAGGAAACTGGGACAGAAGAGGTTTAAACTGTTGGCTAGATACATGTTGCCGGAAGGGCGATAGTTTGGTGATACGTGCAGAGCAAATGGATTTCTGCAACACGGGGCGCTTTATCCGATAAATGAACTCGGAATTTTAGAGCTTAATCTTTTCTAGAGAGGGAAAATATACCAGAGATTATTTCGTCTAGTTGTAATGTCCTGAATTATTGAGGGATTGTTCATTGTCACAGGAATAGGTGGGAAATATTAGCAAATATGAGAGTCCGGCCGCAGCTAATACACTTGGAATACAAAATAGAAATATCGGAAACACTGTTTACTTGAATCTGCAGCCATTACCAATCCTTACCGTCAAGTAATTCATCAAATAAAGAAAGCAGATGCAGCAGTCAAAAGTTATGTTTTCATGAAATCACCAGATTGAACAGCCGGAAGGCTATGTAGTATCAATTCGCATGGAGAGACAAAATTTTCAAATAGAACGATGGTTTGTCCGTATAAGTAACCTAGATGCAGTTTACGCATTTAAAATATCAGGCAACACAACACCACAAATCAATGTAATCAAATTTCTTTAACCGAAAATCAATGATGACAAATATTTTATACCAAATCTACGTTTAGAAAATACCAAAAATACGATATAAAATGCCAACGAAATTAAGGAGCACACTAATATGCCTACCAGAAAAATGCCCAAAATAAACTCTACCATGAACATCACTACCATTCAACACATCTGTCAAAATGAAATACTAAAAAAAAATAACAATACCAATAAACAATTCTACCAAATGTGATTTCTATCTGGTAACAGCTCTTCTATTTACAATCCCTACAGCATGATAACTTTACAATAAACATCTCTGCCACGAGAATCTCTTTCAAACGCAATATCCACCACAAATATAACTAACAATTTTATTCTCTACCAGTTACAACAATTAACATGTCAACAAAATCGTAAACCTACCAAATAAAACATTAATAGAATAATTCTATACCCCCAAACACCTTTACCAAAAACATCCTACTTTAAGGTGACTTTACTGTTTTCTAACACTACCGAAAAACGACATTGCCAGGATTTAACCCTACCAGAAAAACCAAACTTGTCTATGTATCATGCAATGAAAAAACAAGAAAATATTAATTAGATTGCGCCCGTAAGACACATTTCGTGATATGTAAAATTTTTCTCAAAATTTTTCTGAAACAAAACATATATATTTTGCTTAAAAACAAGAAAAAACAATGTTTTATAACAACTGAATTATTTAAATTTGTTAAAAAATTTCTTTCTTAAATCACTTTATGGAGTTGCTTGCTTTCTACGTGTAAAATGTGTAAAACAATCAACCGAAAATTAACAACTATTAATAACAATTCTTTGTGATTATTTTAATAAATAAATGAAAAATATTCAAATTTTGTCAATCCAAAAAATCGTCTACTTATCAGGAAATTTTTTAAAAAATAATGCTATATGCTAAATTGATTGTTTTCATGTTGAATCACTTGAAAATACGCTAAATGTAGCCATAAAAATGCTAAATTGGCAGCTCTGCCGAAAACAAAAGTGCCTTATCAAAAAAAAAAAAAAAAAAAAAAAAATCAGTTTTGAAACGTTCTATACGTCACCTTGATGTAAAAGACACAGGATAATTTGTAGCAATTACTCTTCACAACTTAAATTAAGAAAGTCTTTATACCCCTGACATTTACTTGGTACTATTAATCAGCTACTAAAATTACTTGTGAATAGAACTAGACTAAAACCTGTACTGAGCTTTGGTGATAATCGTCGACGTGAGACCATATATCAATCAAATCGCCCTCGGCTGGCTCCCACAATGTAACTGGCCTTGATTGGATGACGAACAAAACCGCAACAGTACTGAAACAGAGGGGATGAAATAAATTTTAATGACTAATGAGCTTCTAAATAAATATCCTTTAATTTTTAAAGCAACAATCGGCTTAAATATCGTAAAAAAAAATAAAAATAAAAAATAGTGAAATGGGTACACTTGCACCTAAGATCCTGTACTGAAATAATCTAACCAATGACGCATATTGTTAATATTTCGAGTCCATCCTACCATATTACCTCGGTATATGAAGGACTCTCTGATAGAAGTTCAACTGGCGATTAATGGAATGTATTGAAGAGAGAAATAATCAAAGATGGTAAAGAAACATTAGGTTTAGGGGAAGACGACGGCAGAAAACCTTGAATAAAACCAGAATTTCTGGAGTTAATGGATCAGAGGAGAAGGCACAAAAATTCTCAGGATGAAGCAGGAAGAGAGCAATAAGACACTTCAAAAATCAAATAAACGAGAATAGCAACAAAAAAAGGCTGCAAGAAATAGAAGAGAAAATGTAGATGTGGCAAACAGTAACATCAAACAGAATTTTGTAGAAATTAAGAAAACATTAATAAACTTTAAAGCTGCCGATGTAAAACCTCTTCCAAATTCAGAAGATAGAGTTAACCGTAGAAGGAATGCGTTCAGAAACTGTATGGTGGGGATGATTTGAACAACACTGTATCGGAAAAAGCAGGCGATGTTGACATTGGGGTGTTGAGAGACTCTGTTTTGAGGACAGAATTTGGCCGAGCTTTGAATGATTTGAAATCAAATAAGTCAGTTGGAATCGACGAGATCCCTGCAGAACTTCTGAAAAGAAGGAGTCTAAGGATTATTCAAACTGGTCTCAAAAAGTTATGAAACAGGAGAAATTCCAACTGATTCTAATAAAAATATCATCTTCACACTTCCGAAGAAAGCACAAACCGACAAATGTGATAATTATCGTTCTAGAAGTCTTACATCACATGCTTCAAAATTACTGACAAGAATAATGGTATACAGAATAATTGATATGTCAGTAGAAGAGATAGTATGTGGAGATAAGTTTGGGTTTAGGAAAAACCGCGGTACAAGAGAAGCAATTCAGGCTTCATGTTTAATACTTGAAGGACGAATCAAGAAAAATAAATATACTTTTATGGCGTTTGTTGATTTAGGAAAAGCTTTTGATAATGTTAAAAGGGACATGTTCAAAATTTTAAGAAAGTCGGGTCTAAAATATCGAAATTGAAGCATACTTTATAATCTACATAAGAATCAAGTGGCTGTCATAAAAGTTGAGAATCATGAGAGACAAGCATCAGTTAAAAAGGGAGTGAGACAAGGTTGTAGTCTATACCCTTTAATATTCAACTTGTATGTAGAAGAAGCAATAAAAAATGTCAAAGAAAAATGTCCATGTGGCATGAGTGTTCAGGGAGAAAACATCAGTATGCCACGATTTGCTGATGGCATTGTCTTATTAGCAGAAAGGGCTGAGGATATTGAGAAGTTACTGAATGGCATGAACAATGTACTGAAGGAAGTTTTTGGATTGAATATAAATCAAACCAAGACAAAAGTGATGAAATGTAGCAGAAATGATGCCAATACTAGTAGATTAAATATAAAAATAGGATCGAATACAATTGGAGAAGTAAGTGAATTCTGTTACTTGGGAAGCAAGATGTTCAAAATTTTAAAGAAGTCAGGTTTAAAGTATCGACATAGAAGAATACTTTATAAACTATATAACAATCAAGCAGAGAATCGTGATAGACCTGCATCAATTAAAAATAGTGTAAGACAAGGTTGTAGTTTGTCCCCATTAATATTCAATTTGAATGTATAGAAACCAATAAATGAAATAAAAGAAAAATTTAAATGTGGCATAAATGACTAGAAGGAAAAAATCAATATGTTACGATTTGCTGATGACATTGTCCTATTAGTAGAAAAGCTTGAGGACCTTGAGAATTTAATGAATGGCTTGAACAAAATACTGAAGTAAGATTTTGGACTAAATATAAACCAAAGCAGTACAAACCTGATGAAATGTAGCAGAAATGATTGCAATAATAATATATTAAAAATAGTTTCGGATGTGATAGAAGTAGTAAGTACTTCGGAAGTAAAATTACTACTGATGGCCGAAGCAGGAATGGTGTTAAAAGCAGAATAGCACAAGCAAAAAGAGCCTTCGTGAAAAAGAGAAATCTTTTAGTTTCAAATATTAATCTAGGACTCACAAAGTACTTTTCAAAATTCTATATGTGGAGCACAACACGTTATGCTAGTGAAGCAGGGAAAGATGAGAATTGAAGCATTTGAAATGTGGTGGTTTAGAAGGATGCTGAAAATAAAGTGGACAGATTAAATACGAAATGAACGTGTTTTACAAATACTGGTGAGAAAAGAAGTTCGTGAAATAAGGCTGGTGGGTCATATTTTGAGACATGCGGGATTGCTTAATTTGTTAGTGGAGTGAACAATCGAAGGTAAGAACTGTAGAGGACGACAGATTAGAATATATGAAGCAGATAATTGGGGACGTGGGCTGTAAGGGGTATGTTGAGATGAAGAGGTTCTCTCAAAATAGGAAGAGGTTGTAGGATTGTTTAAAACCAACTGAGAGGCTGATGACAGCAAAAAAAGAAGGATTTGTTGACTCAAATTAAATGCGGGATAAAATGAAATTGTGGCTATAAAAAATTAGTCATGAAAGAAATAACGAAAAACTCTGATAGACTTTCTTAATATTATGAAACAATGTCAATTTTACATTTCGGTCGAGGTCTAAATATTAGACCCCTGACAAGTTGTGCCGAGAATATTCGTGTGTATCCTGGAATCAGGGTCTACATGTGTATTAGGTGACATGTATATTTTACTACACTCTCATTCCACATACGATGTGACTGAGATGACGGAGTGTGCACTAGATTAATATCTTTTGTGAAAAAGTTATTACACTCATTTACGAAGCCAGTAAGCTTTGTTAACTGATCCAAGAAGTTGAACTGTACTGAAAGGGTTGTAATGTTCCATTTTTCCCAAGAAACATTTACGGATGAAAAACTGTAAGGTCGAAAGTGCAGTTGTGACAAATATCTGTTGGTGTCGATAAAAGGTAGTGGTCTTTCAAGGCGAAAGCCCAAGCGGAGGAAGATTTACGACAAGGGCCATATATAAAAGCGGGTACACGCTTTTAGTGCTGTAAGACACATGACAAAGAACGGCAGGTAGTAAAGGAGTAGGACTATTCAGTGTTGTAACATTAGCGTTGAATTTTGATAAGTAAGTTAAGAAACTTGGCTTAGAAACAACACTTTTTTTGAGAAATGCGTTTTTATTTACTGCCGCCGAGAAACCGCAATTAAATGGTGAACGTATTAACCAATCATCGGCATAATTTCTGTGTGCGGTAACAAATCCCTTTTTTCTGTTACATGTTAGTCAATGGGAGCTGCTGAGACTTCCAGCCATTAATGGCTACGAACAGTATGACAACGAAACCTGGGCGAAGCTTTTCCCTCAGAGGAGATGGCTGGAGTGACTGGGCGATTCGAGATCATCCCGGCTTGGACCACTGTGACAAGTACTTTGCAGTACAAGACTTCGCAGAGCAGCCAGCCAGGGAGTGACGCTAGAATCAATTGTCACACATTATTCAGCTATCTTCACCGCAGGGGTCTCCGCTTTCTGCACAAGGACCATACCCGGTCATAGTTGTTTTCTCTCCGCTACACAATACGACGCCACTCACCCACCAGCAATGCGTTAATACATTGGATTATTATTGTACACAGCAATCGACCCCACTCAAAAGCCCTGTTCGATAAAAATCGGAACGACTTTCATATTCTTAATTAAAATTCAAAAATCGTGAATTGTTCAATTGCATTTCGATTAATGAAATCATTTTCTTCAGTGCTTTCAAAATATGAAACGATAATCACTAAGACGTGTTACAAGAGTTATTTATAATCCCAGTCCAATAGTTTTAATTATAAAGTCTGACATGCAGACAAGGTCTACATTCCATACCAATATTAATAAATTACGAATAATAACTTCTGCAAAAGACATACCTAGACACATAATCTTTACACATTTCAGGGTTCCTTGCGAAAATCTACGGCTACTTTGAAGCCATTCCAAAGGAGTCTTTTCTGTACTCCTAATTTGGTATTGAAACAGAAAGATCTTGATTTATAAAGGAAAAAAAGACATTTGGGATTAGTTATATTGTTTTAAGAAGGATCTATTGAACAGTAAAAAATGTAGAGGAAGACTGAAATTGATGTAACAACATCAAATTAGTAGTTTTAGAAATTTAACTCTAAGCAATAAGGAATTTTCATTCGCTTTCTTCAGTTCCACTTTCACTATATACGAACTGCGTAATGAAATTATAAGAATTTAGAATAGTATAAACGATTCAAGTGGAGCTGTGAGTAGATGTATAAGGGGCAAGTGAGCTCAGTTTTTAATTGATGTTAATTGATTTTAATTGAATTGCGTGGGGGCCTTAATTGATTTTAATTAATGCTTATTGATTTTAATTAATGTTAATTGATTTTAATTAATGCTAATTGATTTTAAATGATGCTAATTGATTTTAATCGATTTTAATTGAGGCTAATTGATTTTAATTAATTTTAATTGAGGCTAATTGATTTTAATTGAGGCTAATTGATTTTAATTGATTTGCGGGGGAGCCTTAATTGATTTTAATTAATGTTAATTGACTCACGCCTTGGAGCGGAAGGGAGCCGAGGAACTAGGGGAGTTTAATTGAATGCGGGTTCGTAATTGAATGCGCACAGCTGCGCCACACCCGGAAGCCATCAATTATCGCTCCCCTCGCAGCTGCAGGATGCGGGTTCGTAATTGAATGCGCACAGCTGCACCACACCCGAATTATCGCTCCCCTCGCAGCTGCAGGATGCGGGTTCGTAATTGAATGCGCACAGCCGGAAGCCATTAATTATCGCTCCCCTCGCAGCTGCAGCCCCACCCGGCGTCAGTTTGCAGCCATGTCTCGTCTAGTGATGTTGTTCTCCTCTGTCTACCAACTCAACGCTGGTGATACGAAACGTTTGACGATAGGGTTATCGTCCAAACACGAGATTGAACCTGTTGCTGTTCGGGAAAAAGTCGGACACAATAAAATTGTTTTAACATACGACGAATGGAACGTCCTGATCCAGGTATTGGACGTAGTGTCCGAGTTATTCAACGCCGGCACTGACAGCATCCCACTTGGTGAGCACACTGTCTCCTGCCGAACGATTGCCGGGGTGTTTCCACCTCAATGACGATCCTGCCAGCGGCGTCTTCTTCGGCCAGTCTACTTGGAGGAACTTCGTCGACGCGCAGCCGACCGTGACCAACGCCTTGACCGTCAAGCAGAAGTGGGGCTACTTGGTGGCACGATATTATACTGAATTTGTGGACATTCTAGCTAATAAAGTGCTACGAGACTTCAATATGGCTACAGTGCAAAAACAAATTGACATGCATATTAATAATGTTCGTGTAGCTCAAGTGACATACAGTTCATCATTGGATTATGCGCAATTAAGACTTGAACTCATTGCATATAAAAATTTGTTAGTATCTGATGATGTAAATAATATTGTAATTAAGAATTATGAACCTGGATATGATGTTTGTGGACCTTATTAACTAAAGTGTTTAAATCGCATCAGCATACTACAAGGTGTTTGTGAGTGAATTGGCTGACAAAGTGTTGAGTGACTACTACACATGTACTGCCTCAGTGTCGAAGTTAATGGATATGCACATCAACAACGTTCATCCTATTCATGTGTCTTACAGTTCTACAATTGACTTTGGGCAATTAAGGAATGAAATAGTTGCATACAAAAAAATTTGATTGTACTTAATGATGTATGCAGAATTGTAAACAGTAAAGAATAAAATCACTTTACCAGATTTTTCTTGTGTCATTTCACCTATCCTAATTAAATAATAAGATAGTATATATTTTATTTAAATCTTTTATTTCACCCACCATTGGGCAATTAAAAATACATTTTCAACAGCGCATATAGCGTTACAAAATAAATGTCCTTTACAAAGTTTTATCAAATTATTTTTCTTGAGTTCATGTAGAGGCGGGCATCCTAAATCTTCTATATTGTAGCAGACTTTCTTGCGAATAATCTTCTGAAACCAACGAGCCTTCTCCCGTCCTTTAACGTAAATAATGGAGCCATCTTCATTTGTGATTGCATGTAGAATAGTACATAGTTTGCTAAAGGTTATACCAGCAGCAGTCCAAGGTATTCCATGGTAATTATTTGTCAACCATTTGACTGTTGGCTCATTACCTCCACGTGATGGTGAATTTACAGAGATGCAATGTGTGGCGATAATGTTGTCTGATTGCACTACACAGACGGAAACTTCTTTGAAGATAAATAGACCATGCCTGAATTCCACCCCGTTCCTTGCACCAGTCCTATCACGCATCGTGATCGGTAAAGATCTGACCTAGCATTTGGGAGGGGGGTGCGGGTTCGAATCCCTGTCCGAACATCGAAATTTCGGCATTCCATGCTTTTTTTGCGAAATTACTGCATTAGGTGCTTAAGCAATTTGACGGGGAAAGTGAAAAGTCCAGGATTCTAATCCCGGTCTCAGCTGCGATTTTCAAAAGCCCTTAACCTGACATTCACATCTGGCACTACTTGCGTTGTAATGTAGTTACACCAGAACACTTCCGTTGTTTGTTTTCCAGTTTAAACTGTAGGTTCTCTACACCCGGCTAAGTTCACGTAGGCTAGGATAGGTGCGGAATGCGCAGGCAATAAAAACCCTGGTCATAATGACCAGACTAGCCATTACTCCGTACTTCAGTTGAATATCGGATTGGTTCCTTCAAAAGGCCATGTCTGAATTCCACCCCGTTCCCTGCACCAGTCCTATCACGCATCGTGATCGGTAAAGATCTGACCTAGCATTTGGGAGGATGCGGTTTCGAATCCCCGTCCAGGCATCCAGATTTGGGTTTTCCATGGTTTCCCAAATAACGCGAGACGAATGCCACATTAAGCAGCTGCTGCGTAGAAAAATACAAACGCGTCACGCAAAATACCGGTCTTCTTAGGCCGCGGTGGGGCCCAAGCCGCCTCAGCAAACAGTTTTTTGGATTTCCATGTATCAGTGGCACCATGAGAAGGTGAGTTGAAATAACCTAACCTGAATTTACTCTAACCAACTATAACAAACACTTTAACATTCTGTATTAACCAGACTTTAGTATAAGTTCTGTCTCAGAAAGTGCCATAATT
This sequence comes from Vandiemenella viatica, assembly GCA_031002005.1. NCBI lineage: Eukaryota > Metazoa > Arthropoda > Insecta > Orthoptera > Morabidae > Vandiemenella > Vandiemenella viatica. The sequence continues at coordinate 87,303,137 of JARYHS010009186.1, forward strand.
TTTTAACCAATATTTTGCTATATTTGACCAGTATTCGCGGATTTTTATCTATTTTTGCACTTTTTAAATGAAATTCTTCGAAAGTGGCACATACTAACTGATATCTAACATAATTTATGTTTCATCTGGTACTGAGCCCATTATGTTTCGGTCTTGTGGAGCGTCGTGTTGTTTAATGAAACTTGTGATGTTCTCATCTTCTGTATGTTCTGTTTAGTTCAACTTCAGTACTTTAGTGTGACTTTCGACAGGTATGTACTACTCAAGTTGTCCGATGTCATATCGGGCCGTGAACAAAACGAGTTTCATTTATGATGGAACACTGCATCATGTCGCACGTTTTTTTTTCTATTTTGGTGGATGCACTCAATACACATCGTATGGCATGATGGACACCTTCTAACCGTGTAAACCGATGACATCTTTCGTATAGTGATGTGGTATAATTGCGGTGATGTTTTACCTGTTTTCACGATCTTTTTCCGACTGTGCACTTCCTCTGACGTGTCTATATTGATGGTAACGTTATGCGTGTATGTGAGAGAGAGAGCGAGACTTTAGCGTACAACAGATTAATATGTCAATACATAAGGACACCAGTAGTTCTAAATTACCAGTAGTTCTAAATTAAAGCTTCATTGCGTTACTATTCAGCAAACGAATAGGAAATTAATCCAATAATATTTTGGTTGAATGATGGATCAGAAACTGTATTGTTTCATTGATGGAATTGTACGGATGATTGACTGATCTATTAATAGCAAAAAATTTTGAACCTCACTTTTAAAAATGATTGTCAGTAATGTTTAGATGCAATTACAAATCATATGTTTACATTAATTCATAGCCGAACGAATTGGATGAAGGGTAAAGTTCACCAGTGTCATTAGACAGTACTCAATTCATATTCACGATCCAGCGATCAAAATGTGGGTTTAAATAGAAAAAAAAAATCCAAAATATTCAATCACATCCCAGATGTGTTCGATCGGGTTCAGATCTGGCGAGCTGGGCGATCCAGTACATCAATTACAACTCGCCACTGTGTTCCTCAAACCATTAAGTTACACTTCTGGCCTTGTGACATGGCGCATTATCTTGTTGAAAAATGTCACAGCCGTTGGGAAACATGGTCGTCATGAAGGTTTGTGCTGTACGTGGTCTGCAACCAGTGTACGATACTTATCGGTCGTCACGGTGCCTTGCACGAGCTCCCACGTGAATGTTCCCCGCAGTACAGGTGACAGGAAGCTGTTCCCGTAGAAACCGACCAGTTCACACTCTTACTCCGGCAAGATGAAGAAGGTATCGGAATTCATCAGACCATGCACCGATCTGCCACTACGCCAACGTCTAGTGACGATGGTCTCATGCCCATTTCAGTCGCAGTTGCCGATGTCGTGGTGCACATGCATGTGTCGTCGGCTGCGGAAGCCCATCGTTAGGAGTGTTCGGTGCACTGTGTGTTCAGGTACACTTGTACTCTGCCCAACATTAAAGTCTGATGTTAGTTCCGCCACAGTTCGCCCGCCACCTGTCCTGTTTTACGTCTGCCCAGCCTACGACGTCCGACATGCGTAATAAGGGGTGGCCGCCTGACCGGCATACAAGCAATAACTCTGAAAAGAAGACGAGTGGTGATAAAAAAATGGCCACGTTTTTCACTTTACCTAGAGACTGCCATTACAGTAGAAACTTTTTTTCCGTATTTCAATGCACAAACAATTATTGTGAAGTTGTGGCACGCATTCGCTGTACCCGCGCAAATATCTGTATTTCAAGAATTTTACAGTCACCCCTCAACAAGAATGAGAAGTGGTAACTTAGGAGGGTCTATGAGTATACATCACTGACACAGGTATTCGAGTAGATAAACCTGTAGAACTCCCACCACATACATCGCGTTACCATCCCTGGCTACAGGAACAAACACCACTAAACGCGTTTTATTTTTATTTTTGTCATTGTCGGAGTGTCCACAATGACTCTTGGCGATAAACGGCTATTTGTATGTCTAAACTACAACAGATACTAATTAACATGCGGACCGGGAATCGAACCCTCCATCTCCCACATGACAGTCCCGAACGTTAACAAACCCACCCACCAGGAGGAAAAAAGTACCTCTGAAAGGAGGACGAATATATAGACCTGCCTATAAAGTTATATTGAATTGGATAAAAGCACATGCGATTCTTTTTTATGGTTCTACGCCGATGTCGTGGTGCACATTCATGTGTCGTCGGCTGCGGAGGCCCATCGTTAGGAGTGTTCGGTGCACTGTGTGTTCAGGTACACTTGTACTCTGCCCAACATTAAAGTCTGATGTTAGTTCCGTCACAGTTCGCCCGCCACCTGTCCTGTTTTACGTCTGCCCAGCCTACGACGTCCGACATGCGTAATAAGGGATGGCCGCCAGACCGGCATACAAGCAATAACTCTGAAAAGAAGACGAGTGGTGATAAAAAATGGCCACGTTTTTCACTTTACCTAGAGACTGACATTACAGCAGAAACTTTTTTTCCGTATTTCAATGCACAAACAATTATTGTGAAGTTGTGGCACGCATTCGCTGTACCCGCGCAAATATCTGTATTTCAAGAATTTTACAGTCACCCCTCAACAAGAATGAGAAGTGGTAACTTAGGAGGGTCTTTGAGTATATATCACTGACACAGGTATTCGAGCAGATAAACCTGTAGAACTCCCACCACAACATCGCGTTACCATCCCTGGCTACAGGAACAAACACCACTAAACGCGTTTTATTTTTATTTTTGTCATTGTCGGAGTGTCCACAGTGACTCTTGACGATAAACGGCTATTTGTATGTCTAAACTACAACAGATCCTAATTAACATGCGGACCGTGAATCGAACCCTCCAACTCCCACATGGCAGTCCCGAACGTTAACAAACCCACCCACCAGGAGGAAAAAAGTACCTCTGAAAGGAGGACGAATACATAGACCTGCAGTGAAATCACCTACCTGCCTATAAAGTTATATTGAATTGGATAAAAGCACATGCGATTCTTTTTATGGTTCTACGCCTTTAGAGGCGGGGAAAGGACAGTGGACGCGGAACGGGAAGGAATTCTGCCATGGAAAATGATGAAATTATCCCCGGCATTCGTCTCGCGTTATTTGGGGAAACCATGGAAAACCCAAATCTGGATGCCTGGACGGGGATTCGAAACCGCACCCTCCCAAATGCTAGGTCAGATCTTTACCGATCACGATGCGTGATAGGACTGGTGCAGGGAACGGGGTGGAATTCAGACATGGCCTTTTGAAGGAACCAACCCGATATTCAACTGAAGTACGGAGTAATGGCTAGTCTGGTCATTATGACCAGGGTTTTTATTGCCTGCGTATTCCGCACCTATCCTAGCCTACGTGAACTTAGCCGGGTGTAGAGAACCTACAGTTTAAACTGGAAAACAAACAACGGAAGTGTTCTGGTGTAACTACATTACAACGCAAGTATGTGCCAGATGTGAATGACAGGTTAAGGGCTTTTGAAAATCGCAGCTGAGACCGGGATTAGAATCCTGGACTTTTCACTTTCCCCGTCAAATTGCTTAAGCACCAAATGCAGTAATTTCAAAAAAAGCATGGAATGCCGAAATTTCGATGTTCGGACAGGGATTCGAACCCGCACCCCCCTCCCAAATGCTAGGTCAGATCTTTACCGATCACGATGCGTGATAGGACTGGTGCAAGGAACGGGGTGGAATTCAGGCATGGTCTATTTATCTTCAAAGAAGTTGCCGTCTGTGTAGTGCAATCAGACAACATTATCGCCACACATTGCATCTCTGTAAATTCACCATCACGTGGAGGTAATGAGCCAACAGTCAAATGGTTGACAAATAATTACCATGGAATACCTTGGACTGCTGCTGGTATAACCTTTAGCAAACTATGTACTATTCTACATGCAATCACAAATGAAGATGACTCCATTATTTACGTTAAAGGACGGGAGAAGGCTCGTTGGTTTCAGAAGATTATTCGCAAGAAAGTCTGCTACAATATAGAAGATTTAGGATGCCCGCCTCTACATGAACTCAAGAAAAATAATTTGATAAAACTTTGTAAAGGACATTTATTTTGTAACGCTATATGCGCTGTTGAAAATGTATTTTTAATTGCCCAATGGTGGGTGAAATAAAAGATTTAAATAAAATATATACTATCTTATTATTTAATTAGGATAGGTGAAATGACACAAGAAAAATCTGGTAAAATGATTTTATTCTTTACTGTTTACAATTCTGCATACATCATTAAGTACAATCAAATTTTTTTGTATGCAACTATTTCATTCCTTAATTGCCCAAAGTCAATTGTAGAACTGTAAGACACATGAATAGGATGAACGTTGTTGATGTGCATATCCATTAACTTCGACACTGAGGCAGTACATGTGTAGTAGTCACTCAACACTTTGTCAGCCAATTCACTCACAAACACCTTGTAGTATGCTGATGCGATTTAAACACTTTAGTTAATAAGGTCCACAAACATCATATCCAGGTTCATAATTCTTAATTACAATATTATTTACATCATCAGATACTAACAAATTTTTATATGCAATGAGTTCAAGTCTTAATTGCGCATAATCCAATGATGAACTGTATGTCACTTGAGCTACACGAACATTATTAATATGCATGTCAATCAGTTTTTGCACTGTAGCCATATTGAAGTCTCGTAGCACTTTATTAGCTAGAATGTCCACAAATTCAGTATAATATCGTGCCACCAAGTAGCCTCACTTCTGCTTGACGGTCAAGGCGTTGGTCACGGTCGGCTGCGCGTCGACGAAGTTCCTCCAAGTAGACTGGCCGAAGAAGACGCCGCTGGCAGGATCGTCATTGAGGTGGAAACAAACAGTCTTCACCCCGGCAATCGTTCGGCAGGAGACAGTGTGCTCACCAAGTGGGATGCTGTCAGTGCCGGCGTTGAATAACTCGGACACTACGTCCAATACCTGGATCAGGACGTTCCATTCGTCGTATGTTAAAACAATTTTATTGTGTCCGACTTTTTCCAGAACAACAACAGGTTCAAACTCGTGTTTGGACGATAACCCTATCGTCAAACGTTTCGTATCACCAGCGTTGAGTTGGTAGACAGAGGAGAACAACATCACTAGACGAGACATGGCTGCAAACTGACGCCGGGTGGGGCTGCAGCTGCGAGGGGAGCGATAATTAATGGCTTCCGGCTGTGCGCATTCAATTACGAACCCGCATCCTGCAGCTGCGAGGGGAGCGATAATTCGGGTGTGGTGCAGCTGTGCGCATTCAATTACGAACCCGCATCCTGCAGCTGCGAGGGGAGCGATAATTGATGGCTTCCGGGTGTGGCGCAGCTGTGCGCATTCAATTACGAACCCGCATTCAATTAAACTCCCCTAGTTCCTCGGCTCCCCTCCGCTCCAAGGCGTGAGTCAATTAACATTAATTAAAATCAATTAAGGCTCCCCCGCAAATCAATTAAAATCAATTAGCCTCAATTAAAATCAATTAAAATTAATTAAAATCAATTAGCCTCAATTAAAATTAATTAAAATCAATTAGCCTCAATTAAAATCGATTAAAATCAATTAGCATCAATTAAAATCAATTAGCATTAATTAAAATCAATTAACATTAATTAAAATCAATTAGCATTAATTAAAATCAATTAATGCCCCCACGCAATTCAATTAAAATCAATTAAGGACCCCACGCAATTCAATTAAAATGAATTAACATCAATTAAAAACTGAGCTCACTCGCCCCTTATACATCTACTGCTGTGTAATGTGAACGTACAAATTTTTGTTGGCAAATTTGTTTTGAACACTCATTTTATTCGATTATTAATAATAAAGACCAAACTTAGAACATTAATTTTAAAATATTGCTGGGAATTTGTAATGCTTCTGCATTATTACCCGCACTCATGTTGGATACAAACACAGCGTCAAGTTTGCAAACACAACAACGCTGAAAATAATCTACTATGTAAACACATGGAAGTGTGTTTATGGCCTAAACTCGTCGTTTGTGCTAAACAAACCTACATAGAAAAGTAGCTAGTTACATGCGATAAATTCCCACGTTTTAATCTTAATTACCTTAGCGATTAAAAAATCTTGCTTCTGAAAATTTTTTCACTAGTTTCACAGATAGAGGGAGTAGTAGGTCATATACATGCAAACTGCAAATTGTAATCAACATAAACTAACCAGAGCGAAACACATTTCAATTATTTTTTACTTTTTCCGTTTGAAGTAGTAGAGTGCAGTAAAAGTACAGAATCGTATCTGTTTTAACTTTATTTAAGTAACCAATATTTCTGGTTCAGATCTTATGTTTTTTTTTGTTGTGTTATACTCACCGTGATTACGGCATATTAAGTAAAAATTTAACAAAATTTTAAGATATTCAGCTGAAATTATTTAACTTTGATACTATAATTATCACAATAACCATCATGTTTTAAAGTTTTTTTTCCCCTTTTTTTTTTTTCTCCCTGCAGCTTACACATTATTAGGACTATCCCAATTCCCAATTAACTGTAAGTGTTAAGACCTGAAAGAGGGCCTTTTAAAGCACTCTGCTCGAAAATGAAATAAAACAGAAAATACTTTTGTTACTATGATCAAACGAATGTTGCTTTCATTATACTGGAAAAGGCAAGTGGCTACCGTATTGCAACTAGTTCTTTATAATTTTTTTAATTTTTTTAAATTATTTTTTAATCGTTCTGTCCAAGTTAAGAGCGCGAGTGAACTTATATAGCAGACAAGATTTTCCTGTTCCCAAAATCTCTTCATCCTTTCGCTGTGCTCTTTCCTGCGTTCTTCCTTCCAAGTGTTCCTTCTTCTAATATACCGTCTGTTGGCAAACTGGTGGTTATTAACCATGGTACTAAATCGGCGTCTGTCCTGTATGATATCGTCTGTTATTCCAATTTCTTGGAGATCCTTTTCGATTTCAGTTAGCCAGTTGTTTTTGATTTTCATTGAAATGGCCAGGCTTAGAATTCTTTTTGTTAGTCTGTTGTTACTCATTCTGATATGGCCGTAGAAATTAAATTCTTCTTTTCCTGTGTCTGAAATTTTTTTCCGAATGTTGATATAAGTTCGTGCGATTTCCTTTTCATCCAAATTCCTGCGGTAAAAACTGGGCCAAAGATTTTACTTAAAATTTTCCTTTCTTGCTTTTTAATATCTTTAATCAATGATCTGCCCCCAATTATCAAATTTTCCAATGCATATAATGCCTCCGGTTTGATTACAGCGTTATAGTGTCTTAACTTGGTATTTAGGGATATTTACTTTTTGTTGTATCTGTACCAGGTGATTTTGTAGGCTTTTTGTAATTTAATTATTCTCTCGTTGTTTGCTTCCAGATTTAATCCTGCAGGTTGAATAATTTCTCCTAGATATCTGAATTTAATTATTATTTTTATTTATTATTGATTGTATTTTATGCGAATAGACCGGTTACTGAAAGCAATTTTCCTCTCTTCTGTCCATGTAGTGCCGGTCTTCTTGGCTTTGTTTTCTGGAATGACTACCCAGTCGTGTATTTTTTGTCTGAAGATTTTGCGATCTATGATTTCTGAAGTCTTGATTTTAACTCTTTCCAGGTTTTGTCTTACTTGATCGAACCAACTGTTAGGCATTTTTAATCGTTGCATGAGTTTGAATATCTGCTTAGTTAATCTGTGATCTGGCATCCTGTAGGTGTGACCGTAGAATTTTAGTCTGCGTTTTCTGATTTCGTTGGCTATGTTTGAGTGGGTCTCTACTGTTTTGTTTGACTTTAGTCTGTAGCCTTCTTCTGATTTGGTTGGTCCAATAATTTTCCTGATTATTATTCGTTCTTCTTTTTGGATGTTTTCGATATCCCTCTTAGAGTTTAGTGTGAGTGTTTCTGTGGCGTATAGAGCGTTGGGTTTAATAACTGTATTGTAGTGTCTAATTTTTGATTGAATTCCTATGTTCTTTTTGTTGTAGATGTTGCAGGTCTGTTGTGCCTTCTTTTCGAGTCCTGTTGGACTGATAATTTCGCCTACGTATTTAAACTCGGTGACTCTGTTGATTTTTCCAAATTTTGTGTCCAGTGTTTTATGTTCAGTTTGTATGCCAAGAAAAACCATTTTCTCAAAGGAAATTTTTAGTCCAATTTTTTCTGCTATTTCTTTGAGGGATTCTATTTGTTTGATCGCTTGTTGTTCACTTTATGACAGAATAGCCAGATCATTTGCGAAGGCCAAGCATGAGAGACCAGTTTCTGCCTTGATTTACTGGGGTGTTCGTTTTCTACCATTCTCTAATGACTTTGTCCAGGGCTATATTAAATAAGATTGGCGAGAGACCGTCACCCTGTCTAACGCAAGTTTTTGTCTCGAATTCTCTGGAGAGTTCTCCCATGAATTTTACTTTGTTTGTGGTGTTGGTGAGTGTCTGATTGATTAATTCTCTTGATTTATTGTTCAGATGAATGCTTGAGAGTTACAGCACAGAGACGGTTTCACCATCACTTCTAATGTACTCTGATTGGTAAGGCAGTCAAATAATCAGCAGTAAACGTGTAAGGGTGGAACAACCTTAAGCGTGAAATTGGTGTCTCTGAAGAGTAAGAAAAGGGAATATTGCTAGAGCCTCAGGGTATTATGCATCATATAAATCTTCAGGATCCGGTCACAGCATGGCAGCCAACAGTGTAACGATATCTTAAACGGCACTCTATGGACGTCTCCGAGGCAATAGCAAGAGAGGTTCTGAATACCGCGCCTCTACTTGGAGACCAAGTCCCCCTTTGTGTTGTCTGCCATTTCGAGCGCGGAAGATCTTCTCCGTTAACTCCCGACCAACGTCCCGAGGATGCGAGATGAAAGAACGCTCTAAGGCCGTATTCCCCACGCAGGAAGCAGGGGAGGGAATGAGGAGATGGGGAAGGGAATTTTCTCTGGCTTCCCACTTGTGTGATAAGCTCCAAGGGAGAAGCAAGGCTGGTAGCATTTACACCGTCATGGTTGTTGCGCAAAACTCATCTGTAATATCCGTGAAACTGGTATCGGTTTGCAAAATCCACGATGTTTCTGAACTGGCAGAGACTTAGTATCCTGAGTAGTGAAGTAGTTAAGTAGAAGCTATTGGGCAATGTTTAAATCAGTTAGTAACATAGCTTCAGAAACATTGCATCTGTGGTACAGATTAACGTGAAAGACATAGCAAACGGTTACCAAGATTCAAAACTAAGTTAATATATAAATGCGTAATGTGAGTATATTCATGATCAACCATCTTTGCACGATATCATCAGAGGAAAATATGGTAGAATATAAAGTTGGTATGGAATCCCTTCGAATCTCCACGCACCAATGAAAAGCAACCTGTGGCTGAAAAAGTTATTTTCCTGGAACTTAAGTATTTTAAATGGAAAAACTATTTTTAAAAAATACATTCTTATGGTCTTGCGACCTACTGACAGTGTTTCAGTTGCATTATATAGTGCCCGAAACTACAATTTAACGTAGAATTAAGTTCGTATTCCACCTTAAAGTGAATATTCCTTTTATACGGTAGGAACACCAAGTTATGTTAGGCACCTACTACAGAGGCATATTTCAAAGCCAGCAACAAGTTCATTCTGTTAACAGGTTACTAAGACCATACCAGATTACTAGTTTTTAAATATAGATGATTTGTATAAAAGATAGCGACTAGTGTGAAGATAAGGAACAAACTAATCGGAGAAGATACGATTTACAAGAGATCTGGAGCTATATGATTGTTTCTCATTAACACTATTTAAATAGAAACTAAATTAGGTACTTAAAAAACAGTACAATAATTGTGAAATAACTGCATCCGGGAGAACGTGGGTTCGAATCATAGTCAGGCCATCCAGATTTGGGTTTTCCTTGGATTCCCCAAATCGCTCCAGGCGAAAGCCTGGGTATTTCATTCAAAGAAGATATTGCAGAATCCTTCCGGACCTTGTTCCTTTGCCTCTCCCACCTCTAATAACATCGACGTCGAAGAGGTGTAAAACCATAACCAAAAAAAGTGAAACAACGGGCTACAAAATAGTAGAAATTTCGTCATCAATTGTTTTTTGCTGTTTACGAAGTTTTGAAAATGTGTGATTATTGTGATTAATAATTCCTGATGTGAAAGTTGTTGGAGGATTACAACAAGTATGTTCCAAGAGTAAATTTTTCGAGGAGAGACTCTTTGGTGATAAGCTATCAGAGGTAAGATTTGGAGATAACCTTCGTAGGGGAATGACTGTTTCTTGTTCGTCGAATGCAATACCTTGCTGTTCTCGCCATTGAATTCAATCTGTGATTAACCGGCGTTAATGGAAAATAAGATCAGAGCCACGTAGAAAGTTTAAATTACCGTCTGCTCTAATCACTTCCAACAGATATAGAGAGCAATCACACGATGTAGCCTATGTATAGTTACTATCCAACTTAACCCTCTGTTTAATTATAATAAATGTTGCAAGAGAACCGATGTAATCAAATCCAGTAATCCTATTGGATAACGTGGATTTTTGCGAGGTACTTCACATAGACAAAGCACTGTTGGCTAAACTCAGTCATTTTTCAGGCGCTGCACCAGCGTAATTCTGAGAACATCCACTCCCTGACATTAACCTTTATCTGTCTACTCTGGAAGCAAATAACGAACAGTACAACAGAGTAGCAGTATCTCACCATACTCAAATTTTATTAGTCACTGCTTCCTTCTTTTTTTCCTTCCGTGATTTCCCGAAATCACTCTAGGTGAATGATGGCGTAATTCCTTCAAAAGCCATAGTCGAAATCCTTCCCATTCTTTACCTCCATCCTTTCCCGGTTCTAATGAAACTTCAACGAAACGGATAACCCGAAACAAAAAGATATCTTCTTCCAACAACAATAATCGCTTCACACTCGATTGACTTGGTATAGATAACTGTGAAGAAAATATATATATATATATATATATATATATATATATATATATAGAGATGCTAGCAAAATCCTTTACTCCGAAGCACGTTAAACAAAAAATAAAAGAGCAATTGTTCAGTCTGCCAGTAAAGGCCCCCGCCAGGCAGACCTCACACACAACGCGCCTGCACGCCGGGATACATATACGACTCCAAACAGGCGCAGAGACATCAAAACAAACCAGGAAAACAAATAGAATCATCTAGAAGCTAAGTGGGACTATTTCTTACAGAGGTCGCCGTACTACCACACAACGGAATTCCTGCGCCAGGCCGCCTATATAAGCGTAGCCGGCCGCTCCACCGCCAGTTCCGGCCTGACCGCGGAACCAGCTTCAACTACAGAAGACCACCGGAAGTTCGCGAGAAGTAGAAGCCGTCTCTCTACCCCGGATCAGGACCAGGCTAAATTTCTCGACGGTCATCCGCTAACTGTACCACATTTGTTATTGTTTACCAGTGTTTTGTGTACATAGTAATAAACCTCAAGGAACCATTAAGTGTAGTTCACTTCAGTGGCGACAAGGTTGGGATAAGAACTCTCGACCATCATGGCTACGCCAGCAGCACCTACGGAGTGGCAACAGTTCCTCCAAGGACTTCTACATCAGTTCTTCGAATCTCAGAGACAACTGATTGCGGAAGTCAGGAATCTCCGCCAACCCACGGCCCCGCCTCCGTTCCCAGCATTCAACGACGACGTCGAAGAATGGGAGACCTACGAGAAGCGCATAAAACAACACTTCGCAATTCATCACATATCCAAAGAAGAAGACCAGCGTGCATATTTCCTTTCCTGGAACCAATCAAAGATGTATGTCTTGCTCACCAAACTTCAGCCACAAGACCCCGACACCCTCACCTTCACGACCATCTGTACGACACTGAATGCATACTACAGACGCCGGTACCATGTCGTCGCGGCCCGCGTCGAATTCTATCAATGCCGGAAGAAGCCCGATCAGACGTATCGCCAGTGGGCGGCCGAACTCCAAGGCCTTAGCAGAAAATGTAAGTTTCAAACTCGTTGTTCCCACGAATCCTACGCCGACGACATGGTGCGTGATCACATCATACAGGCTGCACCAGATGCCGCACTCCGGCATGACGCCCTCAAGTTAGAGGACCCATCCCTGGAGCAGGTCATCGAACTTGCCTACAAATTCGAAATATCTACGGCCGCAGATCGCCGCCTGGAGTCCTGGGCGGATGTGGCCGCAATCCGAACCGACGTAGAGGACACACAGGACGTCGCCGCCATCCAGAGCTCCCAGTCGCGCTCCTCCCGACACCACAACCGGGGACCGCTTCCTCAGAAGGACATCGAACCGGCCCGTTCCGGCAGGGGCACCAAGTCTCGGCAGCAGCAGCGGATCCCGCAGCGCCGACGCCGCAGCCCGCTCCGCCTACCCTCCTGCCCCGCCTGTTATTCAGCACATGAGAGGGAAAATTGTCCGGATCGTTGGGCTGAATGCTCACGTTGCGGCAAGGAAGGACACCTGGCGTCCGTCTGCCGCACCAACACCACCAATGCCAATCCCGGCTCTCGCCGCTCAGGGTCTTACCAAGACAGGTTGAGCGGCGCACCTATGGATATCAATCAGGTAGACACTTCCACAGCATCCAAACTTTTTATTGACGTTACGGTCAATGGCAAGCCCCTGCGCCTACAAGTCGACACAGGAGCAGCAGTCTCATTGCTTAATTATACTACTTATGTGCAAATTGGCTCGCCCCCCCTCTCGCCGGCCCCCAAGCGCCTCCTGACATACAACAAACAGGAAATAGCACTCCTGGGACAGTTCACAGCAAACGTCATGTATAAGTCTGTACATCGTTCAGTCCCCTTTTTAGTAGTTAACAGTTCTCTCACAGCAGACTTATTTGGACTGGACGCTTTCCGCTTATTCGGATTTTCAATTGAGGATAACATACACCTCGTATCTCAGCATGTTCCTTTTCCTGAAGTGA
>JARYHS010009186.1:87317123-87403695 GCA_031002005.1 Vandiemenella viatica
CTTGGCGTGCGTCCGTGCGTCGCTGCTGTCCGGACCCAGGTCGACGGGCACGTGCACCTTCCGCCGACCACTGGCGACAACATCGATGTACTGTGGAGACCTCGCGCCCCACATGTTGAGCAATTCCACCCGGCCTCCCGCATGCCCACTATACGCCCTCGCTCAAAGTCAGTCAACTGCACATACGGTTCACGTACACGCTGTCGCGGCATGCTACCAGTGTTAAAGACTGAGATGGAGCTCCGTATGCCACGGCAAACTGGCTGACACTGACTGTGGCGGTGCCCAACCGCTGCGCAGCTAGCGCCCTTCGACGGCCAACACTGCTGTTCCTGGTGTGTCCGCTGTGCCGTGCGTTTGATCATTGCTTGTACAGCCCTCTCGTAGTGTCTGGAGTAAGTATGGTGGGTCTTACACACCGGCGTCAATGTGTTCTTATTTCAATTTCCAGGAGTGTAAATAAAAAGCAACATGTAAATTGAAACGAACGAACCAATTGTAACTTTGTAATGTATGATTGCCTTGCATTAATTTATTTTATCCCTGCTCTTCGTATGTTTATGCAGTTACTTCGAAAACTGAAAACGTTTTTCTGGCAACGCAGTTACGTTACAACAGAGACCATGAGAAATTAAAGGTTACTTTCATTAGCGACATGTTATTGAAAAGTAATCTTAGTTTCATGTTTTTTCAGCCAAAATATTTTTTCCACATTTTTTAACGATAAAATGCTACGAAAAGTAAACTTAATGCCTGTGTTGTGGCAAATAATTTCACAGCAGTTGCGTATGCATTAAACTGTGTAAATAATTTCTAATATCTTTGCTCGTCGTTATTTTCTGCAAGAATATCGTTGTTTCACATCGCTTATACAGAGTCATATCCTTGATGGTAAGCTTAAATCTCATTTAATAGCTAACACGTTTATCAAAAACAAAGGGTATCTCCATGATAAGGGTATCTTCCATGATAGTAGGAATTTATTTTGGAAAAAGCTTATAAGGAAAGACGAATAAGAATAATTTTTAATTATATTTTTCGTGATAAGAATACTCTGGTAAGATTATCAGATTATTTGGCTAGGATTTTTTTAAATGAATACATTTTACTTTAAATGACGGAGACCATAATTTCGAAAACGGATAACTGTTATTTATTTGACAGATACATTTCGCGATTATTATTTCTTATCTTCTGCCCAAAAAATTCTTAGGTTATGCTTTAAACTAGTTCTTATAATTGATACAGATAATACAGCGAAAACATGCAGTACCCTTCTCCTTACATTAATTTCTGCATCTACTTGTAAATAAACAAAAACCAACATGAACGAACGATTATAATATGGTGGCTGTTGATTCGCCACTGACGGCTGGCACAAACCGTTCTCTAGCCCAGTGGTTCAGAAACGGTGGTCCGCGGAACCCTGGGGTTCGATGGAAGGGTCACAAGGGTTCCGTGTTCCGTCCAAGAATTAAATATAATGTTCGTTGAAAAGAGTCATAACCGCACTGCGAGAAGGAAACCATGGTTCTGCTTCCGTTTGTGACGACTTACCGATGCGAAACTGGTTTTTCAGCTTACACTTGTAAAAATAGGGATCCGTCAAAAAATGTATGATCAATTAGGGTTCCGTGGCCAAAAAAAATTGGGATCCGCTGTTCTAGCCAATATCTATAGACGACGTGCGCAGTCTCCAGATTAGCATTTGAAATAAGAGGATGCAATTGTTTATTCTGTGAATTAAAAACTTTCCACATCCCACAGAGACAGTCTCTTGCATTGGGATCAATGGAAAATGAATGTATTGTATTGAATGATTCACTTCTTATATAGCGTAGCATTATAACCATTGGCATACAGTTTCATATGAAAATGATGTGCAGTCAACCTCGTATGTTGTTATTAAATAACGACAAGTTTCAATAGTTGTTTGAATTAAAATATTTTGCTTCAAAAACATGTGCACAACTAGTAATATGGCACACAGGTCTGCAAATATATTTTTGATCGATTTAATAAAATCACCGGTAACTATTTCAAGTGAACCGATAAAGAATGAACCAGCTTGCTTAGCTTAGCATTAGCTTAGTTAAGATTAACATGACCGATCGCAATCCTGTCTTTCCCAAAATAAAATTTCGAACCGTGTATGGTGCAATCAGTTCAGATCGTAACCAAGGGTACAAATTTAACGAAACTTGTAGTAAATATAATCACCAAGTTACCGTGTACACAACAGGTTACCGTTAGCATAAGCAAGGGTGCTGTAGATTTCATTTGCCCTGTATTTTTTTTATATATATATCAAACTACAGTAACATCTAATATAACAGCTAGCAACATTTTCTAGAAAGAATTTTAGGTTGGCTGGTTTTTTGATATTTCTTTTCTTACTTAAGTTGGATAGGGATGCGGTACGTCTGGGAAGTGGTAGCGGTTGAATTTACCTGTGAGCATTCCTTCCGTACAGGTAAAAATTGTGCATTTTGAAATTATTTTAAGACCAATTTCCTTTTTTCATAATTTTCCATATCTTTTTAATAATATAAATTTATAGTCACCAGACTTTTATAGTTGCTAATTAAAAATAAAATAATTAGTATAGCTGAAATTTTAAGCAACCGAATTTCTATCTGGCAAAGTTATGTTATACTCTTTGATTACAGAACTAAATCATATTAAAATTTCAGATATACTTAAATGATTTGAAAATTATTTTATTTTTTAATTGCATCTGGCGAAATCTTAGCAACGATAAAACTTTCTGGTAACTATAATTTTATGCTACTGAAAAGATATTTGTCTTAAAATGATTTCAAAATCGACAATTTTTACCAACACAGAAGAGATGCCCACAGATAAACGCAACGGCTGCCAGGTGCCAGACGCAGTGACGTAGCTAGGGCCGGTGCAAAAAATTAATTTTGGGCCCTCAGGCCAGATGGGCGACCTTTTTAACCGACTTCAAAAAAGGAGGAGGTTCTCAGGTCGTCTGAATTTTTTTTTTTTTTTTGGATGTATGTTCAGCGATATCTTTGCCAATTTTGAACCGATTTAAATGAAATTTTTATAGTGGATAGAGTATACCTCCAAAGTGGTCCCATATGAATTTCATTGAGAAACCACCCCTTCTACCCCTTTACACCCCTTAACTTTTATACACACCTTTTTATCCGATTTTGATGGAACTTTGGAAATATATAGTAAAAAATAAACAGAAGAATACTGTCAACATTTGGTTTGAAAAACCGAACCCCTCTCCCCCTATCCACCCCTTAATTTTTGCCAATGTTCTTTATACAAAGCTAAAGTGGACACCATTTAACTGTTCTCCATTAAAGTTGGCATATACATGTAATTTTTCATGGAAAAGGTTTCTGACCCAAAAAAATAAAAAACCACCCTCCTCTCCCTTTACACCCCTTAATTTTTATACAAACCCACACTTTTTATCCGATTTCAATGGAACTTTGGACATGTATAGTCAAAATAAAGAGAAAAATGGTCCCATATGAATTTAATTGAGAAACCACCCCTTCTACCCCTTTACACCCCTTAACTTTTATACACACCTTTTTATCCGATTTTGATTGGACTTTGGAAATATATAGTAAAAAATAAACAGAAGAATACTGTCAACATTTGGTTTGAAAAAACCGAACCCCTCTCACCCTATCCACCCCTTAATTTTTGCCAATGTTCTTTATTCAAAACTACAGTCGACATCATTTAACTGATCTCCATCAAAGTTGTCATATTCATGTAATATTTCGTGGAGAAGGTTTCTGACCAAAAAATAAAAGAAAGCCACCCCATCTCCCCCTTTACACCCCTTAATTTTATAGAAACCTATATTTTATATCTGATTTTCATTGAACTTTGCCAACGTATACTTTTAAACAAACATAAAAATCTTGTCAACATTTGGTCTGCCAAAGCTCAACCCCTCTCCCTCCAACCAACCCCTTAATTTTTGTCAATGTTTTTTTTTATAAAAAGCGACAGTCGCCACCATTTGACCTATTACCATGAAAGTTGGCGCTTGTATGTATTTTTTCACGAGGAAGGTTCGGACCAAAATATAAAAAAACCACCCCCACTCCCCATCAAACCGTTTAATTTTTATACAAACCCACAGTTTTTATTCAGTTTTGATAGAACTTAGCAAACGTTTACTGTAAAACAAAGAAAAAATAATCTCAGCTTTTGGTTTGCAGAAACTGAACCCCTTTCCCCATTTGCGCCCCTTGACTTTTGTCAATTTTCTTTTTGAAAAGCTACAGTTGACACCATTTGACCGATCTTTATGAAAGTTGGTACATAGATGTATTTTTTTATGGAGAAGATTTCTGACCGAAAAATAAAAAAAACTACCTTAGGTCCCCTTTTTACATCCCTTAATGTTTGTACAAACCCACATTTTAATCCGATTTCAGTGGAACTTCGCATGTGTATACTTTAAAGCAAATAGAAAAAGAAACATACTACTCACATTATTTTGACAAAAACACAAACCCTATTCCCCTTTCTACCCCTTTAATTACTTTCAATGTTCATCATATAAAGCTACCGTTTCTATCTGATTTTGAAGGAAGTATGAACAAGTATACTTCAAAACAAACAGAAAAATACTGTCTGCATTTGGTTTAGAGCAGCCAAACCACTCTTCCCCTTTCCACCCCTTTAATCTACACAAAGCACAGTTTCTACCTGATTCTGAAGAAATTTGCACACTTATACTTCAAAAATACATAACAATTGTGTTTAAATTAGGTTGAAGAAGCCCAACCCTTCTTCCCTTCTACCCCCACCCCTCCTAATTTCCAATATTCTTTATAGATACCTACCGTTTTTATCAGATTTCGATGGAACACTGCAAATGTATAATTAAGAACAAAGAGAACATTCTGTTTACAAAACCCAACCGCTCACTGCCTTACCCCACTTAATTTTTGTAAATGTTCTTTATACAAAGCTACAGTTTTTATCTGGTTTCGATGGAACTTTGTACATGAATACTTTAAAACAAAGAGAAAAATGCTGTCCACACTACCTTAACAAAAACCAAACTACTCTTCACCTCCACAACCCTTAACTATTTTTTTATACACACCTAAAAAATTTATATGATATCAATAGAAATTTACAAATGTATACTTTAAATAAATCAGAAAAGACAGTCTACATTTGGTATACCAAAGCCCAATCCCTCTTCTCCTTTACCCCCATCCTTTATAATTTCCAAAGTTCTTTACAAAATCCACAGTTTTAAGTACCGTCAAAATCAATTAAGTTATTTTTAAGTCATTGCAGAATATTTATAAAATGTGTGTGTCCTAATGTCTGAACATGTACGTCAGATTTCAACTTGGACCCCAAGCTTTTACTTTTTGAAACCAATTAAATATCTATATTTTCTGTGTGATGCCAGAACGAACAGATATATTCCAGAGACAGACTTGAGTATGTGGTATGTACTAATGTCCAGATGTTACATGTTTCGATTATCGAGCAGAAGCTTTAACAGATGTTATGATTAGATCGAAACACAGCCTGGACCAAAATGTAATACTGACATTCCTTAAACACAGCTTCCAATTCACCCCATTTTGAAAGTTGTTAGGGTATATAAATACAGATTTCTGTTTTTGAAAGCATTCGCTTTAACCACTGAGCTACCAGGAAGTTCGCAAAATGAGAACTGCATGCAGCATATTTAAAATACAAATTAACTATAATACCACTAAAAATTTAAAAATAAAATAATTGTTTAAAAAACATAAAAACCGTCTTCAAAAAAGGGCACTAAAAGTTTTATAAATAACTTTATACCTTGCTTAGAAGAAAGTAAATCTAAATGGACAATATTTTACATTACTGTTATTGAAATTTTTACATTAATTAGTTATTTTTGGAGTCGGTGCCAGCCAAAACAAGAAAAAACAAAAGTTAAAAACAATAATATTTAAAAATCATGTTACTACTTACCTACAATTGATTCTAGAAACATTTTTCAACAAAACTGAAACATATAGACGATACACCGATATTATACTAATTATAAAGTGTTTACTGCATGATGCAGCCTACCAACTGACACTATAGCGACAGAGATATGCTTGGATGACCAACGAGGTCAAGCCACAGATAACATACCGGTAATTTGTTTCACTAAGCTGTCTCCCGCAATAAAACTATCTTCCTCACGACATGCTGTAAAATATTTGGAATTTTTTGTTCGTACTCTCGGTTCGCCTCGAACACCAAATAAAGTTCAGTAATTCGATCTGCGCGATCTGACAGCTGGCAACGACTCCAAAAATAACTAATTAATGTAAAAATTTCAATAACAGTAAGGTAAAATATTGTCCATTTAGATTTACTTTCTTCTAAGCAAGGTATAAAGTTATTTTAAAATTTTTAGTGCCCTTTTTTTTTTTGAAGGCGGTTTTTATGTTTTTTATAACAATTATTTTATTATTGCTTTGTGTCGCTGGGGGCCCCTGAGTTGTGCTTGGAGTTCCCCTGAGCAGTGAGGGCCTCTTAGTGGGGGGCAAAGAAATATAAAAAAAGCCGTCCTAAAATCAATTTTTTCGTGAGTAACTAGCTCTTGTACTAATCCATTGCACATTCGATTTTCGCAGAGCTATGAAAAATTTAATTTATAAGAAATTGACCTAATTTCAACGACAAGTCAAAACTGCATTCCAGCAAATTTTCTAATAACTTTGAGCTTGTCAAGAATTAATGCATAAGAGCGTCTTGTGACAACAAAACGCGAAGAAGCTTAGATTACTTTTTGGTTTGGCTTATGAGGAAAGTAAGGATTCCAATGCTATGGTCTCTGTTAAAACAGATTTATGTTTTGTTAATGCATAGTCCTGTCCTGTGTGAACAATGGATCTGGTTGTAATGAACATTTTTGAAGCTGTTCGAAATATTTTGTGGAAAATGAACTTTCTGGCAGATTTGAAAATAGTATAACACAAGGAGAAATTCGTTGAGTGCCTTAACCATTCTACAATTTTATTTATTTGTTTAGCAATCTTGTACCTCAAGGTTGGATTACAGTTAAGATTACAGTAAATGTGGCTTTCTGATATGGCACACTTTCACAACGTGGTTTTGGTACTGGAGAGATCTGTCATTACTGATCTGGGAAATTTACGAGAACTTTATCAACGTCCGTCACGCAGCACGCAAATCACAAGTGGTATGCACTAATTTCGTTGGGAATGAATAAAGGGCGCACAAGAAAATTATCAAAAATATGTAAGTAATAAATTAAAAAAAAGACGTGTTTCATTATATCCGGATTAAAGAGAGTAGTAGTTTGCTACAGATTATTTTCTTGAACACAGAAATATACGTAACAATGAACTGATTTTTATGAAATTTTATGTCCGCTATAACCATGCACAGTGTTACTGCATATAGATTCCTGCCATAGGAGTATATTTTAAGTCCAATCTTACTACAGTGACAGAATTTTTACTTGTGTTTCATCTTAACAATTTTAAAATAAGTAGTCGCGGTCACACATATCTATCAATAAAAGGTGCTAATCTCTAAAATTTCGATGAATGCTTCGATTTAACGTATTCTTCACGTTTCCCAATCACATTTACAAAAAGTAACCCCACATAAAAAATGCCGAAATATGGGAGTGTTGCGTAGCTATCAGATGCCCCAGCGCTGCAAAATTAATACAAATCTCTTGAAATGTTGGTTAATTCCCTTGTTGTAACGTGTTTCAGCTTCTACCAATTGTAAACAGTAATATGACGATACATTTCGCACATTGTTGTAACTGAAAGTCGTACTATGTTTAATCGATAGCGGGAGTCAATTGATTTCGTTGTATACAAATACGGAGTTACAGATTAACCTCAACTACTAGGAAGAAAACAAAACAGTTTAGATTGTTACTATCTCTGTACCCATGGGTGCCAAGTTGAGGGTTTTCACCCTAAGTTTGGGGGGTGTACATGCGAGAAGGGATTTTTTAGGGGCTTTATAATTTTAGGGGAATTTTTAGGGGTATTTTTTAGAGACTTTTTGATTTGTTTGTTGAATTTGTTGAGCATTAAAATACCACTTGTTACAAAGAATTCAGACTTCTCCATGACTAAATTTTGTTTCTGATTACAAAGTAAAGTATTTATGTTCTGATTCAAATTTTTTAAAAAAAAGCTGACAGTAGACTCAGTGTTTACCTTAGACGTAGACTTCCTATGGCTACCTACGGTATGTAAAACGTGGTTGTTGGAGCAACGTGCAACAATGTTGCCGTTGTTGATTACAAATTTCTTGTCGAATTATCTGTGCTGTTGTGTGTCAACGTGCAATTTGTTGATTAACAACATTGAAAATGCTTGTTGATTTGCACCCAAAGGTTGGTACAAGTCAAACCCAACATACAACGTACTCATATTTTTGGCAACGAAAATGACATCGAGTAGGTCCAATTAAGTAATAAAACTTGGTGGAATACATCCACGTCAACTGATTTTTATTCAGATGGTTGTGACGCAGCAGGGCTTAACGTTTTGAAAACATTTCAGAGTTTGGCCTAGTATTAATCACGGTTCCAATTTCGACCACGCCGGTTCCATATATAATATTGTTAAAAATAAGTTGCGTAATTATATTATTTATTGAAATGCTTCAACGTGTGATAATGGTCCGATTCACATTGCGACCAAGTGGTGGATGTTGCATAGCATTTAATGCTACTACTAAAATGTTATGTTTGTTTAAAGTTAAGATGTATGATCTCAAAAGTCTGTACCATCAGAAGAAAACGAAATAATGTTATAAATAACGAATAATTATTGAGAAAAATATAGTATTTTTTTTAGGGGTTTTACCCGTTTTAGGTGTTTTAGGGGTTTTTGACTTAAGCTTTAGGGGTAAAATATCTTTTGGGTTGGCAACCTTGTCTGTACTCTGTACCGACATATTGCGGTATTCTGGTCATGGAGGAAGGAATTATATGGAGGAGAAGTGACGTTAAATCGGTGAAGCAAGCACTAAACTCTCCCGCATGGTGGCAGCACCGGCAGCGACCATATGGCGCTTCCCAACAATTAAGGTGTTCACATTGTGGTAGATGCAGTGATTATTTTATTTAGTATTGTGTATAAGTGTTTAAAAATGCCAGCTTGTGTTGCGTACGGTTGCACAAATAGGCCAGACAGGAAAGAACCTGGAATATCATTTCATAAGTAAGTTGAATTGTAATTATCGTTGTTGAAGTGAGTGGTAGACACCGCAAACTTTGCAGCACGTCTATAAATATTTAGTCATAGCTCTCAATGGGATGACTTTGTTCTCAAATTTTTCTTGGTGTAGTGTAGAAAATCAGCAAACTTGCTATTTTGCACATAATAGAGTAGCATTATTTTTTAACGAGTGTTTAAAATGAGATTTAAAGGGGCGTGTTTTACTTCGCGATTCAGTGAATTTACTATTACGATTTCTTTCGTCACGTTGCTGATTATACTGACAATGGATGATGAAATTAACTGTTATGTGAGAAGCTGTGAGTTTTATTAATTTTTTAAATAGCTGTTTCAGGCCATTGACTTAGGTTATTTTTAAAGCTTCATATAAGACTTGTTTCTGTTTGTAAATACGTCTATACCTATTTTTACCGATTTTGAAATCTTTCTCATCTATTTATGTCGAAACAGGTTCGTGCAGAAATAAAAATGGGCTTCATAAATAAAGAAGTTATTGGCCTTTGAACAAAATCAATTTGGGGAATGTGTTTCTAATTTAGTCTCTTTTTTTTTTGTACAACATTCTCCCCCCCCCCCCCGGTATCTAAATCTAACTGAGAGATAATTTTTTTACAATTGTCCTAATAAGTAGGGCTGTGAAATTAGACAACACATCTTGATCAAGAGAATGTTCATTAAGGTGACTGAATAAACATTTTATTTCTGGTACCAGCCTACAAAATGTCTGGGTTGCTCATCCCTAGAGTGGGTCCTCTTACTTTTTTTCTGGTCTAGGACACATTTCAGACTAACCACAAGTGGTAGTAATAAAACTGAAATATCCATTCTGCATGTCAACCATGTAATCATTGTGGCTTTGACAGAATTAATTTTTGGTCCAGCCTGCATCCAAACCTAAACCCCTCAATTTGGATGTTGTATATCCCCCAAACTAAGCAAGATATCGAAAACATTTATTCCTTATTATCGAGTTTTTTCGTCGTGTTACATAAGAATCCATCATTAAATTTGACTTTTGGCGAAATTTTTCTTCTGCATTTCAACTCAAGACACCTCACTTTTGAGACAGTATATCTCGAGAACTAGGTGAAATATCGAAAAATTTTACTCTTAATTTTTATTTTTCTCGTCTTTTTAAATAAAAATTCATCATAAAATTTGACTTTGAATAATTTTTTCTTCTGAATTTCAACCAAAACCATTTCACATTTGAGACAGAATATCTCGAAAACTAAGCAGGATATCAAAAAATGTTATTCTTCATTTTTTATTTGTCTCATCGAGTTACATAATAATCCATCACCAGATTGCGGCGCCACGTTTATCCTAGAGTCCCCTTGAGGTGTTTGTACATATTCCCCGTGTTTGTTGGGTAGCGGTCAAGCCCCCACCACTCCGGCCATGCCCCCCCACTCCTCCGCCGGCCTGCTTCACTCCCATGCGTGGTAAAGGTCTCTTGCGTCGTCTCCATATTATTCCTTCCTCCATGATTCTGGTAGCATCAGTGTTGCCAACTACACCATAATTACGGTAAAAACACCGTGTTCAGCATAGATCTACCACCTACCGTAGGGTTATAACTATGGTAGCAAAATACACCGTAATTTAAGGAATCGTAGTTTTTAGGTAATTGTGATATATTTTTCAAATTTCAAGAGTTTATCGACTGATGATAATGCATCCTTAGTTTTATTTGGGTATTTATTTTTTTATTCTGTTGACAACACTATTTTTTTTCTTTATACATGTTTTTTTGCTGTTGTGTGTGTGTGGGGTGGGGGGGGGGGTGAATTCCCCAATTGGAGCTTCGAGATATTACGCGAACAAGTTTGATAGGTAATTGCCGTATATGATTGCAGATGAATAAATAAGAACTTTTGAATTAAGTCTGTTAGTATTCTTAGTTGACATTTTGAATTTGAAAAAATGGTGAGTGATATTGACATCGCTTCTGGAGAAGAGATACCCTGACGCCTGACACCAACACCAGCGAAGCCTTATAAGCAGAAGTTTCGGGAAGAATGGTTGCTGAAGAAAGAATATTGTGATAGCAATACTTATTTTTAGCACTTGCCGAAATTTATGTTGGCTATTTTGAGCTTACCACTCTCGAATACTGAGTGTGAACGAGTGTTCAGTAAAGTTAATGACATTAAAACAAAATAAAAAGTGCAATAAACTCATAACAAAATCCATTAAGGGAAATCTTTTTTCGCAACAGACTATACAGCGAAACTAGACTTTCATATACAACAAACAAATACTACCTTCTGTCAGAAAGGGCCACTTCATATGGGAATCAGATTGTTTAATAAACTACCACAGAGGATCAAGTCTGTAAGAGAAAATACTAAATTCATATCATCAGTGAAGGAGTACTTGCTCGACCACTGCTTCTACTGTATTGATGAGTATTTTCTAAATAAATGTTAGTTTTAAACATTGGTGATGTCATTAGTATCATTTAAATTTGTAAAGAATTAATTGTATATTTGTAACTGTAATTCTTTTTGTCTATATCATATCTGTATAGTATGTTATCTCATAGTATATAATAGAATGTTTGTTATATGTTTGTTTGTCTGTCTGTGTACAGACCAATTTTGACTTGCCCTATATCATTTGTACTTCGTACTATGTATGATGCTAAGGGGCCAATAAATACAAATACAAATACAAATACGGGAAAAACTGCATTGATTTTAAAGCTACTAACGCTACGATACAAAAAATATAATATTGATATTTATAAAAATGATGATATTACAATTATACTATCTGATTCAGATTAAAAATAGATTTTTTTTTTCAAATTCTGGCCTCTACTTTTTGCTGTAGTAACACTTAATTTTTTTACCGTATTTTAAATATAAACTACAACATAATTTCGGAAAATCTACCGATATTTTTGATAAATTCTACCATCAGCTAGATTTCAGGGTTGGCAACACTGGGTAGCATGGCAGCATTTCGCAGTTGCGTTGTCTCAAAGTATTTAATCATTTTTAAATTAATTTGTTGGGAATTTTACGTAAAATGAGAAAGAGCAACGTGAAGAGACATTATATGGAATCAGTTAATCGAAATTTCGAGACATTCAGTCCTCACATTTGCCTTTAATAGTGACAACAATGTTTTACGTTCAAGTGTATAATGAAAGGGTAAAAAATTGCAGTTTGCATAATTGTTTAATCTTACCACTCAAACTTTCGAAGCAGTGGGAATCAACTATTGTTTGTTTGTCATGTTCCGTTATGATTCTCATAAGATGTGATTGTATCTCTCTTACATTTTCGGCTTTAGTAAAAGCTAGTAATAACCGCAATTTCCCTTGCGGATATAGTAGGGAACTGGTTGAAGGAATGTATCACCTGAAATAGAAGATCTGAATCAAATGCAAGGAATTTCACTGTATACCAAAAATTTGGAGATTATTTGATCATTTACTTATTCAGAGGTTGACAGCAAACACCTTAACCACACTGAGAAAAAGTTGACTCGTTGAGTGAGAGAAACATCAGGAAATAGAAATAAAGCACAAATGTCTCCTGTATTTGTGTTTATTTTTTGTGTTTTTACGAGTTTGTCTCGCCCTCCTGCCTTCATCTGTGGTAAGTGACAGGTATCTGATTTTCCCCCCCTATCCTATCTTATTTTCAAAGATGGAAAACTGATAATTTTATAACATAATTAGGTTGTTAACTGAATGAAAAGCACTAAATTTAATTAAAAACTATTTTGTTTATTCAGACTGCAATTTTTAATTTTGGAGAGATACCATGCTTCCACAGTATCTGACTACCTGAGAATTTTGATAGGCCATTTACATTCTAAAAGAGTTTTATGATAGGTCACATTTTGTTGTTATTTTTATAGTGGTTTTTCTTAGTAGGTTCACAGATAAAAAGCTAAAGATTGATTATGATTATAAAGTGGGGCAGTAATTGCTTATTGCAGACTAAAAATGTAAATACCTTGGCATAACATTTGATAACAAACTTAACTGGGCAGGACTCATTGGACAGGTAAATTAACAGAGGGGAAAAATAGGTGGGAAGAGGAAAGGAGAAAGATGGATGTGTAGAGACGGTGCTACTGGAATGCACACTCTATCAAAATTATATCAAATTAAATTAAATACTTAGCAAGAAACACTCTGTTATGCCTTTTCTTTCTTTCAGTAAAATCAGTACCCATAAATCACTGTTCAACCTAGGGCAGTGGTTGGCAACCTTTAGAGGCTAAAGAGCCAATTTCACCTTTAAAGGCATCAGGAAAAATTTATAAGAGCCATAGGCCGAGTCATATTTTAATTTAAAAAAAGTGATATATTTTATTGAATAATAAATTCTCCATCATACATACATATATGCAAATAATATATTCATAAATAAGTAGTAAGCATTTTAATTACTGAGAACAGTGTGCTCGTATTTTCTGAGAAATTCTTACGGTGTCAGGTGCGTAGCTTGTTGTTTTTAATTTTAAACATTAATCCAAGTTCTCATAAATTATTTCAGTTCTCAATTTATTTTTAATAAGGTTAAACATTTGTGTTGAGCCAAAGATATTAAGAATACCAAATGCAAACATTTTGAACTCATTGTACATGGGCGCCGGCAGAAATACATTAAGGGGAGTGCATCTCATCTGGTTTTTTTTTTTTTTTTTTTTTTTTTTTTTTTTTTTTTTTTTTTTTTTTAAATACATTACATTATAGAATGCTGAATTTATTGACAAGGTGTTGAACAAATTTGGCTAACAACCTAGGCATCTTAAGTTATCATTCAAACAGTGAACTTAAGAATAATTTTTTTCCCCTTAATCTTTTTCTGTGTATTTTCTTTCATAGCAAGGGGTTTTTTTCTTTCTATGTTTTCAATTACTATTGCTAGTAAAGATGTATAAAAAAAATATTATCAAAGAGCCGCATTAATCTTTGAAGAGCCACAAGTGGCTCCAAATCCACAGTTCACTGACCCCTGACCTAGGGTGATAAATATAAGCTAAACCTGACTAGAGAATTTGTATAAAGTTGGGAAGGGGATCTGCTGGTCTATTAGGCCCATGATACCCAGTTACTGGCACATGAAGGGTAACTGCAATATTTAACACTTTTTGTTTGTTACACTAGTAAAGAAATATATGATGAAATGTACTTGTTTATATCATCATATATTATGCTCATCAAATCTTCCCACATTGCTGTGATTCATCTCTAACACTTCAGGCAATGTCTGCCTAGAAAACCTCAGTCATCCCAGTTTTCATCAACAAATTCAAGCATAATAAAACCTGTTAAGTTCCTAGTTTATGTAGTGTGATAAAATATTCAATAAAACCTGACCAGACAATTAATCTGCAAATCATGGGTTTCAGGTGTACTAATAGATAGACAAAGGAATGTTGTATTTTGTAACATGTATGGATAAATAATTACTTTCTTAACATTAGAAGTTACTGTAGAGCATTCATTGATCAGATAACTGATGTGAGTCATATTGACTTTGTGATTGAAATTGTGTGAAATGTTCCAATGGGTAAAAAATGTTTTTTTTTTTTTTTTTTTTTTTTTTTTTTTTTAAAGAACTCTAAATATTAATCTTGTTATATGATATGCTGACGAGCATAAAAAGAGAGTGTGTGGTATCAAATTTCTCAATAATTAATCTGGAAAAAATTACACACTATGGAAATGGAAGCATGGGCAGTGGAAGAAAATTTTTATATATTTTTTTTAAAATAAGAAAATGAATTTTCTATCCTACATGCCGAATGGAACTAGAAATTATTCACATGTAATTTTACATCCAAACTCTCCCATATGTCTAGTATATCCTCCCTTCTGTAAAAGTAGGTTTTTAAAGCCTCTTCCTACTATCTGTCAAAGATGTCCAGGTCATTTGAGTTTATTATCAAATGTTATGCACTTTCAAGCAATTATCATCCACCCTATAAACGGACAAAACCTTTATTTTTCTAACTGGGCACCTAATGTTATTTTTCGTGTTTATCTACATTCCATGTTGAACAAATCAGGCACATGAAGATTCCAGACTCAAACTAAATAATATTTTGAGGTATGATACAATGCCATATCTCCATATGAATTGTTAACTGCAGAAAGTTAACATATCCACATTTCTAAATTTTACAGGAGAGACAAAAAACTGAATACAACCTGACATATGATAAATTATTTTTGTTTATATTTTATTTTCATTTAAATAGACAACCTTTAATTATATGTGCTTTACAGATTTCCGAACGACTCATCACAAAGCTGTGGGAAATTTATTTTGTGTTGTTGACATGTTTCCTTCGTGCAGTAAACTGGATTTTGAAAAGAAAATTTGTGGGGAAAAAAGAATGCAAATTTCAATAAAAATCAATTTAATAATACAGAAAAACAGTAAGTAGGTATGTCATTTGAAAGTTACATTTTTCAATTTTGCCAATTTCATCCAAAGATGCCATTTTTATAGGCCATGAAGGTGTTTCAAAACTCCAGCTTCTCTTCAGGTATAAAAAACCAAAGTTTTCCTTATGCCATCTTTTTTTTAGGCTTTTTTGGTAGGTAATTCCAATGTCTTAACTGGGTTTCGAAGTTTAAAAGTGTCCATTGTCAAGCCAGAAATTCTCATATTGCATTGAACACCGTACAGATCATTTGCTGAGAAGCTCATCTTCCAGTACTTGGATATCCTGAAAGATCTCTTTTGATTTTCGGGAACATTTTTGCCATTTTGTAGCCATGAGCTGTAGTCAATGAAATCATCAGTTTTCATATCAACTATTGGAAACTTATTAAGTTTTTTGAGGAATTCTGCGTAAGTGCAACAACTTTATCCATTGTGTGATACCTTTTTTCTTTCCTCCTTCTTCTTCCTATAATATCAAAATCCCTGTCGTTGATCATAAAAGAGTGAAAATAGATTTAATGTTATCAAACCTCTTTATCACACACAGTTGGATCATTGTTCTCACCACAGATTTTTTTTGGCCCAAAAAGTTACGGTATCTCCAAAAATATGTGACATTGTTACATCTTTGTAAACGTTATTTTCTGTGTACCCCCTTGCTCTCCTTCCCATCATGCCACCATGTGCCACTACTAAGACTGTTTACTGCAGACTGGGAACTTGTCCAGGTCTAGTTCCGTATCTGCATTAAATGGAAAATTAAAGGTGTTGCCATGCCTATTCTATTGGGCTGACAAGTATCCATTCTATAGTAAATGGTGCATCTTGTACCTGGCAACAGTTTTAGTGAAAAAAGGCTATTTTTGAAAAAAAAAAAAAAAAAACAAAAAAAAAACATGGCCTTGTTTCCTTTCTGCAGTAAACAATTAATATGTTAAATACATCTCTGATAGTATTTATATCCTGAACTTTTATACTTTTTGTAACATGCTTAGCTTCCTTATACCACCCAAAGAATCTATTTCAAATTACTCTATGTTCATTTCCACTTTTATAAGCTCCTTTCTGTCTTATTCCCCTCCCATCCCTGAATGATAGCCTCTAATGGTCTCTTAAAACCAATTACATAACATTTCTGCTTTCACCTAATTGTATGAATACCCACTAATTTTCTAAAGTAGATATAGAAATTTCTGCATGCATATTTCAGTGGCCCGCCTCTAGCTGTAATAATCTTTATAAAACCATATTTAGTTTCCGTCTTTGTGACTATAAATTCCTTGTTTAGCAGTTTCAAGCATTCCTTATTGCTTTGCTGTCTCTTTTCTGTGTTGGTTCTCTACTTAGTCTTCACAGTTTTCTATTATAGTACCGGTATGTAGGTTACATGCTTTTCCTTATTTTTTGTTTTCATTAATCATTTCTCCCCTCATTCTTACTATGGTATTTCATTTGTTGGTGGGAAGTGAGCAACTAGAAAAAAATTACCTAATGAGGTAATGAACAATATACCTAATACTGTGAAGAATTTTAAGGTGAAACTATGTATGAATCATAAGTATGTGTTTAGGGAGATTGTCACTGGGATATGAGCTGCACTGAAATTAATGATAATAATATAACTATGAACTGTTTCCTCTTCCTGTCCACTGTATTGATATCCTCCTTCCACTTACTGTTTTCTGAAATAGACACCCTTTTATTATAATGTCCGTAACCCCTTTTGCTACTGATTTACCGAATGCTTCATCAAAACTGCTTCATTATCTTTTATTCCTTTTGTAATTTAAGACCATAAAAAAAAATTATTATGAGGCTTTGCCAGGACATGTTTTGTTGTCCCACTGTGCTCTTTTTTCACTTGTGTAAAGCTTCCTTCCTTCAATAAGTCATTCACTAATGTCTGCTCCCTTGGGTTATATCTTTTTCCTTGCCAGTCCATCCTAGTGAATTTAAATCTGCCCTAAGAATGATCATTCTACAGTTGTGTAACTCAGAATATTAATTTATTTTTTCCCCAAGGATCTTATCTTGGTTATTCATTCTTTCACTATGTTAAACAGTCTCTTAGTTTTACTTTCTTACCCCCAGAAATCTAACCTCATTAACGAATATAATTTGTAGGGGAATTGCCACCAGAGCGTGTGCTCCATTGAAATTAAATTATATAAAAAAAATATAAAACTACTCCATCATTTCTCCTTTACCATGGATGTACATTTGAAAAACCCTGTAGAAAAACCTAATTGTCTAGTAATAAGTCCTTTGGATAAGACATTACTCCTATTACTACTTGTGCTTTGTGCATCTCTTTTTAGTTACCAAACTATGTTACTTTGTTCATTATGCTCCTACGGATCATTAGTAGCAGTCTAATAACTGTTTTGGCATTGCTCTTCATCCTTTTATTGCTTTACCAGCTTCAAAAATTTCTTTGGTATTTATGATTTCTTACATTATGCTTCTGTATTCAGTAAGTTTATAACCTTACCAGCAACCCCTATGATATTCCCTTAGCTAATACCTGAGGCAAATAATTGAGGACATGGGTTGTAAAGGATATGTAGAGATGAGAGGTTAGCTCAAGATAGGAAGGGCTGGAGGATTGCATCAAACCAGTTGAAAAAAAGTACGTAATTATTTTATATGAGTCGATGATCTATGTTCATTACCAGGAAATTAGTGCCAGAAATGCATTCAGTGTCTTCATCATTTAGTTTTAAATTTATAACAGCAGAACTTGATAGAGTTTGGTATATTTATATTTGTATTAAAAATAACCAGTTATATATTTCTCTTATATCTGCAGTTCCCTCTTTTTGCACTTAATTTACCAAGTAGTCTAAGCTTACTGCAAATAATAGAAGCCATTCATTATAATTCTTATTTTGAACTTCCCTCACAAAATTGCCTGCCTTCACAATTAACTGCCACTGAGCAATGTCTGATTAGCTGCTTTTAGATTCCCATCTTGTTTGTTCCATGTTCAATCCTTTGTAAGATAACCTAAAATTTTGCAACTTCAGAACTAAATTTGTTCACAGAGCAGGGAGATCATTTAAATAACTTTGCAGATCAGGTTTAAAGTCATTTGCTTAGAAAATTCAAGTCATATTTCAGGTTGAACAGTTATAGAAACTCGGAAAGTAGTATGACTTGTCCTATGTCATAAATTATGACTTCATGGATTAAATAAAATTCAATTCAATTCAATTAGTATATCTGGTATTTGCATTCAGAACATTTCATAAAAGAAAACATTGCTCTCATTTCTAGAGCTATTTCAGACTATAACTAGTAGAATGAAGTTAGTAACCTCACAGGTAGAAGATTTTCCTGAAGGGATATGAGACTTTGAAATTTGGAACCAGCAAGAGAATTATGTTAAAATGATAAAATAGACAAATTTAGAAGGGAATAAATTTAAAGGAGACATCAGGTTTAAATTAAAGAATTTTTTCTTGGCACTGCAATTGGTTTTTGAATTGGTGCAATATTTTTGGTGATATCCGAAAAAGAAGATTATGGACAAACTAATTAATATGGCTTCTTCTGGTAATTGTAATGTAAGAATTTGAATCTAAAATAAAATTTTCTTATCTAGTGAAATAATAAGAAAACTATTTGAGAGCTGTTGTTACAATTAGAGAGTAATGATTTCTTATTGAAAAGGGGACGTAGAATCATTTAAAATGTGTTTCAGATCTGTAATTTAAATATTCTAAAAGATACACATTTTCGAAATTAAAATTTGTCTAACAATTTTGATTCAACCTGTTAGAAATTAGTAAACAAGGTAAGCTTGGCACCAAATGAAAGAGTAGTTATAAGTTACATCAGCTTTGTAGCGTTTAAAACTGTGGATGTTATAAACATTTTTAGAATTACACAGAAAATAATTTTTTGTGACGAAAATATGATAGCTACGATAAATGTTATTAGGATTGATTTTAACATTTATAAGCCTACCTAACTACTATCAAAGTTTCTGACTGATAGGAGTTTATTAAAGGATGTTTAGGACATCTGATGTCGCAATCGCCAAGCACGGAAGTATACTTTTGTACATGCTGAGTAGGGACCACTTCCTTGTCTATAAATACCACTCCCCTTCCCCTATCCCCAGGCTATCCTCCAGGCTGTCGCTGGAAACCACTTGAGCATAACTCACGCCAGTCAGAGTAGCGCTTAGTGCTGGTAGGCTGGCGACCTCATGGTGAAGTGAAATTCGATTTGGTGTGCCCTCTTGGAAATTTTGTGGTGCGGTTGAACTTTTCAATTATCCTCATGTGATTAAAATTCAGTTAGGGGTTTTATGGGGATTGGTCTGGCTTGAATTACTTATCACTACCTACAGTCAATATATTTGGTGACGATTTCTGACACCTAAAGGATTATTCGAACTTATAAAATTATTTTCAAGAATATAAGAATGTTTTGAACTTTGCATTATTTGATAAACCTACTTTTCCATAATTGAGGCTCTTCTATATGGAGGCTACCGCAAACTGTAGAACGTTCTGATTATCCAATGTGCAAAACATGGTCACAGTTGAGGTATAAACTGCTTAGCACAATCCCCCACAACAGTTTTGTGCTTTACATATTGGAAAGGGGTTTAAGACCAAAAGAATCTGTTCTTATTTAAATTTTCCATTCAATTTTGTTTTACATAAGATCCTTAATTATAAAAATATTATAAAATATAAATGTTATAAAATTATGCATATACTTTTGAAAGGAACACCTTTGGCCCATGAAAAATGAAAAGGATAGGGAAAACAAACCCTATCATTCACCAAAGTTGATATATGTATGACTGGAGAAACGGATGGGAGCTGTGGAGAGGCTTAAATAAAACAAAGCAAACTATAGATAACTAAGGAAAAATTGTATATCTGGAGGTTTAATACATCGATAGATGCTCGTCTACAAATCTAATTAATAACATTAAATAAATACATAAATAAGAGAGAAATAATGGAAAAATAGACAAAAAGTGAATATATAAATAAATAAACAAAAAATTAATGATGGGTTGATTGGCAGGATCTAATCGGAGGTTCAGGGCAGATGGGTGTTCAGTGGCCAGGATATGTTGGTATACTAGTTCCCATCTAAACAGTTCAGAAGCAGAGATAGTTTCAAGGAAAACTCTGACAGATTTTACTATGACAGTTGTTGAGATTTTGCCACCTCCATTGTTACCACACAGTGACACCAAGTGTCATCAGCCAGACCAGTAGTAGAGCTAAAAAAAGATCACCACAACTTAAAGTGCCAACCCTTTAAACACAATTTTATTTCCCCCTCAAGTTGCTGCCCAAGGCAAGTGCCCCAGTTTGTTGCCCTTTTGACTGGCACTGGCTATAAATAATATGGTTTATGAGGATCTGAAGAGTTTCCATAATGCAATCACAATGCTGTTTTGGAATTGAGTATTATGCTCCTTTATGATACTTATGGAACAAAACTAATAATACCCTTAGCTAGAAAACTGCAGACTTTACTTTTGCCATTGGTGGGGGTGGAGGAATATGTTGACTAGGATAAAACACTATTTTATTTAGTAAAGATCTTTTATACAATTATTAGATTTTTTTGTTAATGTTCAGAAAAATCACACTGCATGAATTATGATGTAATCATGACAGTGCATATAAATATGAGTTTGAATCAGAAAGAAGGATGTGGAATTAAGTTTAAGGAGCATAAAAGTTATTATGTCCATTTTTTGTTTATTTATTTTCAGGATGGTGATAACTTGGATTCTGGGGATATTAACAGCTGCCACAGGTCTTGCTGCTACAACATTTACCAAACCACCACAGGATGCAAATGCAATTATTGGTAAGTAAGAAGAATCCAGTATTAAAATAATTAGTTTATTGAATTGATCATAATAAATTACAGAAAGAATTTTTGACATATTAAATGTAAACTCAAGTGTTTTGTTATTAAATTAAGAGAAGTTTTATCTTTTTTTTTGACATGATTACGGTATTTTACGTACTATAAGATGCACTTTTTTCTTCAAAAAATTGCCTCCAAAATTCAGGTATGTCTTATACTCAAAACTAATAGCTATAAAAATGTCCCGTGTTTGATTTAAAAGTCCCACCAGTCTTAAAAATGGCCTTATATTTGATGCTTCAGGAAACCTATGTAGCAACATTAGATTCAACTGGCAGCAGCAATTTACCAATATGAAAAACATAGGTTGTGGGGATTCACAAGCTTGCTCACACTTTTTCCCTCCTACCCTACCTTCAGAAACCCAGAACATTGTCTAGCCTATGATGTGTCATTGCAATCTACGGTGTCAGGGAACTTGAATTGAAAGTGATTCGTGTTATTGATAACAGTACAATATCTTTGTTACTAGCTAGTTTTGCAATGAAAAAAAAGAAGTGTTCATATGCAGAAGAACATGGAAACAGAGCAGCTCAGTGGCATTTTTGCCCACCAGCAACAGGAAAAAACCATTTGCGATTGGCGGGCTAGTAAAGAAAAACTGAAAAAATGGAGATGAATAAATGTGCAAAGAGGACTGAATGCAAAATGGCCAAACCTAGAAGATTATGTATTAAAAAGGATCAAAGATACTGTCAAAATGGCACTAGAATTAATACAAAAATGATTCAAATACCTGCTCGTAAGCTAGCGCTACAGTGGTACTTAACAGACTTTAAGGGTGGAGTTGGTTGGTGCTACATGTTTATCAAGTTTTTCTATTACTTTATTATTCAACATCGAAAGAAAACCAATGTGGAACTAAGCCAAATAGCGAATATGGACGAAACTCCTCTGACATTTGATGTGCCAAGTAACAGAACTGTTGCTATGAAGGGTGCTAAAACTGTAACTATGAAAACAAGTGTACATGAAAAAATGCACTACACTGTTGTCCTTTCATATTGTGCTGACGGTACTAAACCTAGTCCAATGATCAGTTTCAAGCACAAAACAATAGCAAAACCTTCTGAAATACTACTGCCAGGTGTTGTTGCTCACATACATGACAAGGGTTGGTTGGACAAGGCTGGTATGAAATTGTGAATTAATAGAGTGTGGGATAGGAGGAGAAGAAAGGTGCTTTATTGAAGAAGAGTTCTTTTATTGTGCTAGATCAGCTTGGTATTCATTTGAAAAATTATCTTAAAGAGAAATTGAGACAGGGAAGTACAGAGCTTACTGTTATTCTGGGAGGACTTACTTCACAATTGCAACCTCCTGATATATAAACCATTTAAAGTGTATTGAGAGAGGAATGGTACAAATGGATGATGGATGAAACCCAACATGAATTCACACTGAATGGAGCTTTAAAATAACCTACAATCAAAAAAGTGTGTCAGTGGATAAAACATTTGTGGTCTAGAGTGAGAGAGGACATTGCTAAATTAATCAAGAAGTGCAGCATAAGTAACCCTCTAGATGGCAGTGAGGACCATTTTATATATGAAGAGGACAACGATGACGATGATGAAGAAGAAGATTTTCAGGGATTTTAAAGGTCAGTTCAGTTTTATAAACTAAGAATTGTTTTTAGTCTGGCTTTGCAATCTAATAATAAAAATGACAATATATATATATATATTTAAATTGCTTAAAAATTAATGTGCATCTTATAGTCCATAGTGTATTTGTAAAATACAGTTTGTTAAGTGATTCTCAACAAACTACTTAGGTTTTAGTTAATGAACATGATATGCATTGTCTTGATCAATAGCTTAGTGGCATTTCCTGAGGTCTCTGAAGTTTTTCACGGGTGTATAGCAGGAAGACAAGTAAACATAACACAATGGTCAGAAGTGTACACTTCAAAGGGTGTTAATAAAAAAGTCAGATTCCTTTCTAAGCACATTTCTAACACTTTTTGAAGGAAGCTTTTTTTTTTTAAAAAAAAAAAGCTGTTA
This sequence comes from Vandiemenella viatica, assembly GCA_031002005.1. Lineage (NCBI taxonomy): Eukaryota > Metazoa > Arthropoda > Insecta > Orthoptera > Morabidae > Vandiemenella > Vandiemenella viatica. The sequence goes on from JARYHS010009186.1 coordinate 87,340,713, forward strand.
TTATTCCAAACAGAAATTACGTATAGAAAAAGAATATCGTTATATTGTCCTAAGGCTTTTCCGTACTGCTTTCCCAAATATATTTGTGGAGATGCAATTGCCACCAGTAACGTCTCAGAAATAAAGAAACTCATGACGCAAACAAAACCTAAAAATTCTTACGGTTATTACAATATTTCATGTAAATTACCGATTATATCAGACACATACTTGCTCACATCTGTAATGAATCCTTAATGCAAGGAGTATTTTCAAATATGCTAAAATATGCTGCTGTAAAACCATTAAAAGGAGAAGCAACATGAATAGGTAACTATCATCCCACTTCTCCACTTCCAAGATTTTAAAGATTTTTTTTTTTTTTTTTTAAGTCGTGTATCATAGATAGATGAAACATATTGCTGACTGTAATATTCTCACTGCATCACAGTTTAGATTTGAAAAAGGGGCATTCACAGAAATGGCTATATATTCATTTTTAAATAACACTTTTGAGCTACTGAATAACAAAATGTGCCTCATAGAAATTTTTTGTGGTCTTGAAAAAGCGTTTAATTGTGTAAATCATGAATTATTTTTGAAAAAATGGAGTATTATGGTATTTGTGGAACTGGAGGTAACTGGTTTAATTCATACATGGAAAACTGTATGCTAAAACTCTCTCTTTTTTATTCTAAATCTAGCATAAGCCCATGACCGTTTTTTGCGTATCGTCTCAGGTCTAGAATAGTTCCAGTTTTTAGGGTCAAAGATTATGATAGGTTGACCTGATTTGGCCAAATACGAACTTTACCTGTGTTTCACCCTTAGGGTGATTAAAATCTCTTGAGCTTGAGGAACTCAGAAGTATTAATAGAAGTATTAAACACTGACAGGGACGATCGCGTTATTGTACAATTGTTTCAAAGGTCCTATACTCAAACTTGCTGAAATAAAAACTTGTATTTGACACTAAAAGTTCACTCTGCAAAATTTGAGGAATTCCTGTTTGCTTTAAAAACATCATGTTGTTTTTTATTGAGGGTGGGCAAACATTCATAATGTAATTTTTGGTCACAGTGTCTGTAACAGCCAGAGAACTTAATACAGATTCCAGATTATTAAACAGTTGATCAACTCCAAAGAAATGAATTGCCAGAATACTTGATTCGGTAACATATTTGGTCTGATGTTCACTTTAAATAACCTAATATCTCACGTACGAATAACAGACCAATAACAAAAGTGGTCAGTAAAACATGTGAAAAGCAAATAAACCATAATGTATAAACTCTGGTCAAGCAGCAATGCTAGCGAAAGTTTTAGTTAAATTTAAATTCAGCCTTGGCCGGAGTAACAAAGACGTGGTCACAGCAGATACCATGAGTAATTTAAGTTTTTATGTTACTTTTATTACCGACATATTACTGAAAAGTACTCGCAGTTTCACCTTTTTAAACCGTAAAATTTGTATATATTTTTTAAAGAATAAAATACTACTAAAAACAAACTTAATGAATGTATTCTGGCAATTAATTTGGTGGCAGTTGCTTAGCTATTAAATTGTGGACATAACCTCTAATTTCTTCTAATGATATCTCTGGTGGCTATTAATTTGCGAGCAAAGGCTGACAGTTGACACCGTACTCTAGCCAATAGTTATCGAGGTGAGTGAGTAAACTTAGGAAATTGTATAGTAGGTTAGTAAATATGCAAGAAAATAAATCATGCCATTTCACAAGACCATCCAAGGACTGCTTCTGTTGTTATTATACATCAATGATCTCTCTGGAATCTTATCCGACAAGGCTGTAAGCATTATATTTGCTGACAAAACTATCTTAACTGGGAAAAGAAAAAGAAAGGAAGAGAGAGAGAGGAAAAAACCCAGTAAACTAGAATTTAATGGAAACAAAGTACTTATAAAGTAGTAAACTGGTTTAAGATAAACTCATTAAAATTAAATTTTGATAAAACACATTATACTATTTTTAAAACAAAAAAGCATTTGCAGAAGAATTATATATAAATTATAGAAAATAACATGATCTTGGAAATAAAGTGTATAAAATTCCTTGGCATTCAAATAGATGAAAAACTCTGTTGGCAACAACAGGTCACATTACTACTGAAGAAATAATGTAGTGCCACCTTTGCAATAAGAAGAGATTTTTTTTTTTTTTTTTTTAATTTTTTTTTTTAAATGCAAATCTACAGGTATGAAACAGATTTTCATTCAGTCATGTTCAATGGCATAATTCTATGGAGAAATTCTTTACAAATTAAAAAAGCTTTCACTGCACTGAAAAGAACTATTAAGATATTGTCGAGGGTAAAACCAAAAACTTTTTGCAGACACCTCTTTAAAAAGCTCAGTATTCTTGCAATGACTTCTCAGCATATATATAGGCCCTTCTCTCGTGTTCTTTGTCACAAAACTTTTCTTCTTCTTTGCATCAAATTCACAGGTACACATTTTCAGCACAAGAAACAAAAACAACTTGTACAAAACAGAAACATCACTGTCATTAGAACAAAAATGAGTTAATTATTCTGGGATACATCTGTTCAATAAACTTTCTAAAAGTATAAATCAGTTTGTAGAAAGTGTAGATGTATTTAAAGAAAAATTGAGATATTATCTTTCTGCCAACTCCTTTTACTCCATTGAAGAATTTGCACTAAAGGATTAATTGTGTCTAATATAACATTTGCAAAATACCGTAGTAAAAATTTTCTTTGTTTTATTTTCATTTTTGTCTATATAATATATAATATTTTTTCCAGTAAGATTTTTATTAATATTCTATATGTTTATATATCAACTATGATGTGTTTCACATCCCATAGGTCATAGGGATTAATAGTATTATATTGCAATTAATAATTTGTAATAATATTGCAAGTAATAATACAAGTAATAATAGTAATAATAACGATAAGTAATAACAAGTAATTATTAGATATATCTATCTTCTTTACACAATCTTCTATTTTTGAATATTTTGGTTATTGCTTTTATCATCATATGGTACAGCATATAAGTATACTTTAACAATATGTTTTCTAGTATCTGCAGTTGATTGTTAGCCAGCCATCTTACCATGGTAAGGGAAAATCAACATAAACAGTATGGGGTAAATGCATCAACAAATGGAAAACTAGTGTTTAGTGCTCCTCTTCACAACCATGGTTTTTGCAATGGCCATCACCTTCTCAGTTGACAAAACAGTCTTCACTTTCTATGTCACACTTTCACGAGGCATTATCCACTGCTTTGACTGCTCCTTCGACTCAGGAGTGTAATGTTGGTTCCAAGTTTCATCTACAGTCTCAAATTGCTACCAAAAACCCTGTTGATTGCACTTCATAACCTAAAACTGTGTTGAAATGTACTTTCATGTGCTTTTGTTTTTGAGAGTCAGCAATTGTGGCACCCATCATGCGCACAACTTTTTCATATGCAATTTTTCATACAGGATGTTATGCGCTCGTTCCATCAAGATGCCTGTGGCCTCAGCAATCTACCACCCCTTCACCCAGAGATCTTCCATAACCTTATCATGGATTTTATCCATAATATTTGGTGTGGTAACCTTAAATTGGTGTTCAGTATGTGCTTTGTCTTCAGTGCTGGTTCGACCATGTTTAAATTCACTTATCCAGGAACAGACGGTCTTCAACACAGGAGCAGAGTCCCCATGATCATTGTCTAACTTGGATTTGATCTGCATTGTTGTCCACTTATTTAAATAAAATGTTTTATCATTGCATGGAATTTGTTTTTGTACATCTTTGTGTCAATAGCTAAAACGCTCACTTCAAATGACTACTGCACATGAACTAAGCTTCACTACTGCCTAAAATTTGGCTTGGTGGGAAGTAAAGAATTGAACTTTACAGGCATCATATAACCAAATTGATTGTTGTGTCATCCACTAGAAATTTACCAAACCTATCAGATGACCCTCATAACAGGATAAAAACAGTAGAAGACTGTGAACAGCTGCAGGGTGATCCAGACAGGATATCTAGCTGGGTAGATCAAGATGGGACGAAGATAAATGCAAGCAAGAGTCAGCTTATTAGGTACACACTAAAGTGTGATTATAAGGTGGGGAAAGAACTGCTTGTTGAAGACTTGAAATGAAAATAACTTGGTATAACATTCGATAAAAAACTCGACTGGAAAGAACACATTAGACAGGTGGTAGGAAGAGGTTTCAAAATTTTTCACTTGTTGGAGATAGTGATGAGGGGATATAGAAGAGAAGTAAGGAAATTGGGTTACAAAATTTTTGTTGGGCCATTGCCTGAATATAGTAGTGTAGCATGGGACCCACATGTTGAGTATCAAATGTAGGAGTTGGCAGGGGTTTAAAGAGTGGCTTCTAGATTTGTCTCTGAAAATTACCACAGGATCCAATCAGTAACCATTATGATGTAGGAGCTGAGTGGTATTAACTGGAAGACAGCAGGAGAGTGAAAAATGTCATGGGAATGTATAAGATGTATATTGGTAATGAGGCATGGAAAGCTGTTGGTGTTAGAATTAGGAGTAATGCATGGAAGCAAAAGGATGACCGTGACCACAAGCTGACATTCAATTTTTTAAAAATTTAATTTAATTTTAATTGCAATGGAGCACAGGATCCGGTGGCAATTTCCCTTCACCCCCATCTTCCCACTATCCTGCACCCACCTACATTTGCCCTCTACAAATTTTATCTTTAAATTCTGTCAACGTTTTCGGTAATTATTCATCATTTCTCTTGGTAACTCATTCCAATCCCTGACACCCTTACCTAAAAAAGAGAATCTTCCGACACCCTTGTGCCTGAAATCGAGTGCCAGCTTATGGTCATGGTCATCTTTTCCCTTCCATGCACTACTTTTCATACCTACTGCAATATCTTTCCATGCCTCATCGCCAGTATACACCCTGTAAACTCCCATGACCCTCCTCATCCTCCTCCTGTCTTGCAATGAATCCAATTTCAACTCCTTTATCATATCCATCACTGATTGCATTCTGCGATAATTTCCATAAACAAATCTAGCAGCCCTTTTTTGCACCCTCTCCAACTCCTGTATTTGATACGTAAAATGAGGGTCCCAAACTACACTACCATATTCCAGCAATGGTCTGACCAAAGTTTTGTTACCCAACTCCCTCACTTCTCTCGTACATCCCCTCATCACTCTCTCCAACAAGTGCAGAATTTTGAAACCTTTTCCTACCACCTGTCCAATGTGTCCTGCCCAGTTAAACTTATTATCAAATGTAATGTGAAGATATTTACATTTCAAGTCTTCAGCAAGCAATTCTTTCCCCACCTTATATTCATCATTAACCTTTTGTTTTTTATTTGTTAATCTAATAAGCTGACTCTTCTTTGCATTTATCTTCATCCCATGTTTACCAACCCAACTAGATATCCTGTCAGGTCACCCTGCAACTGTTTACAATCCTCTATCATTTTGATTCTTTTACATAACATTATGTCATCTGCAAACAATCTAATTTCAGATTTTTTAGGCACAAGGGTGTGGTAGGATTTTTCTTTTGTAAGTAAAGGGGTCAGGGATTGGAATAAATTACCAAGAGAAATGATGAAAAATTTACCTAAAACACTGAAAGATTTTAAAGTTGTAGAGAACAAAAGTAGGTGGGCAGAGGAAATGGGAAAAAGGGGCATGTGAGAAAATTGCCAACGGAGTGGGCACATCCTCACAATTATATTAAATTAAATTAAGCCCGATCACCAGCATATGCATCGTATACTCCCAGTGCTCTCTTCACGCCCCTCCTGTCTTCCGGTGATACCCAATTTGGAGGTCACTAATGTTGTAAATACAATCTATTGGGATTAAAGTGCTGCCATCTATGGAAAATCTATTTGTGGCTATCAAATGATGAAAAGTCCATGTAACTGTTTTGTCATGGATTGCAGGCATGTTGTGAGGACTCACAATGTCAGATATCTCACAATTATTTGTTACTTCTCTTTGTAAAACATACACATTCCCATACATGAACAAAACTTAGTAATCAGGAAACTAAACTAAAGCCTGGAATTAGCAGACTCAGGAATCTGATATTGTTTCATATTGTTCTTTTTATGTACTAAATTGGGCATGCACACTGTTTTTATGCAATTTGTGTACCTTGTATTTGCTTCAGTCATTATTAATGTAAAATTAAATTCTATTTTTAGGAGCCATAGTAGATGTGCATAAAAGAGGGAATGGGTTATTTGGATGTGGAGAACTGACTGAAGACGGAATCATAATGGTTGAAGCCATGAAATGGATGGCTGAAAACTTAAATGAAGATGGTGGTAAATTCTTTTTGCCCAATATATCCCTTGGTAAGTATTTTTATAACATATTAATTTTTTTTTACTATATGTAATTAGAGTTGTAGGAGAGGTCATCTTTGCAGATGCAGATGTTCAGTGCTTGACACCTTCAGATAAAAAAAAAAAAAAAAAAAAAAAAAAAACCACCTTGGGACGATTTCACAAGTTAATTAAACAATGTTTGTCATTTGAAGCTTGCACAGTTTGTGGATTGACTAATTCAAGCATCAAGCACAAGGCCATGCCATCAAACATTTCCGTGCCTGCTGCCTTCGTTTTTACCATTCTAGTGGCCAATTTATAGGACCTATGATGATCCAATTTTCCAATAAAGAACTTTTGTTGAGCTGTGAAAGGGGTTGCAGGACTACACGTAGGATGTGTTTGATAATGTTGGACTCCCAGACAACCATCATGGTTCCCTGCCATCCTACAAGCTATGACAATCGATTCTGATTGCAGGAAACATTCTACAGAGTGTGATAAGGAGACTGGTGTGCTGCGAGAAAGTATGAGTGGAAAGGACTGCTTTGAACATCTTGTTGGACACCTTCTATTAGTGTGAATGGGTAGTTCTATACAGACATCCTATAAGTTGGATCATGAATAGACCATTTTAGTTTACATCCAAGATCAAACTTGTAAATTCGCCACTTTAATAGTGGCACCATTCAGTTCATTGTTACTTTTATTGCAGGATCGTAAAAAAAAAAAAAACAAAAAAAAAAAAACATGTTGTTAGCAAAGCGATGATTGGCCAAATGTCGTATAAAAAGAAAATAATAATAATATACACTGAACAACCAAAACATTATGACTGCCTACCTACTATCAATATAATCCTGTCCAGGTGATAACAATGTCACTTCATGACGAATGACTGCGAGTCAATGAGCGTGCTATCTGTGTTTAGAATGGGGAAAGTGCACGATCTATCTGAATTTGACCAATGGCAGATTGTTATGGCCTGGGGGCACAGCAAGAGCATTTCATAAACTGCACGACCTGTTGGGTGTTTGAGGAGTGCTGTGGTGAGTGTCTTCAACAAGTGGCGAAACCAAGGTGAAACGATGTCCTAACGTCGAGCGGTTGGGTGACCACCACTCATTACAGATGTCGGTCATCGTAGGCTGGGCAGACTGGTAAAACAATACAGGCAGTGAATTGTGGCAGAACTAACATCAGACTTTATTGCTGTGCAGAGAATAAGTGTGTCTTGTACACACAGTGCACTGGACACTCCTAATCATTGGCCTCCCCAGCCAATGACTTATGCATGTGCCAATCTTAACACCATGACATCAGCAACTATGACTGAAATGGGCACGTCACCCTCATCACTGGATGTTGGCGCAGTGGCAGAGTGTTGCAAAGTCTGATGAATCCCTATACCTTCTTCATCATGCTGATGGGAGGGTGCAAATCTGTCATTTTCCAGGGGAACAGCTTCTTGACACCTGTACTGCAGGATGGAGACAGGCTGGCAGTGGCTCAATTATGCTCTGGGGAACATTCATGTGGGCATCCATGGGTCCAGTGGAGCTTATGTAAGGTAATGATGGCCAATAAGTATCATATACTGGTTGAAGACCACATACACCCCTTCATGACAACCATGTTTCCCAATGGCAGTGGCATTTTTCAAAAAGATAATGTGCCATGTCACAAGGCCAATAGTGTGATGGAGTGGTTCAAGGAACACAGTGGTGAGTTTCAATTGATGTGCTGGCTCTCCACCTCGCCAGATCTGAACCCGTCACACACATCTGGGATATGACTGAACATGGCATCAGAGCTCATCAGCCCCCTCCCTGGAATTTACTGGAATTAGGTGACTTGTATGCAAGCTCCTTCCAGCGACCTACCAAGGCCTCATTGCTCCCATGCCAAAGTCAGACATACCAACTATTAGGTAGGTGGTCATAGTGTACTGATGTATATTGCAAAGTAAAAAAAAAAAAAAAAAAAACTCTTTTATGCATCCATGTAAACAATTGCTGATTCAGATGCAGAACTGGATGTAGAATTCCATGCAGAACTTCCACATGTGTGGACAGGGATGCGGAGCTCTGCTACATCTCTATACGTAATTTAAACTCTGAAAATTATTTCGCTACATTCTGATGCTTTGTACTTTGGTTGCAGATGTAACAACTTATTGTGATATGTCTTCTGTTAAATGGATGTTTTTACTCTTGAACCCACAATGTAACATACATTTGTCACTGTTTTATATATTGATGGCTGAAAAGTTTTGAGGATTCTTTCATCAAAAATCTGTATCAACCAATTAAAAATTTTCTAGTAACTGTACAAAATTGGATTTTTGTGGAGAAAAATAAAATAAAATTACACAAAATTAATCAATTTTATTTATTACTGATGCATAAATAAGTTTCTTCATAAATGTTTGCTTTTTTAAATTGGACCATGTTCTTCTGTCTTTAAATAAACTTTTTAAAAACTTCTTGGTCACTTAGATATTAATAGGGATTACAACAGTGGCGGATCCAGAGAGGGGGCTAGGGAGCTCAAGCCCTCCCCCCAGAAATATTTAGGTCCTCCCCAGACATCGTAATTTTAGCTCTACTGATCTTTTAAGGGTGGCATGACCATAAAGCCTACCCCTGCCTTACTCAAGGCCCCCCCCCCAAATTAAATCTGCTCAAGCGTCCCCCCCCCCAAAACCAAATTTATGGATCCGCACTGGATTACAATATATAAGTAAAACAGTTATACTTTTAGCATTAGGATGGACATAGGATTCTTTTTTGTGTAAATAATACATACTGTCTTTTAATTTTGAAAAATTACTGAACGGTGACAGACAGATGTGAAGCATGTATGAGTAACTTTCTGTAGTACCCTCTGGTATAGAGGGTTGGTAGCACAATGGATAATGCGCTTGCTTACTACTGGTTGGAGCATGGTCTCAGGTTGTATCCCAGTGGTAGCAAGATTTTTAATAATTGTTTTTGATCGTATAAGCCATGCCTGGAAGATCTGTTGTTCAGATTCCATGTTAAACTATTGATACAAAAATTTTAGGGGTGCAATGCGTGGAAAATCGTAGGCAGTCTAACAATGCTGTAGGTGTACACTTTTTTATGCTATATTGATCCCTCAGGCTTTGTTTCTCTCACAGTCAGTCAGTCAGTCAGTCTGCAATAATCTTTATATATAAAGATGAATGTATGTTTGTTTATTGGTTGGTTTGTTTGTTTGTTAGTTTGTTTGTTCTTCATCCGATCTCGATGACACTTTGCACACTTATCCTTTGAAACAAGGAGAAAAATACTGTCTACATTAGGTTGAAAAATTATCTGAATAAATAACACATTTGTCTCATAACTTCGAAATACGGCGGTAGACTGACACGTTGGATGTGGACGACTCCGTACCGAGTTTCCGTATAGTGGACTGGCAGCTGAGTGGCTAAAGCGCTGGCTTATGAGCGTCGTGGTCTCCGGTTGAAATCTCCGTGGAGGCTAAGATTTTTAAAAATTGGTTTTCATCGTAAGAGTCAGGCCAGGGCCGTAGGTTACTCGGATTGAATGTTAAACTGTAGATTTTAGAAAGTTAGGGGTGCAATGCGAGGAAAATCGTAGGTAGTCTTGCAATGTTGCAGGTGTACACTTTTTTACGTTATAATGATCCCTCAGGTGTTGTTCGCAGTCAGTGTGTGAGTGTGAACCACAGTAATATTATTATAAATACAGAAGTAAGTCTCTGTCTTTTTGTTACGTTTTGACAACTCAATGGCTATATCGTTGTGATGCAATTTTATAAGGAAATCAGTATGAAGGGCATAGGATATTTTTTCCAGTATGATTAACAGTTGTAGTCATGAAATTTTGAGACCTTATCGAATGGTGACAGAAATATGTTGGAAATTGATTCTCTTCAAGAGACAGGTTCGATGGTACAATGATATAGTGATAGCTTTCCTGTCATATTATTCCTACTCGATATTGTTTGGGACCAATCCTTCGTTAGCAACTTTCTATATTTAATTCTGGCAAAAAAAATTCTTAATCCACGGGTCCGAAGTCGCGGGTACGGGCTGGTAATATTATAAATGTGGAAGTAAGTCTCTGTCTTTTTGTACGTTTTTACGACTAAATGGCTATACTGATATTGTTGGAATTTGACAAGAAAATTCTTTGTATCTGTAGGATGAGCATAGGATTTTTTTTTTTTTTTCTGGGTATGAATAACCGTTTTAGTCATGAAATTTTAATAACTTATCGAATGATGACAGACAGATGGATGCGTGCATTAGTTCGTAATGTTGGTCAGTTGCTCAAGCTGTGCTTCTCGTGTAGTCTGTTAGTGTATGATTTTTTAATAAATTTCGTTTCGAGACAAAACTTATTATTTAGTGTAGATGTTGATTTGCTCTACACTGTACTATTACTTTGTCAATTACTGTACTATTATTGCCTAAAATTTTCTGGCACCAATTTATTTTGTCTCCTTTTTTGATTTGCCTTGCAGGCGTAAAGCTGGCCTAAAGTGTAGCTCTAGAAGAGCATGAGCAGATAAAGTTATTAGAACACAAGAATCTGATGCTCATGCTGAAGAAAGAAGAAAAGACCAAGCTGAAACAATGCTGTCCTCAGTTAAACCCCCTCCTCCCCTCATCCTCCCACCTTCGTTTGTTTATCTGTTTTTAAATATGTTAGAAACTGATTCTTCTCATGATGGTAGAATGATATAGTGATGGTTTTCCTGTCATATTATACTGACTCGGCATTGTTTGGGACAAATCTTACGTTACTAACTGCTTTCTGTATCCAATTCTGGCAATGAAATTCAAAGTCCATGCGTACGAAGTCGCGGGTAACAGCTAGTCTCTTCATAGAAATAATGTCAAAATGTCAATATTATGTTTTGGAATATTTGCAGATGAGATAGTTTTCACTTCAAATGTGTGACTCCAAAAGATGTATCAAATGATGCCTAATGCAAGCATTTATGAAGAATGTAGATTAAACTTTCAGCATTACCTTTAGATACAGATGGGGTTATTCTCTGGCACCGCAGTATTATTTTTTTAATGTCTTACTCTTTTCATGTCCTAAAATCCATATAAATTTCTAGTTCTTCTCTACTTAGTGATTTGATATAATATTTTCTCATTATTTTTCTCATTGTATTTGATAGCAGCATTTTTACACCATTATCCAAAGCATATCATTTTTGTATTTTGACAGATTCCATTTATTAAGACTTCTACAAAATTTTAATTGTTCCATACAATTATGATAATAATGAAAGAAGGTTAGGGAATGTAATCATAGGAGAGGAGAGATGACCAAAAGCAAATTATAAAACATAAACAAAACAGTAAGAACACAATTCACAATATTCAGTGCTAACCTTTAACCATGGGACACATGGCAAAGAAAACAGATAGGTATGTAATATGATCTTCATGGATTTTCTGCTGGATTGTGTTGAAAACAAATGAGCTTTTGGCGGCAAGCTGTGCCACCATCTTCAAGTCTGGTGCTACTGCTGTGACAACCAGAGCTGCCATGAAATTAGACTGGCCAAGGTCACACAGTCTCCACTGCCTTCCCTGCCTGCACCATCTCCTTGTCCCTAGATTCAGCTAGTGACATTACCACATTCATCTTTGCCAGCCATTCATGTGTATCTTTATATGCTGTCACTTTATTTTGTTAGTTTAAGACCTTTTTGGCTACTGTTAATGGTGGTGATGTTCAGGAACAGAATCATGTAATTAGTGCAGTAACAGACAGAAGTAATATTTGTGAACCTGTAGACAGCTTAGTGATTGGAAACCAAATTAAAATCGTTGTAGCAGATATTTTCAAGTGTTTGTTTTTAGGAAATATTAACAATAACTAATTGGAAAAAAATCACTTCAGTCAATTACAAGCACTGACATGGGAGTATTCCTGAGCCATCATTTCAAAGTATAATCGGTGCCTTGTATTTGATACATTAATTTTTGTTTTGTAATTGCTACTCGAGTTTTCTGGAGGAATTTGTAACACGTAGTCCACTGTGTACAATTGACAATAATTCTTACCAGTGCTGAAAATAACATATAACATTTCCATGGAGTACGGGAAATATTTTCCAGCGACCAGCCGGTGTTGTGCAGTCATTGATGCAAATAAACTGTGAAACAATCAAGAGGCATTGCCTGAAGATGATGAATGTGCTGCCGAAATTAATTTCAGTGTTTTCTTAAAAACTTTCTCAATTGCAATTTTTACATGAATAAACAGAATGGAAATTAGTCAGCAACAACTTCATTTTACATTACAGTGGTGAAACAACCAAGCGATTCCTTTAACACTTCAGATATGTTTTAATGATTAGAATATATTTCATTTAGATCTGTTAACTTTAAGGAAGTCACTTTTTTTGCTTATTTCTTATGATTTTTTTTTTTTTTTTTTTTTGTGGTTTCGCTTTTTCTGTTGGTTTAGGTGAGAAAAGAAATTTGATTACTACCTTTATTGGAAACCAATTTTTTTTATTTTTTTTTTATTTTTAGAAAAATAGTAATTAAAAAAGCTTATCATCTTATTCTACAAGTATTATTTTTTAGATTTTTTCACACTCATTACTGATAGCTAAATTTTTTGCTGATTTGCAACACTGTTCAGAGACTCTGTGACATATACAGGACTAATTCCACGTTTGTGACCATAGTAATGCATTATATATTTGTGGACCAAGGTAGATTGAATCTTTTTGTCCTCTTAGTGTCTTTTGCTGAGGGATGTGTACTCCCATTTTCTTTTGTAGCCTAGTACTTACATGTGACTGGTCACTAACACAGACAACTTTTGTATTGGTATCTAAGTGCATTATTTTGTTTGAATAAACAGCTGATGTATATTTAGCATCATGTTTTGTTTGATCAATTCACAGCTTGGAAAAATATATGGCTTTTAATATATCACTTTAGAATTCAGTGCTGGCATCTATTTATCCAAGCCAAATGTGAATTAAGTATCTATCCCTAACTGTTTATTCCACAGTGTGGAGATGTTTGAACTAAATAAATGGTTCTTAATGCTTTAGCTGGAAGAATTTTTATTAGCCTATAAATTACATAAATAATCTTTTGTACTTTGGCAATTACATTAGATGGATGAAGACTCCATATCAAATTACAGTCTATTTCTATTACTAACTACATAATATTTGATCATGATTTATAGCTTTACGGGCTATGCCGTGTCATTTATTGGATTAAAGCTTTCAGCTGTTATACTTCAACCTGCTTCAGAGAAGTACAACAGCCGAAAGCTTTAATCCAATAAACGACGTGGCATAGCCCGTAAAGCTATAAATCATGTACAAAGACGGCCGTGGAAGTCTTAACAATCATTTGCTTAATATTTGTTACTTTCTGTATTTTGTAGCAGTTCGATTTTGTATGATTATTGCAAATGAGATGGTGGAGTATCACAGTTAGGTGGTCCAATGGTTGTGTTGCTGCACTGTAAGAAAAGCAAAGATAGTTTGTCTTGTTTTAATTTTTAGTAACAAAGTTGTAGTTTAACTATTGCTGGAAAGCACATTTCATTTTAAATTATTATTATCCTATATCATGTTACAGGTGTCCATGTTTTTGACAGTTGTGAGAGAATCTGGACCGCTGCAGCACACCTTGCTGAATTTCTTCCTGAAATTCAAGGAAATAACAAAACAAACCCAACTACATCTATCTTGAAACTGGGAATGGTAGATGGTGCTCAGCTTTCAGACAATCCAGAGATCTGGAATATATTACAGAAATTTAAAATTCCAGCAATTCCACTGAAATCATATGATGTGTATGTTACGGCAAACGAAAGAAGCATGGTGAGTGGAAGATTATTTAGTCATCGATGCCAAACTGAAATTAATGAGAACATAGTTGTTGCAGATTATTAAGTACCCTTTTGAGTACAGAAAAAAGGCAATCAATGAAACTCTTCCTGATCAACATTCAATCCTCTACAAATGACGAAAGATCTATAATTAGAAAATTCATGTCTTTTCATATTTTGCAGTAACATATTATGGCTTACACTGTCTTGCACTTATTATGGGTTGGATTATATCTTTTTATTGTATCTTTATTGGACAGTCAATTTTTAAGATATTTGCAACATGTATATCACCTTCCACTATTCAAAAGCAAGTCTCCAATATCTAAAGTGAAGAGAGTTTAAGTAGATCAGACCTTTGCACTCTTCTATTAATTGATCTCCTGAACAAATACAGACTACATGGTTACCATGATTTAAAGATTTTGATTTAATACAAAAAGGAAAGAATTTTATGTATTTTGTTTTGACTGTACTACAACTAAAACAAATTCCCATTGCTTTTAAAAATGTTATTAATCTATTTAAAATGAATTAAATTTGTGATGCTTAAATAAATGTCTGTTAGAAGAAATGACAACTCAAATATAGGCTACTGATCATCAGAAATATGTTTTTATTCCTTTTAATGCAAAGCCTGCTTCAGGTATTTTACACATGCATCTCAGACACAATGGAGTAAAAAGGCACTCAAGCAAAACTAGCCATGTCCTTCATCTACTATGTTTATGAGTGTGGGAAAAGCTAAAAAGATGTGTTTACTGTGTATGAATTCTATTTTTTGTTGATGCCTCTCAGTGCAAACATTCAGGAACATTTGAAATTCAAGTGATGTACACATGCTCAAAGGCTAACTAACACCGAACTGAGGGAGAATTGCCTAATTGCAGCCAGTTTTAGCAAGGCGACTTCACACAAATTATCTACAATTTCAATAAAATATATAATTTACAGGGAATGTACATAAAACAATATAAAAGGTTGGAACTGCTAGATCAAAAATACAAATGACTAAATTGTCCTAAATGTTTTTTTATAAAAAAGTTTGATTGTTGATGGTATTATTTCAACTAATCATGTTATTTAGAAAGAAAATATGGATTTTAGCTTTCAGTGCTAAACCATCTTGCTGCTGAAAATTCCTATCATCACCACTCAGAACAAAGAATCTATACAAAAGCAAACTATTATAAATATTGGTATGGTTCTTTCACAAAAATAACTGTATTTTTAGGACTGCAGTATTAAGTTAAGAACAGTGCTTTGTCTCCATCTTATAAAGGAATTTGGTATATCAATGCAAAAATGACAAGTGGCTCTGATTTTTTTTTTTATTGCTCTGCACTTACTGATTGTAATTCAATGGGCAGCTACTTATTTTCCTGCACTCTGAAGATGATCTAATATAGAAAATTCACATTTTATTTATGTTACAAATGCATATTTTTATGAAATTTCTTTTAATTATATGTACTGTAACCAGTAGCAGATTTGTTCTCCTCAGGGCAACTTTGCTAAAAAAAGTGAAAATCTTCAATGATGATGTCAGAAGAATTTTCTGAAACACATTATTCAGTGATGTGGTAGGCTTAAAAGTTTTACATTGAACTTTTGTTTTTGACGTAAAAAGGTAAATTTCAAATTAATTTTATCAAATGGGGAAAATTTTCCTGCTTTATTTTTTCATATTAAATGTTTTTATATTAGTTAACAAAAAGAAATGAAGTGGGGATAGTTTACTTCACATATTTTCTATTGTCTGTGAAGCACATAGTATCCATTTTGACAGTATTTTATGTTAAATAATTTCTGGAAACAAGTTAACAGCAGATTAATTTCAAAAAAATATTTACTTAGGTACCTATTTTTATAGTACTAGATATTAATTAAAAGGAGAAGTGAATTTTCTGGAAAGAAGACAGTTAGCAGACCTATAAAGCAAATGTACCTTATAGCAAGAGGATTGTATCATTGATATTCTTACGGTCTAGGCTTCGATTATCAGAAATTGCATAGAACCATAGACTTAAGATGGCTTAAAGGTGACAGTTAGGATGAAAGTGATGAGTCTAAAAGGGTTCTGTATGATGAATAAGAAAATGAGTTCATGCTATCTTATTGTCAAAACCAATTATAGTAGAAGTAGGAAGTAATGGTCAAAGAAAGGATGCTATTAAAAATGATAGTTTTGTGATATAACAGAACTGTTTGTCTTTAATATTTGTATTTTTCGGTGAAATAATTTCCTTTTTTATCTAGTTTATTCTTGGCCTATTCCATCAAAGAAATACATCAGAGATCCACATTTTGAAGAAGAAAAAAAGTAAATTTCTTGAATTATCTGCTCCTAAAAAGTGAAAGGAAACATTAATGCCAAAGCTTGTAATTTTTTGATAACATTAGCAGTATGGAAAATGATATTTTGTGAAAAATGGTGAAAATGAGTAGCAAAATAATGTCAAATTATGTTATTTAGTATGTTTTAAATCCTCTCATCCAGTGAATGACCAGAAGAATATAGGAAATTGAGTATTCAGGATAATAAGTTAAAGCATTCATTGACTTTAATTTTTCTGGAATCAATAAATGCAGGAAATGATTTGTAACATTAATGTTGAATTTTATAAGGAACTACATCCAGATTATACTGAATCATTTGGTTCAAAACCTTCATGGCACTTGTAAATGACTGTGAGTGGCATGAACTTTATTTTTTCCCCCCTAACTTATGGCTATTATGGATTTGAAGTACAGTAGAACTCCAATTATTTGAATCAATTGGGACTGGACCCCGTTCGGATAATAAAAAATTCGGATAATTGGATTTTTCCAAAAAGAGTCTATTTTAATTAGTTACTGTATGTATTTTGAAAATGAGAGAAGAAAACTATTTTTTTAAAGAAAAAGAGCTTTTAATTAATTAAAAGAAAAGGCAACACTTTTACATTTTAGGCGTACTTACGAGCGCTGGACATTAGTACAGTATATATGTACCGCACTGTAAATATAAGTCTTTGCTTGCTTAACATCTCCGTCTTAATTAAAAAAGCGATTCGAATAATCAGCGATTCGGATAGTCGGAGTTCAGATAATTGGAGTTCTACTGTATATTATTTTCAAGATAGGTTATTACTTTCCATATATACGTTTGTATTTTTTATTTTGCAGGCAATTGCATCCATGATGAAACAGATGCAATGGAACTATGTGATGATTGTACATGGCAGTGATGAGTACAGTCTAAATATGCTTCATACATTTATTCATCTTATGGCAGTAGATGATGACTTTTGTGTTACATCTGTCCAACAGTTTATAAGCTTCCAGCATATGGGAGGCAATGAAACTACAAGAGAAACATTTCTTAAAAATGAAATTTTATTTTATTCTCTACAATCTGCATTTGAATCACAGATTCCAGTGCTTGTTTTGATGAGTTTCACAGAATATCATGATTTTTTAAAATCATTTGATGATGCTCTAACTGTCAACACCTTTCACAAACAAAAGGCAGACCAAGAAAGTGAAAGGCCACTTATTTTCTCAGATTTGCTAAGACACCAAGAATTGAAGATGATAAATCACTATAATTTTGATATTTATTCCATAGCTCTGTTGCCTGATCACGTGCCTGCTTTTGAGGAATACTGGAAAAATCGTTTACTTATCATCAAGGTAATGATTGACACCTTAATTGATTTTGAATTGGTTTACTATGTAAAGAATTTATTTAATGCTACCAAATTGTTTCAGAATGCAACTTCACCAAACTCTATAGAAGATGAGTGGCTCGTACAGTATCTACATCAGTTTAAATTAAATACATCGGAAGATGACTTGCACAGAGCTCTCCAAACGAGGGCAGTATTGTCTTCAAGTTACACTATACTTGTGTTTGCCCAAGCTCTGGAACAAGTGTGGAAGGAAATGTGCTTAGGCAGTAATGGAGATTATTGCTCACAAATATTTAAACTTGACAGAGAAATTTTTTTAAAAACATATTTTGAACCAATTCTTCTAAATAGTGCAGTGTTTAATGCGAGTGAAACTCAGGAGGAGCAGAAGTATCATACTTTTGTGTTGCAACATTATCAGCCAGCAAATGACTCAATTAATTTAAAGAAGGTACCATTAACAGATTTTTATTTGTTTATTTTCCAAAGTCTTATTTATTAATGTGGATTTAAGGCTACTGCAAAAATAAAAAAGTTGGAGATGGGTTGGACAGAAGGCAAAAGGCTATATCTGCTTTGTGTCTGTACTGACAGAGAAAAAAAACTGTTGATAACATCAGGGCAGGGCCGCCGTAAGCGGGCGTGCAAGGCGTGCACCGCACGCGGGCGGCACATCGAGGGGGGCGGCAAAACGAGCGATCGACAGTCGCCACCCCGAATTTTTTTTTTTAGCTCAACAGCTGCTTCGGGCGGCCGGTGACACCATGGCAACAATGGGGGCGGCAAATAATGTTCAGGGGCGGCAATCTCACAGTTTTTTGACCCGGTTTGGAAATTTCCTAAATCCACCACCACTGGCTGTAGTTAGACAGGGGGCGGCATAATCGGTATTGCACGCGGGCGCTCAAACAGCTAGCGGCGGGCCTGCATCAGGGAATTGTGGCTATCACAGGTTCTCAGAAATGAGGCAATGTTGTGTACTGAATATGGGAAATAGATTCCCTTGCAGTGCTGATGAAAACTTTCAGTGTTCATTATTTTTGTGTGTTTACTGATTTTGTTCTGATGTCTTCTTAGAAAGCAATAGTTTCTTTCCATTTTCTTATTTTTCTTTGTTAACCAGCACCAATCATTTCCGTCTAAAAACTCTAATGAGTTTACTTTTGAGTGAGAAATTTTGGTTAATTGTTCAGTTTAATGCATTAAATTCACAAGATAAAGTTATATTTAACTGTTGTTACTAGTGCATGTCATGATAACTTCTTTATAGCAATAACCACAAAATCACAGTCACACTATGATAGTCCTCTTTCAAGCTAGCTTTCCTGTAATACCTTCAGCATCAATTTCTAATTTCATGCTACAGTGGTCTGCTATTTCTGCTTTTATACCTGCATGTCAAATTCTAATTTCTTTATAAATTCAGTTGATTAATATCCTTAGTAACATGTTTTAATACTTATCCAGGATTGTCTGAATCATTAAATAACCATAGAAATTTTTATTTGAATCATTTAGTGTTTCCCTTCCACCCATAATATTCATTTTAATGATTTTTTCCTCCTAGCTGATTATAATTCTTTGTTTAGTTGTTGTATGGTTGTGTTGCCTTTCTTACTTTGTTATACTTTCTTCTTACCAACCAACCTCACCTCCATATTTTAGAATGTAATGTATGTTCTATGTATTCATTTATTTACTTTTTATGTAATGGAATAAATTTCTGTTCCCATTTTTTTCATTTGTTTTCAACAGTTCCAATTTACACTGCCCTGTACTGATGCCATCCTTCTATCTACTGAATTTTTTTTTTTAAAATATGTCTTCCCTTCTCAGATTTCCACCTTCCTATAATTATACCCAAACCTATCCTTTTTTTAATTACTGGTTCACTTAACTCTCTCATATTCATCACAGCTGATTTCATGGGTGCCGGCTGGATTTCTTTAAGGGAGGTGCATCGTTTTTTTTTTTTTTTAACACATTATATATAACACATATTAAATATGAAAACTGAATTTATTGACAAGGTGTTGAAAAGATTTAGACAACAACCTAGGCGCCTTAAGTTATTCTTCAAACAGTGAATTTAATAATAAAATTTTGGTTTCTTAATTTTTTTTCATAGCAGGAGGGTGCAAGAATCTCATTCTGTTCAGTCACCGGCACTAGGATTCTCAGGCCTTGGGTAAGCGTTCTTAACAGTGACGTAACCAGTTGGGGCCCTTGGCAAATTTATCGGATGGGGCCCTCTGCCAGGCCAGATGGCCTACGATTGCTTCTCCAACAACTCCACATCTATTTCTGTGGCACATTGTATAATGCTTTAAAAAAAAAAAAAAAACAAAAAAACCTCGCAGTCCAGTGTCACTTCCTTTAATGGTGCAAATAATTAATCCTGATTGACTCTCCATTTACTCAAATTTCTTTCTAATTTGCTGGGTGCTTGACTGGGGCATTTTGCCTGTATTGATTAAACTATCATAATTTATGAATAATGTTTTTGATCACTGGCCCTTTTTTCAGGTTATGTTATTCAATCCAAAGAGTGGTTTACACATGTTGGATGAGCAACTCATACCTCAAAGAAAAAGAATTTGTTTTCAAAGTAATGACAGTGAACAAGAATGCCAAACATGTCTTCAAATTAGATCTGACCGTGCTGACTATGGTAGACGCTTCAGCATGGAGCGTCATAGATTCCAAAAACCTGAAATTAAGAAATCTGACTCTCTCCTGCCTCCTTCAGAAAAGGACTATATTATTCTAGTTAAATCACCAAAAAACTTGTATGTGGCTTTGTTGATTGCACTTCACAATGAAACAGATTCAGAATCTTTAGTTCATTGTAAAACAAATGCTCCAATTGATAGTAGTGCTGTCAGACAGCTGGAAGCTTTCTTGTGGGCTCTGAAGAAAGTGAATAATAACATTAAAAGAAACTTAGATGAAAATTTACAGTTAGGTGCTGTTTTACTAGACACTTGCAGTTCAAGAGTGCGAATGATGACTCTTGCTGCTGGAATTGAAAATTTTTCAAACCGAGCTTCTAGTCAAGGTAGTCTGAAAATAATTGCAACTGTAAATGTATTGAATCAGCCAGATGGAAAAGTGGTGGATGAAATTTTATCCTCTTTAAATATAACTTCAGTTTCAACCAGCCAGTCAACAGCTTTTGTTAATTCAGACTTGGAAGTCAAACCATTTATTCTTCAGGTAGGTTATTTTATTGATATTTTTTACCATTGTTTTCATTATTTTTAAATAATAATATTATTATTATTAATAACATTCTGTTGTTTTAAGTTGGTGACTGCTTTTAACATTCTCGTTAATAAAATTGGAAGTAATCATGTTGTACTCCTAGTCATCACACTGTATTTCATTTATCATTTATATTAGGAATAAACAAAAAAAATTGTCAGCATGACATATGACCCTGCACTTTAAAAACGTTGTTTTCTTTTTGTTCCTTAAGATAACCCATTTTACTCTCTTCCATACAGGTAGAACCAGAACTAACAGAATTGGCAACTTCAGTTCAAAAAATACTTGAAAATTTTGGATGGACTTATGTTAGTGTAATATACTCTCTTGAAAAGGAAGAATATTCCATAATGTTTAGGCATTTTCAAAAGGTAGCAGCTGAGTCTGGGATATGCATTGCACTTGAACAAGGATTTGAACCCACAAAGGTATCCAGTTTTAGTGATTTAAATCTTAATCCTATTATTCTGCAATGTTAATTGTCTCCAAAATAATTAATGAACTGAGTTTAAGGTCAAGTTGAAACATGTCCTACTGTAATACTCTGCTGAAAGTGTCTAGGGTAATTATTGATTATTATAATGTTAATGATTTTCCCTGAAGAAAAAGAGCTGATTAGCAAATTAAATTTAGGAAAGAAACAGGAATTATGATAGGACAATCTGGGCTCACAAAGATATGGAGATACTATAGTGTACAGGAGTTCTGGATTTCTTAAGGCATTTGACATAGTGAGTTATGGAAAGGAAGTAAATAAAATTAAAATTGTTGCAGTAAAACAGAATTTGCTGGGGGCAGGAAATTTTAAGAGATATGAATGGGTCAGAAAATGCACTGTCAAAATAGGCAGAAGCGGAAACAAGAGTACCACAAGGGTAGTGTATATCTATCACTATTCATTTCTTTTGTTTTACAATTAGAAGTTTGTTTGCAAATGAAATAATGCTGTGTAATAGTATTAAAATGAGGTGGAATAGGTAGTTGGGTAGGTCAACATGTAATGGAGATAAATGCAAACAAAGGCAGATTAATTGGTACACAGATAGAAAAATAAACATAATGCATGGTTATTTGTCTGAGAGGTAACTGCTTATAGAAAGTATAAAATGTAAATATCTTCATGAATAAATAACGCCAAAGTAATTGAAAGTTTGAGTATTTATTGAACTCCCGAACGTGTTTCACTTCTTTTGCAGAAGCATCTTCAGTGGGTTCTCATTTTACATTATTATGCATTTACTTATGCTCCACTCTCAGACACTCTGCAAAATAAGTGAAGGGCGTTCGGGAGTTCAATAAATAATCAAACATTCAATTGATTTGGCATTATTTATTCATCAATATTATCAGCAATTGAGAACAGGACACATCCAATAGGTGGTAGGGAGAAGTTTCAAAGTGATGCATCTATCGCAGAAGTTGCTGAGGGGACGTACAAGAGAAGTGAGAGAACTGGGATACAAAGTCTTGATCAGATTCTTATTTGAAAATGGCAGGATAGTATGAAACCCAAGTTACAGGTATGAAATACAGAAGTTTGAGAGAGAGGAAAGGAAGCAATATTTGTCTGTGGGAACATGATCAGTGATTGACATATTAAAGTAACTAGGATCAGAGTTAGCAGAGCACAAGAAGTGGCTGAAAAGAGTACTGATTGTGAATTGTATTTTCTAGTTAAATCTAGCATTAACCTTTCCATATCCTGTTGTGTCAATCTAAGTTTTCCTTTCATGAATTCATTTGGTGTCAAAATCTCACAGCCAGGATGGCAGGATAGTATGAAACCCAAGTTACAGGTATGAAATACAGAAGTTTGAGAGAGAGGAAAGGAAGCAATATTTGTCTGTGGGAACATGATCAGTGATTGACATATCAAAGTAACTAGGATCAGAGTTAGCAGAGCACAAGAAGTGGCTGAAAAGAGTACTGATTGTGAATTGTATTTTCTAGTTAAATCTAGCATTAACCTTTCCATATCCTGTTGTGTCAATCTAAGTTTTCCTTTCATGAATTCATTTGGTGTCAAAATCTCACAGCCATCAGTAAGCGCAGGAAGACTGCACTGGTTGTAAATTATTTTCTTTAGATTTGTGAGCATATTAGATTTGGGTATAATGGAATGCCTTCCGAAAGCTAGCCATCCCAGCTTGATGCAATGGAAAATAAACCTGCACAATCTGTACTTTATACCTTTTTGAATTATTTATAACCAGACAAGCTATTCTGCTGGATATGTTACCAGTGACGTCCTTGTTTATTATGAATCCAACCCTGTGCAGTTTACTTTCAGGTTCACAGCAGAAGTAAGACAGATTACAAGAATGTAGAAGGAAACAGTGTTCCACTTCACTCAGGCTGGAAATGCTCCATTTGATCTTGCTGAGTTCTTCTTCATGTTATTCAAGCCTCTCATTGAACAATAGTAAATGACTGTTGTAGGCACATACTTACACAGTTTGAATTCTACTGTTGGTAAAACTACTTTTTTGAAACTTCAAAGCTGCTCTCAACCGGAAATCTGATTTTGGGGCTATTTTAAATCCTGGGAATTTAAGCTTAGTGTCATTTATAATGAACTCATAATGGTGAATCTTAATTACCACACCTGCTTCAATGTTGGATTGATGATCCTCCCACACTGGTTTGCTCAATGAGTCAACTTCCCACAGAGGTTGAGTTTATGAGCCTTCCATTGAGTTGCTTGCCTTAACAGAGGCAATAATTGCAGGTTATGTGCTTGGAGTTGGAGTGAGAGAGGCTAGAGGACTTAAACTAACTGAGTTGTTATGTTATTGTTGCTACAGTATATGTCTGCAACAACACACCCCACTCCCATTATGCCCTCTGGTAGATGCATACTAATTATGAAATATTTTGGATTGTGTAGTTTATTTATTTCACAACTTACTAAATGGTACTTATATGTAAGATATAAAAATAATGATGTTATTAGCAGAGGTATGTGGTTTTCTGATAAGAATACTTCAGAACTTTGACAAGAAGCGGAACTTGCTAGAAATATTGTAAAATCAGTCAAAAACAATCAAATTTTAAAGTTGATGATGAATATTCAAACAGATTTCCATCTAAAATATGAAGTTTCTACTTTATCAGATAGTGATTCAGGTTCAGGGGGTATTTTTTAAATTAATATGCTATGGCAATCATCAGATATTTTTAACTATTAATGCAAGAAGTAATAAGATTATCATTTGAAGAATGCATTGCAATAATGATATTATTACAACTCAGATTTCTCATGTTCCTAATTTGCTTTCAGAAGGAGGATGTAAGGAGCACAAAATTATCAGATTTAGTAATACAACTTGTTGAATCACGGGCTGCAGGTGCTCGAGCTGTTCTTTTACTTCTATCTCCAGATGATCTGGATTTATTAATGCAAGCTGTAGGACAAGCTTTGGGGCATGGAACACTAAAAAGAGAAGATTTATTTTGGCTTATAGTTGCTGTTGACAACCAAGCTGAAATCGTGTTGGAGAAATTTGGGAACTTTGTTGGTGGAGCTCTGCTTTTCAGGTAGTATTCCATTTTTGTCTTTCTTTATATTTTATGATTTCATGTTTACATTAGCAAATTTGACCTAGGTTTGTGCAATATAAAATTATGATCACTTATTCAGATTTTCTGATAGTACTATTTTCTCTAAAAGATAATATCTTGCTGTGGTAAATGTTACAACAGTTTAGTTTAGTACTTAAATGAACAGAAACAATGAAATGTGATGTTTGGTGCAAAGCAGACTGCTACACTTCTGCAGCAACCAATAACAATGAAGAGATGTCATCAAAATTCTGCACACATGTGATGTGACATGATCTGATTTTGTTCTGTTGTGCAGCAGCTACCTTTGTCATTCACTAAATTGACCCATGATATCATCCTTCTGTATTCACTGTAACCTCTAATTTGTAGAAAGAATTGTCAATTATACTTGCCATAATTAATGAGCATAACAAATATTTAATCTTTACTTTGGGAGAGAGGAAATTTCAATCCAAGAAGATATATCAGAGTTAATTTCAAAATATGGCATGTATCAAACAGAGATAAACCAGATATATGTTTTCAATTCAGAATATTATTTTCTCAGTTCACAGAATCGGCCTGTGAGAGAGTTCTTGCAGCATTTGTGGCAAATACAATTGGGAAGTAAGAAGATTGAAAACAATCCTTGGCTCCAGAAATATATCCATCAGGTAATACACCATCACATATAGAAGTGGTTTATGTTACATAGATGACCTAAAGCTTCTTGGCACAGAATAAATGTAAGTATAATGAATGCTTGGGGAAGTTTGTGCTTGAACACACATTAAACAGTTAGAAGATTACTGAATTTTAAAACATCTTAGTATTTAATTCATCTTCTCAGCAAAAAATGGAGCAAGAAGAAATGCTGACGTCAATATTAATATGGAAGTGGGTGATATAAAAGACCCATAATTCACCAAAATTGAAGGAAAGAGGGCTGCAGCACCAGAAACCACTCCAAAAACACAAAAGAACACAATATTTTGGAATATGTCCTTATTCTGAGTTAGGGCATAGCCCAAAATATTGTAATTCATCCTCTCATTGACTAGCTACATCAAGAAGTATTAAATTTCTTAATTAATTCTTAACCTCTAGAATGTGTCCTTACAATATCCTAAGAGGCAACTTTTTATGCCAGGAATGTGGCTGGGAAAATTCCAAACATCTGCATCCATTAGAGAGAAAGTAATGAAATTATTCTATGAAATGTTGGCCATGTCTGTATGGGTGTTGAAATAAGAATTAAATGGGTCTAGAGCAATACTTAAAAGTGAAGAAATTAATCAACTGATTAGACAGAATACATTAATTAGATGGTTGGAAGAAGTTTCAAAATCCTCCAAGTACTGGTGAAGGTAATGGGGTATACAGAACCTTGACTGGGATCTTGCTTGTTTGTGGTGGGGTAGCACAGAAATCCACTGCCAAAGGTATTTTTACCTTTTTGTGTGGGTGGAAATTGCAAAGTCAAATCATACTGACTTCTATACCGATGCTACTTTTAGGGCCTGCATGACTGGCAAACAAAATGGGACGCCTTGTTACTCCAAGCTGCAGGTTGGAGTTTGGTAGGTGGGCATTAGAGTGACTGATGGGGGTTCATCGATTGTAAAGGGTTATGGAGTCTTGGGGAGGATTGTTGGAGCTGGGGGGGGGGGGGAGGGTTTGGTTGTTGGGTATTAGATGTGGGGAGCAACAATTACCCATCTGTTCCCCTCTTTGATTCCCCAGTCAACCAATTCTTTCACAAAAGATAGAGATTCTTCAGATGCAGAATGACAATCCATGAAGACAAAGCAGACATGAAGAAGGACAATGATTTGGAACACAGAATTTGCAATTTGTTTTACAAACTAGGAACAAGTAAAGACCTGATTAGTAAACTAGGAACAAGTAAAGACCTAGATTAGTACGAAATTTATTTAGTTGCATTAAAAGATGTTTGGTGTGAAATGTGAATGATCAGGAACACTGGATGTGAGAAATTCCATTATATTTCATAGCCAAGCCTTGAAACGTAGTTCTGGAACAATAAGGAAATAATATTATTGCTGATAAACTCAGAGCATATATTCAAAAAATCTCATTGTTAAAGCTGTGAATGGCAGATCTGTACCCATACTCTGCATTGCACAAAAAATAATCTTTACAGTGTGCATTTGTAATGTGAGTGTTAAGAATCCGAATAAGTGGGAGAGGCATACAAATTGTTTTGGCACAGGTGGCAAGCTAACAGAGAGAACACAAGCCTGTAAGATGGAACAATATAAACCGGGGCTATTCGAGAAATAATTTAGAGAGTGGAAAGATTCAAACTGGAAAGGATCTTTGTTGCTCTACGTGGGGAAGAAATCCACGATTGGCTAGATATACCAGTGTGACATTAGGAGAGGTTATGATTGGCCTAGAAACCAAACAGACAGTCAGCCATCTTGCATTATGGACAGTATTATTCGAGGTGTCAGCCTGTGTTGAAGCCACACTTGCGTTTTTTTCACGCAGGATTTGAGCGTGAAATCCCGCGACAATATGAACTACGTTGAAGTATATGAGGCCAGCCACACTGGCGTGATTTCACGCAGTGGGAAGTGGGAGAGAGCCACGTGTTCAAGGTCGCCCGCAGCAGAACGCGCCCCGGCCCATTTTTCAGCGGGATTTAACGCTGCAGTTAGTGGCCACACTTGCGTGAAAAACACGCCGCGGTGACTGACTCTTGTTTGTTGCGGTCTCATTGTTTGTTCTCACTATGGATTGCGTAGATAATGAACTGCTAATACTGGAAGTACAAAAATATCCCTGTTTGTATGACCCAAGACATTCGGATTATAAAAACAGAGATATCAAGAGGATTTCATGGACAGCAGTGACTTCTGCTGTTTTGGATGGCATGTGGGAAGATTTTGATGAAGAAACAGAAGCAAATTTAGGTAAGTTTACTCATATTTTAATACTCAAAAAACTTTGTGGTATTTTATTTCAGTTTTATATGTAGCAGCACAAATTTTACCTTGGTTGACCTGTCGCTCAGTAATGGATGAATCCAGTACTTTCTCCTCTCACGATGGCGGCGACTTACAACTATTACCGTGGCACATAATGCAATTACTGCATTCTTATGATTTTCTTAAACTCTTTTCATAATTTCGAGAGCAGTCTAGTTGACAAGCAGCAGAACCTTTAAAAACTGCTGATATGTGCACGCGCGGGATAGGCAGCATGTTTTTCACGCGCGGGAAAAACACGCAAGTGTGACATAGTCTGCGGGATTGCCACTTCGCGTTTTTTTTCCCGCTGGGTCTCGGCGTGAAAAAATCGCAAGTGTGGCCGTAGCCTTATGGTCAGTGGTGAAATCATTGTGGAAGCTACGTGGGGTAGTAGTTATGCCGTAACCGTCTTATGTAGTAATAAAAGTTTGGCAGTCTCTGGATGATGACTGCAGCAGAGTACGACAAAATGGCAATTCGTTTGCCGTCATCAGTAAAATAATTTGGACAGAAGTGAGCAAATATCGTCACACATTACAATTCCAAATTGCACAAGGAAAAAAAAAATAAGCATCAGTATGCCATCTTATTTATCTAATCTTGTCTCTCCTGTCAGTGCGACCTGGATAAGGTGGTGGAAATAGTATTACATTGCACTCGTAATTGAAAGAAGATATTAACAGATTTGTCAATAAATTCACACAAAACCTATGTCATTTGTCCGCCAAACCCAAGTTTTGTATCAATTCATTGATGCTTTCATAAAGACTGTGGCAAGCATTGATGAATCGAGAGGTTCTTCTGTATACTTTCTCCATCATGTCAGTTAATTCTTTGTGATACAGATCCCAAACTTCACAACAGTAATTTAAATGTGGACACATAAGAGTTTTTTTACACTATTTTATATGATTATTATTGTTATTCAGAATACAATCTATGAATCACAATGAATAATTAACTTTATCTTTGACAGAAGTTATGTGCAGGTCCCATTTTATTTTGCTTTGTACTATTATGCCCAAATACTTCAGGAAATCAACCATGTCAGTAGCTGAGCTCTTCACTCTGTACTCATGAACAAGCTTATCCAAGTGAGCTGTTTTGTGCCAGGTAAAGTGAGCACAGACTAGGAGGAAAATATTTTATACACAGGCCTGGTAGATGTTATGATCCCATATAAAATTTCAACAGTAGAATGTATTTTTGGTGATTTAAATATCATAATAAAAAATGAAGTACCATTAGTTGCATTAGTTAGATATAATTCAAAGGAAAGTGAAAATACTGCAACACACATATGGTAACATTGGAACACAGTGAGTCACATTTTTACTGTTGCTGTCACTGATTCAATCACTTCTGAACTTCAAATGGACACATCAGTTAAAGAGCTGGTTGTTTTTTTTTTTTTTTTTTTTTTTTTTTTTTTTTTTTTTTTTTTTTTTTTTTAAAAAAACATGTTCAATGAGGTAGAAGAAAATTAAGTGTAAAAGACAATGAGTTTAATTTAAAATGGAATTTCCCTCATTATTTGGGCCCTTTGTATGGCAGGCATGTAACCACAAGTTCTACTAAATAGTGGTTCCCTTTATTTTTGCTACAAAAAAAAAAAAAAAAGTTTTGTTAATAACACTTGTAGTTGCTGAATACAGTTTCATTATTGTGGTCATGGGGGATTAAGAAAAAGTTCAGATGGTAGTAATTTAAGTCACAGCAAGTTTGGTGAGGCACTGGCCATGGGAAAAAGTGAATTTGCCCAATGATGACTTCTTCTATGGAACTAACTAAAAAATGCCATATTTGAGAGTGGGGGATGAAAGGTCTGCCATATGTGATAGTGGGGGATGAAGGGTCTGCCATTATGAGGCAGTTGAGTAATTTTCTTGTAAATCAGATAAACTGAAATCAAGAGAAACAAAGTTTCAATAATAGGCTCAGTAGAACAAGGAGGACGAATCTAAGAAAGGGAAATGTTGATGTTACCCAATAGGATAAATAAGGTAATACCAGCCAAGCACTGCCTTCATAACATTTTGACTAACAATATCAGCACTTGGGTGCAAAAAATATGGACGATGCTGGCAGCAGAGAAATGTAACACTTTAAAATTTGCATTACACAGGCTGTAATGCTATACAAGAAGCAATTAAGTTTTGGAATAGTTACACAAAATATTTTTTGTCAAAAACTGTCTTGATTAACTGGCAACATACAAGCATTACAATTTGGATGCAAAGAAAATGATGGGATATTGTACTTGTAAAATAAACAAAAAATTTTGAAGTATGAGATTCTACCTAATTATTTTAACAAGTTTCCTTTCTTCTCATATATAGATATTTTTTCTTTAGCTTGTATTATATTCTGTATGTTATAAGTTACAAGTTATTACTTGTTAGATGCCCCTTATGTTTGCATGAAATGAAAAAGTCAAGTTGAATGAGAAATTTTCTAATATTTTATCTCATTCAGTTTCATAAAACATTTCGCTATGTAACTATTCATAACAAAAAAACTTTTGAAATAAATACTGACCCTGACTCAGTGTCTTGTCCTTGTAAGTAAGATTAACCTGATGAAGGCAATGATGGCAGTTGCCGAAACGTTGTTAGATGTTGTAAATAAATCAATTAACCGGCTGAAAACCCGAGAGTTATTTATTTCAATAATACGCCGGGAAAAACTAAAATGTCATAAAAAAAACTTTTGTTATCTTGCTTGCAAATTTATTGCAAATTTGCAGCAAATTTGACTGAATTAATACAATTAATTTATAAAAATTGTAATACTAAAATCAGCCCGTGCTGTTGGAACTCCTATTGCACACTAGGTCATGGTAGATTATATCGAGCAGTGGCGGCTCTAGACGTAGTGACTCTGTGACATAGCACCACCTTCAAATCAAGAATAAACAAACTAAAAAACAAATGTAGTGAAAGAAAAATAAATATTTAAAAGTGCAACATTATCTGCTCTACTCTATCTTAAATAAAGTATTGAACGCCATCTGTTGCCACATTAGTGAACTGTTTCGCTGTCATGGAGACACTCGCTGGGTGTCACAATTTGCGCATGCGCTCTAGCGTTTTCGCAGAAATTTTTGAGGGAGCAGGTCCACTTTGTTAATGGTGAATGGAGACAACATTGTTCTGTGACACGCTGCCCCGGGCAGTGTGCAGACACATGGGTTGTGGAGCTCGAAAAAGTTAGCAACACTGTCGGTAGAGCGCAGCACAGCTACCATTTTTGTAACATTCGAATAATATCCTCTGGAACAGTGCTTCTAAACCTGTGGTTTGCGGACCATTGGTGGTCTGTGAAGATAGTTCAGATGGTGCACAACCAGAATATCATAAATTTTGATACCATATTCGTACTGTATGAGGCCGTAAGCCCAACTTTTTAAAAGCCTTGAATATTTCATTTGCCGAGCCAAAATCTGCCATTTCCAGGATGAGGATAGAACAGCATTGTTTCTACAATGGTCTTTTCATTTCCAGATGGCATCAGAAAGAGCGCCATTATTCTAAAGATTAAGTAAATGACAGATTCCTTAGGGTTTGTTAGGATTGGTAACATAAGAGTGATGAAGTAAACAAAAATTAAAAGTGTGTAAATGGAGACTTTACCGTCAAAAATTCACTGCAAATTTAAAAGGTGTACTGACTAGTATCTTTTATTTTGTCCATGTAGGCCGATGGTGTAGCGTCCAGCATATAGTAACATTATTATTTATTTGACTTGGTAAATATTAAGACTCTGGTTAATACGTAATTAACTTTTAATAGTTCACATCCAGCTTCATAATTGTGTTTTCGTACGAATTCAAAACATGGTTTTAGATTTATTATGTTAGAGTGGTACATGTACCAGATGTTAACAATAATATGGGTAGTAAAATTAGGCATATCCAAGTTAGTGGTCTGCAACATTTTTAACAATTTACTGGTCCTCAGATTGAAAAAGGTTTAAAAATGCTGCCTTATAAGCTTTGTCAATGCTAGGAGGCAATATTGTTTCTTAGTTCCTTTGAAGGAGAATTACAAAGATTACTACTGTACATAACAATGTAACAGGAAACAATTCTCAAGCGTTCACAGGCGTCTTGGCCATTGAAGGCAATGCCGGATTAAGAAAGTATGGGGCCCTAGGCACAGAAAAATATTTGGCCCCTTTGTTTTTGAAAATAATTATTTGCATTTTATAAGTACAAAGAAAAGGTTTTGTAGATGACTAATTGAATTTATCATATTTTTATTCAATTAATCAAACAAATTTTACAATTTATGATATTTTGAAAATTACTTTTATTTATCGTACACTACAATGAAACCAAAAAATTTAATTTGCATGTTTTTCATATTACTTTGATTATTTTATGTTGAATTACTTTATTTTTTATTATTTTTATTTAATGTTAAAAAGTTAACTCTGGAACAAACTTCAAAAAATCAGGGCTCCAGGCTACTGTATAGTCGTGCCTATTAGGTAACTCAAGTCTGCCTGTAGGTCAACTTGTCCAGCGTTTACCAACTGATCAATTTTAAAACATTTATCATTGATTAATTTCGAAATAATTTCTTTAATTAGGCAGTACACACAGGTAATGAGACTTTCACACGTTACAAATCTTTATGTTGCCAGATTCTTACTCAACTGTGAACTGTTTTTCCAGGCACCTTTCACTTCAGTAATGAAGATCAATTAATTGTTGAAAAATTTCAGTGTTGTCACTACATGAGCAAATCACTTCGGCCGCCACTGATATCGAGGCACATCAGGCAGAAAAATATACCTTTGAACCAATCTGACAATGTGGCCCAATGCAAACTGCCACAACCTGACTTATCCTGCCTGTATTTTGCTTTTCTGCATAAAAAAATCTGTGTAAAAATAGCTGATGCATTTCTGTGATGTGACACGGCAGCCCAAGTGTGCGGTAATTTTTAGGAGTAGTATGAGGAAGAGAAAATTTGGCCAAGACCATAAATTAACATCTGATTTCAGACATAAAGGATTCAAGGACTGAGATAAGTTGTTGAAGGATGTGGTGAAGAATTTACCTCTAACAGTGAAAGAATTAAAGCAAAAATCCTTGAATTCTTGAAATACAAGAGTAGATATGTAGGTAATGGTAACCAGGCATGGATCCTAATGAAATTAATCATAATCATTGTAACCACATAATATACCAATAATATTCTTGTTTTACAACATTGTGAAATACTCTTGAATTAACAACTGTATTTCTTAGTTTAATGTAACAAAATAAACACTATTATTTTAATCTGGAGTTAATGTCTATGAACTCAACACAACGCTATTGCATTTATCTTAAGATTATGGATGTTCTTTCGATCCAAAATCACAGTGATAACCGATAATGAGATCACCTTATGTGGAATTTCTCATACAGATTTTGTAAAACTTGGTCATAATCTTCAAAACTGAATTGATATCACTTATTTGTTCAAGTTGTTTTTTGGAAATCTAGTTTGTGACCTGGAAATCTGTTTCATCACACAAAGTAACTTCATTCGTTTAGTGTTTTTTGCACGTCACCATTCAAGAGCGTAGCTAGAAACAGCTTCAAGATGAGGCAGAAACAAGGAAAAATGCTTATTGAAAATGGTTTTAGTTGAAAAAAAATTAAACACTCATTTAACTTATTTAAGCACTAGTTATGAAAGTTCCGGCTAAATTTTGTCAACATTTATTTTTCAATATTAAAAGTGGAAAATTTTATTATCATATATTTTTGCTTGACTACTTGAGGGAGAGAGATAGGGTGGGGCAAATGCTCCATCCTGCCCCACCACCCTGGATATGCCCATGTCACCAACTTGAACTTCTTTATTTTCCAATTAATGTATTCTGAACCCTCAAATGTTGGAATAAAAATACAATTATTTTTCATGCACATCATTAAGTAGCTTTTTCTATTTTGAAATATTTTTACGAAATTTCATTGTTTGTTTTCACTTTCATTATCCAGGAACAATGGATCATGCTAATGTAAATAAATAATGGCAGGTACTTTATAATCATTAGCTTTACTTAAGGAACACATAACAAATTATTGCACTTAAGCTACATTACCAGAGATTTAGAGAGCAAATACTGTAAAATGTAATTTAGGTATGCCAAAAGGTGTCTGTCTCATTAATTTTGCTATAAAATGAAGAAATTCTCAAACATGTCCAGAACCATAAAACCATTATCCATAAAAAAAGGAAGATTTGCAAAGGGCACATAAAGAAATTCATTTTTTGACAGTCACAAACATGTTTCAAGGAATGATGTGTGTCTGCTGTGTGTGATTTGCTGTCTCTGATTCTGCCTTTACCTTGCCTTTGAAATGGAATGTTAACTAATTACTGAAAATTACAGTGTTCAGGCATGTCTCATCTTCCTCTATCCATGCCAACTTTTCCAAAGAGAATTCTCCACAAGCCCCTGTATCTGTATCTGTGATTACTTGCACCATCCCAATCAGCATGATTTCAAGTGCAAATGTTTATATGGTACTACTACTTGGATGTCAATCTTGTAAGTCGCATGTCTTGTTTATGCAACGCTGTACATTTTTAACAATAATATCATCAACGTAGCCAGCCTGTAGATTTCTTGTGTCAGAAGGCAGAAGTAAATAGTAGGCCTAATAGAGGGATACTCACTGAACTGTTATTGCAGTGTGTTTTTATGAAACAAAACAAAAACCCAGATAGCACCTTCTGCTCCAGTGAAAGCAGTCATTTTAACTGCACCTAATTTTGGAACTTGAGGTTATTGGTGTAGTTAATACAGTACTATAATGATACTAAGGAGAAAGGAAATGGCTTTCAGGCAATATAAATAATAATGCATAGGGGAAATGATTCATCACTCACCAAGTTAAAGGTTGGGATCAGTGAAAAACATATGTTACAAACATAAACATATACAATATTTCAGTTTTGCACCTTATTCATATATAAGGAACAAGTCACACGGTTCAGGAGGCGTATACACGCCAAAACCATATGGTTAATTCTCTACCACATGAATTAGGTGCAAAATCAAAATATGTATATGTTTTTGTTTGTTTCACATGTTTTTCACTCGTCTCAGTGGTCAGTGATGAATCATTTTCTGTATACTTTGTTATTTGATACAGTACTATGTGAGTAAAAATTGAGTTTATGACAATTTATCTATTTTATTCTGAATGAACTCCTATATGCTTTCAAACTCCCTTTTGAAGCACCCAGTGAATTCATCAGTAACTGAAAATCCACTAGAATGGAAAAGTATTACAACTATTAATTTGTTTATATATAAGTTGTATGCAAGACAAAAAAATTTTTTTCTCATGCACAAATTTATAAAGATTCATTGTTTTTTTTTTTTTTTTTTTTTTTTTTTTTTTTTTTTTTTTTTTTTTGCCATCAGCTATGCCAAATGTTGGCTTTCTGACTAATGCTTTGTGACAGAAAGGATTTTGTACTTACAGGTGCAGAACTTAAGAAATTGGATTTGGAGAATTAATTACATTTTTAATAATTTTGTTTCCCTTATTTCACAGGTAACACAGTGTCATGAAGCAAAATGCAAATTGGGGACTGAGGTTGGAGGTAACATTGACTTCAACACAGTACAAGCAGTTTTATCAATAGGAACAGCATACTGTGATATGTATTCCCAGATGTGTTTAAATGATTCACTTTCTATGTGCATCTCTGATAGTGAAAGGTAAGGTATGTTCTTGTGCCATTGATTCTATTTTTTTACATATATCTTGTGGGGGAAGGTGTTTTCTCAATAAATATTGCTGAGTTATTATGCTACCTAGCTTGCATATTTGTCCATATCATATTGCTTTATGTCATTTTGATTTAGTATTTTCTGTGTTATCAGTGTATGTCATTATGTTATTGCAAGAATTACATATATTCATAGTATCACAAATTTACATCTCCCATTACTGTACGAGGGACGTTTGAAAAGTCCAAGAGATAGCACCACCGGCATGTATCTAGGTCATGTTTAGTTAGTAGCATCTCTTGAATGAACGCACACCAAGTTTCAGACAAATCGGTCTATTTCTTTGTGTTTGGCATTCGTGTGAATCAAGGAAGTCGATTGATTTTCAAGAAATGGACGAAAAAGAATTTCATGTGGTGATTAAACATTATGAAAAGCAAAACGCCTCAGGAGACTAAAGAGAAGCTTGATAAACATTATGGTGACTCTGCACCTTCGATTAGAACAGTTTATAAGTGGTTTCAAAATTTCCGCACTGGCCATATGGGCACAAGTGACGCTGAACTTTCTGGAGGTTACAACTCCAGAAATCATTGATCAAATCCATGATATGGTGATGGATGACAGAAGAGTTAAGGTGCGTGAGATTGCTAGTGCTGTGGACATCTTTACTGAACAGGTACATAATATTTTGCATAAACATTTGGACATGAGAAAGCTATCCGCAAGATGGGTGCCGCGATTGCTGACGCTTGACCAAAAATGGAATCTTGTGAAGTGTTGCAAGGATGGTTTGCAGCTGTTCCAGAAGAATCCGGAGGACTTTAAGTGTCATTTCGTCACTGTGGATGAAACATGGATACATTAATATACTCCTGAGACCAAACAACAATCTAAACAATGGGTTAACAATGAAGAATCTGCACCAAAAAAGGCGAAGACCGTTCCTTCGGCCGGAAAGGTTGTGGCGACTGTCTTTTGGGATTCACAAGGAATAATCCTCATCGACTATCTGGAAAAGGGTAAAACTATTACAGGTGCATATTATTCATCGTTATTGGACCATTTGCAAATCGAGCTGCAAGAAAAATGCCCGCGATTGGCCCACAAGAAAGTCCTTTTCCATCACGACAATGCACCAGCACACGCCTCAGCAGTTGTGGTCGTAAAATTAATGGAAATAGGATTCCAACTCGTTTCACATCCCCCTTATTCTCCAGACTTGGCTCCCTTGGACTACTATTTGTTCCCCGATTTGAAGAAATGGCTGGCGGCACAAAGATTTTATTCAAACGAGGACGTGATTGCACACACTAATGGATATTTTGCAGACTTGGACAAATCCTATTATTTGGAAGGGATCAATAAACTAGAACATTGTTGGATGAAGTGTATAAGCCTAAAAGCGAAAAATAAAAAAGGTTTACCCCAAACACGTAAGTAGTTTTTATTATTTGCAAGGACTTTTCAAACGACCCTCGTATATCTTGACTTATCCAATATCCATGTACATTTGTACTACATGATTATCTATATAAATAAAAGTCAAACAAAATGTAGATTTATCAATACTTGTTTTGAAATATTTCCAACAGAATATAAAATAATCATGAGTATCTCATTGCTCTTCACATCAAATAATAAATGTCATCTCTTTGTTCAAAGTTTTTTCAACAGTAGGACAAGAAGTGGAAATGGCTGGTACTTTATTTCATATGTCCTGTAGAACTAAAATATGATGTATGAAGAGACAATGTTCCCTTTACGGTTTTACATATTATCTTAAAATTATTTTTTTGTGACATTTCTGCTAGAAAAGCTAGGACAATCATGAACTTGATTTACAGTTTAAGAAAAATGATGAGAAGACAAAAAAGCAGGGCTAACAGTAAACATCACTGACACATCAGTAGTGATATTGACTTTTATATATTGTGTGCATGCTGAAATAGCTGTTAGGTTTCACCAAAAACCCCCGTACACATTTATTGATTCATTTGGTATGATGGAGCCAGCTGTGTTAATGTAAATACCTCAACCATATGTGTATTCATTCTCAGTGAATAGCTATTT
Organism: Vandiemenella viatica; assembly: GCA_031002005.1. Taxonomy (NCBI): domain Eukaryota; kingdom Metazoa; phylum Arthropoda; class Insecta; order Orthoptera; family Morabidae; genus Vandiemenella; species Vandiemenella viatica. The sequence goes on from JARYHS010009186.1 coordinate 87,378,215, forward strand.
GATGGAGACACTTAAGTGAAAAGTAACACAAAAGGAATAAGTCACTTATTTTATGGTGTGGAATAGTTTAAAAATGTTTTGTATAGGTTTTTTTCTGTAGATGTCTTGAAAACAAAGTAAAAATGTGTATGTTTGAGTTTTAACAGCAAGTTCTGTTGTAAGGGAGGAGCCAGGGTAAGGTATTTCTGAACTAAATGTTTGATTAGTTTTGTATGTTGTCTAAAATATGTTTTGGTAGATGTGAAGGTAGATATTGATATACTTTTCAGAACATAGCTAAGTAAGGTAAAGGCTCTTTTACAGAATCTCCATGGAGGAATGAACATACATCATTCCATAGATTTAATATATTCTCTTCTGTGTCATGATGATACAGACAGTGACTGAACCTTTGCCTCTAATGAAGTGTATTTAAAATTTAAAAAAAAGTCAAATGAATTATTGCTTAACAAAATTATCAAATTACTGATGTGTGAGTGGAGACTTTCCCGGCGTACTTATACAATAAAATCCTTTTGGATGTCCAGCTGGATGGTGTTGTATAAACAGGCGGTGACAGTCAGCTTGCGACAGCTAGAAGAGACCTGACACCTGAGGAAGACAGCAGAACTAGCTGTCGAAATGTGGTGTTTATACAATATCATCCTGCTGAACACCCAAGAGCATTTTATTGTATCAAATTACTCTTAACCCAAACATAAAGAGGGAAGATCATTTTAATTTTTATTTGCTATCCTTAAGAAGTAAAGATCAGTTACTAAGAAATTTCTCATAAGAAATAAAAATATCACATTACTCTTATTGGCAATAGACCTAGATAATGTTATGGCTATAGTTGCTTCTGCTGTGTAGAATAAAAGTCAGTCCTCCCCCACCTCTAAAAGACATCCACTATAAAGACAGAATTAATATGTAAGTAATATATTTCAGGATTCCAGTGATTCTGAATAGGTATCTTCACTCCACAATAAGTGAACGAGCAGATGGAGTAGGAGGAATCCCCTTTAGGTTCAATCAGAATGGAGCTGGTAATGTACCTGTTGAAATATTCAACTTCAGGAAGAAAGTTAAGGATTGGAGTCACAGTTTTGGAGAGACACATTTTGAAAGGGTTTGTAAATAACTGATACATACACATAAGCATATAAAACCACCAGGTTATATTTTTCTGAAGTTTAAAAAAAGAGAATTAATTAATTTCTTACGAATTATTTTTCTTATAGTTTAAAACATCAAGAATTTATCTATGCCAGCCATAATTCTTGAAATTATATAATTGTTTCTTGATGATCATAATTTATGTAAAAAATTATTAAAAAATGAACAAAAAACCCAACTGTGAAAAGTGACTAAAAGGTAGTTTTTAGTGAAAATAATATTATTACTTGTGAAATTATGATCCATCAAACAATTTCTGATATGGAGTTGATTGTCAGTTCAAAGTGCATTATAACTGAATTCTTCACTTTGAGTAAAAAAGTATCACATTCTAATGTTATTGACATGTAAGTGAACACAAGTTCACTGATTTTATTTTTCTCAAAATCAAAGTTCACTGTACACCTAATACCTACACTAATGTTCCATTATACAATTGGACTTCTATCCTTTTTAAAGACTGCAGGCTATTTCTAAAGAAACTTTTAACATTGGTCCACAATCATTCAGTCTCCGGATAACCCCATTTTAAAAATTTTACCTTGCCATAGTTTAAATTCAAGAGTTTCCCAAAATTAGATGAATTTATTTATATCTTGAGTTTCAAAACTCATGTTCCAAAATCTATCATTGAGTCTTACATTTACATGATGACCATGCAGACACCGATGACCTTCGCTAATCTAATGCTGCCTGAACAGTATATCGCTATTTACAGGCAACCCCCAAGAATCCACTGTAAAACTAATTTTTTCTGTCTGAAATGGGTAAATTCCCACCTCAAGCCCTGCTTCCACCACTTTACTCTTCCAAAAAATGATATTAAAAATTTTCCAAAGTTCACCAATCTTTTCTAGACTTTACCCAACTGCAGCCCTGATTTTTATCAACATTTTCTTTATCTTACACTTCAAGAAATTCCAGATATCTTCATTAGCTCAACAATTTTTCAGATCTAAAAGAACTTCTAATAAATCCTTGATTTCAATCTTAAAAATCACATGGAAACAATAAATATTAATATTCCTCAGCTGTCCTAATTTTGATTACTGACTATTATTCTTTTGAATAAGTCTAAAATAAGTAAATACAAGCAGGTTTGGCAGATAATATGGGTATGGTGGGTAACAGTACTCACTCGGGAAATTCCTGTTGGGTATTTTAGCCACCTTGATTTTCAGAGGGACTGAGAGTGCAATGTACATAGAAAGAAAGAACAGAGATAGAGAGCTGAACAAAGACTTACATAATTATAATAAACTACTTGTCCCCTCTTAACCCAGTGTACCTAGAAGACTCATATCAGAGTTTGTACACTTTGTTCAACTACTTACCACAATTCCTCTTAGAAGAAACCAAGTTTTTCGGTTCAACCTTGGTTCAGCTTGTTAGAAAATAGTAAACATGGAATTTTTAGTACCAAAGAAAGAGCAAGAAATTAGAAGTAAACTGAAAGTTATTTCAGCTTCGTAGCTGCAAAATTGTGGTAGTTGGAAGCATGTTTTGAGTTCAGAAAATAATTTTTGCTGGCCAAACTATTAAAGTAACAAAAATTATCATAAGGATTGAAATTAACATTTATTAGTCAAGCTAACTATTGTCAGAATTTCAGGTCGGTAGGATTTTTTTGAATGGACGATCAAGAAAGCTGATTGTGCAAGATGTCGAAACGGATTGATATTTTTGGGTAGGAACCCTTGGATTGTTTACTCACTTATAAATACCACTCCCTCCAGGCACAAGGCTGTCTGTCACTGGAAACCAATAGAGCAGAATGTGTGTCGGTCTGGAGGTGCGTAGCACTAGAAAGCAGGAAGTGGAACCATGGTGTAAGGCAATGTAGGCAGCCATCTTAAGATTTGTGGAGTGCGGCAGAACAATTCAGATTTGTAAGTGTCTATTATGCAGTAATGGGGTTTGGTCTGGTCTGATTACTTATCATAATCTGCAGTCAAATTAGTTGGTAAAGATTTCCGATTGTGTATAGATTGTTCGGACTTGTAAAATTTTTTCAAGAATACAGTGATGCTTTAAACTTTAAATTAGAAGCAGTGATTTTATGAACCTACCTTTTCATTTTGAGGGTATCAAGATGGTGGTGACCAAAACTTTTGAACAATCTAATATCCAAGGTGCAAAACATGGTTATAATTGAGGTGATGACTGTTTATCCTAACCCCATGAACAGTTCTTCTCCTTACAGCTGCTACTGGTTCTTCATACTATTCCTATGTACACTGACCACACCACATACACATGACCACACCAGCTAAATATCGACCTTACAAAAAGCAACCAGTCGAAAGACACAGCTGCCTTTATTTACTTTGCTCAAAATGAGTCCAAAGGTGTATCTGAATTTCTTTGTTTTTCTTTATATTGTTTAAAACTCCTTGACATTACTAAATTATCTTATAAATTATTTCATTTATTTAGACCCTTTTGATATTGTGCACTAACTTCTTCTGAAAGAGATCTATATCAAAAGTATATTTGAGTTTTAATCCCAATAAATGAAGGTCTACTTTCCTATTTACAAATCAGGTATCTCCGTAATCCTGTGCTAGTGCATTAATGCGCTGAACCACACAAGTGATTTAATTAATTATATTTATCATTTAATCTGTTTTCTGGTTTTCTTTTGCAACAAAGTTTTCTCCTGACAGAATAATGTTAACAGACACTGTTGGAACTCAAAACTTATTCTCTGGTACAAAATTGTCATTTCCAAAATGATATATCACAGTGGTTAAGGATATGTTTTTAGAAAACATTTCATTAAAATCTGCCAAAAACAACATACATTTTAGGAAGCAATCGAGAATTACATCTTTTTATTTCATCCAAGACATCAAACACAAAGCACTACACAGATACCTCTGAAATTTTACTCATAAATGGGGCTTGATCTGAAATTGCAGTGAAAATTAGAAGTTTGACCTTATGTCACCCCTCACAGTACAAATAGATCAAAACTGGTTTTTCTGAGGTTATAGAAAACACAATTAAATACACTGAGTTAAAAATTTTCATTTAATTAAGCAGGTTACTCGTCAACTTTTTTATATTCTACTGCTTCCCTGAATTACCTCTAAAACTGGCAGAAATGCAAAAACTGAAAATTTTGAATCAGTTTGTATGAATTAAAAAAAAAAAAATAGTGAGGAGGGGCATTCAAAAAATGGTGCAGATGCTTTTCAATAGATTCCAGATTCCTTCATAACTTCTCATATGTTGCTAAACTGGAGAAACAAACCAGCTAGAAACAAGATCAATGATCAAAACTGGTATATGAAGAAATTTGTCAAATAGATTGGATTAAAATCGTGTGTAGTGATCAAGCATGTTATTCCTCAACTTTTGTATATTCCAGTTTTACCCTCAATGAGTGCTTACATAGGCGAAAGGACAAAAACTGAAAATTTTGAATCAGTTTGCATGTAAATTTTTTGAAAACAGTGAGGTGGGTCATCTCTAAATATGGTGCGAAAACCTTTGAATAGATTTCAAGTTGCTGCAAGAACTATTATTATGTATAAAAATTGGGGTGGTCTTCTAGAAACAAGATCAAAGCTCAAAACTAGATGTTTGAGGACATGGAAAAACTGTCAAATAGATTGAGGTTAAAATTTCCTGGTTGATTAAGCAAGTTAGTATCAGATTTTGTTATGCTTCACTTTGGACTTAAATAAACTCTGATAGGGACAGAAGGACAAAAATTAAAAATTTTGAACTGATTTGTATGGAATTAAAAAAAAAACAGTGAAGGGGAACATCTCAATATTTGTTGCAAAAGGCTTTAAATGGTTACCAAATTGCTGTAAAATCTGCTCATGTGTTAATGATTGACAATTATGAAACTAAGGAAGAAGGGAACAGTTTCTAGGCAACATAAATAATAAATGAAAGGGAAATTAACCCATCACATACCAAAGTTGACAGCTGCGATGAGAGAAAAAACGGAAGGTGGGCACACAAATACAATACTTCGGTATTAACCTTCTATATGTAGCAGAGAAACTAGCCATGGCTTGTCACAGGACAACGTTCTGTGTGCACACATGTCTGGAACCAAATGGCTTGTTTCTCTACTGCATGAAGAAGGTTAATACTGAAGTATCTTTGTGTGTCCACCTTACATGTTTTCTATCATCACAGCCATCAGCTTTGGTATGTGATGAGTTAATTCCCATTCTTTGACTAGAGATTGACAATTGTTAGTTGTATTCAATACATTTTTTTGGATGGTTACCAAAGACCTTCAAATTCCTCTCTACTTGACCAATTACCAATTGAGCCAGATATGCAATCTGAGTTGATTATCTCTCAACAATAAAAAAAGAAGATACGATATAACAAACAAAACAAAGGATACAAAATAAATTATAGTTTTCTAACTTGCAACCTTGAAAAAAATAATTGTATTTTTTATTTTTGCCATTTTGATTTTAAAATCGATAATTGAGTGTAGGATGAATTAATTTGTTGAAGCAAATAATGATCCTCATCGAGATTGAAGGTGTGTTTGCCCCCACCCTCTCCTCCTAGGTTGTGGTTAGCAGGAAATTGATGAAGATTGTGTGACTCTGCACCTAGACCATGGTCGCACTTCCTCCACAGGTGGCAATTTACAAGGAATTAGGACATAATGCAGATTTTTTAATGATAATCTCAAGAATACAATCAACACAAATTTAGCCAGTGGACTTGATACTACTCTTTATGCCACCAAAGAACAACCTGTAAATCTCAGAAATAATATCTTAACTAAGAAGGGCTAGGTGAACGGAGCACTTGGAATAGTGTATTGATCAGGTGAATCACCAGAAAATTTAAAGCCATTCATAATAATGGTTCAGTTTAAAAATTACAATGTACTGGTGATCAGTGGTTTAGTTCCAGTTCTGCAGGTTGAAGCTACATTTATTGTGGGATCACAGTTATGCACCAAGATACATTTTCTCATTAAAATTGTAGCTATATCTAGCATACACAAATCTCAATGATTAGCTTTGTATAAAGTTGTAATTGATATCAGCTAGAAAGAATTCACTTTAGGAATAACTTATCTTGCTGTTTCAAAACATAAAACATTGGCAGGATTAATTTTTGCACTAAGTGGTGTAGACTTGAGAAAATTAATCTGCATGCTGATTTTGAGTGCAAAAGAAGGTTATTCCATTCAATACACAAGAGATGCCTACCTCAAATTTGTGTTTTGTACCAAGCAGCCTGCTACAATATATGTGCCATAATGTAATTATTAATATTCTTAACTACTTTAAATTCAAATTGCATTATTCAGTAAAATGTTAACAGTAAACAATACGGGGTGGAAAACAAAATAAATGTGTGGGGTATCATCAAATTTAATTTAATCTAATTGTGATGACAGATTTAAAAAAATGCAAAATGTTGTTTTCAGCTAGTATTATACAATGTATATTCTTGATCCATGTAAAATGTAAGGCATACAGATCTATGAAACCAAAATGAATAGTGGGATTAATATGTTGGTATGCCTGTTATTGATATAAATGTTGTGATTGATTTGTTTTGTAATAAGCTCAGATATAAGAGAAAATATCTAATATTAACTTAATTTTCATATTAATGGGCTTTTTCTATTAAAAAGTATGATTACTTTTTTATGTATGGAAATTGATATTTTAGATTCTTTGTTGCTTACATTCTTCTGTAATTAGGTAGCATGTATTTCTGGTGCAGGATTATTTTCAAATAATTAATATTATTTCTGTTCCAGGTAGGATCCTTTGGAAACAATTCTCTAAATCTCTTCGATGAAATATATGCCTACCGAGATTTAAGTGGACAAGTTGAAGTTTCATCACTCTCTTCAGAATGCAGAACAAGAGACAGCTGTTCTCAGTGTCAAGGACATCACAAAACAAATTCAGCCCGTGAGTGGATGACAGTCGACCACTACAAGAAATCAGGAAAAACTAAAGATATGAAGCTGTATGTGGCTGCTACATTTAATATACATGAAAATTCCCCAAACCCCTTGGAATGTGGGTCAGAAATTGTAGAAAATGGCATTGAGCAACTTGAAGCATTCTTGTGGGCTTTAGACCAGGTATCTGATTCGAATACTGTTAAAATTTTGAGATCTATTGGCATTAAATCCATATTTTTCTTTTATATGCAATCGTATTTGATAATGGATTATAATATTTGTTTGTGCTTTGTTTATCCCTTATGTTATGCTAAATGCACTGACATTGAGACTGAAATATTGTAGATTTTGTCTCCTACAAAAGGCTGTAGAGAGTATTTGAGACGGGGTTACAAGTATTTTAAATTTTTAAACACATTTCTACAAGATATTCATGTATTTAAGACTACCAACAGTCTTAGATTTTGTAAATTCAATAACTTGTGAAGAATTTTCATGCAAGTAGACATCATGTCACTGCGGAAAAACTTACCATCTTTCTTGTTTTCATATCAGTCTCTAAATGTAGTGTTTAATGCTAAAAGTAAATTCATATGGTTTTCCGATCTGATGACAGAGCTTCGGTTTGCTATTTATTCAGCCTCTGTCATGGCTGGACATACAGTTTAATGTAGAATCAGAATTACAGAGCATTCTGGTGTAGCTCATACAAAATTTTGGTCAGCCCATTGCTCGACTGTGGTAGTGTACTATAGGACCCACATTTTGAGCATCAAATACCAGATTTGGAGGGGGTGCAATGAAGGCCTGATAGTTTTATCTATGGAAACTACTGCAGAACATCAGTAACTGATATGATAAAGGAGCTGAAATGGGATTCATTAAAATACAGAAGGAGAGTGAAGAGAGTCTTGGGAGTGTTCAAGGCATTTATTGGCGATGAGGTGTGGAAAGATATTAGTGGAAGAATTAGGAGAAGTGCATGGAAGGTAAAAGATGACCATGACCACAAACTGGCACTTGATTTCAGGCATAAGGGTGTGGGAAGGTATTCTTTTATAGGTAAGGGGGTCAGGGATTGGATTACCAAGATAAATGATGCATAATTTATCAAAAATGCTAAAAGAATTAAAAGTTGTAATGAGTAGAGGGCAAAAATAGGGGGGGGGGGGGAGGAAGGAGGAAAAATTGGTTTGTAGGGAAATTACTACCAGAGCAAGTGCTCCATCACAATTAAATGAAATGATCAATCAAAACTCCTGGCTCCAGCAGGATTTGCATCTAGGACCCTGAACATTGAGAGCAAGCACCTTGACCATTGAGTTCCCAGACTGGAGAAAGTTTAAAGACTAAGGTTATAAAACGAATTGTTAATCAGAAAATGAAATTGTGTTTTTCATTTTAACTGACTCAATTGTCTGGTAGACTTATTTTGCCTATCCTTGCTCAGGATTGATGTTACCAAATAGCATTGTCCCTTTTTGCATTACTATGACAATTTTTGCCTATCAGCTCCCATTCTGCATGTGACCATTTATCACCTTGATTTTTATATGTTTAGCTATTTCTTTACTGCTTTATAATTTGTCATTGCTGTTTTAATGTAAAATATTTTTTCTTTCTGTGACTGATGTTTTTGGGCCTTTTCTAGGACATGCTTGTATCTGTATCAACTCTTAGTCTTCCATCTCACTAGAATATTAACACACATCAAATCCTTTTGATTTAATATCCTATTAACTGGCCTTACAATAATTTCTATTCCTGGATGCCATTCCCATATCTCACCTAACTGCTCAAAAAATTATATGTAAACTTCCAGTTGTGTGAGGTCTATTTGGCTAATGATCTTCTCCTCTATTTCCACTTAGATAATATAAGATATTTATTAATTCAATTCATTAATTTATAGTGCAGTTGCACATTTGACATTGGATAAGACATTTTAATTATGTGATGTTACATATAAACATAAGATGATGACATATGACTGGTAATACAATGACAAAATAAGTATACATGAAGAAAATTTAATTACAATATAACAGCAGATAAAAACAGAAATTCAGAAATCCTAAAGCATATATATATATATATATATATATATATTTTTAGTCTGTGTATTAACTAATAGAGTAAATACTGTGTCTCGCAAGAGGTGCCGTTAATGAGCTACATGAATCATTTTTTACTTTCTCTGATATTTACTGTAAAGTACTATTCCTGAATTTAAAATACTTTTTGATATGTTTAAGTCCTGCAAAATGTTTTATGTATGTCTGAATGTCCTCTAGTGAAGTAATTGTGTACCATATTATTATTTTTTTATTAATCTCTTGTAAAAGGAACTGTTTCTGAGATGTATAGGCATGAAACATTTAGAATGGCAAGGTTAATGAAATGTGTTCTACATGATCCTAACATTTTTAGTTGGCACATGGTTCTCATTGCTCTTTTCTGCATCCTAAATATGTCAATGCTTTGTGATGAGTTACCCCAGAAAATAATTCCATAGTTTATCAGTGAATGGAAATGAACATAGTACACTTGTTTTACTGTGCTAATACTTGTGGTATCTCTAAGAAATCTCAGTCCATAACACACTGTAGACAAAAGTTCTGACACAATCCCCCCCCCCCCCCCCCCCCATTTGAGATTAGTTTATTTGCATCAAACCAGTTTTTAAACTTTCTCATGATTTCCTTTGCTACCAATTCTAAATTTTTCATGTTTTGGGAGGTGAATGAAATACTTGTGTCATCTGCAAACTGAACTGCATTTTTTTGGGTGAACCTTCTTCGTGAGATCATCTATATAAATTAGAAACAAAATAGTTCCCAACATTGACCCTTGGGGTATGCCATATTCACAAACTGCTCATCTGAGGTAAATTTTTCCCTTGTAGAATTTCTCTGGTGTATCATTTCATGATCTACAGATACCCTTTGTTTTCGTTCTTCAGGAAATGATTTAATCCAGTTTTTTGCATTTCCTGTTATCCCCATTTTTTCCATTTTAGTTAACAGAATACTGTGATCTATTATATGAAATGTGTTTGAGAGGTCCAGGAAAATACCTGTAGCCATTTGATTTCAATCCAAAGCTTTAAAAATCGAGTCTTGGAATTTAAAAATTGCTGTTTGAGTATACTTATTTTTCCTGAATCCATGCTGCTGGTTAGAAAGTAGTTTATAATCCCCACACACACATTTCCAGAAAATACTTACCAACTCCACTTCTGTACTCAATATAAGTAGTGAGAGTTTAATCTGTCATATTCCCAAACTTCATACAGACATACAATGTTTCTCTTCTTTCTGGAGCTCTTCTGATATTGAGGTTTTTGTTTCCTGCAAAATATTCTGCCACCTAATGCTGTGAGCTATGTGGTTAAGTTGTTAGGAGAATGGTAATAACTGTTCTATTGGAATCCTCATTTACTGACTGGCTTGAAAGCTGTAGTACAATTACAGTCAAAGAATGTACATCAGAGGTAGGATTTTTCAACCTGTTGGCAATTTACCAAGCGGAAGGAATAGTCTAGTTCTGCTGAAAGTTACTTACAGAGTTGGCAAAGATTAGTGTGAGTTTTAACAATTTGCTAGAGTACTGAGGATACAAGTAACTTCTGCAGTGGTGTGCCAGTGAATAAGAGCAAATCAATTGATTTTTGCACCCTGATAAATTTGTGGGAAATTGTTAAATCACTGTGACACGTGTCTGCATCCAACAAGTTTAGTTTTGGTCTAAGTAATCATTAACCACCATCAGCTTGAATAACAAACTGTTGATGTAAATGGACTTCAAAAAAGTACTCATATGTTGTAACTATACTGCTTCTTTGATACTGACAAATGAAATGTGCTGTAACCTACCCAATTCATCACAACTTTCATCTTGCTGAAGTTAATTTTATTAAAGCCTCTTTTCATCAACCATTGTTGCCCAGTCCCACAACTGTACCAGATCCATATTTCAGGTACAACATTGTACTCTACTTCTCAGAAATTCACATCTGACCCCTGCAACCTAAACCAATTTTACCTCTGATGATAGTTCCCCAAGCAGTCATGGCCTGTCTGATATATTGACTGACAAGACTGCATTGTTGAAGCACCTGCACTATAAATCAGCTCACTTTCAAGGAAAATGGTTACATGAAAATTATTTACAACCAAAACTTAGATCATCCAGTTGTTGTCTAGCCAGTTCTAACAGCACCAATAACTAGAGTAACTGCTTCATATCTAATGTGAAAGAGGTGTTACTGTCATAAAAGAAGTTCGGTCACAGGGTTTTTGGGATAGATAATGTAAATGTGTTATGTGAAATTAAACTCTCCACTGATTAAAATCTAACCCAATTAGAAATTGTAGCTGATGTGTCAGTATATACTGATACAGTAAACTATTTCAAATCATTGAATCAAAGTTTTCGGATGACTATCCTATATCAAAATGTACAAGGAATTTTTTGTAAAATCGATGAAATTACCTTATGGCTAGAAGAGATTCAAAATTTCAGAAAGTTCAATGTTGATTTTTTGTATTTTTCTGAACATCATTTCTCTGACACAGGAATCACTCATCTGTCGATCCCAAAGTAAAAATTAAGCTCCTATTATTGTGGATGTAATATAGAGAAAGGGGGGGGGGTTGCTATTTTTAGTAGAAATAATACTAAATGTAGCAAGTAATTTGAGAGTAAATACAGTACAGAGCAACATTTTGAATGCTGTGTTACAAAACTGGAATATGGTAAAGAATAATTTATACCAATCTACAGGAAATTTCAGTATGTTTTTACTACAGTTAGAGTAATTGCTGCTATGATTTACAAATAGTGTTATGTGTAGATTTCAGTGTTGACTTTCTCAACCAGAGAAGTGAGGGACAAGATGTGGAAGGCTTGCTATTTTTTTTTTTTTTTTTTAACTTAATGGCAGTTGTAAATTTACCAACAATAACACAAAATAATAGTAGAACTGTAATTTGTAATTTTAGTGAGGATATATCTCAGAACAGTAATTACAGTATACTGGCAATAATAAATGGTATCTTCTTAAACATTCTACTGCTTGAGGCTAGGCAAGACATATGCTTAAGCTATGGCCATACAGTTGGTAATGACCATTGTTCGTGATGTCTCTGATACCTAATTAGAAGTTGCATGGATACTAAACTTGCAGTCGCCAGAGTTAATTCCCCTCAACAGTTAATGGGTTTGTAGAGCATGAAGAAATGTCACAGATTAAATTTTAAACAATACGTTCTTTGAAAGTCTTTTAAGATAAACATTGTAAATGTGCCAAACATTTGTCGAAGAAATGTTGTCATGTCAAACTTACATGTTTGGGGGGTAAATACAATTATGATCGAGCCTGGTACCTCATAAATAAAAATGGTCACCAATTATTGGTTCTACCAAAACAGATAAGGGTATTTGCATAAAATAACACTGTAGACTTCTTGATAGTTTAAAGATGATATGTTTTAAATAAAGTTTCTTTGCATTGTTTATTATCAGAGAATATATATGTTTATTCACACATTGAACTTCTTTTTTGAAACTTCTGCATTGGTAAAATTGTCTAAAAGTTCACCTCAAAGAAAGCTGTTACTGGCACCGGCACCACTCAAATGTTGAAAACTTTTCCTACATCGTGCCACCCACTGCATGCACATCCTCCTCGACCACTTGTCAGCTGAAATATGCTCATTTTTCTTTGTTGCTAGCCCTCCTTATATTCATTCTGAGTGTCATGAAATCACAGTGGACTGACAAGAGGAACCCTTATTATTACTCTGATTGCTTTGAAATTTTAATATGTTATAAATTGACATTTAAAAGTTATTTCATCTTATGTAGACTTTCCCTTTAAATGTGATAGTTTTGAAGGGAAAAAATCCCAAAGTTAAAAAATCCTTACATTTACTATTTCTCGAAAAATTCTAATATCCTGGGTAACTTTTGGTATAAAAACAAACTCTAAAAAAAATCCACCAACTTTTGGCGAAGGTTACAAAACTGTCCTTAATGTATTTCAGAGTGAAAATGAAACTTTCATGGTATTGCATCATATTTGCCAAACTTTGATATTTCATTTTACAAGAACTACAACTCTGATTGAGCTGAAATAAAGTTTATTCTTATTCACAAAAATTCTACTTTCCAGTGGTATTTTAATATAGTCCCTTAAGTATTGTCTTTCTGTGCTTTCATTTATCATACTCAAATCAATATTGTTTATGAGGGTTGGCATCATTGTCCACAATGATGTTCATCATCATCATCCTCAACAGTTTCAACCACTGGCCGGGTCTGCTTTGTGGACAAGCCTCTCCATTTCCTTCTTTCTTCCCACCACCTCTCTGTCACCATCTTGTTCCAATCCTCTCCGCTCTTCCTTACACACTCCTCCACTCCTCTCAGGCATCCATCTCTTGGTCTTCCTCTGGGTCGTTTACCATGCATCTTAATTTCGTGGATTTTTCTTATGATCCTCTAAACCTCCATTCTCTTCATAAGTCCGTACCACCTCAGTCTCTACTCTTTCCTGTAGGGGTTCCTTTTTTATTGTGCATCTAATCACTTCATTCCTTATTCTGTTCACATTAGTAACTCACATTCTACCACTTAAAAACTTCATTTCACTTGCTTGTACCCTGCTGATGTTAAAATTTTAATTTTATTTTTATTGCCTTAATTTTACTGGAATCGATAAACAAAGTGTATATTCCTAATTACTGAAAATGGTGGTGTAACGGCTAGCGTTCTGGCCTTGCATTCGGGAGGACGGCGGTTCGAATCCCCGTCGGGGCATCCAGATTTGGGTTTTCCATGGTTTCCCCAAATCACTCCAGAAGAATGCCGGGATGCTTCCTTCAAAAGGCCATGGCCAAATTCCTTCCCATTCCTTGCCCCCCATCCTTTCCCGTCTCTAAAGACCTAGTTGTTATAGGAGACGTTAAGCAGTTAAAAAAAAAAAATCTTTGATATGGATGTATTTTCCATGCTGTCAGTAGGAAAATTCTGCAAATTTTCAAAATTGTGCAATTCATAAATCTCTATTTTTTGTGTAAAAAAAACCTACTTCTCGTTTAGCTATGTTGTATATCTTTTTGTGCTGAACATTTTGAGCTATTAATCAGTACTTTAGCTGGAAAATTAAGGCTGTTATCTTAAAAAAAAAGCTGATTTAGATGAAACATCTCAATGTGCAAATTTTATACCAAAATTCGTTCTAACTCTTAACTAAATTTTCTACACCCTCAGCATCAGACCTTATTTTGTTCGTAATTCTATTTTGGGGTGTAAGGGTTTGGGAGAGACTATAATAGCCTTTTCCAACCAAATGTCAATCTCTCCTTCACGTGGTGCTCCCTGTTTGCACGGACGAGGCTCTGGCGACTGAAAGAAACCCCGGTATAAGGAGCCATCCACTGCTTGCCAACGGCCTCCGAAAGGAGGGCAGATGAGCGGGGAGAGGTTCAGGGCACCCTCTTGTCCTCGGAGTTGGAAACGGCCCCTCAAGGCTGATGAATCAGAAATGATCAACGGCATGGGGATGCAGAAGGCAACAGGAAACCACTGCATTAAAGACCCAAAGGGTATCCCGAGGACATGTAATCCTCTCAAATTACATATATCATGATGGCTACTTCCTGGGGAAAATATTCCTGAGGTAAAATAGTCCCCCAATTGGATTTCCGGGTGGGGACTACTCAGGGAGGAGTCATCAGAATGGATAGAAACATAGCGTGGAATATTAGAAGTCTGAATGGGGCTGGTAGGTTAGAAAACTTAAAAAGGGAGATGGAACAACTTAAGTTAAATGTTGTTGGGATTAGTGAGATTAAATGGAAGGATGCACAGGATATCTGGTCTGGGGAATACAGGACAATTAGCACACAAGCTGTCAATGGAGTCACTGGTGTAGGATTTGTAATGAACAAGAAAGTAGGGAAGTGGGTGAGTTGTTATGAACAGTTTAGTGATAGGATTATTTTGATGAGGTTAGAAACTAAGCCCGTCCCAACCACATTAGTACAAGTGTATATGCCAACGTCACAGGAAGATGACGAAGAAATAGAAAAAATATACACTGAAATTGAAGAATTAATCCAATATGTGAAGGGGGAGGAAAATCTAATAATCATGGATGATTTGAATGCAAAAGAGGGGAATACTGTAGGAAGTTTTGGTCTAGGAGAAATAAATTAGCGAGGAAGCAGGTTTTAGAATTTTGTGAAAGATATAAGCTAGTAGTGGCAACAACCCTGTTTAAGAACCATGCAAGAAGAATATACACCTGGAAACATCCTGGGGATACAAGCAGATATCAGCTAGATTATATCATGGTCAAACAGAGAATCAGGAATCAAGTTCTAGACTGTAAAAGGTACCCAGGGGCAGACATAGACTCTGACCATCTTTATATATAAAGATGAATGTATGTTTGTTTGTTTGTTCTTCATACAAATCCACAGTTTTTATCCGTTCTGGATGAAACTTTGCACACTTATCCTTTGAAACAAGGAGAAAAATACTGTCTACATTTGGTTGAAAAATTGTCTGTATAAATGACACATTTATCTCATAACTTCGAAATATGGCGGTAGACAGACATTTTGGATGTGGACGACTCCGTACCGAGTTTCCGCGTAGTGGCCTGACAGCTGAGTGGATAAAGCGCTGGCTTACGAACGTCATGGTCTCCGGTTCAAATCTCCGTCGGGGATAAGATTTTTAAAAATTGTTTTTCATCGTAAGAGTCAGGCCTGGGCCGTAGGTTATTCGGATTGAATGTTAAACCGTAGATATTAGAAAGTTAGGGGTGCAATGCTAGGCAAATCGTAGGTATTCTTGCAATGTTGTAGGTGTATACTCTTTTACGTTATAATAATCCCACAGGTTTTGTTCGCAGTCAGTGTGTAAGTGTGAACCACAGTAATCTTTATATATAAAGATGAATGTATGTTTGTTTGTTTGGTTTTTTTCTTTTGTTGATTTGTTTGGTCTTCATACAAATCCACAGTTTTTATCCGTTCTCGATGAAACTTTGCACACTTATCCTTTGAAACAAGGAGAAAAATACTGTCTACATTTGGTTGAAAAATAGTCTGTATAAATAACACATTTGTCTCATAACTTCGAAATACGGTGGTAGGCAGACATTTTGGATGTGGACGACTGCGTACCGAGATTCCGCGTAGTGGTCTGTCAGCTAAGTGGCTAAAGCGCTGGCTTACGAACGTCGTGGTCTCCGGTTCGAATCTCCATCGGGGATAAGATTTTTAAAAATGGTTTTTCATCGTAAGAGTCAGGCCTGGGCAGTAGGTTATTCGGATTGAATGTTAAACCGTAGATATTAGAAAGTTAGGGGTGCAATGCGAGGCAAATCGTAGGTATTCTTGCAATGTTGTAGGTGTATACTCTTTTACGTTATAATGATCCCTCAGGTTTTGTTCGCAGTCAGTGTGTAAGTGTGAACCACAGTAATATTATTGTAATTAGGGATGTAAGTCTCTGTGTTTTTGATACGTTATGTCTCCCAATTGGCTATATCGTTGTGATGGAATTTTATAAGGAAATCTGTATGAAGGGCACAGGATATTGTTTGCAGTGTGATTAACAGTTGTAGTCACGAAATTTTGAGACCTTATCGAATTGTGACAGAAATATGTTGGCAATTGATTCTCATAACTTGGAAATACGGCGATAGACAGACACGTTGGATATGCACGTCTTCAGACGGTGTTCCGTTTAGTGAGCTGGAAGCTCAGTGGCTAAAGAGCTTGCTTACGAACGTCGTGGTCTCTGGTTGAGATCTCCGTCGGGGATCAGATTTTTAAAAATTGTTTTTCATCGTAAGAGTCAGGCCTGGGTCGTAGGTTATTCGGATTGAATGTTAAACTGTAGATATTAGAAAGTTAGTGGCGGAATGCGAGGCAAATCGTAGGTAGTCTTGCAATGTTGTAGGTGTACACTTTATTACGTTATAATGATCCCTCAGGTGTTGTTCACAGTCAGTGTGTGAGTGTGAACCACAGTAATATTATTATAAATACGGAAGTAAGTCTCTGTCTTTTTGTTACGTTTTGACGACTAAATGGCTATATCGTTGTGATGTAATTTTATAAGGAAATGTGTATGAAGGGCACAGGATATTTTTTTCCAGTATGATTAACAGTTGTAGTCACGAAATTTTGAGATCTTATCGAATAGTGACAGAAATATGTTGGAAATTAATTCTCTTCAAGAGGCAGGTTCGACGGTAGAATGATATAGCGATAGCTTTCCTGTCATATTATGCCGACTTGATATTGTTTGGGACTAATCCTTCATTACCAACAATTTACTATATTTAATTCTGGCAAAAAAATTCTTAATCCACGCGTACGAAGTCGCGGGTACGAGGCTAGTAATTTGATAATAATGAAGTGCAGGCTGAAATTTAAGTGAATAAGGAAGCAGTAAAAGCAGAACAGACTGGAAGCGAATAAACTGAAAAAATCTAGCACGAGACAAAAATTTACAGATATGGTAGACTTGGGTCTATGAAGTAACTCTTAAAGGAGCTCAACCAAGGATGAATGGAATGCATTAAAGACCGAAAAAATGAAAGCTGGTAAAGAAACATTAATTAGGCTTTAGGGAACAAGCTGCCCAAAAACCTTGGATCACAGAAGAAATTTTGGAGCTGATGGATCAGAGGAGATGGTACAAAAATGCTCAGGATGAAGCAGGAAGAGAGCAGTACAGGCAATTTAGGAATCAAATAAATAGGAAATGCAAAATAGCAAAAGAAAAATGGCTCCAAGAAAAGTGCGAAGAAGTAGAAAAGGAAATGGTCGTAGGGAAAGTAGATGTTGCATATAGAAAGATGTTATACAGGGCGTTCGCCGGAAAACGCTACCCTCCCAGTCTGTTGCCGTCGGCAACTTGCTCGGTCAGTGGAGCCAGCAGTTTCCGCCACACGGCACCGTGAATCACCGCACTGTTTAACACCTCCGCTGCCCCAACAGTGCAGTGCAGTGACCCTTACATTGTTAAGAACGGTTTCTTTGCATTGTAGATAGTTTGTGACTTCAGTCTCTTATTAATCAGTGTTGTGAATAAACATTTCTTTGCGGTTTGGCTGGTTTGGGGCTTCATACTCTTATTAATCTGTACCGTGTTTGAGTGTGAGTAAAATTATGGTACGTTACAGTTTGCAACAAAGAATATTTCTCTATGATACATATGTGAAGAAGAAGTCATTTAAAAAGTCTCGCAGTAAATTTCGTCGCGAATTTCCTGGCGCTTTACTGCCAGCTAAATCAACAATTCTGCGTCTGGTTAAAAAAGTAAGAGAAATGGGTTCATTTTTTAACAAAAAGAGACTGTCGGTCAACCGTATTCTCACAGAGGAGAAAATTGACGTTATCGCTTTTCGACTAGAACAGTCACCCAAAAAATCATTAAGTCAGTTAGGGCAGCGTGTGTCTCGAAATATGTTCAGAAGATGTGAAATGTGCATTACACAAGAGGGTCAACACTTCCAGCATCTTTTATAAGGTAAGCTAATGAATTACGTCACATTTAAATGCTTAGCACACAAGTTTATGAAGTTTATGAAGCGTAATTATTATGAAATAGTCCGCGGCCGACGGTCGAACAATGCCGGAAACTGACCGCTCGCTCGCCGGGAGCAGTTTCTTCCTTGTAGCGCTAACAGTGGGTTGCGTTTCCCGGCGAACGCCCTGTATATCTATTATCCTGCTAAAACCATTTAGAAGGGGGAAAATCTCATATAGTTATATGGTAAAGAACTTTTATAATCATTCTTTAACAAGAAAGCACTTTTTAAATCAATTCTGAAACATTTTTATAAAAGACATAAGATTCAAATAAGGTTGTTTTTCAGTCATGATGAATTTTGTTGCATTCATTTCCACTAAGAAAGAGGAAAATGACAATCACTTCAAGGTGGTTTTTGTGTGCTTTTAAAATTTATGTAAGGAGATATTTCAAATCAAAATAATTCAATATTTTTAGAAAAAAGAGCTAGAAAGATAAAAGTATGCTTAAATGAAAGAGAAAAATTCAGTTAGTAACAAACATATAACAGTTCAGAGGTAACTTGATGTTTAAAGTAAGAAAAACAAAGTTTTAGTGTTGACATATGATAGCATACCCATGTGTGACTTTCAGAAATTAATAGCTCTTAAACGAGAATAATTATGAGAAAAGTTGTCATGACCAAAAAGATTCGGAATAAATCAAACTTTAACGTAGTAAAATTTTGGGAAAATCCAAGTAAAATCACAGGAGTGGGGGCTTTTTGTAATTCACTAAAGAATAGTGTTTCCCCGTGGGAATACACCAATGTTCCACGGTGTTTCAGCAATAGATAAGCCTAGTCTATAAAAAGCCGACCAGCGCAAGGAGTTGGGGATAGTTTACAAACAGTTTTACGGTGCTGGCAGTTTTTAAGCAGGTAGTTGTGAAGTTGCAGTATGCGTTGGTCCGTAAGGGTAAAGTTCAAAATGTAACTACCGAAAGTTCAACTATCTCGCCTCAGAATGAGTTCGTGGACTTACTCACTCACTTTAAGGAAACTTTAAGCTAAACTAAGAGAAAGAACTTTTTTACGTTAGTTTAAGAAGTTAACAGAAGCAGCGTTTGAGAAGAATTGTGAAGCTCACTCTCATTTTGGGGTTGCAAATGGAAAATATTTTTGCAAAAGTGAATGTTTCATCAGTGTTGTGCCTTGAAGGATAACCTGCATCTTCTTATGTGATTTGAAGTTCGATATCGCCTTAAATGTTTCAAGTGTAATCTGATACCAGTGTTAACTTCAGCAAACTTGCAGAATATATTTCAAATTCGTAACTACAAGTGACTTTCTTTCATTCATGTATGAACTGTTAGCTATTACAGGGTAAACTAATAGCTTGGTGACTGGTTTAAAGAACTACAGCATCTTCAATAAAAGGTATCAGTATCAGTTATACAGGCAACACGATCAAGTTCATGAGTAATGTTTGAAATCCAAGCAAGCACATATTCATGACAAGGATCAAACAGAATTTTGGAGAAATGAAGAAAAGAGGCATGAATATTAAAGCTGCTGATGGGAAACCTCTTTTAAACTCAGAAGATAGAGCTAACCCATGGAAGGATTACATTGAGAAACTGTATGTTGAGGACGACTTGAACAATAGTGTAATGGAAAAGGAAGGCGATGCCGACATTGATGACTTAGGAGATCCTGTTTTGAGGACAGAAATTAATAAAGCTCTGAATGACTTGAAAGCAAATAAGGCAGTTGAAATTGATGAGATCCCTGCAGAACTCCTTAAATCCCTAGGAGGGGAAGGAATCGAAAGATTATTCAAGCTGATATCAAAAAGTTATGAAACAGGAGAAATTCCAACCGATTTTAATAAAAATATCATCTACACCCTTCCAAAGAAAGCACAAGTCGACAAATGTGAGAATTATCGCACCATTAGACTAACATCACATGCTTCAAAATTACTGACCAGAATAATATGCAGAAGGATGGAAAGAGTAGTAGAAGAGATAGTAGGTGAAGATCAGTTTGGGTTTAGGAAAAATCGCGGTACAAGGGAAGCAATTCTGTTTTTAAGATTAATACTTGAAGGGCGGATCAAGAAAAGCAAAGATACTTTTATGGCATTTGTTGATTTAGAAAAAGCTTTTGGGACAAGATGTTCAAAATTTTAAAGAAGTCAGGCCTAAAGTAACGAGATAGAAGAATATAATCTATATAACAATCAAGTGGTTTTAATAAAAGTAGAGAATCACAAGAGACATGTCATCAGTTAAAAAGGGTGTGAGACAAGGTTGTAGTCTATCCCCCTTAATATTCAACTTGTAGGTAGAAGAAGCAATGAAGAAAGTCAAAGAAAAATTTACATGTGGCGTAAGTTTTCAGGGAGAAAAAAATCAGTATGCTACGATTTGCTGATTACATTGTCTTGCTAGCAGAGAGGGCTGAGGATATTGAGAAGTTACTGAATGGCATTAACAAAATGCTGAAGGAAGATTTTGGACTGAATATAAATCAAAGCAAGACAAAAGTGATGAAATGTGGCAGAATTATACCAATCACAGTAGATTAAATATAAAAATAGGATCAGATGCAATAGAAGTAAATGAATTCTGCTACTTGGAAAGTAAAATTACAACTGATGGCTGAAGCAGGAATGATTTTAAAAGCAGAATAGCACTAGCAAAAAGAACCTTCATGAAAAAGAGAAATATTTTAGTTACAAACATTGATCTGGGAATTAGAAAAAAAACCTATATAACTCTATGTATGGAGCACAGCAATTTGTAGTAGCGAAACATGGACTTTAGGAATACCAGAAAGAAAAAAATTTGAGTTATTTGAAATTTGGAGCTACAGAAGAATGCTGAAAATTATGTGAACAAACAAAGTATGAAATAACATGTTTTTGGAAATGATGGGTGAGGAAAGAAGTTTGTGGAAAGAAGCTTACTGGAAGACAGAGATTAGAATATATGAAGCAGAAAAGTGAGGATGTGGATTGTAATGGATATGTAGCCATAGGTATGAAGGGGCAGAGGATTGTAACAAACCAGTCAAAAGACTGACGACCGAAGGAAAAAAAAACAACTAAAAGCTCACTACAAACTTTATTCTCAAATACTAACAAATGTAATCAGGCAGTCAGGAACGTGTATGTATCAGAGAAAGTAGAGAATTCCGGTAATAAAATGAAAACTATTTAAAATATTATAAAATATGAAACAAAAATCTGTAAAACATTCAAGAGACATATTAATAGAATAAAATTGATTTGTGGATAGTTAATTACTAGAAATTTGTAAAATATTTAATGAACCATAGTTGTAGAGAAATCAGGAACTGAAAAAGAATCTGCAGATAGTTTCCTAAAGTTTCCTCAGATTGCTTTCCCAAAAATATTTGTGGGGATGTAATTGTCACCCATAATAGTTTTAGAAATAAGCGAATTGTCTCATATAGCTATAATAACATTTCAAATAAATTTTGAAAAGATGTTAGCTTGTATAAGTTACATACTTGCCCATATCTATAATGAATTCTTAGAGCAAAACTGTATGGTATTTCAAATAGATTAAAATATGCAGTGTAAAAAGGAAGTGCCATGGATAGGTAGCGACTGTCTGATTTCTTTACTTCCTGGATTCTCAAAGATTTTTGAAGAAATCGTTAAACATATTACACACTATAATATTCTCACTATTTCAAATTTGGATTACAAAAATGGTCATTCTCAGAAATGGCTGAATATCATTTTTCAGTAACGCATTTGAGGAACTAAGTAATAAAATATGCCCTGTAGGAATTTTTTGTGATCTTGCAAAATCATTTGACTGTGTTAATCATGAATTATTATCAAAAAAAGATGGAATAGTAATAGTAATATGGGAATGGCAAGTTAATTGTGTAATACATGGAAAATCAAATTTCTAAGATTTAAAAAAAAAATAAAAAAAAAAATAAAAAAATCAGTGAACATGTTTCATCAGACCAGAAGAAAATATAACATGGCATTCCAAAATGCTTCATCTTAGGACCACTTCTAATTTTATTATGATCTTCCTGGGAACTTACCCAACAAAGAGCTCTGGGAGTTTACAAGGTGTATATGGCTGATGAGGCTTGGAAATGTATTGGTCAAAGAATGAGTAATATTATGTAGAAGTGAAAAGATGATCATGAACACAGGCTGCCACTCAATTTCATGCATAAGGGAATGGAAACTTTTCTTTATAGATAAAAGTGTCAGAGATTCGAATAAATTACCGAGGGAAGTGATGAATAATTTACCAAAAATGCTTAAAGAATTTAAAATTTGTAAATGGTAAAAGTTGATGGGAGCAGGAATTTACACTCAAAGTATTTAAGGTGAGGATGATAATAATAATAAAGAGGTTAATAGAGAGCTACATCCCAGATAAATTCAATTTAAAATCAATAAAATTAAAGGATAAGAGTATTTTATTTTCATATGACATGGACCTGACAAAAATGTAATCTGGAATTAAATTCATATGAAGTACTCAGTGAAATAGAAACTTGTTTAAGGCAAACTCATTAAATTAAATTTTGATAATCTATTACCAAAAAAATATGTGAAGCAAGATTTGCATATCTATAATATAAAAATGAATCGCAAAATGTGTTGGTAAGCGCATAACTCAACAACGCCTGGACCAATTTGGCCAATTTTTTTTTTTTAAATGTTCGTTTGAGTTCAAGGATGGTTTTTACGGCAGAGAAAAATTCCAATAATTGCCGGAAAATCGCTTAAAACAGCCCATTTCTTTTTCACAACCCTTAAAACAGCCCTTTCTTTACCATATAACAATTCCTATACCATTTATCAGATTGCAATGAAACTTGGAGAGTTTTCGAGTGTGCGTCTGCAAAGGTTCCTGTGAAAAAAAAATTTCCAAAAAGTCAGCCCTATTCCCCATAACACCCCATAATTTAGCCAAACCACATTTTTTATTCGATTTAGATAGGAATTTGTACACTTATACTTTAAAACAAACAGAAAAATACTGCCAACATATGATTTCCCGAATATTCATCCCCTCTCCCCCTTTCCACACCATTACGTTTTTACCCCATAATTTATGGCAAAACCAACATTTTTTATTCGATTTAGATAGGAATTTTGTACACATATACTTAAAACAAAAAGAAAAATACTGCCAACATATGATTTCCGAATATTCATCCCCTCTCCCCCTTTCCACCCCCATTACGTTTTTACCCCATAATTTAGGCAAACCAAATTTTTTTAATCCGATTTAGATAAGAATTTGTACACTTATACTTTAAAACAAACAGAAAAATACTGCCAACATATGATTTCCGAATATTCATCCCCTCTCCCCCTTTCCACCCCCATTACGTTTTTACCCCATAATTTAGGCAAACCAAATCTTTTATCCGATTTAGATAAGAATTTGTACACTTATACTTTAAAACAAACAGAAAAATACTGCCTACGTATGGTTTCCGAATATTCATCCCCTCTCCCCCTTTCCACCACCATACGTTTTTACCCCATAATTTAGGCAAACCAAATTTTTATCCGATTTAGATAAGAATTTGTACACTTATACTTTAAAAACAAACAGAAAAATACTGCCTATGTATGGTTTCCGAATATTCATCCCCTCTCCCCCTTTCCACCCCATTACATTTTTATCCCATAATTTAGGCAAAACCACATTTTTATTCGATTTAGATAGGAATTTTGTACACTTATACTTTAAAACAAACAGAAAAATACTGCCAACATATGATTTCCGAATATTCATCCCTCTCCCCTTTCCACCACCATTACGTTTTTACCCCATAATTTAGGCAAACCATATTTTTATCCGATTTAGATAAGAATTTGTACACTTATACTTTAAAACAAACAGAAAAATACTGCCTACGTATGGTTTCCGAATATTCATTCCCTCTCCCCCTTTCCAACCCATTACGTTTTTACCCCATAATTTAGGCAAAACCACATTTTCTATTCGATTTATATAGGAATTTGTACACTTATACTTAAAACAAACAGAAAAATACTGCCAACATATGATTTCCGAATATTCATCCCCTCTCCCCCTTTCCACCCCCATTACGTTTTACCCCATAATTTAGGCAAACCAAATCTTTTATCCGATTTAGATAAGAATTTGTACACTTATACTTTAAAACAAACAGAAAAATACTGCCTACGTATGGTTTCCGAATATTCATCCCCTCTCCCCCTTTCCACCACCATTACGTTTTTACCCCATAATTTAGGCAAACCAAATTTTTATCCGATTTAGATAAGAATTTGTACACTTATACTTTAAAACAAACAGAAAAATACTGCTGCGTATGGTTTCCGAATATTCATTCCCTCTCCCCCTTTCCAACCCCATTACTGTTTTTACCCCATAATTTAGGCAAAACCACATTTTCTATTCGATTTATATAGGAATTTGTACACTTATACTTTAAAACAAACAGAAAAAAATACTGCCAACATACGATTTCCGAATATTCATCTCCTCTCCCCCTTTCCACCCCCATTACGTTTTTACCCATAATTTAGGCAAACCAAATCTTTTATCCGATTTAGATAAGAATTTGTACACTTATACTTTAAAACAAACAGAAAAATACTGCCTACGTTATGGTTTCCGAATATTCATCCCCTCTCCCCCTTTCCAACCCCATTACGTTTTCACCCCATAATTTAGGGCAAACCTCATTTTTATCCGATTTAGATAAGAATTTGTACACGTATACTTTAAAAAAGAGAGAGAAATACTGTACACATTAATTTCACAAAAACCAATTCCTCTCCTCTCTTTCCACCACCTT
>JARYHS010009186.1:87404695-87492835 GCA_031002005.1 Vandiemenella viatica
ATTTGTTGCTGTTCGTTCTTCAGCATGGTGTAAGCTTCCATTCGCATTTGGATTTCTTCTTCAATGTTGTATCTGTTGCCATCGTCGTAAAGTAACAGTCTGTAGGTTTTGGAAATTCGAAATCTTCGCAGCGATGGCCAAACGTCCTTTCAACTTAATAAAGAATAATATAAATAACCAATAATCTCATCTAACTTTCGATTAAGAAAAATTTACATTGCTACAATCCTAATGTTTTGTTAATTTTCAATATGACATTGAGTCATACATGAGTCACCAACTGTTGATGTCATTAAACCATACACATTGGAATTGTTAAAGGCGCAAGCGCATAGCATTAAGGCACATCCTCACTAAACGCGTTACGCTAATAAATTCCTCCCTTCCGCGCCCAAACACGTTTTACTTCAGTAATTTCAGTTACTACCAACGCCTGAATCTGCCGCTACCACTGTGACTGTTGTACGAGGCTGGTTGCGTCTCGCACACGCAGGCGCTTCGGGAAGGTAAATATTGTCCCGGCCGCCCATTGACCCACTTTTAACTTAAATTTTAAACAGGTAGACTAAGTATGATATGTAAGAAGTCTGTAAAAAAGTTTTACCCACTGATACATTATTCATTGTTATAGGCTTTGTAATAGTTGAGAAACATGAACGTTCAAAACAGAAATAATTTACAGGATGAACATATTCTCGCCAGATTGGCTTTACGTTCATATCCAACCTTGTCACAGTAAAATTATATCATTATAAATTAGATAAAAGACTAATTAACTTTCATACTACACACGAATTATAAATGTTACAGGCGGTATATAAAAAGTACAGAATAAGGTAAACTTGCTAACTACTTAAACCTATTCCAGGGAAGAGCTTCCCATTTATTGACGGTAATGTCTGAAACTGTAAAGGATTTTGTGAGTTGAGCTTACTCTCCGATCCATACTGATGTAATTTTCATTGTCTGTGTGGTTTTCTGGTTCTGCGGATCCATTTCAGTGACCCTTGTGATTAAACGGTGACTGAAAGTCCTATCAACACCTATAGTTGGTATCCAATGAAGCGTGAGTTGAGCATACTGGAAACACTTAACCCCGTTAACTGCGATAGCATTGCCCTTTCTCCTTGCGCTGCAGCGTTCAGTTTCTGCCCCTAAGCCAGCTGGCCGGAAGAGCCCGACTTGACCTCCGGAAGGTAATCTCGGCACTGTAATCAGCCGGTGCGGACGCCTCTAATTGAAACCCGAGGTCCGCCACGACGCCCCATTACGTATGATTTCATTAAAGGGGACCCACGGCAAGTAGTGGAGCCGAGACGGTGAGGAGGGGTTTCGGCAGCTTTCTAGAGAGCAGGTATATTCATAGAGTCAATTTAATGTAGTGAAACGCCATTTTTTTCATTATGCCTGTCAAACAATCCGCTGACGTGTCTTATTCGACGGGGTAATGACGGGGCCATCCACAGATGTTGTTGTTATAGCATACTAGAAACGAAGGTTACCGATTAATGTTTGTGTAATGATCGAATATGTTTTACCTTTAAATTAAAATTGCAAAGCAACGATTAAGGAAAGTATGTGTCTTTTTTAATTCTATATGTTAATTATTAAGATATCTCGCCATCTTTGGATGTTTTCGCTATACTCTACATACATACATGGCGCTGTTATAGCCAGCTAATAGAGGTTAGTTGTTTAGCTTTGTATAGCAATGATTTCAAACTTTTGCAAAACGAGCATAAAGAATGGTATGCATTTCATTTAACTCTACCTATTATGTTCAGAGTTTTTTTTTTTTTTTTTTTTGTTAATTCCCTACTCTATTCTCTGTAGCAGTTAGTAGAACCAGGTAAGAAAATAGCACAATATTTTTTGAGAGAGGATGAGAAATAGTGAATTTTATTACGTAGTCAGGTAAACTTTAAACGAAACGTATGTTATCATGAAATATATCAATAAGAATGGTATAAAAAAAATTAAATTTAAAAAATTTGTTGGTGTTAATAGCATGTAAACAAATAAAAACATTAGTTAATCGTTATTTGTTTTCGAAGCTATAATTTCCTTAGAACTCTTTCCAAGAGATTAAAAATTTAGGTAATTTTTGTCAAGTTTTTGAACAAGCATTACTGTAAGAAGGAAATGTCACAATTATTCTCAAGCTGTCTATGTTTACACAATCAAAAAAACTGGTTCGACATTAAAAGAGATTTTTCGTTATTTATTGTACTTAAAACCTGTTTGTTACTGTTTTTTTAATTATGGCTCTAATATTCGTCCAAGACGAGGTCATTAGAGCACAAGAAAGATTAATATCAGGTAAAGGGAGATAAATAGGCTACGGTCTTTATGAAGGAAGCATCCCAACATTTGCCAAACGTGATTAGGGAAATCATTGAAAACAGATATGTGGATGGCTGTACCAGGGATCTAGGCCATTTTCTCGAAATGCCTTGGGATAACGCTATTGTTCAGCCAGGAGTTTCGATATTACTACGATTCTTTTTTTAATGGGCTCCATGTGAGCAGTTATTCTCGATGGCGTTATTTCTCTTCCAACTTTTAATAATCTCTTAACAGCCACTCTCGATATATGTTCACAATTCTTTTCAGTTGGCTATTTGTCAGATCCTTCCAACTTCAAATCCGTAGCTAGCTGCTATTTATTTCTTGGTTATTATTTAAACAGTTTATGCTTATTTGTGTTATTTTCACTAGATTAATAAGTTGATAGTATCTACAGACTGATTATGTTGTGCCCGAAAAATATTTGTGTGACCCGTGTGACTGAGAATGACACACCTGAGGGGGTTTCACGACGGGGTTTCGAGAGGGTATGTTCTTTACATATTTAATTAGGACAATTTCATAAGCTAGCGCAAAATTATTTATTAGATTCGGATTTTCAATACTGTTTCCAATTTCCGCGTTCAGCGGCGGTCAGACGCGGACGTGCTGTCAGCAACTTCCGTTAACGCCGCAGCATTATAACAGTGCTAGTGTGAAGTTTTTGTGTGAGCTATTGAAAACCCATCAACGCAGCCGCATTTAGGCGATTCTGCAGTAAAAGGTAAGAGATGGCTTCCACCGCCATAACAAGAAAAAAACACAGTGAAATTCACATTCGATCGAGCATACGTAAGACCATCGGCCTATGAAATACATGAGTGGTTGTTTGATAAAGTAAAGCTAATTGACGAAGAAATACTGGGAATACAACTAGACTCGTTCCAGAACTGCGTTTTTGTTAAAATGATAAGCGAGGAACATTGTGTTAGTGTAATTGAATCAAATACCGGGAACCTAAAATTCCATCATGCCGATGGAAACGTAAGCAATGTTCAAGTAACGAACGCAGGAATGGGAAAAAGACAGATAAGAGTGTTAAATCTGCCCTTTGAAATATCTAATGAAGCCATTCTACAAGCAATAAAACCGTTCGGAAACGTGGAAGAGATCGTAGAAGACAAATGGGGAGGCAATATCAGGTTTAAGAAAGCAAATGGAGTGCGGCTAGTAAAAATGGAGATAACGAAACACATACCATCATACATCAATGTATGCGGTTTCAGAGCACTGGTTGTATACGACGGCCAGCCCAGAACTTGCGCTCTATGCAATTCAATACAACATATCAGAGCAAACTGCCCCCGCATACAACCTACAGTACTACCGCTAACCTACCTCAGACGAACAGGAACACCGAAACAAGATGAACAAGATGAAGAAATGCCACTGGAAGATCAGCAGCAGTTTCCACCACTGACGATAACGGACAGTGGGAACACGGAGACGAAAACAAGAAGAGAAACGAGGGAACAACAAAATGACGACATAAGGAACACTGAAGAAACAAGGTGCGACAAGGTATCCAAAACCATGAACACAAAAGCGAAAAACTTACCAAGAAAACAAGAAGGAGACTTGATAGAAAAGACAATAACAAACATGGAAGAGACAAAACAGAAGAGAAATATTGAATCGTTGAAAAATACGGCAGAAACCGACGATAACAGGGAGTCGGCCGACGAGAAGGACGAAACGACGACAGCAGAAGAAACCGAGTGGACGAAACCAGCGAAGCCCAAACCCAGTAAGAAACGTCGTGCAAGAAAACAACCAGAGACGAAAAGTAAACAAACTAGGGAAACATCCACTGAAAGAGAAAATACAGACGATGCTAAAGGCACTGGTAAAAAGCTCAAAAAGCAACAAATCGGGAAGAGCCGGCCAACATTTAATGCAGAGTTAAATCCAATCTCAGTCAGACACCGAGAAACAGGTACGGAGACAGAAGGTATGTCCTTTAGTTGGGCAGACAACGATCATAACGAAGACATAGAGGATGTCAGGCAGACTTCCTGAACATAAATCGCAGCGACGAACTCACAAGGAAACAAACACCTGGAGACCGTAAACAGGAAACTTAACGGTATAGAACAGACTTGACGTATGGAACAGCTGCTGTCGGACACTAATGGATTGGCGGACAACCAAGGCCAAGCACCATCACAATGAATCAAGTCTTGACACTAACAACGATTAACATCAATCGCATAACAGCTAAAACAAAGTTTTATGCCTTGCAACAATTTCTTATCCAAAATCAAATAGACGTCGCACTCATGCAAGAAGTGATAATCAGGGAGTTTGAACTCTTCGGTTACGAAACCATAACCAATTTAGACTCCCACTGCAAAACCGGAACTGCAATAATAATCAAGGAAGGACTGTCCTACACAAACCCGGAAATTTTAACATCCGGAAGGGGTATAGCAGTATACATCAAGGACATATGCATCGTCAATTTATATGCACCCTCAGGCACTAATAAAAAACAGGAGAGAGCGGAATTCTTCAAAAGTGATATACCTTACTTATTACGCAAGAAACCGACCAGACTTGTAATTGGCGGTGACTTTAACTGCGTAATTGACCGAAGCGACCAAAGACCAAACCCTAACATCTGTCAAGAATTAGCAAAAATGGTCGAAGGATTAGGCCTCAAGGACACGTTTCGGGCATTGCACGGAAACCAAACTAGTCACACACACATGACCCCGACATCAAAAAGCAGACTTGATAGAATTTACGTATCTAACACTCTAGACCCAGCAGTTAGTAGCGATGAAATAGTACCCTTAAGCTTCTCCGATCACTGTGCGTACATATGCAGAATTAAGTGCGACCCAATTAATATTCAGAGAGGTAAAGGATATTGGAAGATGAACGTTTCGCTTCTTCGCGATGCTGAATGTAAGGAAAGCGTCATCACCACCTGGTTTTCAAGTGTCAGAAACTGCCACAAGTATAGCTCAAATTTAAGCTGGTGGATAACCCATGCGAAACCAAGAATAAGAAAAGCTATTATCGCCTACTCACACGTAAAACATCACTGGACAAACAATACCATGGAATTTTACTACAGATGTCTGAAGGACCTGTACAAAAAAGACGTGCACACCATCCACGACCACGTACTGATTAAAAAGTATAAAGCCAAAATTAACAAATACCAAGCATCAAGAATGGAATCCCTTTTAGTCAACACCGATAGCGTGGACTTAGTAGAGAAAGAGAAGGCATCGCTATACCATCTGATTAGGGCGACAAAAAGAAGAAACTCCCAGTACTTATCAAACATAACTGCGGAAGATGGAGTCAGAACAACCAACCAAAAGGAAATTCCCGCAATGATCTGGAACCATTTTTCATCCTTTTACAGAGCCTCCACCACAACCGGAGATAACAGGGACTCCACCCTAAACCACATAAATGAATACATGGACGACAACGAGCGAAGAGAGATTACCAGAGACATCACACTAGAAGAAGCAGAGTTGTCCCTCATGGCTGGGAAAACTAGAAAATCTCCCGGTAAAGACGGTCTTCCCCTGGAATTTTATAGAGCTTTCTGGAACATCATATCCCACAAGATGGTCGATATATTCAATGAAATATGGCAGATTGAACGATTGCCTGAAGCCTTCACGGAAGGCATAATAATTCTCATCCCAAAAACACCACACACGAAGAATATCAGAAAGTTAAGACCCATAACGCTACTGAACTCCGACTTCAAGATTTTGACTCGTATCCTGAAACGAAGAATAACACCATTACTCACCAAAATTCTTGGCCCGTACCAAGCGGGTCCGATCCCTAATCGCGGGATCCAACATGCAATCTTGGAACATAGAGATATCATCTCCTTGGCAGACAACCTGAAGCTAAAAGCGGGAATTCTCTTCCTAGATTTCGACAAAGCATACGATCGTGTCGAACACCAGTTCTTATACAATACCATGAGGAGAATGGGCATGGGAACAAGCTTCGTATCAGTAATCAAGAAACTAACCAACGGTGCTACCACAAGTGTATTAGTAAACGGATTCATCTCAAAAAACTTTCGTATGGGCCGAGGGCTGAGACAAGGCTGCCCCCTCTCAATGGTCTTGTTCGCCATATACACGGAACCCTTACTACGGAGCATCCACTCCTTGACAAAGGGTATAACGTTCCAAGGTAGAAGATACACTACAAGAGCTTATGCAGACGATATTGGGTTCTACGTAACCGACAATGACGACCTAGTAACAATTAATAACCAGATAAAGATTTATGGCCCTGAAAGTGGCGCCACAGTCAACATGGACAAATCAGGCATACTTTACATTGGATCAGGACCTCAAAATCTTGTAAATACTTATGGATTCAAACAAATGAGCAAACACAAGGCCTTAGGTGTGTGGCTAGAAACCAATCCACTCAAAATGAGTGTAATCAATTGGCGAGAAGTGTTAAACAGCACAAGGGCCATTCTGCAACTGCACAAAACCAGACGGATCAACAAAATACAGAAAGCAAATTTAATAAATCTGGCGGTCCTTGGCAAATTAAACTATGTTGCCCAAGTGCTCCCTGCACCGAAAGGGATAATACAAAGCGTTCAGAGGGCAGTATCCTGGTTCTTGAGCCAAGGTGACATATTCAAAGTCAACTTCCAGACGCTAACCCTGCCAAAAGCAAGAGGAGGTTTAGGTTTAATGGATGCAAGAACCAAAGCAAATGCGATCTTCATACAGGCAATGAGGAAAGTATCTGAAAACAAGGAAACCATAACGGCACAATTATTGGAACATTACAAACCGGTGAGTACAACGGCACCGGTAGGGATTGCCCATATCAATAATTCCCTTTACCATTTCAGGCTGTACTTCATCGAAAGCAGCTATATCATGGAGACAAGAAAGAACAACTTTCCCAAGACAACAAAAGAGATTTACGCATGTATGATGGCCCATAAACGGGGAAATATAATAGAAACTAAATACCCGGAAATCAACTGGAAAAACGTGTGGGCAAACATTTTCAACAAAACAATTCCGTCCGAGACTCAAGCTCTTTGGTACAAAGTAGCCAACGAGACCCTGGCCACCAATGAGAAGCTACATCGTATTCACCTCAAGCCAACAGATAGATGTGACACTTGCGGCAACACAGATACGCTAGCACACCGAATCTCTTGCGGAAGAGCGCAAACAATCTGGACGTGGACAAAACATTTAGTGGCACGCATGATGCAAAAACCGCCCAGGAAAATACTCACCAATATCCTAACAAAGCCGGATTTCAAGATTATACCTATAGAGAAACATAACAGTCTAATATGGATTTTAGGACACGCAATGCAGGATATACTGCAGAAGACATCCCAGAACTTAGAAGAGTATTTATCAACCTTGAAAATTAAAGTTTGGAGTTTAAAGAAAACGACGAAATACAAAACAAAATTTGGAAGCTATCTGGACGAAATAGCAAAAATAAAAAGACCATCAAATTAAAAAGTAAAAAAAAAAATTTCAGAACTTGAGACTTCTGGCAAAAAATAAATAAATAAAAAAAATAATAATAAAAAATTAAAAAATAAAATAAAAATGCTTATTTTTGTTATTTTCACTAGATTAATAAGTTGATAGTATCTACAGACTGATTATGTTGTGCCCGAAAAATATTTGTGTGACCCGTGTGACTGAGAATGACACTCCTGAGGGGGTTTCACGACGGGGTTTCGAGAGGGTATTTTCTTTACATATTTAATTAGGACAATTTCATAAGCTAGCGCAAAATTATTTATTAGATTCGGATTTTCAATACTGTTTCCTTAAAATTCAGTGGCGAGAAAGTAGGCTTTATCAAAATGGTAATTTTGGACCGACGGAGACAAGAATTCACAGTGAGGCTTTGATATTTATTTGGTCGAACTTTGCAGACAACCTTCAAGATTCAATGTTGGGCATCCTGTATCGAGATACTGACTATGGAACGCTG
Organism: Vandiemenella viatica; assembly: GCA_031002005.1. Taxonomy (NCBI): domain Eukaryota; kingdom Metazoa; phylum Arthropoda; class Insecta; order Orthoptera; family Morabidae; genus Vandiemenella; species Vandiemenella viatica. Next base: position 87,413,027 of record JARYHS010009186.1, read on the forward strand.
TACCGACTTTGGTTGATGCAGTATCTTGATGTACCATTGTAAACTCTGTTTCTCACTCCTATCAAACTGAAAGCATATTTAACGGTATTTTTTTTTTTCAGCTCGATTTCGGCCATATTTATAACCAAGAAAATAAATCTTTATTGTAGCGATAGGGTAAAATAATTGGTAATTTCAGTTAATCAAAGTGATAGAACCCCTCTGATATCTATAACTGAAAAATATTATTTTTTTTACAAAAATTTGTTAGCTTTGCAGAAGATATGACGTTTATTTATACGTGTATCTCATATATTTAAAAGTAAGTATGCCATTAATACCACAGTTGTGTGATACTATTACCTCTTCAATGTATTCCACTCTTGATCAGTTGAACGTGTAACTCGATAGTCACTCTAGTGTTATTTGTATCCATCGCCTTGCCGACACTGTAGTGGTGACTCTTCTCAGAGACCCGGCTCACCTTTCGTTGCTAGTGTAATCACACAGACGTTTCCGCTCAGTATGCACCGCCTTCCTCGGCCTGTCGCCCGATATTGGGTCTCGCAGCATTTGCGGCGACAGCCGATACGTCACGTCCGCCACCTCACTCGTTTGTTTGCGCCGTGTCCCTATTGGCCACCGTGGAATGGCTCCGGGCAGGTGCATTCACTTTGCATGCGGGACGTTTGCCTCGTCGTTGTCTCGGGTCAGTCGAGTTCAGCCGTTTCGCTTCAGTTATAAATACCTAACAGGCAGCAGGAGGTTACAGAGAATTATTCTAACAGTTGGATCGCAATTTGAAGCACTACTGTTATTATTACATCACTCGAATCGCATCAAAGGCAAAAAAGGCGATATCTATAAAACGAAAAGCGTGTACATTGGTTACAGAAAAACTCATACAGTACTGCGCAGATTTCGATGCGAAAAATTTGAACGTATAGCGTGGAAATACCAATCTAGATGCATAAGTCATATTTCGTAAAAAAAAAAAAAAAAAAAAAAAAAAGTTATAGTCATGTTATCGCATGTAACGTTAGACTTTAAACCCCATAGATGGCCGTATTGTATGCGAAGAGTACGTATAGTGGAAGACATGTAAATTAGTTTTAATAATATAATGGAAAATAACCTTTCGAGATCTTCTTTTTTTTTTGAAGCTACGATCTCAGGCCACGCAGCTACCATCTCTGATGGTTGAAAGTGATATTATATTCGTTGTTAATAGTAAGTAATGCATATTTGATGTGTTTGAACGTGAAAGTGAACTGTTTAAAACCTTCACTGTAGAATCTTCCGAGAAATTCGTTCTTGAAACTACGATCTCAGGCCATACAGCTACAATATTTGGAAGTGAAATTATATTCGCTGTTAATAGTAAGTAATATCTGATGGGATTGAACAGGAAAGTGAATTGTTTTAAAAACTTTAGTTTTGGCATTTCTAGTATTTTTATAATTTATTGTTGAACGATTCTGTCTTTTCCACATTTCCTGAAAAAATTCAGTGTTTCTATTGCTGCACGAGTCGCTGTGATTATTTTGGTGAATCTTGGTACACATGTTCCTGGTAGTGTGGTTAAAAATATTACAGGAATAAATCAACCCTAAAGTCCCCATCTATTTTCTGAAACACTGCGGGTTAATCGTTCTAATATGTATTTATAAAAAGACATGAAATTTGATTTACAAACGCAGAAAACTGACTTCTGTTATGAATTTCATTATTTAATATGTGGAAAAATCAAACTAGTTCATACCTGGAAACGCCGGGAACTCTGCTAGTTCTGAATAAACCATTAGTACCTAACTCACTTTACAAGTAAGCTGGGGTACCATACGTTGTACCGTAGAAGAAAGTAATCAAATCACAGTAAACTATTTAACACAATAAAAATATAAATTATGAAAAAACAAGTTTCTCTTTTGCTTCGAATTATTAATCTCTAAATCAGTTGTAAGATTTGTTCCAACGGTCACTTTCAATATGACTGAACAACTTCTCCATAGAAATATTTCTAATACCCTTGCTTTGTCTTGTCTTAGAGGATCTTTTCGTGAAGACATATGCTGACCCCCCAGACCTCTGTGGTTAAACTTTCTCTCATACTGGTAGCTTACAACATCTGTTGATGGGACACCGTTTCAATTAGGACATCTGTAAAATTGGTTTTTATCTTGGTTCTGTTTGTGATTATTGCGGGGAGTTGTACTTAGAAGATGGAGGATGAAGTACACACACTACACATATTGGTAAACAATAAACAAATCATATATATACAACAAAGGCTCTGTGATACAAATATACAGACACTGTTCAGAGACTCTTTTTCACATTTTATATTCGGTGCTAAGTTAAGGGTAAAATCTGTTTGGCGCAACTAGACTTTTCGTGTCGCCAGATTGAAAGGGGAATGGTTTGGATAACTGCAGGATTTTCGCAAAGATACCTGGGAGGCCATCGACTCGTTTGCGGGACAGAAACATCCCTACGCCTCATTCATAAATAGTCGAGGTAAAATTCAAGACGAAGAATTTCTAAGGACAAAAGTGGACAGGCAGAATATCCATCAAGCTTAAGAAGGGATGCTGGTTTGAAATTCTGACAGGAGCACATAAATAAATCACAGTGTAAGAGGGAATGTTGTAGTTGATCCCTCTGAAAGCCATGATAATTTTTCTTTTTTTAAGTGGGTGGAAATTTAACTTCGTTGGCGCCAATGAAGGAAGTGTTTTTAAAATTATAGCCAAAGAGTGCTTAGAATAGCAAATAATGTAGCAAATTAGTTTTTAAATAAACTAAAACATTGTATCTCATCCATCCACATGACAAATGCCGAGCGACATGCAGTTTCCAAGGCTAACTTCGAAATCCCTCCGTGAAGATGCGGTTTGCATACGTATCGAAACGCTCGCTCCCCTCACCCCCAACACTCCCCTCATCCGACGTACCCACACCCGTCCCTCACCCCGCAATAGTGTATGTAATTGTCCTTACTGACCATTTAGTAGGGAAAAGAAGCAAAACACCAGCTTAAGAAAAGAGAATTGATTTTGTGATGGTATTATCACAGATCGCAATGAGCCTGACGTAATACTTAGCAATACGACACTCGTGAAAGAAACTTAAATTTGAATTAAATACTGAACTACTTGTAACTTGTCCTGTACTTTATTTAATTCTTATCGAGACTATGTAGATTACAATGCAATTAGAAACTACAGTCATCAGTATGAAGTAATGACGTCAAAGATATGATGACCATTAAAAGGAAATAGTAAAGTTCTTATACTTTGCGTTATACTGTATTGTCGTTCTGGTCCAGCGTTTATTACAACTTAACCTCAATCTCCACTAAAACTTGAAAATTAAAACTTTTACATTCATAGATCGCGATCTGCAAAGGAACCAGGGTAGAAACCCGTTGAAGCGGAAGATTTTGCTGCACGGCGACAATCCACGGCAGTTGGAGGTTTGGAAGGACGGATTGAGCGTTAAACAGACTTGACATTGCTACAGAACACTTCGTAATGTTTATAACGCTGCTGTTTATTTTACTGATATCTTCCATCGTCTTTGTCTGACCGAGCGTGGTGGTGTAACGGCTAGCGTTCTGGCCTCGCATTCGGGAGGACAGCGGTTCGAATCCCCGTCCGGGCATCCAGATTTGGGTTTTCCATGGTTTCCCCAAATCACTCCAGGTGAATGCCGGGATGCTTCCTTCAAAAGGCCATGGCCGAATACCTTCCCATTCCTTGCCCCCATCCTTTCCCGTCTCTAAAGACATAGTTGTTACAGGAGACGTTAAGCAGTTAAAAAAAAAATCTTTGTCTGGGTTCAGAGGAAACTATGTTCCATCTTGTGTTATTCGCACTGACAAAACGATATACCCCCTGGCAATCTATAACATTTTAAAATTTTAAAATTTAAACTTCATTTACTTTTTACTAATAAACCCAATATTTTCTCTTTTTTTTAATGTATAAGCCAAACTATCATTTGCAGAAGATATTAATTTCGAATCATGATTCAATAAGTTTTCATTATACACCCTAACAACTAAATGTTACGGTTAAAAAGATTTACCTCGTCTTAATTTCTATATATTCGACAACAGAGAAAGTACTGTAATCTTATAAAATTTTAGCTACAAAATATTTAAAAAGTTTCTGTTTAGCACATTTGCATGTTATTTGGCTGTAACAGATTTTAATTAATGCTTTGTGATTAATTATTAAGTTATCAAATTTTCGAATTTTTGTTTCTATTTTAATTCCATTTATCTAAGCGTTTTTTATCCCAGACATGTTCATTAATAACTCTGCTGCAAGTCATTATTTGCTTAGAGTAGCAAAGACTTAATGTGACGCACAAGCAAAATCAATTCTATTTTACGCTGTGCTATACATAATCGCTTCCACTGTTTATCTTTCTTTCTCGTGTCACATTAATGTCGGCTAATATATTTAGCACGCAGTCGTAAACCTCAATATGCGTAAACAATAAATATATTCTGTAGGTTTTTGTTGTTGCAATGACCCAATACAGAATGAGTCTATAAACTACTGGTTATTATGTATCAACATTGTCAATTTTGATTTATATGTTTTATGTTCTATAATCGGTCTGAGATAAACTCTCCCATCATATCTGATGCGAATATTGCTGTTGAACTGTTAATACCAGCAAAATAGAACGATGGTACTGAACTCAATATACAAAGGCTCCTATGAATTCTTACTGAAGAGAGTCATATTAGATAATTCAGCATTAAAAATTTTAAATAGTTTATGTAATTCTAACGATTTAAATGTAGATTGTCTCAAAAAAACTCCTTACTGTTAATATTTTTTAAAGCGCAGTTATACAGGGTGGAGCATTTAATATGTTTTCTGGAAATATTTCGGAAAGAAAGCATTTTAACAAACAATAACCTATATAAATAATAATCGTACAGTAGGGGGCTACAATAATGTGATATTGGTTTTTTCACAGGTGGCGCTGTTGTCGTTACAACAAGGTCAACTTAATTCTTTTAAATGGGAACTCCTTTTTTTTTTTGGATGATTCCGATTCCTCATGAAAAAATAAAAATAGTTTGCTTAATTCACTTTTCTGTTAGCCTCACAGATGGCGCTGTAATCGCGAAAAATGAATATTCGCGTTTTTTGTGTATAATTTTAATTATTGTTTAAATAATTACATGTAATTTTTATTCTGTAAACATGGAAGGTAATTTTAAAGGATAATGACGAAATTGATTTTTTAAATGCTTTTTTTTTTTTACTTATTTGCAGCCATGTCTACAGCAGGTGCTCAAAAAGGTGACCATTTACTTCCAGACATTTTCTGACACACTTCGAGCTGTTCAGGCATCATTTCTGCAAAGGGTCAGAAAATGTCTGGAAGTAAATGGTCACCTTTTTGAGCACCTGCTGTAGACATGGCTGCAAATAAGTAAAAAAAAAAGCATTTAAAAATCAATTTCGTCATTATCCTTTAAAATTACCTTCCATGTTTACAGAATGAAAATTACATGTAATTATTTAAACAATAATTAAAATTATACACAAAAAACGCGAATATTCATTTTTCGCGATTGCAGCGCCATCTGTGAGGCTAACAGAAAAGTGAGTTAAGCAAACTATTTTTATTTTTTCATGAGGAATCGGAATCATCAAAAAAAAATAGGGGTTCCCATTTAAAAGAATTAAGGTGACCTTGTTGTAACGACAACAGCGCCACCTGTGAAAAAACCAATATCACATAATTCTAGCCCCCTACTGTACGATTATTTTTTATTTAGGTTATTGTTTGTTAAAATGCTTTCTTTCCGAAATATTTCCAGAAAACATATTAAAATGCCCCACCCTGTATAATTCTATGACTGAAGTTAGTAATGGGGATTTTTTATAATATTTTACCAGTTTTTTTGTAAACATGAAAGAATATTTTTTGTACCTGTCATGTCATTAAAATGAATAATATCTTTTCAAAAAGTCAACAGTTTAATGTGTGCAGTTTTTACAAGTTCGGCAAGCTTTGATGAAGTAGAATAATACTTGTATTGTTTATAAAATAGAAACTGGAAAAATAAACATTCTTCTAGTATGGAAAGGACTGAATATATGCTATGTGGAGGGTGTAAGTAAAAATATCGTACTTTACAAATAAAAACTTGAATATAAGTTAGCTTCTTCTTGTAGAAAAGTTGAGTTTAATTTTACATAAGTTACAGGCAGAGTCTTTAAGATATTTATCACATTTAACAACCTTAGATTCTTGGCTAGTTGTTTCACCCACACATTTCCAACTATCATAAATAGAAGGGAGGTTATATTTCAAACATAGATGCATTAACATTAACGAATAAACAACCCATACCTTCTTCGAAACAGATAAAATGTATCTCTCATATTTATCTGATTTTAGAATGAATTATTATTATTATTCGGTTATATCGGTTACTCTTATGACTCTAAATATCTTCAGCTTAGTGGAAGTATGCAATATAACGATCAGATAATCGTTTCAATAATACATATGCAAGAATTTCTAACATATTTATATTTTTGCATTAGTTATTATTGATAGGAGGCCGTTTACCTCGGGCAGACAACCGATATTGGATCCTCGATAAAACTAGGATTTTTCTTCGAAGCAAAACGTCCCGAACTAACAACGCCCCCATCTGACAAGGAGTATGTCAGATGTTTTTAACGGATTTTAATAGTGTTAAATAGGATAAAACACCAAAATACAACTCCAATGAAGCGTATAAGTAGATACGCTATATCTTGAAAGAAAGCCGTTTTCCCAAATTCCAATTTCCGCTCAGCAAACGGTGTTTGTTAGAAAAAACGTAAGACACCAAATTCGTAAACTTTTCTTCAAACACTGGCAGGGTATTTACCTATCCAATATTTACAATCTGAGCTGTGGCAGCAGATGGAAAACGAAGCTTTAATATCAGAAGATAAAAAAAACTTCCCAATTCCGACCTAGTGCTTTCGCACGTCTTGCTAGGTGATAGAGCGTTTCTCTTAAATCCGTATTTGATGAAAACATATTCGAAACGTTTAATTGCAGACTGTCACGTAGTACTAAATGTCGCAGAACAGTGGAACGCTCATCCGAAAATATTTACTCAAATAGTGATTTAATCATATTACATTTAACTTAATATTTCCTCTTTCTATGTTCAGATGGTAAGAGTTTGAACAATGGGTTTTCGGCTAAATAAAATTCTTCTTCAGTATCCAAATTCTTAAATTTTCGATAGTCGATTCCGATCATCTGATAAATTTTACGAGGCTAGTGGATAAAGTCGCTTTGAATCGCGCGAGAACTCAAAAACCCAGAAACTACTTCTTCGCGTGAATTCGAGCCACTTCACCTGATGGATAGTTCGCGCGGATACGATTGCACTGTAACCGTAGCCTAACGCGTGACAGCAATCATTATTATTATTATCTATATATTAATACGCTAAGCGAAAACTTCGGATCCCTTTTTAAGAATATTGTGGAAACGGAAAAGTGTGAGATTTGGTACAGTTAAAGTTTATATGGAGAAGAAGTGCAGAAAGCTAAAATGTATATATAACATGTGTTACAAATACATCAAAATAAGTAAAATAAAACAATCGTTGTTTACATTCAATTGTTTTTTTAGTGGAAACGATACTTAGTGATTCTGCCAATGTCTGTGATCTTTGGTCAACACTAAAGAAAAAAATATAATAAGAATAGTTTATACATGTTAAAAATACATGATTAAATTGAGATACTCTGTGGTCCTAGGTGAAACAAAAAATTCGCATAAAGTATAATCTTTGAAGTTATAAAAGGAACATTTCCAAAAGGAATGAAGTGGTCTGCCACATATTATATGGTATTTTTATTATTTAAAAGGTTAAACTTTGGTTAAGGGATATTTGATTTTTGAATTTCAGTAATTTCATTACGATTTTTTTTTGTTTTTTTTTTGTATTTTTAATTCAGATATTTGCACCTCCTTCCATTATCCCTTGATATAAACCTTGAAAGTAGGAGAAAGAGAGAGACAAAAAAGTAGCAGTACCTATTTGCGTGAAATTAAAAATTATAATAGACCAAAATTAAATAGTGAACATACAAAATGATGACATTACTTTGATGGATACATTTAAATGTCATTCCAAGAAATTTTGATAGTTTCTAATTACAATGCAGGTTTTGACATTTCGAATCAGAAGTTACTTCAGGGGGAAGAAAGCATTTACTTCATGTTACCATAAGGCTAAAGCAGTTTTATGGGCCTTGAGTCAAAATGAATATTTTAAATCATTGTTTGATGGACTAAATTCAAATAAACCAGCGGTAAATAGAAAGTAAAAAATTAATTAATACAATGATTATTACTCTTTCACGAAAGAAACTAAATAGTGAATTACGATCGAATTTCGACCCCTGGGCGATTACTAGTTATTATTATTAATTCGATTGCAATCGGTCATCTAAATATTCATTTTTTTTTTTTTTTACTATCTTATATAATTTGAGTGTTAAATTCCCCTCCCCCCACCCCAATCTACTTCTGCGATTTACGAATTTTTATTTGAATTTCTTCAGCGTTTTAGGTAAATTATTCATCACTTAATTTGGTAATTCTTTTCAATCCCTGACACCCTTACCCACAAAAGAAAAACTGAACTTTTATTACAATTTGTTACTCTCTTTTGATTCTCACAAGTAGTGATCTCCGTTCACAACCGAAAGCGTGTGTTAATAGCAGCTGTCATCCTGCAGGTTCTCACACAGAAATGCGGCTGCACAGTTGTCCTCGCATGTACATTAATTGCGGCTGCCCTCCATCCGTCGTAAACCGACCCATCCGCGGCGCATCACACCTGTTTACGCCGTAAATAATCGCGACGGATGGCTCGCAGCCCCAAAAATGGCCGCCATCCATGCATTATTCGGCAGTGGTGAGCATCCTGCGCCCAGAAATCGCAATTTTAGCCATTATTTATGCCTCCACGGTTGGCATGGCAATTCTGAAATATTAATGCAATTGGTTGTCTGTTTTGGTTCGCGCATGATAAAATCTGCGAGGGAGTGTGTCTGTTCCAGTACACACCAGGCATACCTTTCAGTGTGTGTGTGTGTGTGTGTGTGTGAGAGAGAGAGAGAGAGATATGAACCTGTTCATGCATGCTTGCGTGCTCGTTCCTGCAACCGGTATGCATTAAACAGCACATTAGTCTGAAAGATTGATTGCGGCAAATTGTCTATTGACGCCCTTTCTCTTGAGCCAACAGTATTTGAAGCCCGGGAGTGAATAAATATTTAGATTGAATGGATTTCGTTTCTTAATGGGATTCACGTCTATGAAAACAGAAACGTTCAAGAATATTATTAAAATGTTTAGTAAGATCGTGTTGTACTATTATCTGATATCAGCTGTAATGAACTAGTTAATAATAGTGCGGTTACCCATTTATGCTTATGTACTCAACAAGTACTGTTATAGTGAAATTCACTACCAATAAGCTTCTTAGGATAACACAAAACGTTGTCTGCTTTAAGCAGTGAACTAATTATGTCGCTTAAAAATCTTAGTTTGGTAAAGTAGACACGGTGGTTTTGAAGATCTTATTGAAGGATATCAGAGAGTCATATGAAAATATTGGAATCACGTTATCCATTATAATTTGTTTAAATAATTTTTTGAAGCTGTGGGTTAGCTTTACTGAAGTGAAGATCCTTTTTTTCTGATATTTTTTACACAGTAACCCTTCAGCATATATCACATTAAAAATCCGGCTATCGTTTTCGAAAGATATTTAAATGGTAGAGCGCTACTGTACAGCGAAACCCGAAAAATTTATACAGACTACCACCTTAAAATGTCCGAAACAACACAGAATGATCGTCGGAATAGCTTTACAAAAGATGTTTCGTTCTTTTATGTTACATAATGAAGCCCGAATTTTGATTATTTTTACGTAAATGTTTTCATCACAATTTATAGAAGAGTACAACTACTAGTATTTCTATAATTTCACTTACTACGATTCATTAGATCCACCGTCTTACGCCTTATATAACAAGCCAAAAGGAAACATTTGTAAAAGATTCTCATTGGTTTAAAATGATTTTTGTAAGAAAGATAACACGGACTGATGGCTGAAGAATTAAAATAAGTGAAAACAGATAAAACAAATTTTGTTTTTCCCTCTGCAACAGGTTTTCTTCATTTATGACTTTTCAATGTGTCTCGCCATATCGTTAAACAAAATGAATCTATTAGTGACATTTTAAAATGGAAATTACATCAAAAATTTATTCTAAAAGTTATCCTAATTTCTTTTAGACTGGAAATTCACCGCTTATTTACAGTATCTTCTGCGCTAACAAGAAAGTTATGGAGAGGCAATGAACGAATCTTATCTCACAGGAGAGCGATAACTTTTACAGTTCCGTCTCATACACATATAAAAGAGAAACACACACAGTGTTTCTTAGTCCCAAGCAGCTGAGGACGTTCACAGAGATGGAACGAGTCGAAATGTTAAATGAGAAATCACTGGTCACAGGGCTACAAGACCTAGAGCATTTAAGGGACCGTGCACAAACTACGTGGCTTGGTCCAGGGGGGGGGGGAGCGGTTGGCTGGAAGACTACGCTGGGCTACGTGGGGAGGGGAGGGGGGGGAGGGATTCAGAGCCAGGCCACGTAGCTTTCCTTTCATAACATTTTTATAGTTAAAATGAGGAACAGAAAGAACTCACAACAACATGTGAATATTTATTTCCCTCAGTTAATTATCTCCGTACGTAATTTACAATAGTCTGACAAGAGGAAACAGTGCAAAATGTTTTCTGGAATCAAAAGGGGAAAAAAGTTACATGCTACATGGGGGGGGGGGGGCAGTGGGCAGGAAAGCCACGTAGAGATACGTGGGGAGGAGGGGGGGTTCACAGCAGGCTAAAATGGAGTTACGTGGTTTATGCACGCTCCCTATCCGAAGGGTCTAATATCAAAAATTGGTTAACGGTTCTCATTCTAACCAATGAAACAACTTCATGTTCAAAATTGTTAAATTCTTTGAAGTAAATATAAATTTAAATGTAAGCAAGTTGACGTATGCAGGATACCAAAAAGTTAGAAACGATTTCCAGTCGTTGCTAATGCCACACCAAAGCCATTAAATAACAATAATCTCGTGAGTAAAGAATATCCTGTTATTATGTAAATGAATCCGTCAAAAACAACTGGTTTGGTGAATTTTGTATATTATTTGATTCCCCAGATGCGTTTCGCCCTTGTGGTGTAGGGCATCTTCAGTGGCTGTAAAGTATTTTACATGTGTTGTTACAATAATTATGTAAAGTACAACTCTTAATAAATATGTATATACATATGTACACACAGTACTCACAGATATAGTGGTATTCCTTTACATGTCGGTCTGGAACAGCACTTTATCAACCGCGTGTTAATGCTATTTTTAATTAATTTCGATATAAACCAGCATTTTATTTAGCAGTTTAGTATCGTTGGTAGCGAAAACAAATAGAAACTGTATGATTTTTCTCTTGCAAGTATCTACGAAACATGACAACTGTTCTCCTGGCCCAAGTCATCCACCATTTCATATATCATATGCTTGATTATATCAGCTACTTAACGCTTTCTACCATAATGAATCAATAAATCTCTGCTACGATCTTTTGTGCATCCAACATATTCAGTAAATGATAAAAGCTGCTAGCCTATCCAGAAGACGAAAACGAAATTCTTTTGGTGTAAAGTAGAAACCTACTCGTATAAAATAGGTAAGGATCTTAAGAAAGGAAGTACACGATTGTGAGCCACATTTTGAGACATTGAAGATTAAATACCAGAAATTATTGCGAAATTTAACAACTGTATCGAATCAAAGATTAGCAATACACATATGAAGTAAATAATAAGTGATGAATGAATGTGGAGATGAATAGATAGGCGACGTGTTGAATTTAATTCTGGTAAGTTTCCTTTCTTTTTTATCAATGGAGCAGGTAAGATTTCCTCCGTCCCATTATTCGCCTTATAAACGATTATTACATATCGATGAACAATTTCAGAGGGTAAACTATAAGGGTTAGTTTTATTTCCACCATGCCTGGTAGTTGATCAGCAACGTTCGTGCTTGGTACTCAAGTCCCTATCCGACCAATCAGATTTTGGTTTTCCACGGATTCCCGAAATCATTTCAGACGAATGCCACGATGATTCCTGCAAGATTCTAATGCCGATTTCCCGTACCTTGTGCTCTTCTCTTTCATGCTTCTAATGGTCTCGACTTCATAGATGCGTAAAACCAAAGAAGAAGAAGATTTGTTGGTGAACTGTATGGTGTATTAGGTGAACCAAATTAGATCACATTATTTATTAGATAAAACCAGTTATATTAACATGGAGGTAAATCGTGTATTTTCCATGATAGTTTATACATACATATCAGTTTTCTTTCTTATTTTTAGTTAAGGTTGATCAGGGTACAGTCATATTTCGTTTATACTGGTGTGAGATAGGTTTATGGGTGGAATCAAGCACGACGAACCATCAGCAGCCTGCGCGAATTATCAGCTGTGCTTATTCAGCGAATGCCGCAGACTTGTGAAAACAGTCGAGAACATGGCAACAGTGGTGCATCTTCGAGCCAGCTGCTCCACCCTTCCTTTCACGTCAGCGCCGCCGCCGTTCGTTTAATCTCTGGCGTCGCCCGCGCCGTCAATGTGAGCTCCAGTCCTCGCCTGAGCCCAAAATTATCCGCGGCGCAGAAGAACAATAAACAGAGGGACGGGGCTGACGTCGATGGTACTGTTGATTTAGCATCGCCATCCATAACATAAAGATAATCTGAGCAGCCTTAACTACGTCGCCAGCGATGGCTCCATATAATGTCTGCCGCGGAGCTCAGCCGGCTCCAAGTGAAGAGAATCAATTGTTTCTCGTCGCTGCCATTGATATTTAAAGCCGGCCTTGAAAGCGTTACCAAGTCACAAACGCAAGCAAGGATGGTATTCTCCATTCAACTGAAGCAACTGCGATTTATGTGCTGCAATAATTGTTACAACTTCTTCAGTTTCGTTCACTGGAGGGAAAGAGACTGAATCGATGAAGTCTACCATGTAGTTTAGATATGTCGATGATACGTTCGTGGTATGTTCCTTTAGCGAACAAAACATAAAACTTGAAATGTTCTTATAAGACGTTTAGATATTAATATGTATGGAACACCTTAAATATAGATATAATCTATATCTATAAAACGAAAACTGGATATATTGGTCTTATAAAAACTCGGAAACTTCGGAGTAGAATTCGATGGGGTTCTCACCGTTTTAAAGCTTAGAATCTCAACTCAGTTGTTTGGTGTGTCTTATGCTTCTACGTTACATAAAGCCGGAACTTTAAATGAAATTCTGAAGGTATGGTGAGGAAAACGACAGATGGAGCATACTTTGCACTAAACACACAATTACAATTTCTCTGACCATAGCCTTTAGTGAAAGCAATAAGATAACTTTACAATAATAACTATTTTTCACATTAAACAAAACTTGAAGTATTCTTTCCTTTAATTCAGGATATTCATTTTTAAACGCCATAGATAGCCGTAAAAACAACAGAGATTTTCTTTAACCACTATCTCTGGCAGTAGGCCTACAACTACATTGTTTTTGTCCATCAGCATTAGTCTTCTGTTTGAATAAAATCATTTATTTACGATAATATTATTCTGGATTCACTTTTGATATTTGTATAAAAGGCTGAAATCTGCGGAGTTAAAGTATCTGGCGTTTCGAGCAAAAAGCATATCCATTCACTTCGCATTTGAATAAAATGTGAGTTTCTAACATAATCTAGCGTTGTTTGGTAATGTAGTAATTCAATTTCTTAACCAAATTAATGAAGGTTGATACACATGAATCTTTTCGGATGAATGAAAATAGTGTACGTGCAAATAAACTTCAACCCATCCGTTTCTTGGTAGGGGGTGAATTTAGGTGCGCTTTAATTCCGGGAAAAAAAAAATTGGCGCGAATTTTATGAATCTTTGTATGAATGTTTCTCATTGCGGGAATAAAAATAGCGTACGGGTAAATCTACGCCAACTATACCGAGCAACGCTGGGAACTCCGCTAGTCATAAATAATTGCGAAGACTGATTGAGTTTTCGAAGGCAAGGAAACATTGCTTAGCCAAAATTTTTAGAAAATCACCAAAATCAGTTTAAATGACGACACGTGTATTTTATTAACTTCATTCAACGTGATACAGATACAAAAGATCAAGCGAATTTGAAGCATGAGATGCTCAGGGTCGCTATTTATGGATTAACAGTTCACTGTGGACACTTAATTTTTGAAGAGGTCAGTATCACCAGATGTCACAGTGTATTCCAGCAGTTGTAATTTGAAGCAAAAGCCGGTTTGAGGTAACGCACGCTGCGGCCATTCTTCCAGCAAGGCAGTGGCAACAACGTGTGAATCTATCCGCTAAGTTCTAAGCTGTCTCTGCTACGACGCCTGCGGGTCATCAGTTGTCGACACCAGCTCAGATGAAGCATTGCGCCTTATTCCATTGCTTCCAGACCAGCTGACCCAGATTTCTCCTAGTCCAAGTCCCCGGTCGGCCTCCTCTTCCAGAAAAGTGTTTGTAGAATCTTATTTTCTTGGAAATAGAACATACTGCATTAACATTAGAATTACTTACAACAAACTCTTACGATTGAGTCCATTCGACATCTTCGCCAGTCCTCCAAATCGTGACTCTCAAAGAAATTGACGGATGCTTTTACGGTTATTTAGAATGGGTAATCAAAATCCCTTTTCTCATCCTGCTTGCACGAACACAGATTTACAGCCTGTCCATTTCTACCTTAGGCCAATTTTCTATTCTCGTCTTTAAAAGCACTTAGTCAGCGAATTTCACACTTTTTATCACCCTGCTGGCGGTCTGGATCAGCAAGTTGCATTTTTGTTATGCTACCGCTCACTGACGGGGACAAAAGTCAAGTACAAAATTCCGCGTAGAATCTCCATAGAGTGATATTACGAGTAATTCCAGGTACACGTCAACAGTATCTACCCCAAAATTAAGTTCACAATGAAACGAGAGCTGAGCGGTTAGTTGATCATCCTAGATGTTTTAATAAGAAATTGTCCAGGAACCAGGCTTGTACACAAAGTACCCAATTCGTAGATACGAGTACCTCAACGCTTTACCAACAAGCTTTGATTAAAACGCTGTACTGCTGAAAGTGTGGTGGGCATAGGGTTAGGGTGTACATCTAAGCCGTACACTGGAATAAAATAGTTATGGGTCTCATGTGATAGCACGAGCAACGACAAATAATCTAAGAAACAACCACCTGATGAAAACCACAAACAAAACGCCTTGCTATACTACGTGAAAGGAATCATAGAAAGAATGGGGAAAATTCTAACTGAAGTTAATATTCAACCCATATCTGAAAGTGGCAATATCAACATCAAAATAAATGAAAATCTAACAACGAACTAGGATCAAACAGCTCCGTTGCATTGCAGTGGAATTTACGAAGTGCCATGTGACTGCGGTAAGGTATACATTGGCGAAACAACGCACTGTCGCAAACATATTCGTCAGACTTGGCTGAGTCATACTCCAAATAAACCGTTACAGTACATTAAACTACGAAACGCTATTGGAGGAAACAAATGTTTTGGCCAAATCCAAGGGCTACCTATAACGAACGGTGATGGAGGCTTTCGAAATTATAGGGGGTTACGGCCTAAGTCAACCGAGGAAATGTTATTTAAAAAAATAATATTTTGATTAAATATTCACCACAGAGATTTCGAACATTATATCTCTGAGCGTTATACTCAATCAATTGTTACGAATCGATAGTCTCTCCAATACAAAGGCGAGAACGATCTGATTCAACACCAGATGTCGATAGAGTCAGGATGTGGCTTGACCGCTGAAGGAAACCCCACAACACGGTAGAAACGTCGGAATAGCATAATAAATGCAACGTGTATCACATGACGTCTAAGTCTTTTATAATACATAGACTGTTGAATGTTACATGAAATTATTGGTTTCACAGACACATCTCCTCTCTTGATTACATGCCTCACTAACCAGTAATCAAAATTTCCTGAGAATAAATACACTTCGCGATACTTAAATGTATACAAGTATGTTTTGTTATTCTCCAGGGGTAGGAACTGCCAGCTCAATTCTACAAGTCCACAACTAATTTATAGTGATAGCAACGAAAGTCCAATACATCAACTCGAGAATTTATATTCGTTTTGTACCGAAGAGTTATACGAAATGTTTAATTACCATGCGAGGAATGATTTCATCAATTCGCTAGAAAACGATTTAAGGTCCAAGTAACATTAATGCGATCATTTTCATTTAGAAATTTCCCTTCCTAATGAATAGAAGCTTTTAAATTCGTAAAATATCATTGTAAGTAGATGAAAACATCCCAATACAAAGAAAAATTAGCGTGAAAGTATCTTGAACAACGGATGGATTCAATGGATGGTTGCAAGGAACCCAATTCATTTCAAGATCCACGGTTATTCCAGGTCTCTTCTTCTTGAGCTAAGTTTCGCTTACACCGTCTGTTTTACTATAAGCTGTGATGAGGCAGGGAGATCAACTTCGCATTCATATTGTGACAGACACGGTCTGACACATATCTTTTGCACCGCAAATTATTAATCTATGCATATGGCTGTTGAAGAAAGCACAGTGTGAAAGGTTTGGGAAACAGGCTTACTTGTGATGCCGAAAGGGCATAGCCGAATTCCGTTCCTTGCCTCCTTTCCCACCCTTACTGATTCGATGATAACTAGGCGTGAAGCCATAAAAAACACCATACACACCACCGCTGCCCTTAATCCCAGTACCAATGAGGCTTTCATCCTTCTCCGGCCAAATTCTATAAGCCCCACTGCATTATATAATCCCCCGAAAGGATCTCTGTTTCAATTGGCTCATAAAAGTTGCCAAATATTGCGGGTCTCTGACCGCCTTGCATACGAAATGCCTACCCATTAATCATGCCCCCATTATCTGACGCTAATCTCTTTGCAGCTGAATGGATACGCTAACAAAGGAGGGAAGGAAAGGTTTTTTTTAAAAAAAAAAAAAAAAAAAAAAAAAAAAAAAAAAAAAAAAAAACCTGCTTAACGTCTCTTAACAGCGAGGTCTTTAGATACGGGAAAGGATGGGGGGCAAGGAATGGGAAGAAATTTGGCCATGGCCTTTTGAAGGAAGCATCCCGGCATTTGCCTGGAGTGATTTGGGAAACCATGGAAAAAACGAGCGGGGCGGTGTAACGGTTAGCGTTCTCGCCTCGCATTCGGGAGGACGGCGGTTTGAATCCCCGTCCGGGCATCCAGATTTGGGTTTTCCATGGTTTCCTTGCCCCCATCCTTGCCACCCATCCTTTCCCGTCTCTAAAGACCTCGATGTTAAAAAGAGACGTAAAGCAGTTACAAAAAAAAAAAAAAAAAAAAAAAAAAAAAAAAAAAAAAAAAAAAAAAAAACACGGAAAACCCAAATCTGGATGCCCGGACGGGGATTCGAACCGCCGTCCTCCTGAATGCGAGGCCAGAACTCTAACCGTTACACAGGTATACCTAATGAAGACAGCAGTGTCAGCTGTCGAAACGTCGTGTTTTTACACAACCATTCGGCTGGACACCCGAGAAGATTTTGTTGCATCGATACGCCGGGAAAGCCTCCACTCACTAGGAGAGTGTTGTTCCTCAGGCAAATCAGGCAAATCAATTGTATACTATTTAAGATTCGTGTAAGGAAAGTTGACTTCAGTTGCTATTAATGACCAATAAAAAACATTACTCTCTTTTACATATTTCTATAAAATTTACCAAGTTATGACTATCATTCATACATAACTACCAAATCTAATATGCATTTCCAGAAAATCATTATCCAAAATTTTTTGAGAAAGAAATGGCCTAATAAAATGGCGTTAATACACACTTAAACATTTTTATTCATATTTCACTGGAGATTGTAGTAACAATGGTTATCACATTGGTAAATTAGCGACAGAGGCAGAAATTACCAAAAATGTGTAAACACTAGTTTTCCTTTTATTAGTCTGTTGGATGGAATGAGGCTGTTCTCTGGGCTAATTACCCATCATTCCATACTCATTACAATCTACGCTCTCATTTATCTTCTTCATACACTCTTCCACTACAGATCTTAATTTCAACTGATATCTATGATCAAAAATTAAACAATCCTTCAAGTCTTGGATCACAATAATGCTTCTTCCAAATTTTCCCGAAAACATTTTTTTTTTCACCAATCATTTTCAAAATACGTTTATTTCGTATAAATTGATTCAACATCCCAAAATTGTAAGAATGCAATGAAATCTCTAAACAGAAATTTTACCCGCTTGTAGCACTTTCATCTTACTTCCGCAAATCTTTTATATAAAACGACGTTTGTAATTACAAGACAAATCGAATTCATACTTTGCACAGTCGATACAGATGACAAGGATACGGTAAAGCCAGCAGTGGATTAACATCCAGTAACCTGCCTAGTGGATAATCGAACCGAGGGTGGCGCTTTAAGGGCATCGGACGCCCTGGAGTTTGTTTAGCCAAGTTCAGAGTTGTTTTATACGACTGCTCTTCAACTAATAATGAGACGAGTTCAACCAACTTATAATGAGATGTCTTCGGAACAGCTCCAATCGAGGCAACCAAAAATAGTGTCTCAGATAAATCGGAGATCAAGAGTATGAACGAAAGGCTCCTTCTGTCCTTAATGATACTGGCTTAAAACGAGTTACTGCAATGACTATCGGAGCGGAATTCGATTCAAACCGAGTTAAAAAATAAGACCTGTCTTTTCAGATTGTTGCGAGATGTTACTGCTTCCAGGGTACTAAAAATTTATTTCGTCTCCTAAAGATTGAATGTTTTCTTTTCGATAACCACACTGTTCATTTCACATCAATACGTTACTTGACTTGATTTAATAAAAGGGAAAAAAGGAATTATTTATGAATTTATCGTCACTTTGAAACATTTCAAAGATTTTTTCGTAATTAACTGGAAATCTGATGACACATTCATTATTATCATTAAATTCACAATGCAGAAACTCATAATAAGGAACGAATATTTTTAAAAAAGAAATTCGACCATGGTCTATTGAGGGCATTCTCTTGGACTAATGTAAACTAAAATCTGGAGGGCCTGACAGGAATTAGCCCCGCGTCCTCTCAAATTCCAAGCCCGAGGTTAACCACACACTCATCAGACTCAGCATTAACTATGAATTGTGTGTGGTTTTAGACAGTCATCCAGCTGAACAGTGGAATGTTTCTTACTTCTTGCTCAAAATTATAATTCTGCTCACAGAATAACGCATCAAATATTACAAAATGTGAAAATTAAGACAAGAGACACATTTTATTCAAGAACGCCAATCTTCATTATTATTATTATCCAGCTTCTAAGCCCGTCAAAAATGGTGTGTTAAACCAGTATTTTGGCAATTCTTTTCTTCGCAGTTGCTTAACTAAATACAATTCATATTACATAACGCCCATAACCTCGATTTTGTAGTAACACCTCTGGTCGTTGTTAGACCGGCAACGAAAGTCCGGCCATGTGACGTCACATTGAGACAGACATCACGACCAAACCGCCTTCATTAAATAACGCTCATAACCTTAGAAATGATGTGATGATATAGATATTTCTTGGCTTTCTGTAACAGCGCTCTTTCTGAGCAGAGATAATAAGAAAACATCTACATCGTACGAATATAAATAAACAAATAGCAGCTAATAATTAATCTTTGGATTTAAACGAAATGCTTACTTTTCTTTCAGTGTTCTGGCAATTTATTTCTTCGCAGTTGCGTGTAACTGAATAGAATTGTTATTAAATAACTCCCATAAACTTAATTTTGTAATAACATTTCTGGCCGCTGTTTATCAGGCAACGAAGACCAGCCGCGTTGCACCAAAGCGTGACAGACACCGTGACCAAACATACCTTTTATTAGTATTGATGATTGTGATGGAGCTTGTGCCCAGTGGAATTTTCCCTACACGATTCATAAATATCTTTACCCCAAATTCTTTAACAATCTAAAATATATTTATTGTTTATTACCTCCTTAGGTAATTTTATCCTTTCCCCACGCCACGAATGAAAACTTTCTTGTTCCCTTGTGTCTGAATTCTACTAATAATTTGTTATCATGCTGCGCTCTTCCCTAACATGTGCTGATTTTATATCTTTCACCAATATTTATCCACATCTCATCACCAGTATATGTTCACAGTTCTTTCCCCCGACTTCCCAACCAAAATGTTGTGGATCCTATATCATCCCATAATACAATAGCAAGAGCCTGATCAATGTCATGTAACTCATCTCTCTTACTTCCCTGGTAGATTCTCTCACTATCTTCTCCAACAGATGCAACACAAGGAACCCTTTACCTAAAACGTCTCCAATGTATCACCGAGCGTGGTGGTGTAACGGTTAGCGTTCTGGCCTCGCATTCAGGAGGACGGCGGTTCGAATCCCCGTCCGGGTATCCAGATTTGGGTTTTCCATGGTGTCCCCAAATCACTCCAGGTGAATGCCGGTATGCTTACTTCAAAAGGCCATGGCCGAATTCCTTCCCATTCCTTGCCCCCCATTCTTTCCCGTCTCTAAAGACCTCACTGTTAAGAGACGTTAAGCAGTTAAAAAAAATCCAATGTATCCTGCCTGCCCAGTTTAGCTTACGGTCATCTGATATTCCCAGGTATTTACATTTTATTCTTTCAACAAGCATTTTCTTTCTACTGAATTACCATACAAAAACCTTATTTTCCTATCCGCAATTTCGTGACTTCTCCTATAATCTGGAAACAGTAAATATGGCCATGGCCCTTGAAGGAACCTTCCCGGCATTTGCTGGAATGATTTTGAGAGCCCATGTAAAATCTAAATCTGAATGGTACGACGGGGATTTGAACCCGTGTTCTTCCATACGTCAGGCCCGAACATTGCCACTCACCCACCGGGATCTATCATATTTCGTCAGTTACCTTCCTTGTCGACAATAAGTTAAGCGGAAATAAAACACCTAACACCTTTCTGTGCAAATTTTCA
Source organism: Vandiemenella viatica (assembly GCA_031002005.1). Taxonomy (NCBI): domain Eukaryota; kingdom Metazoa; phylum Arthropoda; class Insecta; order Orthoptera; family Morabidae; genus Vandiemenella; species Vandiemenella viatica. The sequence goes on from JARYHS010009186.1 coordinate 87,434,217, forward strand.
CCTTTAAGATTCAATGGATCTTCGCTATTCTGGATTCTTCAAAGAAGTTATGTTTTCGACATTATGTTTGTTTGTACATATTTGTTACCTAATTTTGTGAATACTATACCAGGTGTTCTGTAATACGACGAATACATTAATGATTTGCCGATTCTTCTCTTAGCATTCTCGATGTGAATATTTTTGAAGTATATAAAGAAATTAGGCATACTAGATTAAACTAACAACAAAATATAAATCTAGAACTAACTTTTGATTATGTTTGAGAATAAAATATTCAGTGAAGTATTTTTATACTTAAGTTTATAGGACAGCAATTTAATTTGAATTTTTCATCAAGCGTGGTGGGTAAGCGGTTAACGCTCTGTCCTTGCATTCGGGAGGACGCCGATTCGAATCTCCCGTCTGGGCATCCTGATTCAGGCGAATGTCGGGATGCTGCCTTCAAAAGGCCACCGCCGAATTCCTTCCCGTTCCTTGTACCCAATCCTATCCTGCCTCTAATGATATCGACGTCGACGTGGCGTAAAAAATGAATTTATCCAACATTTCTCAAAAATCTTAATTCGAAAACATTTCCAGAATCCTGACTGCTGGAAAGCTCAAAGTTTTTATATATCGTGTATTTTCATTCTCTTCTCTGTGATAGAATGTCTGCTTAAGAAGTTCTTCACCGGCTGACTAGGTAGGCCTAGTCAAAAACATGTGCTGATAATTGAGTATTAAACAGATCAACAGACGTCATGAAATCTTTATTTAGTGGTTTACGTATGCATAAAATGTCAGAAGTGCGTATATACACTCTATCGTCTTTGCAAGTAACCAGTTACAAACATTCAGTATTAATTCCGAAACATAACCTCAACTATATGAACAACTACAATACACAAAAAGAAAGAATCCAAGTCAAAATCATACAAACAATCGCAACTGAAATTTTTTGCAGTTTCTATATTACGAAAATTATTAAGCAAATTACAAAATCCCCACAGCATTAATCAGCAGTTGACAGAGGTATTTACTCAGCAGTAACAACGGAACAAGAATAATAATAACTAGTGCCATATTACTGACGTCATTACTATTACCCGCAGCTGAATTTAATGTTTAGTAATTAAAATCCGCTTCACGAGTGAGATGTTACTAAATACCCAAAGTCACGCAATCAACAACAATATTAATCCAAAGAGTGAAGGTATTTGACGCCTACTCGTATTCTTTCGGGTTACATAGAGACTGTTCATTTTGGCGCTTATGTGTTCAATTTACGAACAGATTATCATTTCTTGCTACGTCCACCTTTAATGTATAGTCATAAGAAGACAAACCGCAGTTTTTAAGTGAGATCCTAGCTTTCAAACTTTGAAAATCCCGTCCAAATAGGTTCAGCAGTTTTTGCATGACGTGTGGACAAAGAAATCACGCGGAAACAGCCGTTTACAGAATTATATAAGTAGTGATAATGATTATGATAATCAATGATTTCGTCCAAGTGGAGCAGCGAAGCTCTCGGTAGATTTTTTTTCTTCCCCTTGACAAATATCATCGTTAAGACACTCAAATTTGATAAGAATTTATCGGAAAAATGAATTTCAGTTGTTACTGCAGTTCCACTACTCACACAAGGCCTCTCAGACTTCTACGTATTTCCGAATCAGTCAGGCGCTCAGATCAGATAATGACCCACATGCGCTTCGATAAAAAAAATTCACATCCTACAGAAATCCTTTCGCGCGGATAGTCGAAAGAAATGCGTGCGTGGAGCGCATAGTGGACTATGTTCCAAAATAGACAACAACTCTCCTTTTAAATCATGAGGATCAGTTTCGGGCTGCTAAATCACTGAAAAAACTTTGTTATACCTCAAAATATAGATTGTGTCCGGAAAACTGCTCTAAGCAGGTTTTCCAAGTGTTACAGCAGTCACAAAAATGTTTCAGAGATATAGGCATAGCATCAAAGTAAACAAAGAAGATGCAGTGATCACCAAATGCAATGCAGAAATCGAATTTGTAATACTTCATGTGGTATATCTGTAATGTAAATATGAGTTTACTTCTTTTTTGTTCGTTTTAATAACTTTATTTAATATGTGAATACAGGCTTTCCCGGCGAATAAATGACAACAAATCTTCTCGGGTTTGCAAAGCCGAGAAGATTTGTTGTCAACTTTATTTAATTTTGAATTATTCTTTTGCATGGTCCTCCCTTTCGTTCCTTCTTCATTCTTATTCTTTAGTTTCGTCGTATTTCGGTAATACATTTAAAAATAACAGAAGCAAAATATCATTTTAAATAATATCGTCAACTAATACGCTTTTTATAAACGTGAAAGAGACTATCTCATTCATTCGTAGATAAACATACACTCATTCAGGTACTTACACTAAAATAAACAGTACTCCAGTGTCTGAAACTTGATTTATTTTTCATTTTCGCTAATGAGCTCCTAGTTCACATTTACTGTACCGGAACAGACAGTTTATAATTCTCAAATAATTTTTACAGTTCCAATTAATTGATATTTACATAATTAATATTAGGAAAATTGTCTTTCCGTCAGAATGTATCGAACTCTTGTAACAATTTCCATCGCCAACGATCTCTTATTCTTCGCCAGAGATCCTCTTAATCACTGAGACATTATTGTCGGATTCATTCTGAAAATTTTTTTCTTTTAATGGCGTTTTTACATATTAATTTTGATAGTTCCCATCTGTCACCTTAAATACTCCATTAATCGAATAACCCAGGTCGATATCCTGACAGCTGTTCCACGGGCTGTAGTGAGTTGAAGGCAATATGGCTGCAGTATATTGTCTCTGGCTGCAGTCGTCTGGCCTTCCCTCGCGCTGGCGTTTCAATGTTGCAACAGAGTGCAGTGTTACAGCCATTAACAATGCACCCAGTCCGGTGCAAGACACGGGCACATCGCATACGTGGACAGTAACCTGTTCAGGGGCGAAATACCATAACCCCAGCACACCCGTGTCGTGTTGTGAGCAGCTGAATAAGTTACTCGGTGGGTACATGTTCCATGTTGTAGATCAATAACGAGAAAATGTGCAACAATGCATCGATGCAAAGACACATGAAATACGGAAGCACATGTTAACATTTGGCATGCTTTCAGTCCAGGAAATTTTAAGAGCAGAAATCAAAAGTAAGCTAAATGCTTTAAAAATCAATTACTCATTAATAATTATTTTTGTATGTGACTGCTTGGTCTCGATTTTTAGCGGGTTTTTCCTATAATAATAAAAAAGTTTTAGGAGCATTCTTCCGTAATATTGTTTCAGATGCTTTATCATCAACTTTATTAGTTATTAGTTGCGTCTTGTCCGCAAAAACGCCAAAGTTCCATCAACTTCCACAAATGAAGAGATTGCAAAGACTAATACGATATTTACCTAACCAGTCGATAAACAAACAGCACAATGTGAGTACAAATCAAAACTAGATTCTAACAACGTTTGGGAAATGTTGATTACAACTATTACTCAGCATTTTCAGAATATTTCTAGAATAAACCCACCAACAGGTGAGACAGGCGAGAAAATACCTACAATAAATGATCGTAAACTAAGCTTCTCGAGGAAAAAAACACGTCAGAAAATCAATAAGTGTAGTCAAACAGACAATCAACAAATTTGCATCGCATCATATTGTAAAATTAGGACCATTATCACGTCAGCATTATCAAAGAAACTCGAAAACAATATTTTTGCAATAAATACCTTGTCAAAATTTGAATTTTTGCTTTCATGAAAACGCAGTTATATAATGAACTCAAATATCCTTAGGAATCTGGTAAAGGATTTAATTTCGTTTACCATAAACATTGATACTATTAGTAGGGCAGGACATTGGTTTAAATCATACACAGAAAGTAATATAAAGTTGAAAGATACAAATGCAGATGAGATTATGACAGAATAATGTGAAATAGCTTCTTTTTTTTTTTCTTTTTTTTACAGTTTAACGTCCCTTTTTAACAACGTGGTCTTCAGAGACGGGAAAGCATGGGGGCAAGGAATGGGAAGAAATTCGGCCATGGCCTTTTGAAGGAAGCATCCCGGCATTCACCTGGAGTGATTTGGGGAAACCATGGAAAACCCAAATCTGGATGCCCGGACGGGGATTCGAACCACCGTCCTCCCGAATGCGAGGCCAGAACGCTATCCGTTACACCACCACGCTCGGTGTGAAATAGCTGATCCCTCAGGGATCAGTTCCCAGTCCATTCATAAACTTAAGTTGACACAGTATCCTATTTTAAATAAAATTGTCCACTGCCGGATTGTTAGAAATTTTTCAGTGTTTCTTAGCAACCCTAAGGTAGACGGAAAATTGTACAATACCAAATGAACAATAGCACCTCGTAGAAAGAAGTCGTAGGAACGTGTTTGAGCCAGTCAGGCAATAAGGCACGTAGCAAAGGCTGTAATAACATGATAAAAAGGAAATCGATAAATATACCCAGGCTGAGCAAAAAGTAATGGGGAAAGGGGAGCAAAGAAGAGTGACAGAATGTGGGAAATATTGGTTTCCGTCGGCAGAGAGCAATTTATAATGATTTCTTTTTCCTGTCGAGATTCCGGCAGCTTCGAAAAAATGAAGGTTATTAAAGTTATGGAAAGAGGGGAAAGGGTGATAAAAATAATAAAGTTTTAATTTTTCACATGGCAAAATTCCTGACGCTCAGGATTATCGACGGGCAATTCCGTTTAGTGTGTTGGTACACCTTCACCTCACACCTTTCACTGACGCAAGTGGTGTGACTTTCCAATCTACTACCCTTTCCACTCTTCATGCGCCAACAATATATTACTGCATACTTCAATGCATTTTGAAATTCCATTATACAAAAAGTTTTGAATTTATATAATACTAGCCCGTACCCGCGACATCGTACGCGTGGATTAATAATGTTCTTGCCAGAATTAAATATAGAAAGTTGTTGGTAACAAAGGATTGGTCCCAAACAATGTCGAGTCGGAATAATATGACAGGAAAGCTATCACTATATCATTGTACCGTCGAACCTGCCTCTTGAAGAGAATCATTTTCCAACATATTTCTGTCACCATTCGATAAGGTCTCAAATTTCGTTACTACAACTGTTAATCATACTGGAAAAAATATCCTGTGCCCTTCATACAGATTTCCTTATAGTATTCCATCACAACGATATAGCCATTTAGTCATCAAAACGTAACAAAAAGACAGAGACTTACTTTCGTATTTATAATAATATTACTGTGGTTCACACTCACACACTGACTGCGAACAACACCTGAGGGATCATTATAACGTAAAAAAGTGTACACCTACAATATTGCAAGACTACCTACGATTTGCCTCGTATTGCACCCCTAACTTTCTAATATCTACAGTTTAACATTCAATCCGAATAACCTACGGCCAAGGCCTGACTCTTACGATGAAAAACAATTTTTAAAAATCTTAGCCTCCACGGACATTTGAACCGGAGACCACGACGTTCGTAAGCAAGCGCTTTAACCACTCAGCTGGCAGTCCACTACACGGAAACATGGTACGTTGATGTCCACATCCAACGTGTCTGTCTATCGCCGTATTTCGAAGTTATGAGGCAAAATGTGTTATTTATACAGATAATTTTTCAACCAAATGTAGACGATATTTTTCTCCTTTTTTCAAAGGATAAGTATGCAAAGTTTCATCGACATCGGATAAAAACTGTGGATTTCTATGAAGAACAAACAAACAAACAAACATACATTCATCTTTATATATAAAGAAGATTAAGCGTTTACAATATAGTAATTAAATTTTTCCAGATGACGATGAAGTCTAATATACTAAGTTAGTGATAAGCTGAGCAAAATCTCGAGTGTTAATAAGAAAGATAGCGACTGTGTAATGAGAAAACCACGAGCACTCTTCTTGATAGCTACCAACGGTTAGTCAACAATACATACAGCTCAAGTAGCTTTCTCAAATTTTTAGTATTCATACTTTAGTTTTAATGTTAGCTGCGATGGAGAAATTTCTGTACACGCTTACTTCTATTTCACTAGTATTTTTGTTTTAAACTCTAACGTTTCACGTAAATTGAAACCTCTTTTAGTAACATCCCCGAATCTCTTAGAAAAGAAAACTTACCGTATCACATCGTCTCGCTACATACCAATCACAATATCCAACCAGGCTTCATCGCCAATGTATGCATTATACATACTATCCACACTTTCCATACGGGCCTTGTCATCCAATGTCTCCTAACCAAGTTCATTCATCATATTAGTTACCGACTGTGTTCTGCGACAAATTCCGTAAACAAGTCTAGTTGCCCCCCGTTGCATCCCTTCCATTTCCTGTATGTAATATCAATAAACTGATTCCCATACTATATCTGCATATTCTTGTTGAAGGTTTTGTATCCCAGTTCCCTCAATTCCCTGGTATACCACTCATCACCTTTCTCAATACATTCAGCATGTTTCCATAGAATGCAATCATTTAAGCATTCGGTAGGCCAGTCCCAATTTAAAAAGTTTTCCTAATTGGCTAAAAGCTCCATACATCTGTGTTGAGCTAAGAATTTCATGTTTTCTTGAATTCATCATGTTCTGAATTAGTTAAGAATCACTTTTTATGACAGAATATTTATCTTCTTACGAAATTGTATACTGTGTTTTAGATTCTTAATACCTCATAAAAGAAGAAATGAATGAAGTTTTTTTAAAACGTATTTATGTAAAGCTATAGACGTAATGAAACAAAGTAATTGTTGGTGAGAGAGTAAGATACAGACTTATATTACTCATAGGTCCAGCTGAATCAACGCAGCAAATCACAGAAAAACGTTGTTCAACAAATGAACGGTTACGCAAGTCTTTATGCAGCCATCGATTTAGTTTACAAAACACTGTAAAAACTACTCCTTTAAAAAAAAAACTGCCTTCAACTGTGTTTCTACAAGAGACGAAGATGAAAAGTGATGTTCTACATAGTTAAAATAGAGACACAAAACTCGAAACAAAAATGATATTTCCGATTGATAGTTTCGCACAATTGCACTATTTACACAGCTGTAAATGAAGTTCTAAAAATGGGGAGTTAAGGAAGCTGTACTTTACTTGCATACTGTATATATTATACGGTATAGCCCCGGGAAGTCCGTCATTGCACATCTTTCAGCACGTCCTGTTAAGTGCTCGGGTGTTTCAAACCTTACCGGCAATCATTGGCTGTTATTGCCAGCTCTCACTGCGCCTGAATGATTCACTACCACAAATGGAAACACCACCGTGTGGTGCCAAGCACTTCGCTTATCGCCTCATCCTTGCTAGATTTTTCAGCGGCATTTACACTGCTTACAGTTAACTTCTTATCCGTTCAAACTGGAATAACATAGAATCTGTGGACTCCCCTTCAGTGAAACAGATGACCGTACGTAAAAGATGGAAATAATCTCTAACAAAATGCAAAAATGAGAACTGATTCAGATTGAACATTGATGGCATATGAATTAGGAAGGTTGTTTCGTGAAGGATAAACAAAACACCTGTTGAAGTAGATTCCTACGGCAGGTTATATAAGAAGAAATTAGCACCATAGTGATGTCGCAAAAATTTGTAAGAAGTAAAATATTTTAAGATTAATGCAAGCAAAATAATAATAATAATAATAAAGGATAAGTCTTTTTTCACTCCAACACAAGGATCGGAAACTTAAAAATGTTTCTAGCGGAGTTAAAACACGTCTGCAGGTAAATCTACTTTTCTCTTCTAGCGATATGGAGAAATCGTATTACAATATATCAACAATTGATGTTATCAGATTTTCAGAAAAGTTTTCTGAAACTGTATTTGAAGGTACACTTGTGTTTTATGCCCTTCCTTCTCATCCCGTCAATGGAAGATAATTCTGAACATTTCGTATCTCCTTTTTGAATGATATAATGAAGTTGAGATATGACTTCCTATGAAAATCGAAAATTCTTTTCCTTCTTCACGATGGAGGCTGTTATGATTGAAAAATTAGTCTGCTAGTTTCACCAAATCAATGTATCAGGGCCGCATTTAGGATCTGCGGGCCTCTAGGCTATACCTGTGGTGCGGGCCCTTATATGTATATATTGTGATAAGTCGCGTTTCTAAGGCGACGCAGTGTGCACAGATAAAGAGAGGGCTATTTTTCGGTGAGCGGAAGCCGCGAGCCCGTTCGTCAAGCCACCCGCTGCGCTGTTGACAATAACAGCAGGGACAGCCAACCTACGGACAATAGTGACCCGCCACTAGGATATTCTTGTATGCTGTTCCATGGAATGCTGCTCCGAGGCGGGGTGGAGACGAGCCACTCGTGGATTGTGTGAGGAAGTGAGGGACGCTGTGGTCCGGTCGACCGCCATCCTCTGATCATCTGAGGTGCGCATCACGTCGCCAGCAGTGCACACGGTAAAGTGAATCTAACAGTGCGACATTGTTACAACACATCATGGCCCGAAAAATACCCTTGAGTAGCTAGAGACTTGTTTGAGAAAGCCAACTGAGCTAGCCATCTGCAAATCTAATCACTTGTCAATGTTGATGTCATTTAACTTGTTTGATTAAATCAAGTCTTTTGTGAACCCATCTTTTTATGTATTGTAACCCCCGAGACATGTCTTGTACGAGGCTCGATATTAATATGTTGGTACGGAAAATATCATGTAGTTTTAATTGCTGACGCCATACAGGGTGTCTAAAAGGTAGAGCCACCCCCATCAAAAGAGTTTATTACATTATGGCGCGCCAACCTGAGGTACGATTGTTTTGATATGTTGCAAACAAGTCGTAGTAGTGAGTAGAACTCTGTGTTTTCAGCATTTTCCGGTGTGGTTGTAACAGCAGCAATCCAGGATGTACAATAATTATATATGTCATGTGTAATGTTTGTATATTGTAACAGCTAGGATTTGTAAGGGCGATATGGGCGCAGTTACAGGCTGTTCATGTGTGATACATTGAAGAGCTGTTTGTTGATGTATATTGAAATATGTAATGTTGATTGTGTTGCTCCATTGGGGAAGTTGATTGATGAATTATTGCAAGCACTTGTGTGATACACTGCAGAGCTGGTTATCGGTTGTTTTCACAAACTTTATCTATGTATTTTTTTTTTATGGTAATGGTATTTTGTTGTGAAATTTGACTGTGAGAGCAGAGGTGTTGGAATAGAGAAATATAATGTATGTCCATGTTACACTGATGTGACCTACGTTGATTTTCATTCATGTAGTTGACACTATTTGGAAAATGTCATGTACATTGTGTTATTCTGCTCTAGAATTGGAGTTAAGGATGTCTGGTGGTTAAAATTTTTAAAAAATGTGATAGCTGATATATGTGGATTTTATGCTTAAAAGACATTTGTTGATGTTCGCATTTGTTTCGGTGCTTAGAGAATTTGAAGTTGGTAGTGTTTTCCTGTTCTGGATGTTGAGTTTTTCATGCCTGGCGGTCCGACCAGCGTTGTAGTTGGTATATGTGCTTTATGCTAATGGATAGTTTGTTGATATTTCATTGTTTGACAGTATGTATTGGAGATTTTATGATGTGGTTGTTGTCCTGTTGTGGAAGTAAAATTAATGTCAGACAGATCAGCGTTGCAAGGTTCATGTTTTCTCAATTGATGGGATATAACACATAAGTTAACATGGAAATCAAAGACGGCACTTCAAATTGCGAAGAAGCGATGCCCGTTTCGCGCAATTGGGCGTAACGAGAAAAGGGGATAAAAGTACCATGTCTTTTTCTGGAGAAATGGTTGCCCAACTGCCGGAGCCAGCTAAAAATCCACTGAGCAAAGCCGAAAAATTTGATCTTCTGTTCGCGGTGATGTCTGATATAAAGAGCGGACAAGACCAGCTGAAGTCCGAAATAAACTTAGTCAAGACTGAAGTCACAGGTGAAATCGCAGTACTCTTAAAAGAGGAGATTGGCAAAGAATACCATGTCTGAAGGACTCATTGCAGTCAAGAAAATATTGAAAACGATGCAGGAAGAACAAATCAGAATCTCCAGCGCCGTGAATCGCGTGAATGAGCAGTCAACACAGATGCAAAGAAAAATGTTGGAATGGAAACAATGGACGGAAGCGCGAGCAAACCAACTAGAACTGCGAGTCGCTGATGTACAAGCAAGCACTGAAACAGGGATGAATCATATCGGAGGGCAGATCAGTGAGGTTCGCAAGAGTATCGCCGAGTGTAAAGCAGAATGCAAAAGTCTCGGTGAGACGCAGAAGAGTTTTTCAAGACAAATAGTAAATGAACTGAATATCCTACGGGATCAGAAAGAGAATGTCTTGCAAGCATGTGCACTAAGATATGTCAAGGTGCCGAAGGTAACGCTTGTAGGAAGTGAACGTATGGACTTGCAGTACATTCATCTCATTCAAACAGCAAAGACATGTTCAGTGATTGGGATTTCTATACTAGACCTATCAGATGGCCGAAAATCTAAGTGTGTCTTGTATGAACAGATATTTCACGGTAAGGGTCTGCCCGGTGTTCCACTGAATGAAAAGATTTCGGCATAGGTGCCGAAGATGAATGGTTTTCACGGACTGCGTTCCATGACGACGCATGTTCAAAAAGCAGCATGCCGCAACATAAGCGTGAAGTATTTTCATTTCAAGGTTGGAAAAATAAGAGCTCAAGGCTGTGATTTCGCCTTTATGATGTTGAGAGGGAACGATGGTGTGAAAATCGTTTCCAGACGATTAAAGTCAACTTATAACTAGCAGATTTATTATGCTTTCTCGATGGAATTGACACTGATGTGAGTTGAGGGTACCTAGTTGGTTGTAAATATGGCCCTTAGTTAAGATATAAGCGAGTAGTTTAGTGGATATAAGTACAATAGTCTATTCTGTAAACGGTAGTTTTTGTAAGAAAATCGTGTACACACATTCAATATGAAATGCGTGAGTTCTGATGAAGAAGTAATGAGAGTTCACGTAAGTTTTGCTGACCCGACTGACTTCGCTACCGCTGTTAAATACTGAAAAAAAGGATCGGAATATAAAAGTTGGGACAAAGAAGAAGTAATGTCTTGATAGGCTACGAAAACGCTAAATCCTGTAAAATGATCTCCCTTATAAATAATGCGTTTCAAGTGGCGTGGGAATGAAAACCAAAAGTGTTCATCTGCAAGAAAGAGACAAATCTAGCGGCCAAATTCAGAATTAAATATGACGATAAGGTTGTGAATGAAATGTTGCTCGCGGGAGTAACCAATACACATAAGATGGTCTTGTCAATGAAAAGAGAACTTCCTTTTTGTCTACGTAGTGTGTCGGAGAGAGGTATGGCGTCAGAAAGGCGCAGATGTGTTATGTGCAGATAGGCTGAAGTGGGAACTGAGTGTCTACAGCAATCTTCTAATGTGGCAAATAAGTCCACCCCATTAAGCTGGGCAGCTCAATCCCCGGAATAGCCAAAAAGCGGCAGAAGTAGATTGTTACTTTAATTGAATAAAGAACAGCCTCTCGCAGAAAGATACACAACGGATGGCGTGATTTAGTCACAGGTGCGGCGCAGTATGCACAACAGTGACCGGTAAACTAAGAAAAGGAAGCCATCAATTGTTATAATTCATAATTATCTTATGTTCCTGAAGTTCTGGTAATTACTCCCATGAAGATGTAAATGAAAAAAGGGGGGAACATCAAAGTGAGTTCGAGAAAAACAAGATCTTAAATTTTAAACATCACCCTCTCCATATGAAAGTCCACATAGATGAGTAAAATGTCCCACTACACGCACTTATATTGTTTCCCAAGTATGATCGGTTCAAAAGGACTGGTGATATACTGAGGTAGCTTAATGTTAAAATAAGCAAAATTATAGCAGTGACAAAAAGTTAAGTAGGCTACTGAGGATTTGGAACGCCGAGAGGAAACAGGAGAAAGTAGCTTGTTGCGAATCTGGGAATGTTAGCTGGGGCGGATGTTGTCCCTGACAGCGGCAGGCCCGCCGCAAGCTGTTTGAGCGCCCGCGTGCAATACCGATTATGCCGCCCCCTGTCTAACTACAGCCAGTGGTGGATTTAGGAAATTTCGGAACCGGGTCAGAAAACTCTGAGATTGCCGCCCCTTCAAACATTATTTGCCGCCCCCATTGTTGCCATTCCGAGTGTCGCCGGCCGCCCGAAGCAGCTGTTGAGCTAAAAAAAAAAAAAAAGGTCGTCCCTTACATAATACGCTGCAAATTTCGTCGCGGCGACAATGGAGTGGCAACTATCGCGGGGCGGTGATTGTCGATCGCTCGTTTTGCCGCCCCCCCTCGATGTGCCGCCCGCGTGCGGCGCACGCCTTGCACGCCCGCTTACGGCGGGCCTGGACAGCGGCGAGTCGGCAGTGTTGGTGTGAATTTCTCGGAATAGGGGAACCAGCCGGTAGACTAATCCCTAGTCTTTTGAGTGGACCTGGAGGCCGGCAGGTGAGTGTCCTTGACTTTGTTCTGGGTGAACGAACGGGGTGAGATGACTATTTGTTTGTGCAGAGGCAACTAGCTTCGGATATTAATGCTTGTTTGAAGTTTTGTCTTTAATACTGTTGTATTGTAAATAGATGAGTCGTGTTAGTAAATTCGAGGTATGTGTGCAAATTTTGTGATAGGTGCATCATCTGTCTTTAGAGTAATTGTTTGTATAGCATGAGTTTTGTATGTTACGCTTTGTGTATATTAGAGGACATGTTATTCCCCTGTAGTCTTATGTAATTATGTTCTAAGAAACTGGATCATTAAGATTAGATTTTATGTGATTACTTGGGTGGCACTGACTGATATCACCACGTGTTTTCATCTGTAATTGTATTATGTGTGAAGGTGTATGTGAATTATGGAGGGTTATCTTTTATCCTGTATGGGAGATTTATGTTTTGGAAATTTTAAGATCATAATGATTCCTCAGAGCTCCAGGTTCTCAATTGATTAATTTTGGAATTAGTAGAAAATGCATAGATTATAGGTTAAGAACAATAGGTACTGAAAGACTTCAGCTGTGTAGAGGAAGAGTTGTGGAGGGACAACCTCACGAAAAAATTTTCATAGTTTCTTATTTTTGATGGACCTGTAACGCTTAAAGACATTGCATTGTGAATCTATAGTAAGTGCTTATGACACACTATGATAAGTACTGTGAACCATTGTTTTTTTATTTTTGGTGTTGTATATTTTTTTATGTTATGTGTATAATGTATAATGATAGATTAAGGCTGGACCCTGCTGTTATGTGGATGGTACACTTTGGATGGCTGATGCATTGGGGAGTTTTGTACATGAAGCTAGTTGTATTGTAAACATTTACTGTTTGGCGCCTTTGACGCGTCCTCACATGACATTTCCGCAGGGGAATTTTGTTTGAAAATGGGTAAAGGTTATAAATGTCTTATGGAATTGTAAGTTTGCAGGGTTTTATGGCTTTGTAAATCAAGGGTATTGCTATCAAGAGGGCAGCAAACTGAATTATACGTTGCAGAGAAGACTTTATAAGCAAATTTAAATTCCATGGAATTTAAATTTAGGTGGGTTGGTCGGCAAGCTTGTAATAAGTAGCGATCCCAAGGCGAGGCAGTGTGCACGTATCGAGGGAGGGCTATTTTTTGGCGAGCGGAAGCCACGGGCCCGTTCGTCAAGCCACCCGCTGCGCTGATGACAATAACAGTAGGGACAGCCAACCTACCAACAATAGGGACACGCCACTAGAATATTCTGGTATCCTGTTCCATGGAATGCTGCTCCGAGGTCGGAGTGGAGAGGAGACACTTGTGGACTGTGGGTGGAAGTGAGTGGACGCGGTGGCCGGTCTACCGCCATCCTCTGAGTGTCTGAGGTGCGCATCCCGTCGCCAGCAGTGTCGACAGCAGTGCGCGGACACGGTAAAGTGTTTCTAACCGTGCGACTGGTTGCAACATGTCATGGTCCGAAAATACCCCTGAGTAGCTAAAGACTTGTTTTGAGAGAGCCAACTGAGCTAGCCATCTGCAAAAGCTATTCACATGTAAAATGTCTTTTAATTTGTAGAATAAATTCATGTCTTTTGTTAACCATCTTTCATATTCTTATAACCCCTGGGACATGTCATGTACGAGGCTCAATATTAACATGTTGATAAAGAAAAGTTTTAATTGCTGACGCCATACAGTGTGTCTAACAAGTTTCAAAGTAGAGCCACCCCCACCAAATGAGTTTATTACAATATATATATATATCGGGTTACCAGATGATGGTCTTCAAAAAAGAGGACATTTCTAGATTAATACTAAATTCTGCAAAAGTGTTGTGGGTTTCTTAACATTTACGGATGTTGCATTAAGATAAATTATAACTACAACACTTAATAAATAAAAATATTTAAGATATGCATAATTCACTATACTTTTTGCAATTGAAACGTCTACAATTGGTAGTATATTACTTCATTTTATTAAATCATGCAACGTTTCAACAATTTGTGGCACATTTTAATATAAACTACAAAAAATCATCATTAGTACATTTCTCATCTTCATCATTATTCCCTGAAGTACTCAGATATTTCTTTGATGAACCAATTTCTGAGAGTAATTTCTTATTTTCCAACAAATAATTATAAAACTGTACACAAGATAAATCCTTATAATTATATTGCACACTTATAATTCCCTTAACAGACTCAACACTGAGTCTATTTCTATCGTTGGTCCACTGACTGTTTGCTAATGAAAAAATCCTTTCTACACTAGCATTGTGGCTGGGAATAGCAAAGAAAAACTCCGCAATTTTTAGTAGTTCTGAGAAACAAGCACCATTCTTTGACTCTCGGAAATATTTACACCAGATATCATTTGACAACTGATCTGTATTAACGTTAGCCTGGTTTGTCAAAAATTTCTGAAAGTTGCAAAACTGATCAAAGCACTTTACATCATCTATTTTAATATTAAGTTTTTCATTTAGGTACAGAATTGTTTGTTCCACATCTCCCCAATTTGGAGAATTCTTCAGACCCATCCATTTAAATACCAAAAACTCTTGATACTGAACCAAACATTTCTTAAGATACGTAATTGTTGCATCATAAACATGTGCTATTTCTCCTTCTAGTATATCACATTTAGAACCATAACCTTCATCCCGTTTTTTTCTCAAATTTCTTTTAGTTTTAAAGATTTGAAATTCTGGATTTTTCTTTCCTGAAGAGCATTCAACACACCCTCAAGAATATGTATCATTTCTACCAGTGAATTTTTCTCTTTTTCTAGGGCCAAAATATTATATTGAAATAATGACATAAGAGAATGAACAAACCATAATCGTGCTTCACTAAGCTCATTCTGGAAAAATATTTTAATCAGAATTGGAATTTCACCCTGAGAACTGAAATATGATTTCAGTGCTGGATACATCTCAATTAGTCTCGTAACGCAAGGAAAAAGGGACAGCCACCTACTCTTAGAATGACACAATATTTCCCTATATTGTACATCTACAAAATCACAAAAGTCCTTAAGACTTTCAGTACGTACTGTGTACACAGAAAAATAATTAAATATTTTTAATACTATGGAATCAACATCTAATGTGAGTCCTGCATCAATACCATGTTGAATGCAGTTATGTAAAACATGAGCAGGGCAGCCTAATCCTACTAATATATCATTTAAATTGTTTTTCAGATGGGCGAAAACATTATTTCCCGACCTCTTACCAAGTCCACTAATCCCACCAAAATTTGTATTTGTATTGTCCCCAGAAAAAGCAACACATTTATTATTAATACCTCTACTTCTAAGAGTATCACATATGAAAGATGCAATCGTTTCAGATTTTTCATTTGGACTACTTTTAAGTTCTATCACTTTTGTTTGAATTCCCCCAGATTTAAAGTCATAGTATTGAATTAGAATTGGAAACAGTTTCACAGAACCATGGTTACTGCCGTCTGTTGCAACACCAAAACATGAAATACACTCCAAAGCGTCAATAGAAGCATTAAAAGAATGAGGTGACAATACAGAATTAATAATGGCTTCTGTTTTAGTGCGAGCACATGACATTTGTTTCGCTATATTTGAGTCTGTAAATAACACTTTCTGCAGTTTTCCAGTACAGTCCATTGATTTAAAACTTTGATGATGCTTGACTGTGTGAAAAGATAGGGTGCCTTCAGCTGCATGGACCAGATCATTAATTTTGGAATCCTTTTTTGCAAAAAAAATCGTCAACTTTGGATGAAGATGCTGCAGTACGTATCCGCGTTTTGTGTTTTTCAGTGTTTTTGTGAGCTTCTAGGTCTAGCCCCCCTGCAAATTAATAATTGTGCGTGTTATACGTTATTCAGTGTAAGAAAATCTGAGATATTAGACCCAAATTTCCAGTGTCATACGATATTTACGTAAAATCGGTCCCATGGTTATAAATCTTACCTTTATTAGCAACTGAAACAAATGTTCCTGATGGGCAGATAAGACATTCTGCCTCTGAGCTAATTCTTTCCGGTCTGAAGTCAGGAAATCGTTTTTGTAATTCGTCACTGAAGACACATTTGCGTTTTGGCATGATTTCACATGAACAGTAAAACTGCTTCACTTCACAACAACCAAAACGCAACTAACAGTAAAGCAGTTGAAAACAATGATTCTAGAAGCCGAGCTGACTACCGAAGTACTTTGCATTGTTGCGTACATAATGTTCTTCACAGGCCGCCCCGCAGCTCGTATTTCACGATAATTGCCTCGCCACCTATTGCTCAGAAATCGTAACTATATCTTGACACAGTGCCGAGACAGAAAAAGAAAAGGTGTAGATATCACATTGTTGGCATAAAGGTTAAATTCTTTAGGGTTTACCATTTTGACAGATGGGAGAGTTTTATTCCCACACTTTCAAGTTCAGGCAGTAGTAAAACGGAACTAAAAAAAAGAGGACATTCCTTAATTTTTCTCAAAACCCGCCCGGACCATTTTTACGGTCCAAAAAAGAGGACATCTCCGGGTAAAAGAGGACATCTGGTAACCCTATAATATATACATATATATATATAGCAATTTCCATTACTTATTATTAAATTAATAAACCTTTTAATGTAAAATATTGGATGATGTAATGATAATAAAAATATACGGTAACTTACTCAAGAATTTATCGTTTCCGAGACTGAAATGAACTAGGTTAACAAGTGATGCTGCGATGTTCAATTTTTCAACTGATGATCGATAGATAAGATGCTGTTTATTGCAGTTGTGTTATTGCAATAAACACTCTCAACAAAAGCCTGCGGAATTACAAACTGAAAAGTTTTTATGACAATATGAAAGAGTACGATAAAAGAAACGATAACATATGATTAAGATCACCAAAGCACGCAGTAGAGAAAGATTAAAAATATACGACTAAACTGCTTTTAGACAGCGTTCCACAGAGCCTTCCCCGGTACACGAAGTGATCGAGATTCCTGAGTACTGAAATAAAATTTTAAATGAAATAAAAACAATTTAAAACAACAAAGTAAATAAAAACAGATTAAAAATAGAATTTAAATTGAATTCTAAATACGTCTATTTCAATTATAAACGAACGTTTATATCGTTGCTCCCCCTACCACATCCGACGGTCTATTTCATTCTATCAGTGGCTATCAGACTTGTGTAAGCCCAGCCACTTCTTTTTACTTAAAAAATGGTTTTACCCGAAATATTGTATTTCCTTGTTTGTGTGTTGCTTTGTGTTGCTGCTGCCCTCCTCCCTTCAACTCTTGTGAGTGTTGCGTCTTTTTTATCTGTTCTTTCCATTTATATATATATATATATATACTTTCAAACAAAACATTAAAGCTGGGACCTCCCAACGTTTCTCGCTGTTTGTATCGTATGCAAAATGAATTTAACTTACCTGACCTTCCGCATGAAGGCTAGGGAATTTTAGTTCGTACCGTACTACTGGTACACGACAGTGACTTCAGACTACATTCATAACCCCCGCCTAAAGTATACAACAACCTTATGTTATAAGGTTTATAAGTCGCAAAGTTGTTACTTTTTGGTCTAAGTGCATTGAATTGTCATTTTACAGTACACCAGTACTTCAAAGAATTGAACTGCGCATATGTGAACATTGTTTTCCATTTTCAAGAGCATTTCAGGACTTTTGGTGCTAAAACCTCATGTGGTGCGAGTCCCTTTGTGGTGCGGACCGCTAGGCTACAGCCTAGGTAGCCTATGCCTAAATGCGGCCCTGCAGTGTACTAACTTATATTTCCATTAAGGACTAGTACGACAATTTCTTGAAGCCCTGATGGTACTGATGGTACTTTATCCACAAGGAAACTTGGGGCCTGATTTCGTTTGAAAATCCAGATTTTCACTTATCACTAACCACAGGATCTTTTATAGTACATTTTAAACGATTTGTGAACTATACTTTTTGTTTGTTTGTTAACAGCATTTGTTTCAGTTTAGATTGATGATGGTATTCTATAGATTGCGCCTCATCAAGTAATAAAGTTCAAGTTGATTATCAGAAACAGTTTGAAAAAAATACGGTAATAAATTCTTGCTGAATAAATTAAATGTGGAGTTTAAGTTGTGAAACTGACCCCCTAACTAATTAGTGAATCACTGAATAAACCATTACATGCAGTAATTTGACATAGAATAATAGTATATCAATGGATGTTTAACACTGTTGATATAAATGGTTGGTTGCATACTTTCTTAAGTGAAAATTATTATTTGATTTGATAAAGAAAGTGCTATTGCAATTTTGAAACAAGTACGACACTATCTGAAATAAAGGTTTCCTTATATTTGAGAGCTCCAGGTTCACAGATATGTCGAGAACTTTTTGCTAGCATTTTGATCGTTCCTTCAGAAATCAACATTACCAAACTTTTGCGAGATGTCCTCTCATAATAACAATGTAACATGAGGTTAAGAAGGAAAACCTAGTATTGCCACTACAGATAATTTTATTGGCTCCAGAAGTGCAAAGTGTGCCAGTGACTTTCAAATTAGCAGAAAAAAATAGCTTAAGAATTAATAATTTTAAAACATCAAATTTAGACTTGATGATTCATAACAGCAGAAACGAAAACAAATCCTCCACAACCAGAGCAGTTTCCCTCTCATCTTATTCATTCAATGATAGTTTCCACTGGTCTTCCTATAGGTTTCCCCCCCCCCCCCCCCCCACCAAAAATGCTCTAATCACCGGTTTTTCTATTTTGTGAATAAATGTCCAAAAACTGTTGATTATTTACTGCAATTCTGTTATCAAAAATATTGTATAGAACTGTCAAAACCTATACCCTCACAGTCCATTCATTGTCAGAAGTCTCTAACATACAATGATCACTAGACCCAAGACTGCCAGAATGAGGTCATATGCCCACACTGCAAATGAAAAGATTACCATGAAGACTCCCCTACCTAATCTCTCCACCTATCTGCAACACTTTTGACCAAAATCACCCAGCCTACCGCCTAAAATGTAAAGCCAAGCCACCAGCAGTTCAACCTGAACTCACCATACCAATCTGTCCCATTGATCCTCCAACCTCAACAATAAATTCTAGCTGTCCTCCCTGCATGATTGAGAACATTATTAATATATATTTTTTTTGACATGTTTGATGAAATCCTCCATCCTTTCCCATCTTGTGCTAATCTTTTCATCCCAACATACCCCTTACAACCCATATCCTCAATTATCTGCTTCATATATTCTAATCTTTACCTTTCTCTACAGTTCTTACCATCGACCGTTCCTTCCACTAACAAATTAACCAATCCTGCATGTTTCAAAATGTGACCTACCATCCTGTTTCTTCTTTTTGTAAGCTTCTTCCACAAACTTCTTTCCTCACCCATCATTTCCAAAACTTGTTCGTTTCGTACTTTACCCACCCTTTTAATTTTCAGCATCCTTCTCTAGCACCAGATTTCAAATGCTTCAAATTTCCTTCTTTCTGCTTCACTGCCATAAAATGCTGTGCTCCAGACAAGTTTTAAAAAGTTCTTTCTGAGACCTAGATCAATACATGAAACTAAAATATTTCTCTTTTTCATGAAGACTTCTTTTCACTACTGCTACCCTGATTTTAACATCATTCCTGTTTCGGCCATCAGTTCTAATTTTACATCCTAAGTAGCAAAATTCACTTACTTCTGCTATCACATCTGACCCTATTTTTATATTTAATCTAATAGTGTTGGTATCTTTTCTATGCTACCTTTAATTACTTTTGTCTTGCTTTGGTTTATATTTTGTCCAAAATCTTCCTTCAGAATTTTTTTCATGATATTCAATAAATTCTTAATATCCTCAGCCTGCTCTGCTAACAAGGTCATCAGAAAATCGTAGCATACTGATTTTTTTTCTCCTTGACCATTTATGCCACATTCAAATCTTTCTTTCATTTCTTTTCTTGCTGTTTCTACATACAAGTTGAATATTAACAGGGATAGACTACAACTTCACCTCACCCCCTTTTTAACTGATGTGTGTCTCTCACGATTCTCTACTTTTATTGTAGCTACTTGATTCTTTTAAAGATTATAAAGTATTCTTCTATCTTGGTATTTTAGACTTGACTTATTTAAAATTTTGAACATCTTGTCCCACCTAACATAACATGAACATAATACAACTCACTAAAGCTGTTCTCTGAAACATCCCTCCTTTCTCCTGCCATCATTCACTACAGCAAGTAAACTTAGCCACCCACAGCATATTTCATGTTAATGTCACAGCTACCTAATCTGAAAGCAGTGCTCATTTTTAACCACTAGTAATTCTTGTCTGGATGAACCAACACACATAAATAAGGACACAAGCATACAGTATAAAATATTATATATGGTAACGTTTGCTCATTATAAACAAACAAAATACTCTTCAAGCCCCTCTTAAAATTAAACAAAAGCCTTTATGCAAAACGAAACCTTTCTACAGCCCACCCACAACATACAGTTAACCCCATCCAAAATAGTCCAATCAGATTTACCTGTTTAAGACAGAATTGGTGTCAGCTACCACTGCAGCATACTGACCAAAATAGACGCATCATTCAATATTACTAATGAACATCTATAGTAATTGTCTATCACCTATTCCTCACAATCACCCTTGTATATATATATATATATATATATATATATTTTCTAATTTAATTTAATTGCAATGGAGCACACGCTTTGGTGGCAATTTCCCTACACACCCAACTTCCCGCTATTCTTCACTCACCTACATTTGCCCTCTACAAATTTTAACTTTAAATTCTTTTAACGTTTTCGTTAGATTATTCATCATTCCCCTTGGTAACTCATTCCAATCCCTGACATCCTTACCTAAAAAAGAAAATCTCCCACACCTTTGTGCCTGAAATCGAGTGCCAGCTTGTGGTCATGGTCATCTTTTCCCTTCCATGAACTACTTTTCATACCTACTGCAATATCTTTCCATGCCTCATCGCCAGTATACGCCCTGTACACTCCCATTACCCTCCTCATCCTCCTCCTGTCTTGCAATGAATCCCATTCCAGCTCCTTTATCACATCTGTCACTGATTGCATTCTGCAATAATTTCCAGAAACAAATCTAGCAGCCCTTCTTTGCACCTTCTCCAACTCCTGTATTTGATACTCAAAATGTGGGTCCCATACTACACCACCATTTGACCATTGGTCTGACCAAAGTTTTGTAACCCAATTCCTTAACTTCTCTCGTGCATCCCTTCATCACTCTCTCCAACAAGTGCAGCATTTTGAAACCTTTTCCTACCACCTGTCCAATGTGTCCTGCCCAGTTAAGCTTGTTATCAAGAGTAATGCCAAGATATTTACATTTCAAGTCTTCAGCAAGCAATTCTTCCCCCACCTTATATTCATAATTAACCATTTGTTTTTTATTCGTGTATCTAATTAGCTGACTCTTCTTTGCATTTATCTTCATCCCATGTTTACCAACCCAACTAGATATCCTGTCCAGATTACCCTGCAACTGTTTACAGTCCTCTTATCGTTTTGATCCTTTTATACAGCACTATGTCATCTGCAAACAATCTAATTTCAGATAGTAAACAATCAATACAATTATTCATTAGAATAATGAATAGCAATGGTCCCAATATGCTATCCTGCGGCACTCCCATTTTTACTTCCACTTCTTTTGATACCGCATTTCCTACCCTAACTTTCTGTTTTCTACCTTTTAAAAATTCTTCTACCCAGCCCCCATGAATCTCTCCTCTTCAGCTTTCTGCAAAATATTGATTAAAAGTCCCTTAACTATACAATAATGGCAGATCTAATTAGTCACTCATGAACAGCTAGTAAAATAAGAATCCTATGTGTTGATCTCAACAGTTTATACAGCTAGAAAATAGAAATTCCAGAACTGACATGACCAAATTTTAATATGACTCCCAGCATAATCATTTAACTTTTATAAAATTCAGTTTTAATGTTTTCAATTTTTTGAAATATGTAATAGTTTTCCTTGTGATTATTGTTCATCCTGTATGTATACATATTGTATTTTAACCATGACACATTCCATGCCCCAGAGATCTTTCTTCTGCAGGTTATTTTGGAGCAAGAATAATAAATCTTATTATATATATATATATATATATATATATATATACGAGGGTGGGTCCAAAAGTTCCCGGCCTAAGTAGGAAGGGACATTCAAATAAATGAAATATATATATTACTTTTCAATATAACTTCCCTTTATTGTAATATATTTTTCATAATGTGGAATTAACAAATTTATTCCGTCAGAAAAATATTTCTTATCTTTGCTGTCAAAATGTTTAATTACAGCTGCCTGGACGTCTTCCTCGTTGCAAAACTTGCGTCCACGGAGGTCAGACGTCAGTTTAGAAAACAAAAAATAGTCACTCGTAGACAAATCTGGACTGTGCGGTGGATGAAGCAGTTCAGAGAATCCGCATTATTTAACAATGGCCTTCACATTCGTGGCAGTGTGGACAGGTGCATTGTCGTGCAGGAGCCTCACGTCTCTTGAAAGTTTACCGCTCCTTTTCTCTTTTATGGCGTCTCGGAGATTCATGATTAAGTTGCCATAGTATACTGCATTTACTGAAGCATTTCTCTCCTTGAAATGAAGCAATAAAATTCTTTCATTATCCCAAAAAATACTCGCCATGATCTTCTTCGTCGACTGGCACACTTTCGCCTTTTTTGGTGGAGATTCCCCCACCTGGCGCAATTCCATTGATTCTCTTTTTGACAGAGGATCGTAGTACAGGACCATGGTCTCATCACCAGTGACATTAGAATTCAGAAATGAATGTTTCTCCTCTTTCCACAGCTTCAAAATATCTCGAGCACAGTTCACTC
The DNA here is from genome assembly GCA_031002005.1 of Vandiemenella viatica. Classification (NCBI taxonomy): domain Eukaryota; kingdom Metazoa; phylum Arthropoda; class Insecta; order Orthoptera; family Morabidae; genus Vandiemenella; species Vandiemenella viatica. Next base: position 87,457,599 of record JARYHS010009186.1, read on the forward strand.
GATCTGCTTTCGGCACTGCAGACAGAATTTTGGGAATCCATCGTACACTGACCTTGTACATACCCAAATGTTCATGGAGAAGTTGAAGGACAGTGGTTTTTGACAAGCCCAGTCTTGCTGCAATTTCTTTTGCCTTCAGTATTCTGTCTTCCAGCACTTCCTCCTGCACACTTGCGATGTTTTCATCAGTGATTGCTGTCGTCGGGAGTCCAGAGTGTGGGTCATCTTCCAGGGATTCTCTGCCAAATTTAAAAAGTTTGGCCCAGTGTTTCACTGTAGAATACGAAGGAGAAGAATCTCCATACACATTTTGCAGCATTCATGAATATCAGACAGCGTACAGTATTCTTTATTCAAAAACTTTATCACCGCACGATACTCCACACTTGGCATGGTGCGTACAGGTTATGTTTGTTCCTATCTCTGGCGCACGGGAACTTATGGAGAGGAACGAAAATATGGGCGCTTGTGTCTCAAAACATTACCTTCGAAGCGTGGCAATTCAAACTTTTGTACCCATCCGCTAAGTGGGTGAGGCCGGGAACTTTTGGACCTACCCTCGTTTATATATATATAAAAAGACGTGTGTTTCCCTATATTTCACTTTTCAGACACCACTACCTAGAACAGGTTACTGGTGTTTGTGTGTGGAAGTAGCATGGAGTTTCCTATCGTGCACAACGTTGGTCGAAAGCTGATAGCTGTGGGGTTGTGGGAGATATGAAGGTTAAAAGTGGTCAATGCAGGGCATTTTCATATTTTGACCAAAGACTTGTGTCTCCTTATACTTCTCTTTCCTGTCACAACTATATAGGATAGACCTTTGATGTTTGTGTGTGGTAGTAGCATCAAATCTCCCATTGTTCACTATGGTGGTTAGATGTCAGTAGTTAGGGAGGTGTGGGAGATATGGTGGTTGAAAGTGGTCGACCTGCGGCACTTTCATATTTCTACCGAAGACGTATGTGTCCCGGTGTATCACTTTTCAGCCAAACCTACCAAACGCAAATCACTGGTGTTTATGTCTGGTAGTAGCAGAGTCACCCATCAATCACAACATTGGCCAAATTTTAGTATCTGTGGGAGTGTTGGAGATATGATGGTTGAAAGTGGCCGATCAAGGATATTTTCGGATATTTTCGTATTTCGACCAAAGACTTGTGTCTCCATATATCACTTTACTGCCAAAACTACATAGCAAAGACCATTGGTGTATATGTGTGGTAGTAGCATCGTGTCTCCTATCGTGCACTATGGTGGTTAGATTTCGATAGCCATGGGAGTGTGGGAGATATGGTGATTGAAAGTGGTCGACCTGCGGCAATTTCATATTTCTACCAAAGACCCGGTGTATCACGTTTCAACCAAACCTACCTAGTGCAGATCACTGGTGTTTGTGATAGTAGCATGGAGTCAACCAACATGCACAATGATGGCCGAATTTCGGCAGCTGTGGGTGTATGGGAGATACGGTGTTCGATCAAGGATATTTTCATATTTCGACCAAAGACATGAGTGTCCATATATTCAATTTGTTTCCACAACTAAAAAGGTCAGACCACTGGTGATGGTGTGTGGTATTGACCTTGAGTTTCCCACTGTGCACTTTAGTGGTTACATGATGGTAGCTGTCAATCAAAATTCTTTACAAACCACCAGCACCAGCTAGTAAATAAATAAAAATGAGATATTGCAAAGAGAAGAGTGACAACCATGGAAGGGTTTATGTTGAGTTATAGTTGCATTGGTCAGTGAGTAGATATTGAGTACAGTACCCACCCTATACTACAACCTGCTAAGAACAGAAAAACAGACAAAGATTGCCTTTTAATGAATTATGTACTGAAGTAATATACCTCACCTTCTTCAAATTCACAAAGTTCTCACTAGTAATGAAATAATTAACATTATTATGCTAGTAATAAGCAGCTTAAAATAACTGGTGATTATTCCACCACTGATATAAAAGCACAAGCTGGCAACAATTTCAGGCATAAAGGTGTGGGAAGTGTAAGGAACTAGACCGATACCGGGGTTGTAGTATCGCCTAAGTGCCTTAACTTACACTCTTGTCGACTAACAGTTCTCTTAAAAACTCGGTAAATAATTTGGATTTGACCATGTAGCCAAGGTAACTCAACTGAATGCTCAGGTCGCCACTATATTCGTTACCCACGAATATAGAAAAGGGTTCTATGCTAACAACTGAAGCACACAAAGTCACTTTTAGAAAACTTCAAGGTTTTATTCTTCAAAATCAAAAGTTCAAAATTGCATTTACAGTTGAGCAGGCATATCGAACACTCGTTCCACAAGTTTGCAGATTGTGAAGAGAAACTACCGACCGAAACCCCTTTGCAATGTTTACAAGTTCATGGTGAGTAGACAGAGCCACGCCCCACTCATGATGGCCGAACCCGGTAGTGCCAACTGAAGAACTGAGCTACCAACATAAGTCGGAGTTGCCAACCTACCAACGCACACACGCTTAAATCATCTTGTTAGCACGACTTCAAACCCGGAAAAGACACTGAGTCAAAATGGCTTCCCAATTTATACCCTCGCTGACGTCAGAGCCAAAATACAAGTTTCTACTGGCGCCTAGGCGATCTAGGACTGAAATATCTCAGTAACTAAACTGTTATCCAAAACTTTAAGTGTGGCAGTGTTTCGACATATTTAATTGTGAAATAATGGATATTTAGTGAATAATTTTGAGCAACTGGTTTAAAAGTTGTAAGTGTAGGAGTGAACTATTTCTCTACTCTGGGGATTTACTTTTGTGCTGGAAATTTCTACATTTCGTCATTTTATTAATGCTACAATTTATGCAAATTGTTTTATTATCACTGTGTTCTACAAAAATTCCTGAGTTTATTGGTGTGATTTTTATTAAGATCGGTGCAGGGAAAGTTTAACTACTACGTAACCAAAGTGTGATTTCAGTTTTAATTTTATAACTTTATTTCTATTACATTTATTGCAAATACGAAATTACCACGAGATTCTCTGAATTAAATCACGTATTCTGAAAGTTATCTCATCTCTGTATCTACTTTAGATCGGTTGAAAAATATTTCTAAATCGACCTCATGGTCGTGATGAAAAATAAATCTTGAGATCTCTATAAAATCGGTTCTATTTACTGGAATTACTTGAAATAATTATATGTTATATTAGATTTTTAGGTCTTCCCGGAAATCTACTTTTTATTCCAAATGTTCTCTAGGATTTTGAGATAAAAATTATTAAAAGTGAAGTGCATCTGACGAAGTATTAAAAAATTGATTTAAGTTATTTAAACGTTCTGAAACTACGAAATTTTAGTGAATTTATCTTTTAATCGCATGATTACTTCCCTACAATTACTTTATTTTATTCAAAAGTGTGTGAAAACAGTGAAATGCCAAATATTAGAAATTTCTTGTGCACTGAACTGGATTATTATGGATTATCATATTAAAGGTTAGTAAAAGGTGTTAATATCACTACAGAAAATTGATTTATTTGGTTTATTTACTATTGAGTTACTTTCTTGCTCGTTAATTGATCTAAAAATGTCAAAATACTTCCAAAGTAGAAATTACTAAGTCCAAGGTAATATTATTACTGATTATTTAATTTTCAGTTGATTAAAAGTTTGTTTATCATTATACCCAGTTTATATCCGGCATTTAACAACTACTGAAGGTCTTTACTGCATTCAAATCGGTTTATAAACTGCAAAGTTAACCTATATCAAAAACTATTATTTGAAACTGAACTTGAGAGATTTAAGCTATTCCCTCCCAAACTGATGTTTTCTTTTTGTTATCAAAGGTTTATTTAGAGCATTTATTTAATTATGGGTGTCTTTATTATTCCTAAAAGGGTTTTATTTAGTGTGTTTGGTTACGGTATCTAAAGCTTCCCTCCCATAACCTAAACATGAAATGAAAACTATCTTTTACTACAGAGTAAACTTTCCCTCTAATGTCTAAAGGTGAGAGGCTAGAATTTACCAAAATTCTAAGATGCTTACAGAAGGTTTTTATTTTTTCATATTTAAGGGGGTTAGGGATTACAATAAATTAACAAGAGAGATAATTTACCATAAATGCTAAAAGAATTTAAAACTGAAATTTGTAGAGGGCAAAAGAGGGTTGAAACAGGAAAGGGTGAAAATGGATGTGCTACCGGAGTGTGCACTCCATCGCAAGTAAAATAAATATGAATAAAAATGGTATTATTCAAAAACAAAATTTTTCAGATATCTCAGAGGCGATACTGGTAGTAATTTTGTTTCAGTTAATGTACAAGGATACCTTATGACAATGAACAAAATAAATTTTAAATATGATTAAAAAACAAAACAAAATATTTAATATTTATTTACAAAAGTATTACAGAAAAGACTGATTATAAACCAACATAATTCAAGAAATTAATCTGGTAAGATGGTTTTGAACAGTTCCTTTAGTGAAACATAGACTATAACTTGTTAATACTGTATATCTTGTATAAATCACAGACTGATCTAAATGTCTCTTCTGCTTAGTTATACATTAGGAGTGTCTTTGGTTCACGCTAATATCCAATACATCTATGGTTTTCCAGAGTTTCCTTTGATAATCTGCAGTAACCATTAAAAGTAGTCACAAACTCGAGAGTGGAATGTTATTCTGCGTGATTTTCACATTAATATGGCAGCAGATCACATGTATGAAATAGTTTCTGAAATTAAAAAGAATGCAAGGAATAAGCTTCAAAAATATTTAATTTTTTTTTTAAAAAACTTGTGAGCAAATAAATTCTAAAATTTGATAATAGTGACCATAAACCTGCTGTTAGGCAACAGAAACAAAGAAGGACAGGGAAAATAACCTGTCAATCACAACAGATAAATGCAGGAGGGCCAGGAAAAATATGAACACACTTTACAATATTTCTTATCTTCAGAGAACTGGAACTATCTTTCACATCTGATGTTATTTTGAATTTATAAATTAATAATGTATTTCAAGGAACATTCTGTGTCCACCATTATAAAGGTTCCTTTCTTCTTACTGATAAAAAATTACAAATTGCTACAATATGAAAAGAAAAAAATGCTTCACTTGTGTAAGGTGAGAAGGCTACAACAATAATTTTCAAAAAGCTATTGCACAGTTAAAATCTAATAAAATTTGATATTGACAGTAAAGCTAGCTGGGCTGCACTTTTCTTGTCTTCAGCAAACTGAAAGAATTGTTTTTGCATATCTGTAAATATTGTCAGTTACATACAATGAGTATATATTTTGAAGACTTTTATACAGCAAGGTATGAACTTTCTTATCTGGTCTATGTGCTACATAATGGATGCTTCTTCTTACAACTTACCAATAAAAATTTAGCAAATTATTAATTTTTTTTATAAAAAAAGATGCTTCACTTGTACTAAGTGAGCAACATTTAATATGGAACATTATATTCAGCATTTCAGAACTGCCAGATTTCAAATATTTAGAAAAACAGAAAATGCAGGAAATAATATGAAGAACTCACCATCAACACCTAATACAAGATTAACAGGTGCTGTAAATTCATTGGTGCCTGGTTCACAGTGGTCACCATGTTCCTCATCATCATCAAGCTGACTATTCTGAGATGGACTAAACATTTCAAGTGAATAGAGTGAACTTGGAATGATCTGAGTGGGATCATCTAGTAAATCATCATCATTTGTTGCATCGTCATCTGGTATAGTAGGTGGTGCAGGGTTGAATACTGTAAAAAGAAAGAAAATAAACAAAATTATTATTTGAAACAACAGATATCCATTTAAAAAAAAACTTCTGGTTGATTTGATAGTAATCTGTTTGCATTTAAGTAAAATAAGCTACAAAATGTGTTCATTCAAACCAAATCAGCAATAAAAGTTTTGTCAAAAATTAGTTTACTGGTGTTAAGGCAAATTTAACTGTGACGGAACATGCTCCAGCAGCACTTTACCTTGTCATCTAATTACTACTTTCTTCTTTTTTACAGATTTTAAATTTAAATTCTATTAGAATGTTTGGTAAATTATTCCAGTCCCTTACTACCTTACCTGAAAAAGAACATTTTACCTCTCCATTGTGCCTGAAAACTAGTGCAAGCATGTGCTAATGGTCGTCTTTTGCCTCCCATGTATTATTCTTAATTCTTCCAATATATTTCCAAGTCTCTTCTTGAATCTATGTCTAGTACATTTCCAACAATCTCTTCACCTTCAATTCTTTCCCCACCATAAACAACCTTTAGTTTTTTTATCTGTGGACCTAATAGGTTGACTCTACTTGTTATTTATCTTCAGTCCATATTGACCTAACCAAATACATATCCTGTCCAGGTCACCCTGCAGCTATTCACATTCTTATCCCATTTTGATCCTATTGTATAACATTGTCATGTGTAAACAACCTAACTTCTGGCATTGAGTAATGAATAGCAATGGTCCCAATACACCATCCTTTGGCACTCTCATATTCCATTCCACTTCTTTTGAGACTGTATTTCTTACCCTAATACTCTGCTCTCTATCTTTTAAGAATTTCCTCTACCTAGCAGATCACTTTTTAATCAAGGCACACCTCTGACACCATAATAATTGGAAGTGCGTTCCATTACAGTTTTATCTTAGAGCTCAGAACTCAGAAATTGTACCCCGTCCCCTTTTTCCCTTCTATTCGAGTGTAAGCCCTGTCTATGAACCACCACTTATGAATGCTGTCCACACGCTCAAGCCCCAAGACAGGACTGACACATTTTGCAAGCAGCACTTCAGCTCCATGTTTACCTGCCTCACAGCATAGTTCAACTATGGTCACTAATGGTGACTCAAGGACCTCATGAGTTCCACCCTAGTACACTCTGCCTTCTTCACCACCTTCCTCAGGCCCCTCTCTAGACTGTAGGTTCCCAACCTTTTCTGCCCTACCACCGACATTATAGAAAATACTCACCGCCCTCGTTTTCAAAAAAGAAACCCCTTTTTGCTATAAATAATGCAACCCATATTGTCTGAACTTCTTTGGCTTGTCAGCTACTTTTCGAAACAGTGACTCATTCGGTGAAGTGTACTGTATCGTATAAAGAAAAAACGGGCAGATTTCTAAAATTACTCTGTCAAAAGATATTAACAATATTAGTATATTGGTCACAGTTTGATTAAAAAATAAGAATTATATATATATATATATATATATAAAACAATATTTATTTATTTATTTATTTATTTATTTATCAATCTTGTTCCATGGATCCCTGCTGAGGAAGTACCTCTGGGATGTGAAACATGTCATTGTTGATACATATACACATAATATGAGTCATATCATAGTAAATATATATATATATATACATATTTTACAAATACAAGAAATAATAATAAACATACATTTTTGCAACTGAGTTTTGCTAACGTCATAATGAGTACAATTAATTATTTTCTTCAAATTCTTGAATGGAGTAGAAGGAGTTGCCAATAAGATAATCTCTAAGTTTTTGTTTGAATACATCTTTATTATCTGAAAGCTGTTTTATACGATTAGGTAGTTTATTAAACAGATGTATCCCAGAATAATTAACTCCTCTTTGTACTAATGACAGAGATGTTTGTATTTTATGCAAGTTATTTCTGTTTCTTGTATTGAAACTGTGTACCTGTGAATTAGGTGTAAACAGGTTAAAATTTTCTATGACAAAGCTCATGAGAGAATATATATACTGAGAATACATTGTAAGAATATTGAGTTTCTTAAAGAGTTGTCTGCAAGAAGTTCTTGGTTTTACCCTACACAGAAACCTAATAGCTCTTTTCTGTGCTATGAAAACTTTTTTACTTTGTGAAGAGTTTCCCCAAAAAATTATGCCATATGACATTACTGAATGAAAATATGAGGAGTACACCTGTTTCATTAATTCTAGATCTGCTGTTAGAGAAAGTGTTCGTATTGCGAAGGTGGCACTACTTAACTTTGCCAGTAGTGTAGTGATATGATCATGCCAACAGAGTTTCTGATCTATTTTAATACCAAGAAATTTTATACTCTCTGTTTCTAAGATTTTGTTGTTTTTATAGTTTATACATATATCTGGCTGTGCATAGTTTTTTGTTTTAAACCTAATATAATGTGTTTTTTCAAAATTTAATTTTAATGAATTTGCCTTAAACCAATTTGCTACTACTCTAAGTACTTCATTTACATTAAATTCTATAGTACTGTTTGGTGTTTTACGCACAGTCAGGTTAGTGTCATCTGCAAATAAAACACTCTTAACTTTGTCGGATAAATTTCCAGGAAGGTCATTGATGTATAACAGAAAGAGGAGGGGACCTAAGACAGAGCCTTGTGGAATTCCATGTTTTATTTTCTCCCAGTCTGATGAAGCATCTTTACTTATTTTAGAATCAAAAATTGAAACTTTTTGCATTCGGCTTTCAATGTATGATTTAAACCATTTACCTGCGGTCCCAAAAAATACCATAGTATTCCATTTTTTTAAAAAGTAATTCATGATTTACACAGTCAAATGCTTTTGCAAGATCACAAAATATTCCTACAGGATTCATTTTATTATTCAGTTCCTCAAATGTGTTATTTAAAAATGAATATATAGCCATTTCTATGGATGATCCTTTTTTGAACCCAAATTGTGAATTAGTTAGGATATTATAGTGTGTAACATGTTTTATTACTCTACTATACATGACTTTTTCAAAAACCTTTGAGAATGTTGAAAGTAATGAAATGGGACGGTAGTTGTCTACACATGTTACGTCTCCTTTTTTAAATAATGGTTTTACAACAGCATATTTTAGTCTATCGGGAAAAACACCTTGTATTAAGGATTCATTACAAATGTGAGCAAGTACATGACTGATACAGTCTGAACATCTTTTAGTAATTTACTTGAAATATTGTCATAGCTGGAAGAATTTTTAGGTTTTAATTGTTTAATGAGTTTATTTATTTCTGAGACTGTTACTGGTGGCAATTTCATCTCCACAAAGCTATTTGGGAAAGCAGTCTCAAGAAGCCTTAGAGCACTATGTGGGGATTGCTTTTCTATGCTTACAAGGCTGGTATCAATGTAATGTCACTATTTTTTTGTATTCAGTGCCTTGTTTATCATCATCAGTCTTAAGTTGCAGGTTTCCGCTATTGAAAATCTATTTCTTTTCTTAGCTAATGAACTGTTGTATTCAGTGCCTTGTTTATCATCATCAGTCTTAAGTTGCAGGTTTCCACTATTGAAAATCTATTTCTTTTCTTAGCTAATGAACTGTTGACTATGCTGAATCCCCTTTTGGCTACATATAATTATAGGAATGAAGTTAAAAACTTCTTTGATGCAGCATTAAAACCAGATATAATACTGGAAAGCTGGGGTTGGCTGTTGGTCCTCAACACTCCCTCAATTTGTTTTGCTGAAGACATGCACCTTATGATCTTTTCAACACCCACTGGTGGTGGTACTGCCCCTGTTGGGAACCATTACTCTAGACTAGGGTTTCCCGACCCGTGACCTGCAGACCCCTAGGGGTCCACAGGCAAAATAAAAATGAAATTAATCATTACAAAATCATAAATTGAGGCACGAGAACATGTAAACACTGGCCATGTGTGAGATACAAGTTCAAGCTATCAAATGACATTTCTAGAATAGCCAATTTTCAATTATTATTATTATTACTATTATTAAGGGGTCTGTGGATAATCTCTAAGGAGTCCACCACTGAAAAAGGTTGGGAAAGGTTGCTCTAGACTATAACACATTTTTCTATCGGTACTATCTCCAGTACCTTCCACGATCACTTTGTAAGAACCTTAGAATTTTGGCAAATTCTAGTTTTGCTTAGGCGGGACTTAGAAATTTCGAGAAGTGCAGTTTTCAACTTTGAGTAATTTCCCCGTAATCTTGCTCACGGTTATAATTCGTTATAAAAATCATTTTAAAGTGTAATTATCATATCGGAAAACGTTTGGTTTAAGAGATAATTTAGTTTGTTCAAGTTTTGAAACACGCGATCGTAAAAGTAGAAATTCTAAGATTTGCAATATCTCTAAATCGCGTAAAGCTACAACCGAACTTTTATCACCAGCTGTAGTCAGTACTATCCCCGATATTTTGGCAGTAAAATTAAGTAATTCGGCAAAGTTTAATTAGCGATTTTAATTAAAGGAAAAAAATAAGCTTTTTTATTAAAAGAGATATTAAATTAAAAATTATACTAGCAGATAGCCCTAATTAAGACGAGTTCATACATATATGGGTTTTCATAAAAAGTTTAAGCATTTGTCCGGTAATTAAGTTTTTGTAAAGTAGATTGTCGCGGATTGTTGTGCACGCGCGTAAAAAGTTCTAGAACACTTAGGGATTTTACACAAATTTGAATGTATCACTACGCGGAGTCATAAACAGCTAAAACTTTAAAATTAGTTACTCTAATTTCCCAACAGACTGCCGTTGGACTTCTAGTAGATAAGTCCAGATACTGTCAAAGTCTGAACATTTTTAATAATCGGGATCGTCAAATAAATTACACATACTTTGAGCTACGCGGAAGCAAAAAGATGTGATACAGTTGCTGACGTCACTGGTTCTAGCCGTGTCTATAAAAAAGACCCCGTAGCCATTATGGTCTGTCTGTTCCTGCCGGTGGTCTGTTCCTGTCTGTCTTTCGTCGCGCTGGTTGTAACTCGCCATGTGGGCTAGTTCAACCATGTTAGATCGTGTCGTGTTATCTCGTAACTTCAATGACTGCTAAAACTTTTAAATTTACTAAAGGGGTTTCGGTCGGTTAGATTTCTCTCCACAATCTGTAACTTTGGAAAAGATAATTCGATATGCCTGCTCAACTGTAAATGCATTTTTGACTTTGAACAATAAAACTTTGGATTTTTCTAACAGTGAACTTGTGTGCTTCAGTAGGTAGCATAAAACCCTTTTCTTAATTTGTGGGTAACAAATTTCGTGGCGACCTAGGCATTTAGTTGAGTTATCCTGGCTACATGGTCAAATCAAATCAAAATTATTTAGCGAGTTTTAAAGAGAACTGTGAAGTGCGATCAAGAGTTTAAGTTAAGGCACTTAGGCGATACTGCAACCCCGGTATCGGCCAGGTTCCTTACAACTTCTCTAGCCACCTGAATGAAATCCCCATATAGTGAGCATATATTCTCTATTACCTGTCCTAAAGTTGCACCAGGTTTGAAAAAAATTGTGACCTGGTGGACTGTGCCTAACTGTTCCTCTACATTTCTCTCATGGCTACTATCTGGCAGCAGAACCTTTTCCCCCACTTTTTCATCCTGTGCCTTTATTCCTAAAGGCCTTCTGCACCTTACCTACTCCTTCATGCTCTTAACATGTCCAACCTATTTCTCCCCACAATTTCTGAAAAGTCTGGCACCTTTGACCCATTTACCTTATTTCTTCTATGGCATGTTGCCAGCTCGTAACCGTTCTTTTAATCCTACATGCTGACCCTTCTTTCTTTCATTTTCACCTCTATATGTTGGGCCTAAAGAATCCTTCTTACATCTCTCATTGTTTCACTCATCTCATTAACCTTTTTTTCCAGCTCTGAGCTCTTCCTATCCTGCTCTGAATGTTTCAAACCATGGAAGAGCCTCATTTAGTTTACATTTTTCCTCTCAACTACATTCTTACATTCACTGTTTTCCACACAATTCACCACAAACCTGTGACAGGTGCCACACTACCATGAAAGTTTCATATTAACTAGTGGTACTAAGCACTTATTAAAAGTTTTGAAAAATAGTCTCTTATTGAGAGAAGGATTTGAAATGGAAAATTTTGTTTTTATTGTAAGATCTTCAGACTTAATTTAAAGGGTATCTCATTACAAGGCACGAAAAATTACATTGTTTTAAATGATTGGTTATTTCTAACACACTGATGAATATAAAAGATGAAGCATATGATTATTTTCACAAAAGCACCTACAGTTGCTGGACTGATGATTGGAGCTCTTGTGAACCTAGTTGTGTACTTCATCTTCTATATTGATGCGTAAAGGAAAAGTCTGAAATATTGTGCTTTTTGTGTTTGTGAATTGTTTTTGTCTGGTATAAACAATTCCCTTCGATAATATTATTGCCTTGCAGCATTTTTCCCATTCCAACATTTCTGTAATCATAACCCAATTTTTCGTATCCAAAATATTTCTAGATTTACAAATAGAATAAAAGTGCAGTAGAGAGTAAAGTAAAAATTCCTACATAAAAAAAATTACCTGGTAATGTCTTCAGAGCAGTGGGATGAAAGTTGGAGATATCAAAAACAGGTTGTATTGTTGGTTGGTTTGATGTTTCAGAATTTATATTAATGCAAAACAAAAATTTTGGTATGTGAAGACAAAGCAACAAGATATACGCTGAAACCACATGGGCTACTGCTGTCACAAGATCAGAATTTTGAGGAGAAACTGCTGTTATTGCCGTTATTCCCCAGAAAGTAAAAACAACAGCTGTCAAAATTGTTGCTACCAGTACACATCGTGTCTCATTAAAACTTGTCTCATTGCTGAACTTTTTCTTGAGGCTGTAATTAGAAACAGAGTTTTCGACTGTTTAGATGCATAAATTCTTTTGTGTCAAAATTCATCTTGAAATAAGTAATGAAGTCATTATTATATGTAAAACAGTACCTTGAATAGCTAACTAAAGAAACAACTGTTGTTATTATGAGCAGCAATATAACATAAATCATTGATATTAACAAATGAGCCTGGAAGTTACCAGCTGGGTAACATTGCCAAAAAGTATTATCTTTAACAGTTGTTATATAAACTTGTGGAGGAATCAGGAGCAGCCATACCCCAGACAATACAACTTGTACTGCTGTTAATATCACTGCTGTTACTATAAGTCCTGCAGAACAGAATGCCCAACTTTCTGTCGGATTGCTAGCATTTTCTTGCCATGTAGTGAATGTCTGGGAAAAAATAATTTTCTGTGAGATACAATAGTACTGAAGTTCAAATGAAATGTATAAGTGAAAAATTTATTATATAACAGAGTTTATGCTAGAAATTACAATGCAGTTATAAAAAAAAAAAAAAAAATACAGAGTGTACTTTATAAAGTACAGAAGATGAGCACAAGTACTGGATTCTCTCTGGTGTGTGTTTCAAAGTTATAGATAGCAAATTCTGATTTTTCAAAACTTTCACAAATCCAACTATTAAATCATTATACTGTGTTAGTAGTCTGAACACTTTTCGTTATCGAATACTGAAATTTGTATAATTTATTTAAATCTTAAAAATGTATCAATGAAAATTATTTTTAAGGTCAGTTTGTGGATGTTTTCTTTGAAAAAGAAGAAATCTATTTTAATTTTGCACCTTCAACTTCCACTAACTTGCCAACCTTTATAGAAATTTTCAACGTATTTTTGTCTCTCAAAATTAATTCAGTAACAAGAATTATTATTTGCAATTGCAGTACCTGATATAATTATGTCTGCTTAATTCACTACGGAATGAGGAGATAAAAACCCCTACTAAAAAATACCAAATATAGTAAAACATAGTTGCATCATTTCAGTTTAAAATGGTTGCATTTAAATCTGAATAAAATCCAGATTATTTTAAAAAGAAAAATTGGTCATTAGAAAATTGATTATGAAACAGTATGTATTATTTTAGAAGTTCGTGATTGGGATGTAAATGGTGACAGAATTACAATGGATCATTGGTCTGTTGTCGTGGCTGATATTTTACCCCTTTAAAGTTTTTTCTCAGTTAGATGATAATTATGAAACACTGAAAATTATCCATGTATTCAAATATTCATTATTAATAACAATCATGAGAAATCAGTACAATTTTTAACTTCCTTAGGTAATTATCTCTGCCTATTTGGTACTAATTTTGTATGATTTCCTGATATTTTAGAGTTCATTAGGTGGCAATTACATATCACAAACATATATCTGTGCTGTACTATGAACAATTAAGGGCATCATACAGCATTGCTAGACAGTTATAATTCCTTATTTAATTTCCTTCTAAACTATAAAATTATGTAACACTTCAAATCTCAAATATTTTCACTGACTTTGTGATTGTGATGCACTGATGTAGTCTGCTAAATATGAATTTTCTCTCTTTATACTAATCAATATTTCTGTTTATGCTTTTGTATCTCTGACCAAGCAATATAAAATCAATGTAGTAAAAGTGTCAATAGGTAAATAATGGGTATGCATGACTGGACATGATACATCTTACTGTATTTTTCTTAAAATCACTTAAGATTCGGTTAACTAAGCAATTTTTTCTGCTCTTGTTTTATCCTTCAAAATTAATTTTACACAAAACTACCATTAAAACTTAAGCTCACTAGATAAAAAAAAAATAAGAAAATTAAAAACTTATGTAAAAATGCATTTCAAATACTTGCCTAAAAGTTATTTTCATTAAAAAAAATTGTATTAAAAATGAAGAACTCCTAAGAGTGTTTAAACATATCCTCTTTACCTTGAGAAGCATTGCAGAGAAAATGATGGTATATGAGAATCCTGGGAAGATGCGTCTTGTACCACACACAGCGACAGTCGGTGCTAAAATAAAACTAAGATTGGATAGGAACAGTAGCAGCAGTCCTAGTAATATCAAGTATTCCATAGCTGATGAGCTTCCTGATGTATACATCTTAGGCAAGGATGATATTCCAAGAAAATAGAGAGATATTAGGACTGTTAACAGTATACCAAGAAGTGTTATGCCACCTACAACTGAAGGCCATGAATAATTAAAGTTGTGATAAACTGTAGGTTGACTGTTTTGAAAATCATTCACTTCCGAATGTTCCATACATTCGGAACACTGGACTGAAGTGCAGTCTGACAGAAGGTTGGAAAAGTTTACTGGATTTACTAGTTTGAAACGAAGAGTTTCTTCCCACATTCCAATGTACTGAGGACCATTCCAGAAGGTGAAGCTATTCAGCTTGAATTTACTAGATAGAGCTTCTAATGTTTCTTTTCCTATCAACTGAATTGTATTTACTGCATCAGAGCCACAGGTATCAAGTAAGTCTGCATCTGAGAAATAACTGCAGTTTCTTTTTATAACTCTGTCTAGGCCATTTGCAATTGCCCATACAGTGCCCATTGTATCCCAAATACTAGTTATAGATGAGTTTAATGTTTCTTCTTTTAAAATAGCTGCTTCAAATGAAGAGCCATTAAAGTCATTTATCCAAGATACTGGTAAGGTATGAAGTGCACTAGGTCCATAGGTAATAAATTTGTATTTCAGCCACTGTCTAAAGTCATCAATTATTTCCTCAGTCATTTCAGTGTGGAGCACCGGTTTGAGTGAAATAACATTATGAAAACCTGCAGGAAAAATAAATAAATCTCTTTAGCATCAAAAACACATTGACAAACAATAAAGGTCAAATTAACTGACAATCACTTATTTTGTCATACCTGCATTTACTTTTTTCTCACTATTCTGAAGTAATGTCATAAATATTAAACCATCTATAGCATGGCAAACATTTAAAAATGACTGGATCTCCTCTGAATCCTGCAGAAGTAGAACAATCACTGTCCCTGGCCTTAATTTTTTTGTTATTTCTGCTGTTACCATCATATTTGAAGAGCTTATTGCTCCAACTAAACCTTCTACATTTTTATTATACAATGAATACACTCCTGACAGACACATCATACCATCCTTTATTAGCGGATGGAATTTAATGTTTTCTGTTAAAGTTTCTGCCCATTCTGAAGTTTCTCGAACAATCACAATTGAATGAGATCGCAATGCTTTAGCAGCTTCGAGAATAGAATTTGGAACAAGTGGATTTTTCAGTATTTCTTCCTGCAAGAACAAAACAGTTTCATATTTTTACACGAAATTATACATCATCCTAAAAAATAATTGTTTTTTACTAAAAAAAAAGTAATATGGTGGCAATATAGAACAAGAATATTTCTCAAAGGCATAAAAAAGTGATACATAATGAAAAGAATGCCTGTCAGTAATAAGATGTTAAATATAGAGAAAGAAGATATAATCTTCATAGAACATGGTATGAAACAGACATTAACATGTGAAGTCACAATTTTTAAGTAAAGTGTAGACTTTTTACATCACTGTCAATCTGTGTTACCATGTAATTTGTCTGTTTTACCACTGTCCATTAACTTAAGTTATGGTTTCATTCCTAATCGATGATGTTAAATCATAATGTTGTTTTGAAATCACATGCTATGTCAGTGTCATTACATTTGATTTATTTATCTATATTTAATGGTGCAGTGAGATGTTGGTTGGTAGGCCCAGATACATTGCAGTCATACACCGGGAAAGTCTTCATTCTTACATCAGGCCCAGATACTTTGCTGATATAGTGTTATTACTGTGGTAAAGGCTCACTAACTTATAATCTGGCATATCTAATGACATGGCAGTTATTTGTTGTTGACATTGAAGCTATAACAACAAAATCAACAAAACTGTACTGAATAGCAACACCAGCAAAGGAATTGTCAGACAGACTCACATATTGAAATGGAAAGTTATAATGTTATTTTTGGCACCATAGCATATTCATCTCAGCAATGGAAAACTGATGCAGCTAAACTGTAAAAACAAAAGCAAATTTAAAAATAATAATAATAATAAGAACTCTGTATTGTTTACAGGTCCTAATAATCAGAGAAACTCAAAAATTTTGATGGATTCTCTGTATATGTGAGTTAAAAAAATACCTGGAACTGATCCTTAATGTCAACAGCAGAAAAATTTCAGCTAGCAAAATATGTGACTGATTTGTTAGTAAAAAAAATACAAAAGAAATATAAGTTTGAAATGGACACAACAAGAATTTTGAATCCCAATTGTAAAACTGTAAACTACTGCTGGCAGATACACCTTATCATAGGTACCACGTTTAAAATTAGATCAGCTGCAATTTAAAAGCAGCTAGATTAGACGTTTAGAATACAAAAACGCCAATTTATAAAGTTAATATAAATAATTAGCCACCAATTTGCCTTTTTTTCTCTATTTGGTAAATTTCTTAAATGGTACATTTGAAAGCTAAGCTTATTAATGGAACACTGAAAGGGGGAAGGAGAGGAGAATAATATCATTACCTATGACATTAAAATGAAATGTATCACACCAGACCTGTAATACCTAACAATGTATGACTGCAAGCTGGGTTAAGACCCAACATCAGTTCAACTTTTGTAAGAAGATTATAAAATTCTGCATTTTGGTAACTGAACAGTTACCCAGTTATTAAATTAGATCTGTCATGTAGACCTACCACAATTATGGTTGTTACTGTTGTGAAACATCTTAGAAGTTCATTAGATGCAGCAGGAAAAGATGGGATTAAGCAAATAACTTTGCTGCATTATGTGGCCACTTTCAGTGTGATTTTTAGTTCTTTCTAAATTAAAATTGTAGAAAATGAAGAATGCAATAAATGTCTTCTAAAAGAATTCTTTTCTTTTTAATTAGATGTTTTAGTTTTGATAAAATACTAAAATCATAACTAATAAAAGAAATATGCATCAGACTTTGAGCATCTGAAATAATCCACAGATTAATCTTTTACAGATGTTGGCATCTTCCAGATGGTGCTACCTGAAGAGCTATTGTGAAAAAGATTCTTCCAGTTTAAGATAGTTTAAAATACTGTCCATTAAAATATGGTAAGAAATGAGGAAATTCATCATGAAATAATTTTTACAGATTGGTATTATGACCACTACTGTTAGTATTAAATTTGAGAAGTACAGATGTGTATGGAATGAGATATTTATGATTAAATAAAAAATTAAGATTACAGCTGATACAAAGGTTTACAAAGAAGTTGATATGGAAATAGAGATATTAGTGTTACATTTCATTTTCCAATTGTTTAGTGTAGGAGAGATCTGGATTATTGTCATCATTAAAACAATGCTTTGAAACATCTTATGAAGTAAAGTGAGGTAAGATGGTTTCACAACACATACAAAAAATTAAATTTTACACTAATTTGACATAAAAGTTGTTAATTTCACTTACCCAGAAACTGGTATTTTGAATCTTTATCCCTTGATTAATCTGTTCTTTAATGGGAACAACAATTTGCGATATTTTGTGTTTCCTTAAGAGTGGTTCCACAACATCTGCAGACTGCACATCGCTGTTTATAACAGCTACAATATCTTCTCCTGAAATAATAACCAGAGAAGTGTTTTGCCAAAGAATAATATTACAAGTTTTAAGTGAAATATACTGCTGATAATATTGTGAAATAACGAAAACGTCACTCACTTGGCTGTGTGGGTTCTGTTATTAGAGGACTATCCATTGGTGGTTTTAGGATGTTGAAAAGTGTTCCATAGACATGTGATGCTTGAGAACAACTGTCGACCAAAACAGCTCCAAGAATTACACCAGGTAATATGGAAGCATTATTGTTGACTTGATCTAGTGCATACAGAATAGCACCAGCATGCAGCACTGAATTAAAATGTAGCTCTCCACAATCAAAGTGCCCTTCTCCTTGACTGTGTACTGGTAGTATTCCTAAGATAGATAGGTTTTTATTTGATGGAACCTTAAAAATCAAATTAATATTTAATAGCTGTATTATTTCCTTTTGTTGTGTATAGTGACTAATCAGTACTCAATGATGCTTTGTAATATGTACGTATATGAAATAAGTTACAATATGGAGGTGAAAATTATCGTACAAACCTTCATCATCATAGGTTGGTGTCTAATATAACTGTTGCTTTTTTTACTGCTTGTGCATACAGTAGAAATATCTTTTATATTGATTTCATCTCGATTGTTAGAAACATATACTTTCATTTTATTTGTGTCAACCTGAACATTGCCATCGGCATAAACGTTACCCACAGTATCAAGCTTGTAACGTTCAGAGCTATCACGGCGAAATTCAAGATCTGTAAAACAAGTAAAAGTTTTCTTTTTACAAGAACAAAAAATCTCATATTTATCTATATCTTGTAATAAACTTAATAATGTGAAGTGAACTACTAATAATCCTAGGTGGTGGTGGCAGAAAAAAAATGCACACACAAAAAAACTCATACATTAACATAAAAATTTAATCATGATAATAAAATCCCAAACATTGGCATACTTATGGAATCAGACCTTCTTCCGTTATACAATAATTGTAGAATTTTGAACTAATTTAAGTAATTAATTGCCTGGTACATATATTTTACCTTCCTTCTGACTTTTGCTTAACATTTACTTAAAGTTTGTACAGTTATACACATTTAACTGTAAATTTACCTCCACAGATGTATGTATGTTCTCTCCCGTTGAAGAAAATGCTACACTATTAAGACCAGCTCCCACAAATGCCATATGTGGTGCTACTTCATACAATCGATGTCGAATCCTATTAGGATCTTGCATAACGGCACAGTGTGTTCCCATCACAACACCATCTAAAAAGCAATGAAGTATGTTTTATAATTGTGTAACACATAAAAAAACATGAATATGGTGTGGAAACAACGAAGCTGATTATCAAATATAGATATGTTTGCTTGATGTTAGCAGGACAGTGTAGAAACTGCGTTAGTGATTAATGGTTTCCGTGCCATTCTGCCATCATTTTCAGTAGACAATGAACCATCTCTTTCAATATTTATATCTACATAACAAAATCAATATGTGTATACAAAACTGCTTCAAATTATTTGAAAGAAGTAAAATGAGGGAACATACTGACGTACCATGGTAAGCGATACCCTTGATTTGAAGATATTATGTGTAGGAATAGATCATTAATACAGTAATTATTATACATTTTCATTTAATTTTCAGTGATTAACTTATTGATACCATAAATAGTTTCTTGACAAGCTTCTATGGGGCAAGAGTGTTATGAACAGAACAAAAAGAATTATATTCAAATCATTATTTGAAAGTATAGTATTATATGGATCAGAAAGCTGGACAATCAACCAAAAACATATCAAGAAGCTGAAAGCATTAGAAATGGATTTCTGGAGAAGATCAGCAAGAATATCAAGAAAAGAAAAAGTAAGGAATACCAAAATAATAAGGCTAATGGAAGTGAAAGAAGAAATGTATGATGTTATAGAATGAAAAAGACTGGAATGATATGGTCATGTAAGAAGGATGGAAGACACTAGGATACCAAAACTGGTACAAGAATGGTAAGTTAAAGGAAGGAGGAAAAGAGGACGGCCCGTGTTTACCTGGCTCCAAAGTGTACAAATAGCAATGAGAAGACTTGGTGCAGAAGAGGAAGATGTACACGATCGAAATATCTGGAGAAATATTTTGAGAAGATGAGGTCAAGATCTATGTTCCTAATTCTTTATTGTTGTGTTGGAGAAAAAACCTCTGTTGTGAGAAAAATCTCTCTTAATAATAATAATATGTTTATATCAATCACAAAAATATACTCTGGAAACACAAACTTAAAAGATGTGGTGTGAAAAAGCTGAGAAAATCAACAAATTAGTATTAAATTTTATCTGAACACAATTCACATAAAAATACCAGTCGAATGTAGATTTCAATTATGTGCAGTTCTTGGCTGCATAGGTAAAACAGGGTATAATCCATTTTTATATGACATGGAACAGCTGAAGACTTCAAATAATATTTCACTGAAAAAATTAAAGTAAACACTATAATTAGCAATTTTATGGGGCTTCAGTTAATGTGCAACCCATGGTACCACAGGTAAAAAAAGTGTTTGTTTCCTTTTGATGTGACACTGAAAAGCTGAGAAGAAATTTATGATAATATTCCTTTGAATGTCATCTATGTAAAAACTAATGCCCATATGTTGATGAGGTTTCGATTAATATACACTATACAGTCCCATAGGTAAAATAGGGTATGTTTTATTTTGATGTAGCATCATAAAGCTGACAAATTTCAGATAAATTTTTGTCACATATGATTCACCCAAAAATTATTGGCCAGATTTTTATGGGGTTTGATTAATATACGGCTCATGACACAAACGTAAGTATAATGTTGTAACTTATATTTTATTTTGATGTGAGACTAAAAAAATATGGAATTAATTTAAAAGTGTCCATAAATTAGTATTCATTTACAGTGAAGTTGCTTCTCATAAACTAAATGTTTATCATTATTTCTGCATATCAATTACATCACATTATTCAGAGAAATGAATTGATGGTTTTTTGTTGAGACTCTTCATGCAAAAACAATTTGCATTCAATGAGCCATCAGATATCCCTCAACATTAACAGTCCATGTGAAAAAAGATATGTTAAGGCATCAGGTAGTTTTTAACTCACATGAAACATAAAATTTGTGTTACATGCATGTGAAAATAAAGACACAGAGGTAGTAGTAGTAGTATTTTATTAGTCCTCTAAATCATATACATGTACTTTATACATAATGTAAGGACATAGGCCGATACCGGGGTTGAGTATCGCCTAAGTGCCTTAACTTAAACTCTTGATAGCACCTCACTGTTCGATGAAAACTTACTGAGTCTATTAATTTGCTTTGACCATGTTGCCTGGATATTCAACTAGAACGCTACAGGTCGCCACAATATTTGATGACCTCAAACATTGAAAAGGTTATTCAACAGCTATGGAAATAAAACAGTTCACTTTCCCAAAATTCTTCAAGTTTATTTAAATGAAAAGTTCAAAACAGCATTCTTACAGTTGATTAGGCAAATCGAACAATCGTTCCAAAAGTTTGCAGATTGTGGAGAGAAGATGAGACCGACCGACACCCCTGATGAAATTACAAGTTCATGTTAAGAAAACAAGTGCCGCGCCCAAACCAAAGTTCCATGATGGCCGACCCGGTGGTACCAAACCAAAACTTGAGCTACCAACCTCACCAGCGCACACGCACCTAGCAAGTCATGCTAGCACAGCTTCCAGACCCGAAAAGATGTCGCTTCAACATGGCGTCATGTTTTATACCCTCGCTGACGTCAGAGCCAAAACACAACTTTATACTACCACTTATAAAATTTAGGCCGGAAATATCTCAGTAACTAAACAATTATACGAAACTTTAAGTGTGACAGTGTTTCTACTTTCTTAATAGTGAAATAATGGATATTTAGTGATTAACTTTAAGCATCTGGTTTAAAAGATCTTAGCGTAGGAGTGAACTATTTTCCTACCTTGGGGAATTACTATTGTTTGAGAAGCT
The DNA here is from genome assembly GCA_031002005.1 of Vandiemenella viatica. NCBI lineage: Eukaryota > Metazoa > Arthropoda > Insecta > Orthoptera > Morabidae > Vandiemenella > Vandiemenella viatica. The sequence goes on from JARYHS010009186.1 coordinate 87,479,826, forward strand.
TCTTTATTTCGTCATTTTTATAGAACTACAATTTACACAAATAATATTATTATCACCGTGTTCTACCAAAATTCCTGAGTTTATTGGTGTAACTTTTATTAAAATTGATGCACGGATAGTTTAATTACAAGGTGTGTAAGATTTACTAAAAAATGTTATTTCAATTTAATTTAATAACTCTGTTTCTATTACTTTTATCCGAAATATAAAATTACCGAGAGATTCTCTGAATTAAATTACGCATTCTGAAAGTTGTCTCATCTCTGTATGTTCTCGTAAACAGCTGTAAATAATTTCTAAACTAACCACATGGTTTCACTGAAAAATAATCTTAAAAGTCTTTATAAAATCGGTTCTATTACTTGGAATTACCTGAAATTATTATATGTGATATTAGATTTTTAGGTCTTCCCGGAAATCTACTTTTTATTTCGAAAGTTCTCTAGGATTTTGAGATAAAAATTGTTAAAAGTGAAGTGCATCTGACAAAGTATTAAAAATTGTTTTAAGTTATTTAAACGCTCAGAAACTACGAAATTTTAGTGAATTTATATTTTAATTGTATTATTGCTTCCCTAAAATTACTTTACTCTGTTCGAAAGTGTGTGAAAACAGTGAAATGCCAAATATTAGGAATCTCTTGTGAGTTGAACTGGATTATTTTGGATTATCATATTTAAGGTTAGTAAAAGGTGTTAATATTATTCCAGAAAATTAATTTAGTTGGTTTATTAAATATTGAGTCACTTTCCCGCTCGTAAATCGATTTAAAAATGATAAAATACTTCCAAAGTAGAAGCTCATAATTCCAAAGTTGTACTATTAATGATTATTTAATTTTCGGTTGGTTTAAAGTTTATTTATTATTATCCAAAGTTTATATCCGGCATTTAGCAACTACTGAAAGTCTTTACTGCACTCAAATTGGTTTAGAAACTGTGATGTAAACTTATGGCAAAACTTATTATCTGAATTTGACTTTGAGTGATTTAATCTATTTCCTCCCAAACTAATGTTTTCTTTCTGTTATAGAAGGTTTACTTTAGGGCTTTTATTTACTTTTGAATACTTTTACAGTTCCTAAATGGGTTTATTTAGTTTGGTTGGTTACAGTATCTTCATGCTATATAAAGCTCTACTCTCATAACCTGTACATGAAAAGAAAACTATCTTTTTTTTTTTTTTTTTTTTTTTTTTTTTTTTTTTTTTTTCTAAAAGAGTGAGCTTTTCCTCCTAATACCTAAAGGTGAGAGGCTAGAATTTGCTAAAATTCTAAGATGCTTACAATAAGGTAGGAATTCTATGTCAGTACAAATTTATTATTGTTGCCCAAGCACACCTAAGAGGTTGCTGGACTTGAGATCCCATCCAAAGAAAGAACTGATATATAATGCAGTGTATTTAACAATTCTGCAGATTAACTTCTCCTGTATTTCTGCTTATGAAATATGGACTCCAAAGAACTAGCAACTGAAAAAGTAGCAAACTCAATACTGAGATGATCTGGGGAAAAAATGTTTCATGCATTTCAATTTCAGAATGTGGTCGCAAAGATCCATTATTATTATTATTATTAATTTAATTATGATGAAGCACACACACTCCAGTGGAAATTATTATTATTAATAATATTATCTTACATAATTTGAATGTTAAATTCCTCCCCCATCTATTTCTGGAATATACAAATTTTAATTTTAAATTCCTTCAGTGTTTTTGGTAAATTATTCATTACTTCACTTGGTAATTTGTTCCAATCCCTGACACCCTTAAGCACAAAAGAAAATTTTCCCACTACCTTTTGCATGAAATCGAGTGCCAGCTTGTCATGGATATTCATCACAAGAAGAAGGTTCAGTTTATATTCAATTTGTTTGATATAAAGTGTGCCTAGTAAATTACTTTTGATCATTTTGGTCAGTCAATATCTGTAGATAGGTGACAAAAGGACTTCAGTCATGTGTAATAAGCATCATTTTGGTGATTTAGACATTACAACTGGCAAACCAAGTGTGTTGGGTGAGCAGTAATATTCAGGAGAACAGGGGGTTGAGTTCTCCTCCAGATTGGTCAAATGCCGGATAGTTTCTTCAAAAAGCTAAGGCTAAATATCTTGCCTCGTCCTTTCCCCCCTCTGATAACCTTGTCATCAATGAGACACAAAGCCGAAAGCAAAAAAAGAAAGCAAATTAAAAAGGTTATTGTTGCAGTAACTGTAAATGACGAAAAAAAAAATTGTGCACATGAGTTTTTACCAAGAGTAAAAGTGATAACCAAAGTCATGAGCTGAGCTTCTGTACAGATTTCTTTGATGCTGGAATTCAAAAACTTGTTGAACAGTAAAACAAGTGTTTGAACAAAAATAGAAATTATACAGGAAAGTAGATGAAAGTATTTAGAATATGAAAATAAATATATTTAATGATATTTACAGTATTTTTCTTATTAAAAATTTGAAAAATTACCCGCCTTATTATTTTTATTTATTATTCTTGTTCCATGGATTCCAACACTGGAAGGATCTCAGAGAGATGGAACATGTCATGCTTACTATATAAGCACATACAAAATGAATAATTATAGTGAAAACTAATATAGCTTACAAACAAACAAAATATCAACTTTAAAATTCACAAATGAATTTTGTAAAAGTCCTATGAGATAAGTTAATTATTTCATAAAAATTCTTAGAAGAAAAGCTGAAGAATATTTACTTTGGATTATATCAGGTATGATCACTTTGATTCAATGTGAGACCAGTTATGAGGATGTGGAAAAGTGCAACATTCTTAAAAAATATTATTATTGACTAATGATCACTGGTTAGTTACTCAGCACACTAAAATATCACATAATTTCCAGAATTAATTGCCAAATTCTAAATTTAATTCTGGAAGTCCCTCGATAATCTCTACCTTTATACATGGTTTCTGAAGAGTCCCACCCTCTATCACAACTGGCACTGATAACTTTCTATTTCTTAACCCCAGAGCATTTTCCATAACTGAATTTACTAAGAAGTTACTGAATGCCTTTGTTCCATTCTATGTTTTTATCTACGTCTTCACTTAGTAATTTAATGCAACTGCTTTTATTGATTTCTTTCCATTCAGACATCATATTAAAGCTCCTCTTTGTTTTAGTTTTGTGACAGTGAATTATTTTTTTTTTTTTTTACTGCACTACTTATTTATACACAATAGTAGAATATCACTTGGACTGTTTGCAATAATTTGCCCCTGATGGGTATTTTAAAGATATATGAGTGTCACTTGCAAACAGCACCACATTTTCAATACTATCAATATATATTATTCCAGCCATATCTAATGATATTCTAATGGTGACTCAAATGTGATGCACAATCACTTCTATGAATTTGGTACTTGCTAATCCTTAAGAAATAATATAAAAAACATTCACTCACATACCTGGACATAATTCTCTTGTTACTGTTCCTACTGCATGTGATATAGCAAGCACTGAGTTAATAGTGTTAGCTGCTGAAGTACTCTGAAACAGTCAAAAATAAAATTTATAAGTGAGAAAATCTTCAGTTAAGTTGTTTGGAAAAAGGAGAGTTATAGTTTGATCTTATACTTTGAAATAACTAGTAAACCAAACAAGGCACAAGTCTTTCCCAGCAGATGTGGTTCTAGAGGAGTGACATAGCACACTGTCTGTAACAGGCTGCATGTGAAGCTGAGCCAAAAGGTGACTAACTTTTTTAATAAACTTGTATACATCCATAAACCACCATTGCACATTATGAGGCAATCACAGTAGGTGCCATGGTATACAAAAGAATTCATTTGCTCCACTACTTCAGGTGATGAAGACAGTGAAGGAAGATGTAAAATTGATCTGGGATGGGGCTGGGACAGTGTTGGGCTGAGGCGTGGGTAGGCTGAGGTGTGGCTGGACTGGGGCTGGCGACTTAGCTTATCTGGACTGGGGAAAATGACTAACTGTGATTTTTTTGTAATTCTGCTATTTTCAGATGTTTAAAGCTTCCATTTTGGGTAAATATATGTCATAATTTTTCATAATTTGATGGAATAATAATTCTTATGTTTATTATACACAATAAAAATATAACTATTATTTTGGACTGGATATTTAAGTGATTATTTCCTATTTTACCACCACTGAGTGCCAAAAACGCACGAGTCCAAAATTTTAAAATTTGCATAAATACATAAATTTTTCACTAAGTATGTTTAAGGTATAAAAAAACAGTCCATCGTGAACATATCTTTTAATATGTCAATAACTTGTTTAGCCCTCTTGCTTTTTTAAGTGTAGGCAGTTTTTTTTGTCTCTCTCATAAAATTTAGAAAAGTTAACTCGTATCCTTTATGAACTCAGCAATTCAGTTACAAACTTTAAAAAAATTAAATGGCTAAAGATAATTTCAAAACTTACTGCTCTGAACTTGTAGCTCTGAAGATTTTTATAAATTTCATTGTGACAATTAGCTCCTCTGCAATGAAACACTCTTGACCAGAACTGTGAAAACCATGGGTTTTGGTTGTTTTCAATTAGGCTGAAGTTTCTGAAGTGGTTTTCAAATTCTGCTACTTTGGCCGTTCCAGGTCTGACGACAATTGTACCAAGTGCCTGCTCACTGAAAAATTGTACATTTCCTTTCATAGATATGAATTAGATAAAATAGTATGGTATCAAAACACTTAAAACACTTTATTATAAAAATACATTGAAATCTTAATAAGTACTGGATAGTTGCTTTAATATGTATCAGTATAATTACAGGAGAGACAAAGCTGATGGAAAGTGATAAGGAAGAAAATAGAGAAAAATTATGGTTATTAAATAATTTAGGCAGTTAATGCACACCCCAAATGAACAGAATAAATTTTATCCAAGTCATTGGTCATCTAGAAAGTTACTTTTTGAAATAATAATTTTCAATGTTTTTCAAAAGCTTGAAGATTCCATAACATTTTTTAACTGGTCTGGCATACCACTTTCTGAGTGAGAAATCGTCTGACTGTGGGAAGTCTTGGAAGAAAGGAAGGGGAAAAGGGGGGGGAAAATTACTTTAGATGAGATTAGGGGAGTGTATGGTACCAATAAAATGATGCCATAACAATAAAAGTTTAGTTTAAAGTCTAATGTTTCTGGTGCAACCATATATTGCTGATACTTGAAATATATGTTGGGGTTGTTGGCACTGAAGAAAATTCTATGAATATTAGCAGTGTGGTTTCAATATTTGTGAAGAAGATTTATATATGTATGCAGCTAATAAGAAATTCAAATCAAACAGGGCTCCGATTCCAAGTTCCAAAGAAAGTGATAAATAAGGTACAATATAGTGCATGTAACATGCATAGTGATATGAAGACGTGTGATTGCAAATCAGTTTTTCATAGATAAAAATGTGTATATCCATTGGATGCTGCAGAAAAAAGAAAGGTTTTTTTTTTACTTATGACTTTATGCCTAGTTGATTTTGAGGCGGGATGGGATTGCGAACAAGGAAAAGGAAGGAATTTGGCCATGGCCTTTTGAAGGAAGCATCCTGGCATTCGCCTGGAGTGATTTGGAGAAACTATAGAAAACCCAAATCTGGATGCCTGGACAGGGATTCTCCCAAATGCAAGGCCAGAGTGTTGCGCTCTCCCAACATGCTCAGTTGTTGGAACCACAGAACAGAAAGAATTAATGCAACCAAATAAGTACAACTCCATTACATAATTTTTAATGGTCTTATTATACTGATCTGGTTTTATGAAAGAGTTCTAACATAGATTAAAGAATTTTAAAAAAATTTGGAGTAAAAGAGCAAATACACAGTTTAATCATATCTAACTGTATCGCTAGATATGAATTAAGATGGAAGGCGGGGTGTACCGCTGCTTAGTATAGTTGACTGAAATGTTTTGTGTGAATCTGTATCAATTCATGTGTTGACTCTGTTCTACTGTTAACTGCGGAAAGTGGTAGTTTATTACCTTATCATTCAATTTTTCTGTTAATTTTTGTTTCATTTTAGTCCTAATTGTATAATTATTACTATCATCTTTAGCATTATAATAAAGAGGCAGAAAAGTTTCTTTTTCTTTACTTTTTGATGGTAGAAACATTAAAGAGTTCCTATGCATGAGATTTGTATATTTTGCTTGTGTAACATGTAGTTTTATAAAGTTTAATGTGTTGAGCATCACAGGATTACTCTTGTCTATGAGTGATGTTGTAATCAGGATGGTTGGTAACATGGGCATATCCAGCGAGGGGCAGAGTGGGGCTGCTGCCCCTCCCCCCGCTAAAAGAAAAGTCAAGTTGCCTTCAGTATGCTTCAACGAGTGAAGAACTGGCTCAAAAGCTGTAGGGGGCAGGAAAGATTGACTGGATTGTGCCTGATGAATGTACATCGAAATTTCGTGAAAGTGCACCGTGAGATATTGACAAATAAAGTAATTGAAAAATTTTCTGAGAATCTGAGACAGTTAATGTTTACATAAAAAACTATAACTGATTTACGATCTTAATTAACTACCATAGTAGGTCGTTTTAAGTGGTTGGATTACAAAGTTAATCAATAATAAAAATAGTTTCCTGAATATGTTTAGTTTCATTTTGTAAGAAATCGTCATTTTTCAGTCCTCCACCCCACTTCCTCAAAAAAAAAATACAATTTGCCCCCCCCCCCCCCCCAAGTTCAGATCTTGCCCTTCTCTAGTTCTAATCCTGGATATGCCCTTGGATGGTAAGATAACATTATGGGATTTGATTTTAATTGATAATATGTTTGACTTTTAGCAAATTCCTATTCCCAGTGTGGTGGTACTATAATTTGTTAAAATTTAAACGTGTTAGCAATTAAGGAAAATCTTCTTACATATTGACCTCTTTGTTATGGCTCAGTGTGATACAGTAATACTACTGTTTGGTGTAGAATTTAAACAATGCATGGTTCTTTCAGAGGTGAAGATCATTTTAAGGAAATCCAAAACAGTTCCAGCAAAGATCAGAATTCAAAACTCAGATCCCATGATTTTCAGTCCAATACATTAAACATTTACTATAAAGGTTTATTTCATGTCAAAAGCACTGCTTTTACTTTAAAGGTGAAAAACAACAATAAATTTTTAATACTGACCTGTAAGTAAACAGTGCTTGCTCTGAACCCATGGTAACAAACAACAGACTTCCAGTAGTTAGTTGATCTTCATCTTCCATAGCTTGCACTGTACGAAATATAAGTTCTATTGCATCAGAAGGCAGCAATAGAATCACTACTTTTGTACCATTTCCATATAAGCTTTCTACTTTCCTTAAGGCATTTCGAACTTCAGCTGATGAATACTGGATTGATAATGGCAACTTAACAGAAATATTTAAGCCATGTGATGGCTGAGAAACATATTCTTCAAGAAATCTATAGTTATCTTCATATTCAATTCCATCTTGTAGATATATTATTGAAAAGCAACTCCATCTCAGATGCCCAAAAAGTGCCAGTATTGCAGCTGAAAGAGCACTGTTTGTAGGAGACAGTTGCAGAGGATATGGTGAATATTTCTTTCTATTTGATTGTGGCCCAGAAGATTCTGGGGCAAAGACTGGAATTTTCAAGAAATTTACTGTGTCCATCACTGCAGAAACAAGGTTTGTCCTTCCATTGGCTACTAAAGCTACTACATTGTTTTGATAGGCACCATTCCTCATTCTAGTAGTTTGCAAGTTCAAAAAATCTGCTAGGTCTCTTGAAGTTTTCAAAGGACTTCCACAGGAATCCAGTGCAACACCAGCAAGATGGATACTAGTATTATTTTGATTCACCTAAAACATTAAAAAAAAAGTTTTATTTTTGAGAATTGGTGTAAAATTTATATCAAAGAAGATAAAAAAAACTTTAGAAACAGCTTAATTCAGTAAGTGAGTAGAGATGAAAATCGCATTTGTAATTTCTGATACTTATGACAAAAATCATGTTTAAAAACACAACACAATTGAATGATTTTAACAGTTTTTAAAATCTTTCTAAAATAAATACATGTACAAATGTACGAAAGGTAAATATAAACGTAGGTGCAATGAAAGGAGAGTAGCTACTGGCAATAAAAGTAGAATAGAAAACAATGGTAGAGTCCAATATTAATTCAAATAAGAAAATATAAAAGCAAAGCAAACACCACATATGAATACAAGAGATTCATGACTACAAAAAATAAAACAAACACAAATGAACATTATTTTTATCAATCTCTTTAGTGAAATTGAGGTATACACAAGCATTACATCAGTAAATTGGACAGCACAAAGGAAAGCTGTTTTCATGCAGCAAAATTAAGAATTATGACTTCAGAAAGAAAAAAAAATTGAAAAAAGACATCCAGGAGGGTAGTCCAAATGTGTTGAAATTAATGCATAAAAGAATGATATAATTAAAATAGGAGAACAAATCACAGCTTACAACAGATGATAGCAAGATGTCAAAATACAAAAAAAAAACAAAAACTAACACACATGAAACACTGTAATTATCAGGTGTATACTCTTCATCAGCAGAAGGAAATGGCAATCACAAAGTAGGAGTCACTCCTGCACTGTGTATAAGTTGTGAGCTTGCTTGCAAAAGGTAATCTCTATGCTTATTGCAGATTGGTGTGGGGATGGGGAAGAGGTGTCTGAGGATATAAATATGTTGGTAAGCCAACGCACACCTGTAGAGTTCAGCTGCAGAACAAGGAACTCTGGCACATGAATCATACCATGGTTATTATATACACAAGGAATAATCATCACAATGAAGGAGAATTATATGTTACAAGCAATAAGAAATAAAATGAACAATAATTTTTACAACTGAGTTATGGAAAAAGGAATATTACAAGGGTTTTCCATAAAATAAGGTTCCCAAGACATTGCAGTTGCGATCAGGCAACACTGGCAGGATCCAGCAACACTGGCATGTAGCTTGGTTCCCCCTCTCCCAATCCCCACCCTGCAAACTGTCTGCAATGCTCAATCTTGGCCAAGCAACAGTTAGGGATGGCGCTCCCACTTGCTTCACCCGCCAGTTGTGAATTACGCTCAGTAATTCGTTTTTTGTGTGCAGAAAACACTGTGCCAGAGGGACATTCATTCGCAGTTGTGTGAAGTCTACAGAGAAACATATATGAGCATACAACACATTTGCAAGTGTTTCAGAGAATTAAAAGACGGATGTATAGATGTCCATGAAAAACAGCGTTCCGGATGGCCATCGGTTTCGGATGAAACAATTGCGAAACTGGAAGAAGAAATTTTGAAAGATCGAAGGGTGATGGTTTGAGAGCTCTGTGAGATGATCCCTGATGTCAGCAAGATTATCATTTACAAAATTTTGACACACCATTTACGGTATGCCAAGGTTTGTGCAAGATGGGTACCAAGAAGACAATAAATGACTATGTGTCAAAGCGGCCCACAAATTTCTTGAAGCCTATGAAACCGATGGCAAAGAATTCTTGGATTCAATTGTTACTGAAGATGAGATCTGGGTCCACTACAAGATGCCAGAAATGAAGGAACAATCCTGTCACTGGAAACATCCAGAATCATTGAAGCCGCAAAAGTTCAAGCAAACTCTGTCTGACTGCAAAGTGATGGTGGGCGTGTTTTGGGACAGGAAGAGGTTATTGCTGTATGAATTTATTCCTGCTGGTACAACAATCAATGATGATCACTACTGTGCAACGCTGAAGAACATGCAGTGTGTACTTCAAAACAAGAGAGGTGTGCTCATGAAGGGAGTGAGTTTTCATCACAACAATGCTCGTCCGCACACTGCCTGTGAAACAACTAATCTTCTCAACAAATTTGGATGGGATATTCTCACATGCCCACCCTACAGCCTGGACATACCACCAAGTGATTACCATCTCTTCCCTGAATTGAAGAAATACTTGGGTGGGACTCAATTCTGAACCAGAGTAGAGCTGAAAAAAGAGGTGTTAAGCTACCTTCGCAGTGTGGTGGGAGAGTTCTATGACTTTGGCATAAAGAAGATGGAATACCACATGCAAATATACATCAACTCCAATGGCGATTATGTCGAATAATAGGAACTGTCTAAACTTACAAAAACTGTGTAATTCAAAACAAATAAACATGTTTCTCATTGTGAAAAATCACTGGGAACCTTATTTTACAGACAATTAATTACTTTATTCAAATTCTGGAATGATATTGAAGGAGTTGCCAATAGAATAATTAAACTGGAAATAAGCAGGGGTAAGTGGTAGTGTAGGTGGTGTGTCCAACAATAGGAAAAGATTTCCCTGTGATAGGATTAAAATAAATAGTGATGGCTGAATGCATGGTGCATGTTTTGCAGTGAGGTCTATTCAGGGGCGGCCCTAGGGCGGTGCGAGCGGTGCGACCGCACCGGGCGCCGTCATGATGGGGGCGCCGAAAATGCAGCGAGAGATCGCCTGCACAAAAAATAAATTCTATAATAACCCAGCTTGCTGTTCACATATGATTTTAGCACACTAATTATCCAGAAGACTTTATACACGTATGTTCTACAGCTTAGTTCGTAGTCGTATGTCCTCATAGAATCGAATCAACTTGAGTTGCGACTCGAGTCAGCTCGACTCACTCGAATTAAAAAAATCACAACTCGTCCCACACTTGTTTCTTGTCTTTTCGGCTGTCGTCTTGGTGTTCATTTTTCAAATATGTATTTTCAAATAGTAATGCCAAATCGAGAAACTTTTTAAAAAATTACTGGTTCACTCTAAATCTGCGGATGAAGTATGTTTGTATATTGTTGCTTATTCAGCAGCAAAAACTCTTATTTGGGAAAAGAAGGATTTGATGACTGGAACTACTTATTAGAGCGTCTCAAAACTCACGAAATTTTGCTCAATTCACCAGTACACCATGCTAAATTTGACTTCTTCTTTTTTTTTTTTTTTTTTTTTTTTTTTTTTTTTTTTTTTTTTTTTTTTGATTCACTACCTCAACGGTTTAGTGAACAGTCCCGCTACTGTTTGTAGCTTAATCTGTATGTTCAGTTTGATGGTTTTGAGTTCATTGGTGTTACACTTTAGGGGATAACCAGGCTATGGTCGGTTGGACCTTAATAGGAACCCCTTCTTGTATTCTTATATATATTTCATATATATTTCACTTTCTCACTACACTTACTCAGGAATCCACAGGGTTCATAATAATACTTAATGGCACCTTGTATTTGTGCCAGGTCATAGGTACAACCGTGCGTATAGACTCTAGTCTTGGAACTTCGTGGCGGGCTTCCTCTACTCTGTTGAAGAATTTTTCGGTTAATTGGAAGATTTGTGTATGGATATTTGGAATATTTGTGACATCATGGAGGAGCGCTGTTGGAGTGAAGTAAATTGCCCGTGTGATCATTCGGAGAGTCTTATTCTGCAGTCTCTGAATATGCATTCTGTTGGAGTGGCTGGTCGTTCCCCAAGCTTGGCAACCATATAAGATGAGAGGAACAATGATTGATTTGTAAATGCGGATCTTGGTTGATAAATTTAAATTTGACTGAAGCGTTGATTCTTTTAAAGATGATGGAGCATCTCTGCCGTTTTCCGATAAGGATACTAATATCTGTTATTTTGGCAAATGTATTCAAAATGAATGAAGTTCGTAGTAAAATTTTGACTGGATAAGTTATCTAAATACTTTTCCATCATGCCGAATAACGTGATGTCAGTCACGTCGAACAATTATCTTTATTGTTGCTTTTGTTGACACTAATGAAGTTCAAGTGCGTGAGTGTTCCGCTGTTTACAACCTGGTAAGTGACTCTTAGAGGCCTGCGAACTGGTCTCACTGGCAAGTTTATCCATGATACTTTGCAAAAGATCGATTTGGATATGGAAGAATGTCGAGGCCAAAGGTATGACAATGGATCCAACAAATCAGGAGGAAACAAGGGTGTCCAAAATAGAATTCTGAACGAATATCTTACAACATTTTTTTCTCCATGTAGCTGTCACTAAATTTGATGATAGCAGGTGCCGCAAAAAACATCAATTAAATCAGTTTCCTTGTCGAATTTGTTTAAAGAATATTTGTTCTATTATCTCAATCACCAAAGTGATAGGAAGTGATATCCAAGCACTTACATTATCGCCAAAAAACTTGCTAATCTCGTTTGGAGAATAGAGTTTCTAGTCTCACTGGATTTCGCTATCACTAATCATCAGTTCGTGACGCCATTCTGGAAACGAGTAATTCAGTTGTTTCAAGTAAATATTGTAAGCAAGTCTTTGTAGACTGAAAGAGGCTTTATGAAACGCTTCACAATTGCGGGGAAACAGCTCGGAAGTTGAGAAAAAGTACCCTGGTTATTCGTCTGCTCTGATAACTGCCAGAAAAAATTGCTTTTCAGACTGGGCCATATCCTATTACTAAGCCAGTCAGATCCCAAAGAAAGCAGAGATTTTTTTTTAATACGAAGCCGTAGATGATATAGCAATAGATCCAGAAAAATTGTTTACATCGATACGATACAATTGAGATGAGTTGGTCACTCAGTTTACACAACTATCAAAATTTAATGATAAATATTATCAAAAAAATTCTGAAAAGTCCGAATTGGAATCATCCTGTGCTCATTTGGAAATAAGTTTAACTGATGGAGAAAAATGTGACATATCTGGTTGTGAGTTGGTTAGAAACTTTCTAACTGAAACTGTTGTTGAAGGGGCATGAATCAGCAGAACCAATGAAAGTTCAACTAATGAAACAAAATGGATGGCAGGATATATTTCCGAATGTGTGTACAGCACTTCGTATTTTGCTAACCATACTTATAACTGTCGTTCAAGGAGAACAAAGTTTGCGTAAATTAAAACTTATCAAACCTTATTTACGGTAAAACGCAGACTCTAGATATACTGTCAGATGTTGCAATTTTATCTATAGAAAATAATTTTGCCAAAGGACAAAAGCGATGAAGATGGTAATCTAGATTTTTTAGTTACGATTTTATTTCTTCATTTGTTTGTTTG